>OZ024821.1:55953269-56583269 GCA_964016985.1 Anodontia alba
AGCTGATAATTTGTACTTATAGGAAATATTATTATTCCAAAAGCAAATCAAATCCAATTAAGTCATTTTTATTGGCAAAATCCAGAAAAAATGGATTGTAAAGATAAACAACAAACATGGCAATATACTTATTTTATTAGTCAAATCCATTTAAAAATCATGAGAAAGGGCTTATTACAAAGTCAAACTATAAAAATATGAAACAACTAATTCACCAATTATTTGAAACTTCCGGCCGTACGCAGACGGGGAACAGGGGGCTTTCATATTTGCAAATGCAAAGCCCTGGTAAACACCCTGCACTGCGGGGACACATTTATGGTAAAATCTCTGCTAAAAGCCCCTGACTCCGGGGGATTGAAAATAATGAAGAACAACAAATGAACTTAGTCATTTGGATAAACTTTTAACCTGACCCTTGGGAGCTCTATAGTCCACTCCAGTACAGATCCAGGCACCAGTCCTCCATATATTTTACATTCCACTACAGACCCAGTACCGGTCCTCTGTATACTTCGCAGTCCACCACAGACACAGTGCCAGTTCTCCGAATACTTTACACTCCACTACAGTCAATGTACCAGTCCTACGTATACACTACAATCCTCTAAATACCCAACACCAAACCTACGTATGCTTTCCAGTCCAGTACAGACCCAGTACCCCCGTATACAGTGCAGTCCACTACAAACCCAGTACCATTCTCCCCTACAGACCCAGTACCAGTCCTAAGTGAAATCCACAGTCCCCTACAGAACCTATCCTGCGTATACTCTACAGGCCACTACAGCCCCAGTACCAGTCCTCCGTATACTATATGCCTTAAAGACATAGTACCAGTCCTCCTAATAAGCATCAGTCCTCCATACACTCTACAGTCCGCGATAGGCACAAATGTATCTACCAGTCGTCCGTATACTCTACAACCCGCTAGAAACCAAGTACCAATCCGTATTCTCTACAGTCCACTATAGACCATGTTCTAGTACTTCCTATACTCTACAGTCCACCACAGTTACATAACCAGTCCTCCGTATACTCTACAATTCACTACCGACAAAGTTCAAGTCTTCCGTACACCCTACAGTCCACTACAAACACAGTACCAGTCCTCTGTATACACCACAGTCCACTACAGAACTAGTACCAGTCCTCCGTATACTCTACAGTCCATTACAGACGCAGTACCAGTCCTCCGTATACTCTACAGTCCACTACAAACTCCGTATACTCTGTAGTCCACTACAGACCAAGTTCCACTCCTCTGTATACTCAACAGTAAACTACAGATACAGTATCAGTCTTCTGTATACTTTTCGATCAACTATAGGCCCAGTACCAGTCCTCCGTATACTCTGCAGTCCGCTACAGACACAGTACCAGTCCTTCGTATACTCTACAGTCCCCTACAGATACAGTACCAGTCCTCTGTATACTCTTCTATCCACTATAGGTCTAGTACCAGTCCTCCGTATACTCTGCAGTCCGCTACAGACCAAGTTCCACTTCTCTGTATACTCAACAGTAAACTACAGATACAGTACCAGACCTCTGTATACTCTTCTATCCACTATAGGTCCAGTACCAGTCCTCTGTATACTCTGCAGTCCGCTACAGACCAAGTTCCACTCCTCTATATACTCAACAGTAAATAACAGATACAGTACCAGTCTTCTGTATACTTTTCAATCAACTATAGGCCTAGTACCAGTCCTCCGTATACTCTGCAGTCCACTACAGACCCAGTACCAGTCCTCCGTATACTCTACAGTACACTACAAGCACCGTACCAGTCCTACGTATACTCTACAGTCAACTACAGAACCAGTACCAGACCTCCATATACTCTGCAGTCCCTTACAGACCAAGTTCCAAACCTCCGTATACTCTACAGTCCCCTACAGATACAGTAACAGTCCTCTATATACTCTTCTATCCACTATAGGCCCAGTACCAGTCGTCCGTATACTCTACAGTCCACTACAGACCCAGTACCAGTCCTCCGTATACTCTACAGTACACTACAAACACCGTAACAGTCCTACGTATACTCTACAGTCAACTACAGATCCAGTACCAGACCTCCATATACTCTGCAGTCCCTTACAGACCAAGTTCCAAACCTCCGTATACTCTACAGTCCCCTACAGATACAGTAACAGTCCTCTATATACTCTTCTATCCACTATAGGCCCAGTACCAGTCTTCCGTATACTCTACAGACTCAGTCCCAGTCCTCCGTATACTCTACAGTCCACCACGGACGCAATACCAGTCTTCCGTATACTCTACAGTCCACTACTCACCCAGTACCAGTCCTCTGTATACTTTACAAACTACTAAAGACCCCGGTACCAGTCTCCGTATACCCTGCAGTCCACTATAGACCAAATCCTAGTCCTCTGTATACTCTACAGTTCACTGCAATCCCAGTTCTAGTCCTCCGTATACTCTACAGTCCTATACAGATTCAGTACTGGTCCTCCTTATACTCTGCAGTCCTTTACAGACTAAGTTCTAGTCCTCCGTATACTCTACAGTTCACTACAGACCAAGTTCTAGTCCTCCGTATATTCTGTAATCCAGTAGAGACACAGTATCAATCCTGCGTATACCCTACAGTTCACTACAGAATAACTACCAGTTCTCCGTATATTCTACAGTCAATTACAGACTCAGTACCAGTCCTCCGTATTCTGTTCAGTCCACTACAGACCTAGTACCAGTCCTCCGTATAATATACAGTCCACTTCAGACCCAGTACACGTCCTCCCTATACTCTTCAGTCCAGCATACATCCAGTAACTCCTTATTCTCAGCAGTTGATTCAGACCCAGTACCTAGTCCTCTATAGACTCTACAGTCCACTATTGACACAGTATCAGTCCTCGGACGGATACTGGGGCAATAATGAACGTATCGATAAGTCTGGTACTGAGACAGTGGTTAATTACAGGGTATCAGTAGGACGGGTATTGGTGCACTAATTGACTGTGAGACATCAATAGGACTGGTACCCGGGCATAAATGGACTATAGAGTATCAGTAGAACTGGTACTTGGACAGTAGTGGACTGTAGGATATCAGCAGGACAGGTACTGGGACAAGAGTAGACTATAGGCTATCAGCAGGACTGATACTGGAGCAATAGTGGACATCATTCCAGAAGGACTGGTACTGAGATAGTAGAGGACTATGTTATATCATTAAGACTGGTACTGGGGCAGTATTTGACTGTAGGGTAACAACATAGCTCGCTCTGAGGCAGTAGTGGACTGTGTTTTATCAGTAGGACTGGCAGTGGATTGTAGGGTATCAGTAGGATTGGTACTGGGGACCGTAGTGTATCAATAAGACTGGTACTGGGGCAGAGATGGACTGCAGGGTATCAGAAGGACTGGTACTCGAGCAGTAGTGGACTATGTCGAATCAATAGGAATGGTACTGGGGCAGTTGTGGACTGAAGGGTGTTTGTCAGACTGGGACTGGGTCAGTAGGGAACAGCGACGTATCATAAGGACTGGTACTGGGACAGAAAAGTACTGTTGTATTAATAGAAGAGGTACTGGGGATATAGTTTATTGTGTGGTATAAATAAGACTGGTATTAAGGCAGAAATGGACTGTTCGGTATGAGTAGGACTGATTCTTTGCCAGCAGTGGACTGTGATATATAAAAAGTGAATAAGCAGGACTGGTACTGGGGCAGATGTGTACTGTGTCGTATCAATAGGACGTACTGGGGCAGTATTGGACTGTAGGGTATCAGTAGGATGGGTACTGGGGCAGTTAGGACTGACTAATCACTAAGTGGTACTGGGGCAAAGTGTACTTTAGCGTATAAGTAGGAGTAGTTCTGGGGCAGTAGTGTACTGACTCGTATCGAAAGGACTGGTATTGGTGCAATAGTGGATTGAAGGATATCAATAGGATTGGTACTTGGGTAGAAGTGGACTGCAGGGTATTGGTAGGACTGGTATAGGGGTAGTAGCGGACTGTATCGTATTAGTTGGAACGATCCATGGCAATTGTAGACTGTATCATATCAGTAGGACTAGTACTAGGACAGTAGCGGACTGTGTTGATCAGTAGGACTGGTATTGGGGCATAAGTGGGCTGTATTATATCAGTAAGACAGATTCTGGGACAGTAGTGGGCTGTGTAGTATCAGGAGGACTGGTCCATGGCAGTGATAGACATATCAGTAGGACTAGTACTGGGACAGTAGTGGACAGGAGTGTTGTATCAGTAGAACTGATAGTGGAGCATTTGTGGACTGTATCATAATCAGTAAGACTGGTACTTAGACAGTAGTGGACTGTGTAGTATCAGAGGACTGGTAATGGGACAGTAGTATACTGTGTTGTATAAATAAGACTGGTACTAGGTTAATAATATTCTGTAACGTATATGAAGGAATAGTACTGGGGCAGTAGTGTACTGTGTCGTATCAAAAGGACCGGTACTGGGGCAGTTGTGGACTGTATGGTATCAATAGGACTGGTACTGGGACAGGGGTCATCTGTAGGGTATCAGTAGGACTGGTACTGGGGCACTAGGGGACTATGTCATATTAGTAGGACTGGTACTGCTGCAGTAGTGGTTTGTATGGTATCGGTAGAACTCGTACTAGGGCAGAAGTTGACTGCGCTGTAATAGGTCTGGTACTGGAACAATAGCGGATTGTGTAGTATCAGCAGGACTGGTACTAGGGCAGTTGTGGACTGACCATATCAAAATGACTGGTACTTTGACCGTAGTCATATTAGTAGGACTGGAACTTGGATAATAGTGGACTGTAGGGTATCAGTAGGACTTGTACTGGGGCAGTAGTGAAATGTGTTGTATCAATAGGTCTGGTACTGGGGCAGTAGTGGTCTGTAGGGTATCAGTAGGACTGGTGCTGGGGCATGTGAACTGTAGAGTATCAAAAAGGCTGATCTGGTACTGGGGCAGAGGTGGACTGTAGGGTATCAGTAGGACTGGTACTGGCTGTGTCGTATTCACATGGCTAATTCTGGGACAGAATTGCACTGAAGGGTATCAGTAGGATTAGTAATAGGTCAGATGTGGACTGCGACGTATCAACAGGACTAGTACTGGGTCAGTAGTGTAGTTTTGTATATAAGTATATGTAGGACTGGTCCTTGTACAGTAGTGTCCTGTATCGTATTAATAAGACTGGTACTGGGACAATAGTGGACTGTTGGGTATCACTAGGACTGGTACTGGGCCAGCAGTGGACTGTGACATATAAATAGGGCTGACAGTGCTGCAGTAGTGCGCTGCAGCTTATAACAAGGACTGGTACTGGGGCAATAGTGTACTGTCATATGAATAGGACTATTACTGGGTCAGTAGTGGACTGTAGGGCATCAGTAGGTTTAGTACTGAGGCACAAGTGGATTTTGACGTATTAATAAGATAGGAACTGAGGCAAAAGTGTACTGTAGCGTTTAAGTAGGATTGGTACAGGGCAATAGTGTATTGTGTCGTATCAATAGGACATGTACTGGGGCATTTGTGGATTGTAGGGTATCAATAAGACTAGAATTAGGGCAGTAGTGGACTGTTGAATATCACTAGCACTAGTATCAGTATGGTATCAGTAGGACTGGTATAGGGCTTTAGTAGACTATTTTATCAATATGTCTTGTATTGGGGCAGTTGTGGACTGTTTCATATCAGCAGGACTTATACTGGGACAGAAGTAGGCTGTCATATCAGTAGAACTGGTACTGGGCAGTGATAGACTGTATCATGTTAGTAGGACAAGTACCGCGACAGACATTGACCGTGTCGTATCATTAGGACTGATACTAGGGCATTGGTAGACTGTATCATATCAGTAAGACAGGTGGACTGTGTTGTATCAGTAGGACTGGCAATGTGACAGTAATGTACAACAGAAGTGGTACTGAGGTTGTAATGTACTGTATCGTATACGTAGGGCTAGTACAGGGGTAGTAGTGTATTGTGTCATATCAATAGGACTGGTACTGGGGCAGTAGTGGAATGTATCATATCCGTAGAACAGGTACTGGGGCTGTATCATATCAGTAGGACTGAGACTAGAACAGTTGTTGACTGTGTCGTATCAGTTGCACTGATACTGGGACAGTAGTGGAGTGTGTCGTATCGATAGGACTGGTACTGGGCAGTATTTTAATGTCCACTAGAAAATCTTATAGATAGATAGATAGATTGATAGATAGATAGATATATAGATAGATAGATAAACAGATAGATAGATAGGAAGATAGATAGACAGATAGATAGATAGATAGATAGATAGATAGATAGATAGATAGATAGATAGATAGATAGATAGATAGATAGATAGATAGATAGATAGATAGATAGATGGGTGTGTGGGTGGTAGGTGGGTGAGTTGGTGGGTGGGTGGGTGGATAGATAGATAGATAGATAGATAGATAGATAGATAGATAGATAGATAGATAGATAGATAGATAGAGAGATAGATAGATGGTTGACTCATGTGTGCCAACACAGGCGGTAATAATCGGCATTGTCAAGTACCTTTCTATAAATCGGGAAATCTCGTTAGTTTCCGTCACTTACGGTTTATGGCATAACGTAATAATAAACGTATTGACAAACTCACATCGCAATCAAAACTCACATAACGTAAAAGTGCCTTCCCTAAATATACGGCATCAGTCAGCCGTAGTGACATAACGAAATGAAATGTCCACAGAAGGTATTAGGAAATGCACAAAACACAATGAGCAAATTAAATAACGTAATATTAAACCAGCATAAGTAAATAACAAACCCACATACGTATTGATAATAGTACAAAACGAATGGCAAATTCGCATAGCATAACAATAAAGTCAGATACTGCAATATTTAACCCGCATAAAGTAACATCAAACTAGTATAAAGTAAACACAAACGCAAGGTGTTTGCACCGTATAAGACAGCAATGGCGTTCCATAACAGCCTACTGGTAACGATCAATCTCATTCAACTGATAAGCATTTCTGCTTTTAATCAGTTTTGTACATCATTTTAAATGAGCCAAAGGTGACTGTTTATTGCATAGATGAACTAGGTCAGATGTCTTCACCATATTAAGTTCCCTTGAAATACTCGTTTGATCGCAGACTACCATATTTACCCTAAATATTCCAACAAAAACAGCTTGAGCAAACAGTGTAGACCCAGATCAAAATCCAAACAGTTTGATCAGGGTCTGCACTGGAAACTTTGTAGATACTACACTAGTTAGCCAAATGTGCAGGTTAACATTTGAGGATAGGTGCGGTAAAAAGTAAGAGCGTCCGAATATTTAGGATAGATACGTTACCCAGCAAGTTCCTCTTAATGTAGATATACGATTTGAAAGGCTGATTCTTATGCTTTAGCAAAATAACCTTTGGAAAAAGGAGCTGTTGTAGGGAGGTGGCTGTTGTAGAAAAGCTTAATATACAGAAAAACTGTACTTTTTACTTTCAGAAAATTGGTTATTATTTTAGGGAAGTGGCTGATGTTGAGAGGTGACCTTTAGTAAATTGCCACTGTATATGCTGATAATATTGAACATTATTAGCGTGTCGAATTATCGTTCTAAAAACGAAATCTTTTTATGTTAAGACAGAAGAAATAATAGGCCTGCATATGACATGTATTGTACTTTTTACTTTCAGAAAAGTGGTTATTATTTTTAGGGAAGTGGCTGATGTTGAGAGATGACCTTTAGCAGAGGTGTCACTGTATATGCTGACAATTTTGAACAATATTAGCGTGTCGAATTATCGGTCTGAAATAAAGAAAGAATGAATGAATGAAAAAAATCTTAGGCTTTCATGTTAAGACAGAAGAAAGAATATGCCTCCATATGACATGTATTTATACGCGCAGTTTGACAAAAAAAAAATGTTTATGTTTATGAAAAGCGAGGCTGATTGTAGATAGCTCTTTTCCAATATAAGCGCAAAAATCAGTTTTCCTAGATAAGTGCTTATAGTACACAGTCGCCACTTTTTCCTATTTAAGCGTATTTCCTAGTTAGTCGCTTGACAAACGTATGTCAAGCGCTTAAGCTGGAAAAACGACTAAGTGAGAAAAACGACTAAGTTGGAGAAATCAATATCTGTGGTCAATAGTGAACATCTTTGTTTTTATATACAAATCATCCTAATAAGTATGTATGGCCGTTGATTTTAACACAAAATGCAACGGCGTCTTTCGCCTGGTGTAGAGTTTTATGATTTCTAGCTTGCGCTTTGTAAATAAGGTCTTGAAATTGATATCTGTGGTCAATAGTGAACATCTTTGTTTTTATATACAAATCACCCTAATAAGTATGTATGGCCGTTGATTTTAACACAAAATGCAACGGTGTCTTTCGCCTGGTATAGAGTTTTATGATTTCTAGCTTGCGCTTTGTAAATAAGGTCTTGAAATTGATGTAAATTAAAAGTTAATCAGTATTAACATGCCAACTGCTTAAAATTATAATGTACTCCGTGTGTGCGTGTGTGTGTGTGTGAGTTTCACATTGCATATTTAAATTTTAGGTTACCGGTTGCAATAACTACATGCATTCTTTATCAATTACATAATAGTTACATTCATTACGACTATGAAGGTTAAGAGAAGTCAACGAATGTTTATGTAGCGATACTTATCCGTCCCCATTCTGAACCTCTTTTACGATATACAGCCTATGGAACGCCATGACTGTCTTATATGCGCAAATACCTTATGTTTGTAGTACAGTGCTGTTATCCCGGAAAATCTATTTAAACCGTAAGTTGTGTCTGTTAACCAAGAAACCATTCTTCGGTTAACTCGGAAAATATAGTTTTATAGCCTCAGCCAAACTGCTCAGCATTACATCCATGTCTGCAAAACATTATATTAAACTTGTCTGGCTGTCTCAAGTCGTACTGTTTATGAACTCCTTACCTTCAAGAGGAAAGGTTCTTTAATCGGTAGAAAACACTGCTTTTAAAAAGGGAATGTATGCCTAATTTATATAGCTTCAGCTACTTCTCTGATCAATATACATTTACTACTTCACATAGACATAAAAGCAAATCATATGTACTGCTCTCTTTGAGGCGATTTCTTTGTCTTTACCTTGGCGCAAGATACTCTATCCAGCTATCTATGCAGAGGTGAAATATATCGATGCTCCTGATATGGGTTAAAACTATGAACTGTAAACAGAAAAAAAAGCGAATAAGATTCTCTCTTTCTCTTTCTCTCTCCCTCTCTCTCTCTCTGTGTCTGTCTGTCTGTCTGTCTCTCTGTCTCTCTCTCTCTCTCTAGGTGCGGTATTTGAGCAGAATGTAAAAAAATAAAAAATGTGCAGGATTTTAAAAATAGGTCATGTTTTTGAGACGTAGGTCGCACTCCTCTACCCAAAAAAAATCTGGGCAGTTACTACCACTATTACTCAAGTCCACCCTCCTCTCTCTCTCTCTCTCTCTCTCTCTCTCTCTCTCTCTCTCTCTCTCTCTCTCTCTCTCTCTCTCTCTCTCTCTCTCTCTCTCTCTCTCTCTCTCTCTCTCTCTCTCTCTCTCATAATGAAATCATACTAAACTTGTCATCTCTGCTATAACAATCTGAGCTTGATCTGTTTGCATACAATTTGTACTTGTAGGAAATAAACTTATTCCAAGACAAATAAAATCAATCCAATTTCCATTGACCAATCCATAAAAATGGATTGTAAAGACAAAATACGAACATGGAAATCTACATATTTTATTCGTCAAATCCATACAAGAATCATTAGAATAGGGTTACGACAAAGTCAAACAGTAAAAATATGAAACAAATAATGCAACAGTCATTTGAAACCTCAGGCCGTACGGGAACGGGGAAAAGCGGGGCTTTCATATTTTCTCATGCAAAAACCTGGTAAACGCCCTACACTACGGGGACAAATCTGCGGTAAAATCTCTGCTAAAAGCCTCAGGGATTGAGTCATTTGGATAAACTGTTTAATCTGTCTCTCGAGAGCTCTATGGTCACTAGTGACCAGCCATTATAGTCATGATATCATTCTGGTTTTATTTTAGTGGATTACCAAACAGGATTATAAGAAAAAAATATTTACTAGTAGTCACTGGAGACTTGGGACAATCTAACCAAGTTCCAGTCCTCCGTAAACTCTACAGAACACTTTAGACCACTATAAACACACAGAAGTGAACAGTGTCACATCAGTAGGCCTGGTATTAGGGTATTAGTGTACGGTAGCGTATCGGTAGTACTGTTACTGGAGCAGTAATGGACTGCCGTATCGATAGATCTGGATTTAGACAGTGTTGAATGCAGGGTATTATAAGGTCAGGTACTAGGGCACTAGTGGAATATGCCGTATCAACAGGTCTGGTACTGAAACAGTGATGGACTGTTGGGTATTAGTTGGACTGATACTGGTACTGATACTAATACGTACTGATAGGTCTTATACTAAGACAGTGGTTAACTACAGGGTATCAGTAGGACAGGTATTTGGGCAATTATGGACTGTGAGGTATCAAAAGGTCTGGTACCCGAGCAAACCTGGACTATAGAATCAGTAGGAATGGTACTGAAACAGTAGTGAACTGTAGGGTATCAGTAGACTACTTGGTATCAGCAGGATAGGTACTGGGACAATGATGGACATTATACCTGAAGCACTGGTACTGGGATAGTGGTTGACTGTAGGGTATCAGTAGAGCTCGCTCGTACTGGGGCAGTAGTTGACTGTGTTGTTTCAGTACGACTGGTATTGGGGCAGCAGTAGAATGTAGGGTTTTAGTAGGATTGGTACTGTGGCAGGAGTGAACATTGTCGTATCAATAGGACTGGTACTGATAGAAGTGGACTGGAAGGTATCAATAAGACTGGAACTAGGTCAATAGTGGACTGCGACGTGTCAATATGACTGGTACTGGGGCAGTAGAGTACTGTAGTGTATACGTAGAAATGGTACTTGGAATGTAGTGTACTGTGTGGTATCAATAAGACTGAAGGTATCAGTAAGACTGGAACTGGTCAATAGGGGACTGCAACGTACCAACAGGACTGGCACTGTGTAGTAGAGTACTGTAGTGTATAAGCAAAACTGGTGCTAGGGAATTAGTGGACTGTTGGGTATGAGTAGGACTGATACTGGGCCAGCAGTGGACTGTGACATGTCAATAAGACTGGCACTGGTGCATTAGTATACTGTAGCGAATAAGTAGGACTAGTTCTGGGGTAGAAGTGTACTGTGTTGTATCAGTACGATTGGTACTGGGATAAAAGTGGACTGTAGGGTATCATAAGGTCGGTACTGGGGCAGTTGTAGACTGTGACATATCAATAAGACTGGTACTGCAAAAGTGTAATGTACCGTATAAGTAGGATTGATACTGGGGTACTGGGGCAGTAGTGGACTGTAGAGTATCAGTGGGACTGGTATTGGGGTAGTCGTGGACTGCATCGATCAATAGCTCTGGTACTGAGCCAGAAATGTTGTATCATATCAGTAGAACTGGTACTGGGGCAGAAGTGAATTGTGTCTTATCAAAAGGACTGATACAGTGCAGTAGAATACTAATCGTATCAATAGGACTAGTATTGAGACTGTAGTGGACTGTTTCGTATTGGTAGGAGCGGTACTGGTGTATTGGTGGATTGAATCATATCAATAAGACTTGTACAGGTACAATAGTGGACTGTGTAGTGTCAATAGGATTGGTAATGGGACAGTAGTATACTGTGTCGTACTTATAGGACTGGTACTGGGGCAGTAATGGACTGAATCGTATGTGTTTGACTGCTACTAGGGCAGTAGTGTACTGTGTCGTTTAGGGCAGTAGTGTACTGTGCAGTAGTGGACTATGATATATCAGTAGGACTGGTGCTGAGGTAAAAGTGGACTATAGGGAATCAGTAGAACTCGTTCTAGGGCAGGTGGACTGTGGTATGAATAGGACTGGGACTGGGACAGTAGCTGACTGTGTCGTATCACTAGTAATGTTACTGGGGCAGAAATAGACTTAGCATATTAGAAGGACTGGTGCTGGGACAGTAGTGGACTGTGTCATATCAGTAAGACTGGTAATTGGACAGTAGTGGACTGTAGGGTGTCATTAGAACTCGTAATTGGGTCGTTGTGGAATATGTTGTATCAGTAGAACTGGTACTGGGCAGTAGTGGACTGTAGTGTATCATTAGGACGTGCTGCGGCAGAAGTGGACTGAAGGGTAACAATAGGACTGGTCTGGTACTGGGGTGGAGGTTCACTGTAGAGTATCAGTAGAACTGGTACTAGGGCAGTAGTCGACTCTGTCGTATCAATAGGACTGGGCGTGGGGTAGGTGAATTGAAGGGTATCAGTAGGACTGGTACTGGGACAGTAGTGGACTGCGAAGTAACGACAGGACTGGAACTGGGCTAGTATATATTGTATCGAATGTTTAATTAGGACTGGCACTTGGGCAGTAGTGTAGTAGTGTACTGTGTCGTATCAATAAGACTAGTACTGGCACAATAGTTGACTGCTGAGTATCCCTAAGACTGGTACTGGGCCAGCAGTGGACTGTGACGTACCAATAGGGCTGACACTGGGCCTGTAGTGTACTATAGAGTATAAGTAGGACTGGTACTTGGGTAGAAGTGTATTGTGTCGTATGAATATGACTGGTACTGGGACAGTGGTGGACTGTAGGGTATCAAAAGGACTGGTATTTGAGCAGTAGTGGACTGTGACTTATTACTAAGATTGGTACTGGGGCAAATGTGTACCGTAGCGTGTAAGTAGGATTGGAACTGTGCCGTATCAATAGAACTGGTACTGGGGCAGTAGTTGATTGCAGGGTATCAACAGGACTGGAACTGGGACAGTAGTGGACTATAGGGTACTAATAGGCCTGGTACCGGGGCAGTAGTCGACCATCGTATTAATAGGTCTAGTACTGGGGCGTAGTGGTCTGTATCGTATAAGTTGGACTGATACTGGGGCAGTACTTGGCTGTGTCGTGTCAGTAGGACTGATACTCGGCAGTAGTAGACTGTACCAGTAGGACTAGACATTATCGTATCAGTAGGACTGGTACTGGAACGTTGGTGGACTGTATCAGATCGGTAAGACTAGCACTGGGACATTAGTAAATGTGTAATATCAGTAGGACAAGTAATGTGACAGTAGTGTATTGTTATATCAATACAACTGGTTATGGGTCAGTAATGTGCGGTATCGTATATGTAGGACTGGTACTGGGGCAGTAGTGTACTGAGCCGCACCAATAGGACTAGTACTGTGGCAGTAGTGGAATTGATCATATCAGTACTAGGGCAGTAGTGGACTGTATTGTCAGTAGGACAGGTACCGGGACAGGGGTAGAGTGTAGGGTATCAGTAGGACAGGGATTGGGGCAGTAGTGGACTGTGTCATATCAGTAGGTCTGGTACTGGTAGTAGTGGACTGTAGGGTATACAGTAGAACCCGTGCTAGTGCGAAAGTGGACTGTGGTGCACCAATAGGATGGTACTGGAGCAGGACAGAACTGTAGGGTATCAGTAGGACTGGTACTAGGGCAGTATTGGACATCATATAAGAAGGACTGGTACAGAAACAGTAGTGGACATCATATCAGAAGGACTGTTACTGGGACAGAAACGGACTAGTCCAATCAGCAGGCCTGGTACTGGGACAGTAGTGGACTATAGGGTATCAGTAGAACACGTAGGGGCGATAGTGGACAATGTTGTATCAGTAGAACTGGTGCTTGGGCTGTAGTAGACCGAAGATATGAATATGATGTAAGGTATCAGTAGGATTGGTACTGTGGCAAAGGTGGACTGTAGGATATCTACGGGACTGGTACTGGGACAGTTGTGGACTGTGTCGTATCAATAGGATTGGTACTGGGGCAGTTGTGGACTGTAGGGTATCAGTAGGACTTTATCAGGAGCAGTAATGGACTGCGCTGCGACGTATCAGTAGACTGGTACTGGGGCAGGTTGTGTACTGAAGTGTATAAGTAGTGATTCTGGGGCAGTAGTATACAGTGCCGTATCAATAAGACTGGTACTGAGGCAGTATTGGACTGTTTGTGTTGAGGTTTTACGGCCCAGTCAACCAGTGGGGTCATGTCGAGCGCGGTCAGTTAACCTAACCACACTTTTACTGGGCAGGCTTAGTCCTCTAAACGATTAACCAGTATTGTGCACATCATTTAGCCAGAAAATAACAACTGCCCTTCTTGAATCAGCGGAAGGAAGAGAATGACTGTAGAAAAAAAAATCATGATCAAATCTCCACGAAAGAATGTTGCCGATCCCAGTCGGACGCGCATCCAACTGAGCCACCAAGGCCGGCTAGTATTAGACTGTTGAACATCACTAAGACTGGTACTGGGCCAACAGTGGACAATGCGAACTGGGCTAGCAGTGGACGGTGACGTATCAGTAGGTAGGGCAGTAGCGTACTGTAGCTTATAAGTAAAACTGGCACTGGGACAGTATTGTACTGTGTCGTATGATTAGGACTGTTACTGGAACAGTAGGTGGCTGTAGGATATTAGTAAGGACTGGTACTGGGATTGTAGTGGACGGTGACGTTATAAGATTGGTACTTGGTCAACGGTGTACTGTAGCGTATCAGTAGGATTTGTACTGGGGCAGAAGTGACCCGTGTCGTATCAACAAGACTGGTACTGGGGCAGTAGTGGATTGTGGGGTATCAGCAGGACTGAAACTGGGGCAGTAGTGGACTGTAGGGTATCAATCGGACTGCTATTGTTGCAGTAGTCGACTATCGTATCAAATGTCTAGTATTTGGGCAGTAGTGAACTGTATCATATAAGTAGGAGTCGCACTGGGATATAAGTTGGCTATCGTATCAGTAGTACCGGTACTGAGCAGTTGTAGACTGTATTATATCAGAAGGACTAGTACTGGGACAGAAGTGAACTGTGTCATATCAGTAGAATTTGTACTGGGCATTAGTGGATCAGTAAGAGATGTGGCAAGCTGGTATTTGGTGTAATTCCACTGTCTAAATTCAAAAGGCGATGTTCCATAGAAAATCTATTGTTCGAAACTAATGTCCACTAGAAAATGTAACAGATAGATAGATAGATAGATAGATAGATAGATAGATAGATAGATAGATATATAGATAGATAGATAGATAGATAGATAGATAGATAGATAGATAGATAGATAGATAGATAGTAGATAGATAGATAGATAGATAGATAGATAGATAGATAGATAGATAGATAGATAGGCAGACAGACAGACAGACAGACAGACAGACAGACAGACAGATAGATAGATAGATAGATAGATAGATAGATAGATAGATAGATAGATAGATAGATAGATAGATAGATAGATAGATAGATGGATAGATAGGTAGAAGACTCGCGTTTGCCAACACAAACGGTAATAGTGGGTATTAAGTACCGGCTCATTGTCAAGCATATTTCTATACGTCGGGAACTCTCGTTAATTTCCGCCATTTACTGCTTATGATATAACGTTATTACAATGTCACAGAACGTATTGACAAACTCACATGAAGTAATATCATACTCACATAACGTAATGAGAATACGTAATATCAAACTCATAAAATGTAATGACAAACTCACTTGCCGCAATGACAAACTCACATAATGTAAAGTGTTGTCACAAGACGTAAACGCGCCTTCATTACATATACAGCCTCAGCCCCAGCGGGGTGGGGGAGTGGTACTCTGAATTTTGTCGACTACAAAGACTGAGTCCCAGCATCTAGTGTTTACCCCCCCAAAAAAAAAATACGGTATTCAGCCATACCCCAAAAAAAATATCCGGTATATCAGCCATACACCAAAAAATATCTGCAGATATTAGCATACCTAAAAAAAATATTCCCCTTGCTTTGTTTTTGTAAAAGTGCGGTTTTCATTTATTTTTCCGTATAATGATTGTATTAATAAGCTTTGTTTTTATTTTAATGGCACTGAACTGATGCACAGCAGAAATAGAACTGTTAAAACAAAATAAAAACAATTATCAGTTCAGCAGAAATTTTTAACCCCAATTCTTACAGTATCAAAAAAAAAAAAAAAAAAAAAATACCAAGAATTTTGATACACCCAAAAGAAATAGTCAGTTTTGAAAGTGACCCCCCCACTCCCCCCCCCCCCCCCCCACCACCACCACCTAAAAAAAATAAAAATAAAAAAATAAAATAAAATAAAATAAACACCTGCAAATGACCAAAATTTCTTGTTTGTCTAGCTTGCGCTTTGTAAATGAGGTCTTAATGTAATTGTAGGCCTAAGTTAATCAGAATTTACATGCCAACTGTCTTTTATTATATTGTACTCTGTGCGTGCGTGTATGTGTGTGAATTCATTTTGCATATATAATATAAATTTTAGGTCATCAGTCGCAATAACTCAGTGCTTTATTAGCTCACCTAAGCACGAAGTGCTCATGGTGAGCTATTGTGGTCAGTCAATGTCCGTCGTCCATCGTCCGTCGTGCGGCGTCAACTATTGCTTTAAAAGCCTACTCCTCCTACACCCCTGGACCAATTGACTTGATACTTGGTAGGAAGCATCGGAGATCGAACATAGCTAAAATCGTTCCGATCGGAAATCCAAGATGGCCGCCATGGCCGCCATCTTGAAAATCTATTTTTCGCTTCTTCTCCTGAACCGAAAGGCCAATTGACTCCTAACTTGCCAGGAAGCATTGGGGTGACTTGTAGATCAAAAATAGCTAAAATCGTTCCGATTGGAAATCCAAGATGGCCGCCATGGCAGCCATCTTGAAAATCTATTTTTCGCTTCTTCTCCTGAACCGAAAGGCCAATTGACTCCAAACTTGCTAGGAAGCATCAGGGTGACGTGTAGATCAAAAATAGCTAAACTCGTGCCGATCGGAAATTCAAGATGGCCGCCATGGCCGCCATCTTGAAAATCTATTTTTCGCTTCTTCTACTGAACCGAAAGGCCAATTGACTCCAAACTTCCTAGGAAGCATCGGGGTGACTTATAGATCAAAAATAGCTAAAATCGTGCCGATCGGAAATCCAAGATGGCCGCCATGGCTGCCATCTTGAAAATCTATTTTTCGCTTCTTCTCCTGAACCTAAAGGCCAATTGACTCTAAACTTGGTAGGAAGCATCGGGGTGACTTGTAGATCAAAAATAGCTAAAATCGTGCCAATCGGAAATCCAAGATGGCCGCCATGGCCGCCATCTTGAAAATCTATTTTTCGCTTCTTCTCCTAAACCCAAAAGCCAAGTGACTCCAAACATGGTAGGAAGCATTGGGGTGACTTATAAATCAAATATAGCTAAAAGCGTTCCGATAGGAAATCCAAGATGGCCTCCATGGCAGCCATCTTGAAACTCTATTTTTTGCTTCTTCTCCTGAACTGAAAGGCTAATTGACGCCAAACTTGGTAGGAAGCATCGAGGTGACTTGTAGATCAAAAATAGCTAAAATCGTGCCGATCGGAAATCCAAGATGGCCACCGTGGCGGCGATCTTGAAAATCTATTTTTCGCTTCTTCTCCTAACCCCAAATGCCAATTGATTCGAAACTTGGTAGGAAGCACCAGGGTGACTTATAGATCAAAAATAGCTAAAATCGTTCCAATTGGAAATCCAAGATGGCCTCAATGGCCGCCATCTTGAAAATCTATTTTTTGCTTCTTCTCCTGAGCCGAAACCCAATTGACTTGAAACTTGGTAGGAAGCATCGGGGTGACTTATAGATTAAAATTGGCTGGAAATCCAGGATGGTGGCGGCCATCTTGAAAATCTTTTCACTTCTTCTCCTGAACCGAAAGGCTTATTGACCTTAAACTAGGTAGGAAGCATCAGGGTGACCTGTAGATCAAAAATAGCTAAAATCATCAAAAATAGCTAAAATTATCCCTATCAGAAATTAAAGATGGCTGCCATGACAGCCATCTTTAAAATCTATATTTCGCTTCTTCTCCTGAACTCAAAGGCCATTTGACTCGAAACTTGGTAGGAAGCATTCGGGTGACTTGAAGATCTAAAATAGCTTAAATTGTTTGGATCGGAAATCCAAGATGGCCGTCATGGCGGCCATCTTGAAACTCTTTTTTTTTTCGCTTATTTTCCTGAACCAAATGGCCAGTTGATTTGAAAATTGGTAGGAAGCATCGGGATGACTTGTTGATATAAAAATAGCTAAAATCATTCCGATCGGAAATCCAAGATGGCAGCCATCTTGAAAATCTATTTTTCCCTTTCTCTTCTGAACTGAAAGGCCAATTGACTCGAAACTTGGTAGGAAGCATCAGGGTGACGTGTAGATCAAAAATAGCTCAAATCGTTGCCATAGGAAATCCCAAATTGCGGCTATAGCGGCCATCTTGAAAATCTGGTTTGACCTTTTTTCTCCTAAACCGAAAGGGCAATTGACTCAAAGTTCATTGGAAGTATCGAGGTGACTTGTAGATCAACAGTAGCTAAAATCATTCTGATTGGAAATCCAAGATGGCTACCATCTTGTTTATGTTTATTATATTTCCCTGCCACTGTGCTGTTTACGTGTATAAAATCATGATTCTTCAGAAACCACTTAGGCAATTGCAACCAAATTTCTTATTGATCCTACTGTTGAAATGTGATCGAGAGTTTGTTCAAATGATCACGCTCCATTGACTGTCATGCCATATATAATATTCCATTACGAAAACACGCCTATTCAAATATATAGAAACTTTCACCTCCAAAAACTGAAAATTTTCAGATCAAAAGCTCTGATATTTTTCATATTTCTGCTCAAAATATAGATTGTGGGTACTCGTTAGAACCGCCTCGGCAAGGCGGTTCTAACGAATACCCACAATCTATGTTTTTGAGCAGAAATAAGAAAAATAATTTATACCCCTGTAAACCCCAGTTTTACTACATAAAAGTGGGGTTTAAGGGGGTCAAAATTATATGGGCATGTTTTCGTGATGCTTCTTCAAAATTAAGAACTGCTTGAAAGATGACTTTTCATTAGTTGCGATGTCAGGATTGGAAAGATGTTGCATAACATCTGCATATCTGCAGTGGCTATGTCACTCAGGTGAGCGACCCGTGGCCCGTGGGCCTCTTGTCAATTACATTATAGTTACATGCATCACGACTATGAAGGCTAAAAGAAGTCAATAAATGTTTTCGTAGCGATACTTATCCGTCCACATACAGCACCTCTTTACGAAACAGCCTATGGAACGCCATAACTGTCTTATATTGCGCTAACGAACATTTCTGTTGTCCCGGAAAATCGATTAAACCGTAAACCGTGTCTGTTAACTCTGAGACCATTTTTCGGTCAACTCGGAAAATATAGTTTTATAGCCTCAGCCAAACTTCATAGCAACAATCCCTGTTGTCTGTAAAACGTTATATTTGAACAGGTTCGTAAACGTGCCTGGTTGTCTCAAGTCTCACTGTTTATGAGCTCCTTACCTTCAAGAGGAAATGTTCTTTAAGAACTAGAAAACACTGCTTTTAGAAGAGAATATGTTTGCACGACTAATTTGGATAGCTTCAGCTACTTCTCTGATAAGTAAAGTACTTCGAAACGGAAACTACTGGATTCATAGAAAGGCACACGTGTACACACATAGAAGTAAATACTATATACTGCTCTCTTTGAGGCGATTTTTTTTGTCTTACGTTGGCGCAAGATACTCTACCTATGCAGAGTTGAAATATATGAATTGTAAATAGAATGCGACTAAGATGCTCTCTCTCTCTCTCTCTCTCTCTCTCTCTATCGCTATTACCCAAGTCTCTCTCTCTCTCTCTCTCTCTCTCTCTCTCTCTCTCTCTCTCTCTCTCTCTCTCTCTCTCTCTCTCTCTCTCTCTCTCTCTCTGTGTGTGTCTCTCTCTCTCTAATGATGAAATCGTACTTAACTTGTTATTTCTTCTATCACAGTCTTAGCTTGATCTGTTTGTAGACAAGTTGTAGGAAATATTATTCCTCCAAAAGCAAATCAAGTCCAATTAAGTCATTTTTATTGGCAAAATCCAGAAAAAAATGGATTGTAAAGACAAACCACGAACATGGCAATGTACTTATTTTATTAGTCAAATCCATACAAGAATCATGAGAAAGGGCTTATTACAAAGTCAGACTATAAAAATATGAAACAACTAATGCACCAATTATTTGAAACTTCCGGCCGTACGCAGACGGTGAACAGCGGAGTTTTCATATTTGCAAATGCAAAGCCCTGGTAAACGCCCTGCACTGCAAGGAACATTTATGGTAAAATCTCTGCTAAAAGCCCCTGACTCCGGGGGATTGAAAATAAATGAATAACAAATGAACTTAGTCATTTGAACCAGTCCTCCATATATTCTACATTCCACTACAGACCCAGTACGGTCCTCCGTATACTCCGCAGTCCACCACAGACACAGTACCAGTCCTCCGAATACTTTACACTCCACTACAGTCATGGTACCAGTCCTCCGTTTACACTACAATTCTCTAACTACCCAACACCAAACCTACGTAGGCTTTTCAGTCCAGTACAGACCCAGTACTAATCCCCCGTATACAGTGCAGTCCACTACAAACCCAGTACCAGTCCCCCGTATACAGTCCCCTACAGACCCAGTACCAGTCCTAAGTGAAATCCACAGTCCCCTACAGACCCAGAACCTGTCCTGCGTATACTCTACAGGTCACTACAGTCCCAGTGCCAGTCCTCCGTATAATATTTTCCTTCAAGACCTAGTACCAGTCCTCCTAATAAGTACCAGTCCTCCATACTCTCTACAGTCCGCGAAAGGCACAAATGTGTCTACCAGACCTCCGTATACTGTACAACCCACTAGAAACCCAGTACCAGTCCGTATTATCTACAGTCCACTATAGACCATGTTCTAGTACTTCCTATAATCTACAGTCCACCACAGACACATTACCAGTACTGTGTATACTCTACAATCCACTATGAACAAAGTTCAAGTCTCCCATATACTCTAAAGTCCACTACAAACACCGTACCAGTCCTCTGTATACGCTACAGTCCACTACAGAACCAGTACCAGTCCTCCGTATACTCTACAGTCCACTACAGACCAAGTTCCAGTCCTCTGTATACTCAACAGTAAACTACAGATAGAGTACCAGTCCTCTGTATACACGTCAATCCACTATAGGCCCAGTTCCAGTCCTCCGTATACTCTACAGTCCACTACAGACCCAGTACCAGTCCTCCGTATACTCTACAGTTCACTACAAATACCGTACCAGTCCTCCGAATACCCTACAGTCAACTACAGAACCAGTACCAATCCTTCATATAATCTGCAGTCCACTACAGAACAAGTTCCAGACCTCCGTATACTCTACAGTTCCCTACAGATACAGTACCAGTCCTCTGTATACTCTTCTGTTCACTATAGGCCCAGTACCAGTCCTCCGTATACTCTACAGTCCACTACAGACCCAGGACTACACCTCCGTATACTCTACTGTCCACCTCGGACACAATACCAGTCTCCCGTATACTCTACAGTCCACTACGGACCCAGTACCAGACCTCTGTATACTTTACAATCTTCTAGAGACCCCGGTACCAGTCTCCGTATACTCTGCAGTCCCCTATAGACCAAATCCTAGTCCTCTGTATATTCTACAGTTCACTACAATCCCAGTTCCAATCCTCCGTATTATCACAGTTCTTTACAGACTCAGTACTGGTCCTCCTTATACTCTGCAGTCCTTTATAGACCAAGTTCCAGTCCTCCGTATACTCTACAGTCCACTACAGACCAAGTTCTAGTCCTCCGTATACTCTGTAATCCAGTAGAGACACAGTATCAATCCTCCGTATACCCTACAGTTCACTACAGAATAACTACCAGTTCTCCGTATACTCTACAGTCAACTACAGTACCAGCCCCCCGTATCAGTCCACTACAGACCCAGTACTAGTCCTCCGTATAATATACAATCCACTTCAGACCCAGTACACGTCCTTCCTATGCAGTCCAGCACAGATCCAGTACCTCCTTATTCTCAGCAGTTGATTCAGACCCAGTACCGGTCCTTCATATATTCTACAGTCCACTATAGACATAGTACCAGTCCTCGGACGGATATTGGGGCAATAATAGACGTATCGATAGGTCTGGTACTGAGACAGTGGTTAATTACAGGGTATCAGTAGGACAGGTATTGGTGCACTAATTGACTGTGAGACATCAATAGGACTGGTACCCGGGCATAAATGGACTATAGAGTATCAGTAGAACTGGTACTTGGACAGAAATGGACTGTAGGATATCAGCAGGACAGGTACTTGGACAAGAGTAGACTATAGGCTATCAATAGAACTTATACTGGAGCAATACATCATACCAGAAGGACTGGTACTGAGATAGTAGAGGACTATGTCATATCATTAAGACTGGTACTGGGGCAGTAGTTGACTGTGTTGTATCAATAGGACTGGTATTGGGGCAGCAGTGGATTGTAGGTGTAGCGTATCAGTAGGATTGGTACATGTGCAGTAGTGGACTAGTGTATCAATAAGACTTCGTACTGGGGCAGAGATGGACTGCAGAATATCAGTAGGCCTGGTACTCAAGCAGTAGTGGATTATGTCGAATCAATAGGAGTGGTATTGGGGCAGTAGTGGACTGAAGGGTATTTGTCAGACTGGAACTGAGTCAGTAGGGAACAGCGACGTATCATAAGGACTGGTACTGGGGCAGAAGATTACTGTAGTGTATTAGTAGAACAGATACTGGGGATATAGTGTACTGTTTTGTATCAATAAGACTGGTATTAAGGCAGTAGTGGACTGTCCGGTATGAGTAAGACTGATTCTTGGCCAGCAGTGGACTGTGACATATCAAAAGTGAATAAGCAGGACTGGTACTGTGGCAGAAGTGTACCGTGTCGTATCAATAGGACTTGTACTGGGGCAGTAGTGGACTGTAGGGTATCAGTGGGACGGGTACTGGGGCAGTTATGGACTGCCAATATCAATAAGACTAGTACTGGGGCAAAGTGTACTGTAGCGTATAAGTAGGAGTAGTTCTGGGGCAGTAGTGTACTGACTCGTATCAATAGGACTGGTATTGGGGCAATAGTGGATTGTAGGATATCAATAGGATTGGTACTTGGGTAGTAGTGGTGCCGGATATTGGTAGGACTGGTATAGGGGTAGTAGCGGACTGTATCGTATCAGTTGGAATGATCCATGGCAATGGTAGACTGTATCATATTAGTAGGACTAGTACTAGGACAGTAGCAGACTGTGTTGTATCAGTAGAACTGATTCTGGAGCATAAGTGGGCTGTATTATATCAGTAAGACTGATTCTGGGACAGTAGTGGGCTGTGAAGTATCAAGAGGACTGGTCCATGGCAGTGATAAACTGTATCATATCAGTAGGACTAGTAGTGGGACAGTAATGGACTGTGAAGTATCAGTAGAACTGATAGTGGAGCATTTGTGGACTGTATCATAATCAGTAAGACTGGTACTTGCACTGTGTAGTATCAGGAGGACTGGTAATGGTAGCATTACACTAAATACTGGAAGTGCCGGGTTTTATTACTTTTGGACCGAGGTTTCAGTTGCAGTCTAAATACCAGACATGCTTCCATTGGATATATATCCCAGGTTTTATTTCAATGTGAGAAAAGGATAGTTATAAGGAAATAAAATGATGTGCGTTTTATAATTGTATCTGGAAGCTCAAGGAAATTGTTGCTGATTTTATTTGGTCACCCCCACATTAAAAAAGTCCGCTTGTTATTCGCTGCGAAGCTGCAGGTAAACAATCATGGTGGACCATAACTTGAAAAGGAGCAGGACAACATGTGGATTTTTTCTCAGAAACTTGTTGAGCTAGGGTGGCTCTATAAATAAGTAAGGTTTGAAAAGTTTTGTATGTGTAGTTTTTGTGGCAGCATGTAAAAGATTACTATTGTCACCTATGGAAAACTATTTAGTGGTTAGCTACCTATAGGTAGCATTACACTAAATACTGGAAGTGCCGGGTTTTATAGCTTTTGGACCGAGGTTTCAGTTGCAGTCTAAATACCAGACATGCTTCCATTGGATATATATCCCAGGTTTTATTTCAATGTGAGAAAAGGATAGTTATAAGGAAATAAAATGATGTGCGTTTTATAATTGTATCTGCAAGCTCAAGGAAATTGTTGCTGATTTTATTTGGTCACCCCCACATTAAAAAAGTCCGCTTGTTATTCGCTGCGAAGCTGCAGGTAAACAATCATGGTGGACCATAACTTGAAAAGGAGCAGGACAACATGTGGATTTTTTCTCAGAAACGTGTTGAGCTAGGGTGGCTCTATAAATAAGTAAGGTTTGAAAAGTTTTGTATGTGTAGTTTTTGTGGCAGCATGTAAAGGTTACTATTGTCACCTATGGAAAACTATTTAGTGGTTAGCTACCTAATGGGACAGTAGTATATTGTGTCGTATAAATAAGACTGGTACTAGGTCAATAATATACTGTAACGTATTTGAAGGACTGGTACTGGGCAGTAGTGTATTGTGTCGTATCAAAAGTAATGGTACTGGGGCACTTGTGGACAGCACGGTATCAATAGGACTGGTACTGGGACAGGGGTCGCCTGTAGGATATCAGTAGGACTGGTACTGATGCACTAGGGGACTGTCATATTAGTAGGAATGATACTGGGGCAGTTGTGGACTGTAGGGTATCAATAGGACTGGTACTGGGACAGGGCTCAACTGTAGGGTATGAGTAGGACTGGTACTGGGGCACTAGGGGACTATGTCATATTAGTAGGACTGGTACTGCGGCAGTAGTGGTTTGTATGGTATCAGTAGAACTCGTACTAGGGCAGTTGACTGCGTTGTATCAATAGGTCTGGTACTGGGACAATAGCGGATTGTGTAGTATCAGTAGGACTAGTACTAGGGCATTTGTGGACTGAGCATATCAAAATGACTGGTACTGTGACCGTAGTCATATCAGTAGGACTGGAAATTGGACTGGAAAGTGGACTGTAGAGTATCAGTAGTACTGGGGCAGTAGTAGAATGTGTTGTATCAATAGGTCGGGTACTGGGGCAGTAGTGGACTGTAGGGTATCAGTAGGATTGGTGCTGTGGCAGTATTGGACTGTAGAGTATCAAAAGGGCTGGTCTGGTACTAGGGCAGGGGCGGACTGTAGGGTATTAGTAGGACTGGTACTGGCAGTAGTGGACTGTGTCATATCCACAGGACTAGTACTGGGTCAGTAGTGTACTTTTGTATATAAGTAGGACAGGTCTTTGTGCATTAGTGTCCTGTGTCGTATTAATAAGACTGGTACTGGGACAGTAGTGGACTGTTGAGTATCACTCGGACTGGTACTGGGCCGGTTAGTACGACGACAACCCTTTTCTACGAGTATCTTAAGCCTCAATGGCTACCTCATCGACACCTGTCTCTGAAAACGCTTCGAAATCGCTTAAGGGCAGCTGGACTAGCCTCCAGAAGAGTGATTAAGCGCCCTCTGCTGACAGATGAGCATAAAAGAATCCGTTTGCGGTGGTGTTTGGCGAGACGAGGTTGGAATTTGAGGACATGGCGGCGAACCCACTGGTCGGATTAGATAGGTCTGTAGTTAATGACCATATCTGTTATTCAGCCACCAAGTTTGCTGCATGTGTTACTGAAGGCCAAGACAAGCTTCATACGTTATATTTGTTACTAAACTTCATAAAAGACCTTACAAAGCACGGTTTGTTGCAAATTCAAGCTCTTGTACCACCATTGAACTTTATAAATTATTAATTTCATGTCTTACTGCCATCAAAAAACATGTAATTAAATATTGTGACCAAATTTTCGAAAGATCAGGGAGAAATCTGTTTTATTCTATAAAAAAATTCGAATGAGGTTTTAAATAAATTGAAATCCAGACAATTTCTTGCTTTTAGTCTGCCTACTTATGATTTCTCCACGCTTTACAATACACTCCCTCATATAAAAGAAAAACTAAATGATTTAATTGAATTGACATTTCATAGAGAAGATTCCCTCTACCTTGCATGTAATGTAAGAAATGCTTTTTTCACTTCTGAAGTGCATAAAATTTACACATTATGGACATGTCAGAAAGTATGGAAGCTCTCACATTTCTACTTGACAATATTTATATAAGATTTGGTACTAAGTTATTTAGACAAATTGTGAGTATTCCGAGGGTACGAATTGCGTACCCCTTGTGGCTGATTTATTCTTGCTTTGTTATGAAAGAGACTTCATGATGTCCCTTTCCGTTGAAAACCTATCTGAAATCATTGAAGCTTTTAGCTCGACTTCAAGATATTTGGATGATTTATTGAATATTGACAATACCTACTTGGACGGTTTAATCAGTCACATTTACCCCCAGAACTTCAGTTAAATAAAACTAATTCTTCTGATACCGAAGTCGCGTTTTTGGATTTACATTTATCTGTTGTAGATGGGTTTGTTTCCTGCAAAATTTATGATAAACGCGATGATTTTGATTTTGAGATTGTAATTTTTTCTTTCTTGGATGGTGATGTTCCTCGTGCGGCATCCTACGGTGTTTATATTTCACAATTAATTCAATTTGCCAGAGTGTCTAGTCATGTAACTGACTTCAACACTCGTAATAAATTGCTAACTGCTAAACTTCTTAATCAGGGTTATCGGTATCATAAACTACGTAAAGCCTTTTCTAAGTTTTATAGACGCCATTCCGATTTAGTTTCTAAATTCAATGTTGGACTTAAATCTCTTCTGCAACAAGGCCTGTCGGAACCCGAATTTTATGGTGACTTAGTATATAAATTCAGAAAAATATATGCTTGCAATGACTTCAGTACCCAATTTCGTAAAATCATTCTTCGATATAAAAAGATTGAGTACAACATAAATGTTATACGACAGACTGCATGCATGGTTGTTAACCCAATCATATTTAATAACTTTGCCTCCCTCTTTAATTGCACACCGGCGGGTTAGGCCTCAGATTCTATGATGGTTCCAGCGTAAAGGCATACTGGAACTTGATGCTCTATCTTTGGTCGGGCCCACCGGAGTCTTACTGTTGGTTTTCTTTTGCTCTAGCATTTCAGTTATTCGTGCTGTCGTCTTCATCGTTGTTTCATCTCTGTAATTTGTTGATTTTTTGTGTTCTCGGAGATGTAGCACTGATGAGTTAGGAAGCCTTCATGCGGACTGAACAAATTATGTGTCTAAACCGCGGCAGAAGTAAGGGCGAGGATTGTGGCCACGTAAAATCAATTTAAGCCCCCCCCCCCCCCCCCCCACCCCGTTCCAAAGCGGCTCTTCTGTCATGGTTTATTTTTGTTATAGTTCGTCTTTGAATGTGTGTGTCGCTTACATCTTTTTGTTTTGGATAGCTATTTGGCCACTTTGTAGGAAAGTAACTGTCCGTTTGGTTTTCTGCTAGTTATGTTTCCATTAGGGTCCAGTTATTTCGTGTTTGTGTTTCTTTCCCTTTGATGTCTCTGATGTGTGGGATAAATGTATCGGTTCCTGATCCATTGCCTTCCTTTCTATTTTGTTGCAGGTTACGGATGGCCGAATGAGAGTGTGGCGACACAAAGGCACAGCATATACACCAAGAAACATCAAGGCGACGGTTCCTTACGGTGGAGGTTCTGTAATGTGGGCTGTCTATCGTCTGTAATGTGGGTTGTCTATCGCGTGACGAAAAGATGGTGACCATACAGGGCAGAGTAACAGGTGAACGTTATATTCACGACGTCCTCGAGCCGGTAGTTGTTCCTCATTTTGAGAACCATTCACTTGCCACTAGGCGAGACGACTTTGGAATTTGAGGACATGGCGGCGTACCCACTGGTCGGATGAAAGCAGGTTTTTGCTGCAGATTACGGATGGCCGAATGAGAGTGTGGCGACACAAAGGCACAGCATATACACCAAGAAACATCAAGGCGGCGGTTCCTTACGGTGGAGGTTCTGTAATGGTGTGGGGTTGTCTACCCGAGACGAAAAGATGGGCTTGGTGACCATACAAGGCAGACTAACAGGTGAACGTTATATTCACGACGTCCTCGAGCCGGTAGTTGTTCCTCATTTTGAGAACCATGCACTTGCAACTAGGCCTGTGTACATGGACGACAACGCTAGACCCCACCGTTCAAGGGCAGTGACGGCCTATTTCCAGGGTAACGCAATTGAGGCTTTCCCTGGCCAGCTAGAAGCCCGGATTTAAATCCACTGGAGCATATCTGGAATATTTTTGAGTGCCAGATATAGAAAATGGACCCTCCTCCACAGGCTTTGGACGAACTGGAAGCAGCTCTGCATCGTGAGTGGCGACAGCTGACCATTCATCAAATTCGACGTCTGACCGGTGGGATGAGACGTAGGGTCGAGGCAGTTATTCGTACACGTGGAGGGTTCACCCGTTATTGAACAAATGTGGTACAAATTTTATCTAGAAACTTAGTGACATTTTTATCAAGAAACTGTAACACAAAATGGGCTAATGTAATCTGCAGCTCCATACTTAAACCGACGTCTGTTTAAGGGGAAAATAATACATCTTAAATATCTAACATTTTTGGTATTAAAAACTGCATTTTCTGGCCAGGTTTTGCTTTATCATGAAAGTAACAGTGTTAATATTTCATAGTTAACTATTTTGCAGTGATTTTAGCATCACGTTTTTCATGTGAAAGTTTGATCCCGAAACCACTGTAAAAAAAATCTGTTGGGGGGTGCTTAACTTTTTTTTAGGTGTATAGATGGATAGATAGGTAGATAAATAGACAGACAGATAGATAGATAGATAGATATATAGATAGATAGATAGATAGATAGATAGATAGATAGATAGATAGATAGATAGATAGATAGATAGATAGATGACTCACGTTCGCCAACCCAGACGGTAAGTATTGTCTAGTATCTATCTTTCTATAAATCGGGAAATTTCGTTAGTTTCCGTCACTTACGGTTTATGGCATAACGTAATAATAAAGTCACTGAACGTATTGACAAACTCACATTGTAATCAAAACTCACATAACGTAAACGTGCCTTCCCGTATCAGTCAGCCATAGTGACATAACGAAATGAAATGTCCACAGAAGGTATTAGGAAATGCACAAAACACAATGAACAAATTAAATAACGTAATATTAAACATTCCCACATAGCGTATTGATAAAAGTACAAAACGTAATGGCCAATTCACATAGCGTAACAATAAAGTCAGATACTGCAAAAGTAACATCAAACTCGTATAATCACAGAATGCAAGGTGTTTGTGCCGTATAAGACAGCAATGGCGTTCCATAACAGCCTATCTGACATTCAACTGATACGCATTTCTGCTTTTAATCAGTTTTGTACATCATTTTAAATGAGCCAAAGGTGACTGTTTATTGCATAGATGAACTAGGTCAGATGTCTTCACCATATCAAGTCCCTTGAAATACTCGTTTGTTGTAGGGAGGTAGCTATTGTAGAAAGGCTTAATATACAGAAAAATTGTACTTTTTACTATCAGAAAATTGGTTGGGCTGATGTTGAGAGGTGACCGTTAGTAGAGGTGCCACTGTATATTGAACATTATTAGCGTGTCGAATAAACGAAAGAAAGAAAGAAATCTTAGGCTTTCATGTTAAGACAGAAGAAAGAATAGG
Source organism: Anodontia alba (assembly GCA_964016985.1). Taxonomy (NCBI): domain Eukaryota; kingdom Metazoa; phylum Mollusca; class Bivalvia; order Lucinida; family Lucinidae; genus Anodontia; species Anodontia alba. The sequence goes on from OZ024821.1 coordinate 55,982,942, forward strand.
CCTTCATATGACATGTATTGTACTTTTTACTTCCAGAAAAGTGGTTATTATTGTTAGGGAAGTGGCTGATGTTGAGAGGTGACCTTTAGTAGAGGTGCCACTGTATATGCTGGTAATTTTGAACATTATTAGCGTGTCGAATTATCGTTCTAAATGAATGAAAGAAAAGCTTTCATGTTAAGACAGAAGAAAGAATAGGCCTGCATATGACATATACGTGGCAAAAAAGTTCGGGATATTTTTATTCTTGAGTGAAATGTATAACAGGTATTAATCCAATCTATTATATTATGGTGTAATAATAAAGTTTATTCGATAACAATAAATTTTGTAGAACTGAAATCAGTTCACTCTCTTACACAATACAACAGTAGGGTTGAGTGAAACATGTCACAAATACACAATGCTCAATTTTCACCGGTGAGCTTTGCTCATCACCTGAATTTGAGCGCTAATCCTTTCAAAAGTGAACAAATTTCTGGTTAACAAATCTTTACTATTGACAACATCTGTTCTACTAGCGTTAAAATGCCACAACGTCGACAGCTGCCAAACGACGCGCGCTTACGCGCTATTGGAATGCTCGAAGCTGGCATGAGGCAAGTCGAAGTTGCTAGACGTTTGGGTGTTTCACAGAGTGTGATCAGCCGCCTACGAACTCGGTTGGCACAAACCAACAGCACGTTAGATCGACGTCGAAGTGGGCGCCCGAGGTCTACGTCGCAAGCCCAGAATCGGTTCCTGCGGTCGTCAGCCTTGAGATCACGATCAGTAAGCGCCGAACAACTGCGCGAACGTCTCTCAAGAACTGGAACAAGAGTTCAAACCGTGCGGAATCGACTCACAGCGCTGGACTTAGAGCTCGGCGACCTTACGTTGGGGTGCCACTTTCCTAGAGACATGGACAAGCCAGGCTAGCATGGACAAGGCAGCATCGTCGATGGACTAACCAACAATGGGCGACTGTACTCTTTACCGACGAGTCACGGTTTCTGCTGGATATGCTTGACAGACGACGTCGCGTTTGGCGTCGCAGAGGTGAGAGGTACGCGAACTGCGCCATTGTTGAACATGACCGGTATGGAGGAGGAAGTCTTGTGGTATGGGGCGGCATATCTGGTCGTTCCCGTACAGAGCTGCTTGTGCTTAACGGAACTCTGACAGGCCAACGCTACATCAATGAAGTGCTACAGCCGGTTGTTCTGCCTTTTGTTCAACAACACCACGTAGTGCTGCAGGATGACAACGCAAGATCTCATCGGGCGAGGATAGTACAGCAGTTCCTGTAGCAGAACAATGTGGATCATCTCGATTGGCCTGCTCGATCCCCTGACTTGTCGCCAATCGAGCATGTTTGGGACATTCTCGACCAACGTGTACGACAGAGAGTTCCACGACCAAGAACGCTCCAAGCTTTGGGCGCAGCCTTGCAGGAGGAGTGGAGGAGGATACCCCAACTACAGACTCATCAGGAGTATGCGTCGACGTTGTGTGGCCTGCATAGATGCAACAGGTGGACATACGCGATATTGACAGATTTGTGAGGTTTTATTGGTGACCCTAGTGGTCTTCCATACAAATTTTCTCATTCACATCTAGTGCTACAGACTCCAACGGGTGGATTTTTGTCTGTAAATGAAATGATGTAATCAAATATATCAATTTCAGATTTCAGATATGTCTTAGTTTCCTTTTATTTCACCGTACATACAAATATCACTAACTTCTTTTGTTACGTTTATAGGCGCAGTTTGACAAAAAAAATGTTTATGAAAAGCGAGGCTGATTGCACATAGCTCTTTTCCAATATAAGCGCAAAAATCAGTTTTCCTAGATAAGCGCTGTTTTGTGTAGTACACAGTCGCACTTTTTCCTATTTAAGCATATTTCCTAATTAGTCGCTTGACAAGCGTTTACGTTTCACAGTTAATCCGTTATGCCAAAGCCTGTGCAAATTATCAGGACTTCATGGAGCGTGGGGAAGTGCTCACTACAAGGTTTTAGGGGTATCAACAACTTGAATTTGATCTGGTCAATCCTTGAGGCATTACCAGAATTATTTCTGATGTTTTTGCCAATGACGAGCCATAAGTAGACTTCCAAAATCCCGGACCCACATTTGCTTCGTTCAGGTCTATAGGTACGGTGGACGAAGCTTGCTTACCATGTAATGCTTACTGTTTGCAGACGCTTGATTACATCCTTTATTCTGGAGTCCATGTCTGTTGGTCTGAAAGTCTGATTAGTCATTCGTTTACGGTTTTATGACTTTGGATTGCGGCTTGGGTACCATGACCACTACTACTTATTTTACTTTATGAAAAGTTTGACCATCAAGTACGCATTTTGGAGGTCCATTGTAAAAAGCGAATTGAAATCTTTAAGATTAATATTATCATAAATAAATCACTAATATGAATTTAATAGGTAGACGCCAAGGGGCATAACATTAAACGTCCCCAGAATTTTTATGCATCTAAACTAATGCGTTTTTGATGTGAAACCAGGCTAAATTTCAACATACTTAAAAACTATTGGTTTAAACATATTTATTTCAGAATCAATATTGAGTAAACAAGCAAGTAAACACAAACAAATCATAGGATAAGAACGAAAGCACAAGTACTTATAGAGTTCTTCTCCTTACATTTATAAATATTGTATAAATTCAGGTGGTTGTTTGTCAAATAATGTGTACTACGGATCATGCTGACATTTACTACATAGCAATTATTAAGGAAAAAAATATGTGAATAAAGTAAACAAATTAGACTAGTGATAGCAAAGAAGTTACTATTTTGGAAATACGTGAAGGTCAATGTAATTAACTAATTGTAATTGCAAACAGAAAAATTGAATACATCAAAGGATAGATTATAAGTGAAAAAAAAAAAAAAAGGAATAAGCCAAATGGTGGATAGATTTTACTTAAAAAATGTAAGTTTGGGATGCAATTTGGAATATGAAAAAAAAAAACGAAAAATGAGAAAAAAAAGTAAACAGTATAAATAAAAAAAGAAACAAAAAAACAAACAAACAAAAAAACAACAACAAAAAAAAACAAAAAAAAAAAAACAAACGGATTGGTGAGTGCTAGGGCGCAGGCAATCGGTAAGGCATCCTTGGATCTCGTGAACTGTTACAAAAAGTCGTCGTAGAGGTCATTAACGTAATTAAAACCGTTTTGTGTCTATAATATATTTGTGAACATTTTCAAATATGGCAGTGTTTGTTTCATAAGAAAGTGATGGGTCGCCATACAGAAGTATATTTAAGGTTGGGGTAGTGTACCTTGCGATTGCATTTAAGAGTTCATTTCGCTGTCGCTGATAATGCATACAGTGGAAGAAATAATGTTGGTTGTCCTCAATGCTACCGCAGCTACATAAAGGTGAGTCAGATATATTCTTTATGAAGAGGTGAAGATTTAAAGAACTGCAATTTGTCCTTAAACGTGTATGCAAGATTTGGAGCTTTCGTTTACCTCTGTAATAATGTTTGGGAACAGGAATTCTATCTTTGTTAAGAAAGGTTTTAAAAGCATTTACAGATTCAGTTTGTATCGCTGCTTCTGAGAGATCATTCCAAGCTTTAATAGAGGAAGGTAAAAAGGAATTGTAATAGAGGGTTGTTCGGGCATTAATTGGATCAAGATCGTTTGAGTTTCTAAGATTGTAGCGTGATCTGTGTTGGACAGTTTGTGGAACAAGGGAAGAGAGATAGTTAGGACAGAGATTAGATTTCATTTTATAAAATAGAGTCAGTTTATGTTTTTTACGTCTCTCTTCGAGATTTTCCCATTGAATTTCATTATATAGAGCATTTAAAGATACTAGTTTTGTTGCACCGGTCGCGATTCTGGCTGCTTCGTTCTGTATTTTTTCTAGTTCATTTTTTTCGTATTGACTACAATTATCCCAGAGTACATCTCCATATTCTAGAATAGGCCTTATAAAAGTTAAATATATAGTTTCTAAAGACTTTCTGTCTAATTTAAATTTAAGTTTTCTCATAATATTGATCCTTGTCCATGCCTTTTCAGTAATATATCTGATGTGATGGTGCCAAGTACCATCACTCGAAAAATGTATACCGAGATGTTTGTGAGTATCAACTTCTGTAATAAGTTGGTTTTGCATGTAAATAGGTGGATGTCTGTTTCTGAACAACCTGCGAGACACCAGAAGGGCTTCGGTCTTTGAAGGATTAAAGGAAACTAGCCATGTGGCTGCCCATCGTGATATTTTTTGAAGGTCGATATTGATACAACCAGCAGCAGAAATGGGATCATCAACAATAATGTAAAGGCTTGTGTCATCGGCAAATAGGCGTATGTTAGAACCTATGTCGGTAACAATATCGTTTATATAAACGAGAAAGAGTAAAGGACCAAGGATTGAACCTTGAGGAACACCCGCACAGATAAATGTCCAGTCAGATGTTGCACCGGGTATGACTACACGTTGCCTTCGATTATTAAGATAGCTTTTGAACCAGGCAAGCACTTCTCCCGTGACACCAGCTGCTTGTAATTTCAGTATTAGGCCGTCGTGCCAAACACGATCGAATGCTTTGCTGATGTCACAGAAGACAGCTCTGACTTCTTTTCCCTCATCTAGTGCTTGACAAAAGACATTGTAAAGGTATGTTAATTGGTTAATGGTGGAGTCACCGGGAATAAAGCCTGATTGTAAAGATGACAGAATGTTGTTGTCTCGAAGATGGTTATAGAAATGTTTGAATACAAGTCGTTCGAGCACTTTATCTTCCGAGTTGAGTAGTGAAATGGGCCTGTGGTTAGAGACAACTGATAGATCACCTTTCTTAGGGACAGGACAGACATTTGCTTCTTTGTAAGAGCTTGGTACTAAGCCAGTACGTAATGATTGATTGTAAAGAGAACAGTAAGGGGTAGATAGTTCTTGTGAAAGTTCGCGTAGGATACGATTGCTGAGCCCATTTGGGCCCGTAGCCTTACCAACTGGTAATATTTTAAGCACAGATTCAACTTCATCTGTTGTTAGAATAATGCTGTTTAAATCTGAGGTCACTGATGTTGGTAGGATAGCTGGCAAATGCACGTCCTTGTCGTTCAGAAATGACTGGCTCTGGAAGTAGTTATTCAAAATATTTGCCTTGTCATGTTCGTCGGAATAGAGTTTATTGTTATGTTCCATAGGGGGCAGTGAAGATTTACAGTTTGGCGTAATAAAAGACTTCAAGGTTGACCACCAATCCTTAGTAGAGAGAGTTTTAGAAGTAAGTTTTGCAGTGATTTTTTCATAGAGTGCTTCTTTGGAATCACGAATCATTTGTGTTGTTTTATTGCGCAGTGTTTTAAATTTTGCCCAGTCCGTGCAATTATTTGTTCTTTTAGCTTTCTTATATGATCTTTTGCGTTTCCTTATAAATTGTTTAATGAGCGATGTTATCCAAGGTGGTTCCTGAGGTTTAATTCTAATTATTTTGTTTGGTATGCATTCTTTAGCTAATACAGAGACTTGATTACTTACGTTATTAGCATACACATCAATGTCATTATCCTGGAGCGAATTCCAGTCAACACGGCGTGCTTTGTTTCGAAGTGCATTATAATCACCTCTATCATAATACCAGATATGTCGTTCAAATGACTTATATTTAGGCTTTGAAAACTTAATAATGGCGTAAATTGGGCAATGATATCGTATATTCTGCTGTAAGAAGGGTTCGCCTACTCCACTGACAATTAGGCTTTCTTTATTGCTCATAAATAGTAGGTCGATAACAGAAGATGAGTGTTCTGTGAAATGTGTGGGTTCGTTGATAGACTGATATAGAGAAAACTGTGAGCAGATTGATTCAATTTTTCTTAGTGAAGTGTTGCTATTCAAATTCAGATTAAAGTCTCCGGTTAATATTATGTCATTTATACCTGTATCAACTGCTAAGCCAATTGAATCTTCAATGTTTGAAAAAAGCTGAGAGGTCGAGTTTGGAGGTCTGTAGAATAAGCCTACTAGTATACGTTTATGAGAGTTTGCAACTTCAATCCAAATGCTTTCAATATTCTGTATTTCTAGATCGTCACGACGCTTGTAGTGTAAGCCTTCTTTAACATACAGCATGACGCCGCCATGCGTATCTCCAGCACGGTCTTTCCTCTCGGGTCTGTTAAAGGACTGTAGCAACAAATCCTCTGTATCTGTTGATGCGTTAAGCCATGTTTCAGAAAAGCAGAGAATGTCAAAGTCATTCAGTTCTGCATGTTATACATCCAACTTTTGAAAAATGCTTTGCACATTATAATGAACTATGGATAAGTTATGAGTAAGATTTAGGGAGTTTAAAACTGTTGTATTTGTACTTAATGAGGAGATTGAGCTATTTAGCGAGTGCTCCGAAACGGGTCCGGGGTTCGGATGAACATCACCGGACAGGAATATAAGAAAGACAATCCAAGCTGTAAGCACACATAAAGAAAACATGATAACAATATTGGACGCAAATTCAATATTTTCGACCCTTCTGCTGCCTGGCTTTTCACGACGGTAGTAGTTATGTAGACGAAAATTAAGACCTAATTTTTCACTGTCTTGCACCCACTTCAATATCGAAAACGAAACTATATCATGTTGATATATAGCTGTTAATACAAGAAAGTGAAGTAAAAGGATAAAACGACCCCCACAGCGGTAAACTGGCATGATGGCGAAATGTTTCTTACTGTTTGAAAAATTCATGTTATAGATGAAAGAAATAAAATAAATAAGAAAGTTGCCATCATTCTGACACGACATGCACCAAAACACAAGGAATTGGCAACCCACGCCCGCGCTCCGTCACCCACCAATCCATAAGAAGAAGTTATGAAAAACAAGGAAAAAGTAATAAGCATTCAAAGAAAAAAGAAGAAAAGGGAGGATATTAAATGGCTGTTTTAGATTTGACAAAGTATACTATATAATTTGAGAAACATGTAAATCTGAGGTACCGTATGTACAAAACAACTAATTAATACAGTATCATTATAACCGACAAGAAACGATTAAATATTAACGTATCACAATAGAACAAAGCGCTCACTTACCACGCCTAACACAACGTGGAATATGATGTACGTTTCTTGTGTTGTAAAACAACTGATACAAATGGCAGATTATGATATATTACCAAGACCTCTCCAGAGTAGAGACTGCTGGTGCTCATATGAACCGTGAGAGGTCAATCCGATGTGTCATATTGATCCATTATACCAATTATGTTGTTAATCCATAAAATAATCTAGAAGATATTAAATAAAATCACTAGACCGTGAAATACAGGCCATGTTGAATTATATTTACTTTGGGGTCAAATGTTTGGTCACACTGAGTCATAATATGTAAATATGACACTTAGGCATAAAAAAATGGGAGGTATAAGACACAATCACAGCGCTATGAAATATAGGTCACATAATCCTAAACTACGATAGTCATACATCAAATTGTCTTCAAGATATACATAAATCACTGGACCATGAAATATAGGTCACAGTGACCTACATTTACTTTTAGGTCAACTGTCGGATTATACTGATTCGCAATCCCAAATAATGATGTTCATACATCAAAAGACATTCAATATATAGGGCAAAATCACTGGATCATGAAGTATAGATTAAGGTGACCTACATTTGTTATTATGTCAGTCGTAGTGTCATACCAAATCAATATACATTACAGTATCACATTAATCAATAAAATAGTCTCCAAAATATAATGCTAAATCGCTGGAACATGAAAATAAGGTCACAATGATTTTGACCTTATTAAACCGAAAGTCGATGTAATAGTTTTGTCTGATGTCCATCCTTCTTTATTAAGATTTTTTTTTTTTTTTTTTTTTTTTTTTTGTATAATCCAACTGCAATATACTATATATTTATTGAGGCGGCCTAAAATTTTGATCTTTAGCCCGTCCCGAAGCATGACATGTAGAATGGAAGGGAACCCTTCCAAGTACTCCCATTACCAGATATGAATAGCTTTGATCGGAGGGTGGAGAGATATAAGTAATCAAAGAACTTCGCAGTAAAACTTTATTATAGCCACTGTTATTGGACGGAATCACCGACGGAAGGACGGACGGACGGACGGACAAAACGGAACTGACGAAAACTATACGCCCCCGGCATACTTCATAAATTCACACGTTCTAGGCAGTTTGATAAGTACGTGCTGGTTCAAAGGCATTGCTAACAATTATCATGTAGCATTAATAAGTTAATGATTATAAGTCTTTTAAGGACTTAAAAATATTTAGGAAACAGACAATAAAAAGGATAAAATTTAAGTAAACTATACAAAAGTTCATAAGGTGTGTTATCCGCTCGAGTAAGAAAAAATATAGGTATATATATATTTGTCACATTTTGGGACATAATAATGATGACCTACAACGGTAAATATTGAAATTCCACTGAAGAAAAACGAGTATTCATTCCTACATTGTAACCAGGAGACAATAGTTGCAGTACTTGAATGTGTATGTAGTCGTCATACGTGCCACATCGCGGGAAAGCAGCCGGTATTACAAGCGCGAACTGCAAAAGTCTGAGAGAGACTGCGCATCTGCGCAGACTCGCCCAAACCTAAAAACTATTGATAAGACACGTCATGTGACATTTTAATGCAATAATCGTGCAGAATATGATTGTTATTTAATAATAATAATAATAATAATAATAATAATAATAATAATAATAATAATAATAATAATAAAAACAAGCTCTGTCACAGCTAAAATTATTCTATCGGCGGAAAAATATTTATGCCGAATAAATTAGGATCCCTTCTACCTAAACTCTTTAGACAGATCCAGCTGAGGGAGTAGGAGTGTCCGGTTAGTTTTTATTAGATCACCTGAGCATTGATCACTGTCCGCCATCTGTCGTCAACAATCAACGCACTGGAGGCCACAATTTTGACCCACAGTTTTGACCCAGTCTTAATAAAACTTGCTCAGAATGTTTACCTGTATAAAATCTAGGTCGAGTTCGAAACTGGATCACTTGGGGTCAAAACCTCGGTCACCAGGCCAAATCAAATGACATCCTTGTTGACGCTCTGATTTTAATTCATTAGAATTCTTCGTAAATCTTGATTAAAATTGGTAATTTCTAGGTCAAGTTTGAATCTGGGTCACATGTCCCAATTTCACAATCCAGTGACTTTGTTTTCCGTTTCGGTTAGTTTGTCAGTAACTATTAGTCCTACCAACAGCAGTGATACTTGGCACTCGCATATATGTTAGCATTTAAGAAGTGAAGGCAATTTTTCGACGTTCTCTAAAGTAAGAACAACATTGGGTCACGAGAAAAGTAAGTGAACCCCACAGGAGTTCATAAACTTTGCTCGAGTTATAACGTCGCCGTCGTTGAATCATATTGGAGAGAACCATGGTTTATATGTCATCACTTAATGACGTGACGTCGCGTATGAGTAGGAGTGTCTTCTTTGAAGTATGAACAACATTAGGTCCCAATAGTTAACTACATATTTTTTTAATTGCGAATGCACTAAAAATATTAATATGACCTCTTGAATGCAGTCATCCATATTTGGCCATGTTCTATATTTCAGTCCAGTGACATTGTTAAGTGTTTGCGTTTAGGTCAGTTTCTCAGACAGCATTTTTCTACAGCAGTGATACTTGGCACATGCATACATTTCCGCATGGCCTCTTCAATCCAGACATTCATATTTGACCTTGATCCAATGACTATGTTTTTGTGCTTCGATCAGTTTCTCAGGAAGTATTGGTCCTACAGCAGTGATACTTGGCACATGCTTACACCATTTTAAATGGAGTCGTTCCTAGTTTGAAATGCTTGTCACATTCCAGTGACTTTATTAATGTCATCGTCCGTCTCTAACACTAACAATAACAATTACTAGAGGTCACAGTTTCTGACCCAATCCTAATGAAATTTGCTCAGAATGTTTGCCTCTACAAGGTCTAGGTCGTTTTTTTGAAACTAGGGTCAAAACTAGGCCAAAAACATAAATTTCAGTATAGTTGAATTTTACCATCACAAATAAAAACACAACAGAGCTTTCCTGCACATCCCTGTCTTTTGACATGCATGTATGAGCTCAGATCAGCCTTCGCTGTAAATGTCTTAAAGCAACCAGCAAAGTCTCTGATAAGACTGAGCAAATGTGCAGACTCTCAGCATCACATTGAACACACTACGATGATAAGCTTATTTATATAAATGGATTTAGAAATGTTTGATGTCTGTCGCATGAACTCCCTCGTCCACCATACAAAACCTTTTTTTTTTTTTTTCACACACACTTTAATTCTTGAGTTGATATGCTAGATAAGCTAGATTACACGGGCGAGCAAACTATAAACAAAGAAAAATATTCATTTTTTTTTACCTTCCTGGATAATGTATAAAATAGGTGCCTCAGACTTCTGCATCAGTATTTAGTGTCTCTGTTTTGTTTTTTTGCAAGCATTTCAAAAACTGCAGATTTAATGTCGCTATTCTTTGTTACGAGTTGTAGTTATATACATTCAATACTGATAACAGTAAAGTTCCTACCGCTTTTTCATAAAATGCTGAATACTGTCCTGAAGGTTCCAATATAAATGCTTATAATTTCTTTATGTCTAAATAAAATAAACACATATGAATTATTTATCAGACCCTGACATGACTGCTTAATAATTTATCAATGGCAACGTATGTATCACCTTAATGTTTTTGTCTCTGTGAAGGTATTTCCTATACTTTTATCTCTTGAATTAATACTCCAGAATAATATTTTTTCAGAATAAAACGATAAAAATGACACTTTTGCCTTATTTATTCTCTTACGATATCAGGTTTGTGCTAGATAATTCATTTATCAGCAATCTAGCTTATCTAGCATATCAACTCAAGAATTGATTGGTATATAAAGAAGATCCAAACTATAGCTTGCTACACTAGTTTTTATTTTATGATTTTTGTTTATGACCTTTAAACATTATGCAGTTTACCACGAAATATTTCTGTTTCATGTTTAATGTAGGTGACATTCAACATTATTTCTGCTCAAACAATATTGGTACAAGCATTTTCTTATGCCAAGAAGTGCATGCATTTAATACAAGAGTAGTATTTACATGTAGTCCTGATTAAAACAAAATGTTCATTCTTATAAGCTGTCACAGGACATATAGGAGATATAAGGCATGTGAACACAGCGATGATCCAATAAATAGCTAAGGACCCCAGCTTTCTTCATGGCAGACAGCAAAGACTGGGTGGACACAGGCTGATCTGAGTCTTCGCCAGGTGCACGTCAATTGTATTTATTTATGCTGCAGCTTAGGATAACATAAAATAAATCATATAACGCAAACCTTACGGTAATATGAATTTCCCCAAAAGCAAACAGTCTTGCTTTATCTATTAAATTTACAGAAAACAATAATTCTTAAAGACAAGTGTGTAACATTATGCAAATTTAGAAACATATGTAGCACAATGAAATTAAATTTGTATTAGAGCAATTCAGTGACTTTATCACCATTAGAAAAAAAGTCCAGGGAGTGCCACAATCACAAACCGCAGCCAATCCCAGACACCAAGACGAACAGGAAACAGACAAAACCAAACAAGCCCAAAACGAACAAACGTACGAAAGCACTAAGATTAGCTCTAAGCAAGGTGCCGATAATAAAAACAAACAGCCAAGTGGTGAATCACGAGACTTATGATGTCAGCCTACAAATTTGCCAGGTAATGCGGACGAGTCCATGTCTGTTGGTCTGAAAGTGATTCGTCATTCTACGGATTTATGAGTTTGGATTACGGCTTGGGTACCATGACAACTACATGAAAAGTTTGCCCATTAAGTACGCATTTTGGTGGTTCATTGTAAAAAGTGAATTGAAATCGTTAAGATTAATGTTATCACTAATATGAATTTAATAGGTAGACTAACATTATATGTCCCCTTTTTCAAACGGGCATATAAAAAATCAAGAGAAACTACGGTTCAACATCTGAATCCCTTTTTACCACATATTCTGGACCCTCATAGGTCCTGAGTATATATGACGATCTAATATTTGTATTTTATTTTATGGCAGTGACCCTCATAGGTCCTGAGCATATATGACGATCTAATATTATTTTTATTTTATTTTATGGCAGTGACGATTTAACATGTTACTGTGTAGCTCAAACGAAAATATGTAGTGCGTACAGCAAGCGGTGGTGAGTAAATGGTTATTGAGAAGAACAGGGTTTTTCAATATCGCATTTCATCTTACCGGTCGAGTTTTACGATTTCTAATCAAGTTATGGTAAATGTGTTGGTGAAGCCTATTTTTAAACCCTAGTGCCTACCCTTTTTCTTTTTTCTTGTTGAAAAACCATGGTCTCATATCATTTACTCGGCACCGCTCTCCTTACACACCAGCCGTCCAAAAAATGTCTAGTTTCTGTGCAACGGCAAAATAATGCGATACGAGGGTCGTGCAAAATGTTCTGCCACTAATAGGCTTCATTAGTTTTATCCCAGCTAAATTCTTCACTGTACTTGAATGGTGTGTTGAATAGCTAACAATACCCGTTTATTTCGTGCAAACTGCTTTCCAACTGACCATTTCAAATTGAAATAGATGCAGTCATATACATTGACCAATTTACTTGTTACATTGGAACATGGACCAGAAGACTGAAATTCGTTGCTTAATTAAATGCCGCATTACGCTTAATATAGATTCAAAGCAGATATTTAATGAATTGTGTGGTATATATGGACCTCAGACCATTTCAATGCGCACAGTTTTTAGGTGGGTTTTTTAGCTGGAAAATTTTCTGTTGAAGATGATACCCGTCCTCTGTTACCAAGGTTAACATCGCTGCTGTAAAGATTGTGATCGAACAGGATGCGCGATTTTCTGTCAAAGATACAGCTAGTTGTAGGCAGTGTGCAAACAATTCTGTAAAAGCGTTTGGACCTGAGAAAGGTTTGCGCTAGGTCAGTTTGCTCACTGAGGAGCAAAAGACACAACGCCCGGGAACTTTTGAAAACATTCAAAGGCAAACATATAGTCGGGTTATTTATAACTTGCTAACAGGTGCACATGTTTGAGCCACAAAGAAGGGTTGATGATAAGCAATGGAAGCGAAAAGATAAAAAACGCCCATGTAATGCCAAGAGAACCATAAGTTCGAAAAAGATGTACGCAATTTTCTTTCATTCAAGTGGGCCAGTCGTTCAAGTGGCTTGTCCATCTGGTCATACAGAAAGAAAGTGAAAGTTTTACTATAAGAAACGACCAAGCAAAGGATGGTCAGGAGTCCACCTTTTACATGACAACGCCTAGGTTGTTAACTTTTTTGGCTTCTGAAAGGGTGAAAGTTTTAAACCTTATTCACCTGACCTGAGTCCCTGTGACTTCTTTTTAAAACTCCAAAGAGCTTTTAGAAAACCTAAAGGCACAATCTCTTCATTCCGTCAACAGTATAAAATCTTTCGATTTCTCTACTCTTTACACTACTATTCCTCATGATAAATTGAAATCTAAATTAAGGGATATTACCAACCAGTCCACAAGAATGGTAACCGCCGATTTCAGTATGTTGTCATTGGCTACAAAGACACATACTTCGTTCGGGTTCAGTCTGATGCGCGACAAAAATACTCAGATGCAGATGTCATAAAGATGCTGGAATATCTAATCGACAATATTTTTGTGGAGTTCGGCGGACGATCGGCATACCGATGGGTACTAACTGTGCACCCTTACTTGCCGACTTGTTTCTATACTCGTATGAGGCGGAGTTTGTACAAAGTCTCCTCCAAGCAGGCAAGAAACACCTCGCACAACAATTCAATTCACCTACAGATATATAGATGATGTATTGTCTCTGAAAAACACAAAATTTGCAGAGTATTTGGAATTCATCTATCCATGTGAACTTGAAATAAAGGAAACAACGGAGACTGCAGCCTCCTCCTCATATTTAGATTGTTATCTCTACACTGACAATGGAAAGCTTGCTACTAGGCTTTACGACAAACGGGATGACTTCAATTTTCCCATTGTTAACTTTCCTTTCCTGAGCGGATTTCTGCACCAGCATACGGCGTTTACGTTTCACAGTTAATCCGTTATGCCAGAGCCTGTTCAAATTATCAGGACTTCATAGAGCGTGAGAAAGTGCTCACTACAAAGTTGTTGTGCCAGGGGTATCAAAAAAACCAAACTGGTAGCAACACTTAAGAAGTTCTATGGAAGACATCATGATCTGGTCAATCTCTACAATGTGGCAGTTTCCAGAATTGTTTCTGATGTCTTTGCCAGTGACGCGCCATAAGATTTTAGAAAATCTAAAGATAAGATTTTAGAAAAACCTAAAACGCTGAAAAAAAGACTTCCAAAATAAAGACTTCAAAATCCCGGACATACGCTTCTACCGATATTTCCTTCGTTCAGGCATATGGGCATGGTGAGCGAAGCTTGCTTACCAAGTAATGCTTACTATCCGCGGACGCTTGATTACACCCTGGGGTCCATGTCTGTTGGTCTGAACATTCTGATTCGTCATTCGTTTACGGATTTATGAGTTTGGATTGTGGCTTAGGTACCATGACCGCAACTACTTCCAAGAAAATGCTTTCTGGAAATAAGTATATGTCTAGTTCTCTTGGCAGCGCTATTTATCAGTGTCTCCAACAGATACCAAAAGAATATTTATCTGTTTTTTGCGACTGGATGAAAAGGTTACAAAAATGTGTTTCAATAAAGGGGGAATATTTTGATTTGAAGGTTTGTAATAAAAATATGTTTGATAAAACGAAGCACTGAAATAATCCGAACCTAGTGACAAACCTTTTTGTAGGACCCTCGTATATTTTCTTTTGAACTACACAATTACCTGTTAACCTTTCACTGAAATATTGATATATTTAACCAGAGATTGTAAGGACTGGAGTTACATGCCTATCTGTCACCAAAACGGCAAACTCTTACCACCCTTGCATCGGGAGAAAAATTATGTTTGTCGTATTCGCTTAAAGTTATGCTTAAAGTTATGTTTGTCGTATTACTACAATTCCGGTTGATTATATGGAAGACTAAATAAGAGGGTGTACATCGCACGATTTAGATATCGGCGATTGTGCTAAAGTTTCAGCTTTATTTCAACTTGTTTGACCATTCCTTTGCATACAGTCAGGAACAGTTACAGATAGGACCTTGAACTTTTTAAATAATATTCCAAGAATATCTTTTACTGTTTCAATTTAACTGGTATAGTTCTGTTAACTACAGATTCTTGACACAACAAAGCATTTACAGAAAATGAAATGAAATTCGAAGGGGAGACAAAATTCGAAATCTATGTGTTATCCGAAAATCTACATCAAAGTGTACCTTATTGCAAATACACGGAGAATGGAAAGAAATAAAATTCGAATGGGAGACAAAATTAAAAATGGGGCTGATGTCATAAGTCTTGATATTTGATATACTTGATATACTTGGCGTTATTGGCTGTTTGTTGTTATTATCGGCTGCCAAATCACGGAACGCTTATTTTTTTTCAGGATAAGCCCCGAATCTTTGGTCACACACATCACTGGTCACACGATTAGTCTATAGCAGTGGGTCTGCACGCCGTGAGTTCCCGTTGGACGCACAATAAAATTTGTAACATGACTTTTGTATAATTGTATATCTATGATGGTTTTCTTATCACTATAATTAAGTTCATTCATTTAATGTGTATGTCATCAAATTATATTATGTATGACTGGCCTACATATGTTTTTTGCATGGGCTGATTCAGCTTTGTTAGAAAATACTATGTAAAAAAAAAAAACAAAAAAAAAAAAACATTTATTGAAGCAAACTGCACAGACGCCGTGTCATGAATCTATTGAAGCAAGGCAGCATAAATCGTTTTATTTTATACACTGTGGCAATAGTATTTGGCTGCATCTTAGAGATGACTTGAAATTGCAGTGTATTATCATTGTGATTACCACTGCATTTTTATGTTCTCAAATAATGAAATACTTCTCCTTGAATAATTTGTGCCCTTTTCACTATTCGTGTTTTTTAGTTGATATTAGGATAGTGTACAGAATTTTCATTAATGAAGTGCAAACACTGTGTATAGGAAACAGTGTTCTGATATCACAATGCAAAAACGTGTGTAACAGTATTAAGTGGCCTACATATAAGTGGATTTAAACTTATGCATAGAACATAAGCTCGTATCAAGTAAGTATGTACGAAAAGGGGATATTTCTGTATTTGTTATAGGTTACATTTTTCTATTTTAAATATTTTTTATCTTTGTCAGTCGGATACATCAGCAGATGATTGGTGATGGTTTTCTTTCATTTAATTCACCAAACAATAAAGATATCTGAGAAATACTTTACTGTTTGTTATTAAAAGCATTTTAGAGCAGAGATCCCTTCACAAAGTATCAACAGCCATTTATACAATGTAGATTAAGTATCACTCAAACAGTAACATATGTAATATTGAGAAATGTATTAAGCATTGATTCAAAACCAATCATAACGCATTGTTCTAATCTAATTGTTCTAATCACAGCATATTAAAAAGTTTGAAATAACGATACTTCTCAGAAGAGTTTAGGCTGAAACTATCGTTCCTTATTAGTCAGACTGGTTTGTTTCCATTTCTTGATACACAAAGGAGGTCATATAGTGTATATATCTATTGTAAAACAGCATTAAATTTATTTTCTAGTCACTGCCTGGTCATAGTCGTCCAAAACGTTGTATCAAGAAATATATATTTGAGGTTTATGACTTAGTAACGCATGTAACGGTTATATCACAAGCCATTCAACCTATACATGTCTATACAAAACAACATGCATTTGTAGCAAATAGAAGTAAGAATATTGGTTATTTAGTATTTTTTTATTATTATTATTGTTACGTTGATGATATGATTTTTACACGTAAACGCCCCCATCGCCAGAGAGCTAACATGTGTCATTTTGTTTCTAATATAATGTTACTTTAGAAAATTATAGTGTACAAAATTGCCCCTGGGTGGAAAGGAGTCTATAGTCGGCCCAAAGTCTATAAATATTTTAAACCAGAAATTTATAATACTCTCATCACGCCTTACTACGCAACAGTGCCCATCCGTACTCTCAGTGGTTTTATTTCTACCTGTTGCTGGATGAGGGGCAAATAGTGAAGGCTCTGGTTGTATCTTATCAATGTCTACAATTTTTGCTCCAGCCTGTCTGTTCCAGTACTTATCGTACTTATACGATATATACAATATATTGTGAAAGATGCTCGAGAACGCTATCTCACTGCAAATGTGACATGACTGTATACACGGGATTGTTTCGATTCCCAGCTCTGATTTGCTGAGAACAAAGCAAAATAGCAACCGGTGTCATTTTTAAGTGTTGGGAAGAATTCGGCAGGTGATCAAACTCACGATCTCCTGCACGCAAAGCGGACATTCTACCTTGTGAACAGACGAGTATCTGGTGGTGTCCCTGAAACAAGCAAGCTAAACAGCCCTCCCATTCCCATCTCACTTCCCCTGATTATGCTGATTTATAGAAGCAGTTTGATCTTGGTCTACACTGCAGGCATGTCTGTTTGAATATAATAAAACTCTACATATTCGAATTCACTCCAGCTACACTATCTTCTGTGGATAGTCTTACGCAAGGTAACTTGAAAACAAGCAGCCAGTTTGAGTCGCGTTTGAATATGGGCGATTCTGAAAATGAATATTCCGATTAGTCGCTTTTCTGAATATGAATGTTCCGTTAAATCCCGGAAAGAATCGGGACATTGTTAAAAATAAATTTCTCTCACCCAAAAGATACAAATCAGTTAATTCAACCTAAATACAAGCAGAGCATATGGCAAACACAGAATCCTGTCACAGCAGTTTTCCCTTCAAATCGTCCAGTAATCGCACGTTCATTTCGAAAATAATCTTCATAGAAAAAAAAAAAAAAAAAAAAAAAAAAAAAACACCTATCACCATTCAACCGGAAGCTCTCTTATTTAGATGACTTTTTAGTCAACATCGATGATAAAATGTCAACAACGCGCTGTTTGAAGTCAAAATTACTTTCCTACATATAAAGCATGTCTTGCAGTTTAGAGAAATGCAGTGACTTTCAGATGAGGTACCTCTGTCGAAATTGTTTCGCCTGTCTGAAAAGGGGTCTACTCTAAAAGGAAAGAGTTTAGTTCCCTTAGGGGCAAATTCGTTCCTTTTCGAGGGGGTGGGGGAGGGTTGTGCAAGAATGCAAACTGGAAGTCACAAAAAGTTGTCTTCCTTGTAAATCTGCTATGTTGTGTATCAAAACACTCATACAAATAAATGTTTTGCAATGCGAAGTGTTTTTTATTGGTCCCAAAACTGACGATTCCGTCACTGATTTCCTTGTTTACTTTACTTGTAAAAAACAAACAAACAAAAAAGTCTGGAGCGTAGAGCTGAGTACCATAATCTGCGCAAGGTTGTTTGTTGAGAGAGAGAGAGAGAGAGAGAGAGAGTCCTTTTAGCCTGGCCGTATGAACCATTGAGTATATGACTTACTGGTTCAATGGTTTTTAACTGAAACAATCTCCACCTGTTTGCAGTCTTGTGTGCAGTTACTTTAGAATGAACTACGCGGCGCGTTTATTTTAATCGACGGTAGGTGTACGTTGCCATCTCAGCGCCGCTATTGGGTCTTCTGTCGAGATTCGAGTGATATCGTGTCTACTGTGATCATGTTCAAAAGGGAACGATCTCTCCATAACTGGTGGCGTGCTGTATACATGTTGGAAATCGGGCCATACTCCAGTCGATGGGTATAAAGGATCCGCATACAATGGCATCATAGTTGATGTATATTCAGGATATACAGACATAGGGACGAGACTTACATCAGGTACTACAGCAGCTCTTGGCATTTTAGGAAGCAGGGTTGAACTGGGTATCTGTGGAACTCCGTGCACGTTGAATTGTCCTTTTCGGCAAGCGATTCGGGCACTCGTCCTTTCAAACTCTCCATATTTTTGTAATAGACGTTTTAGAAGATACTCCGGTAATTTGGGAAACTGTACGTTAGAGTCAAGATTTGTAATAGTTTTTACACGCCCAAATTCAAGAACTGCATCTGCAACAAAATCCCTTTGGTACATTTCACTTTGTGAACCCGATCCAGGCAAGGGAAATCCCGGTGGTGGACCTGGAAGCACTTCGCCGTTCGGACCATAGTATATGTGTTTTTCATTAGCAGCAGTACCATGAACAAACGCACTAGTTTCTGGCAATAATGAATTTGAGTCTGTCTGTAGTAACTGTGATTTTGGTTGTCCTTGATATGACAAAGGTTGGCCACTTTGTTCTGGCTGATAAGCGACTGGGGCACGCTCGGTGGATGGTGAATACTGCTGATAGGTGTGCTGTTGCTGTAGTTTAAGAGCATGAGGAGTGTACTGTAAAACGGGACCATTAAGGCCTGCCGCAGGTTGTACCATTTTAAATCCAACATCTTGCATATGATGTTTTCCACGGAATTCATTTTTCACAATGTTACCTGTGAATGTATTTTGTGGCTCACTCAGACATATATTTGCATATCCGTTGTTTGGGCCTGTCGAATCATAAGTTGTTTCGTTTGGTATTACTGAAGAGATTATGCGCCCGTCCATGCGTTGTGTGTTTTCCTTTGGCGCTATTGTTGAGACTGTTTTTGATTTTATGCCAGAAAAGCTAACAGGTGGCAACTGAACAAGCTGTCTATCTCCGAACTTGCTAGAAACTACTTTTGCCATTGTTGGATAAACGCAACTGCCAGCTTGTTCCAAGTAAACGCACGTCAATTCCACAAACAAGGGAACGGATCAAGTACTTTAATGTATTGTATACTATAACTTCTAAAGTCTCATTTTCAATGTTATCCAGTACTAACAGATGACACAATATGATGCTGAATCATTTCTTTGATATTATATCCGTACGTTTCTAACGGAGATACATTTCACACATTTTTATTTTTGTCACAACATCTGTGCAGAGTAAATCAAAGTCAATACGTTTGACTTCAAATTTAAATTTTCTTTCAGATTTTCCTATGCAAATATGATTTCGCATGTCGAGTTTCAATCGAATTATTTATTGATTTTTCAAATACCTTAGAGTTATATTGATTCATATTATTTGTTTGTCAACGCAGACAAACGACGCGTTTTCTTTCACAGTGAAATTCTATAGAAAGCTATTGAAGCATTTAGGGTAGTAAAATAATGTTTATGGTTTCTTCACTTCGTCACAGTGGGTAATGTTGTTTACGGGTAACCAAAAATGAATTGAAACTTTATGCAAACGAGCGGAAAAACCCGTGTATGACATGTGCTCAAGATTATTATGATCCATATTGTATTTGATTTCAGATTACATACAATATCGAAACTAGATATCTGCTTTAAGAAAATAGGGTCATCGAGCTTCTTAGATTTACAGAGCTGGTGACGTCGACGTCAAATCAACTTTCTGAACGTTACGTCAAATAATGTTCTAAACGTTGCCTCGTAGCTTTCGACGTAATTGATTTTCGTCGCACCTGTTTATACTTAAATAATTCTATACTAAACTAATTGAAGAATAATTACTGGATAAGATAATAAATACTGTTGAAATTAAAATAACACACTGAGTATATTAATTATACATGTAGTTACTAGTTATGTAGTTATGTATGCATATTTACTTAAATGGACGATAATATATATATTTTCACGCCTGATTTCTTGATTTCGTATAAAATTTAAATAAAACAAATCGCTGTTCTCACATACCATTATTCTTTTGTACCACTTATGGCAGGTGCAAACGTGGTTGTTTATATTTATGTTCCGTAAAGTAAACCCACAAAAAGAGCAACTCATCAAAGGTTCTCAAATACCGCGCACCAACTGATACCCAGTCAGCATTCTACGTAAATCTATATCGGGCCGTCATCGGCCCGTCAGGGTAGCTGACGGGCCGATGACGGCCCGATGTAGATTTACGTAGAATGCTAGCTGGGTACAGCCATGGCGGATCTCTTGCTATATTAATCAACAGTTTTCCGATTCCCCTTGCATCCCCTCCCCACCAAACGCAAATAGGACCCGTCATGGGCGATTCAAGGGCCATTCTCATTTAAGCGGAGGCTGATGCCTTTGTTATCCACTTGCAAAACTCATCGAATATTGCGTTATATATAGATGAACTGTGAAAGCAAGTACCTTATGCCCGGGTTTACCTGAAATGACCCTATTCACAAATACTAAAATACATTCTCTATAGGATAAAAATGCATAAATTATTAACAAATGGATACTTTCTTCGCCACAATACAATTATTTTGGTCTGAATTCTATATGTTTTGTATGGAATTCAGTGTACCATAGTATGAGAATAAATTGGTAACTGAAACAGAAGGGCCATGACGGCCCTGGATCGCTCACCTGATCCATATTGTACAATTGAAATGGTAGGTAATATAAGTGGAATAGAAAATTTGAGTAATTTTGGTAGACGGTGACCCAAAAAAATATTTCTGTGGAATTATTTCAAAATTAGTATAGCTCTTTAGGAGGAGAAATCGTTTAAGATTTGCCTATTTTTAGCTCTAGCGGCTTTCATGTTCAGTGGAGCAAAGTGATTTTGAGCAATTTTGTTAGTCACCCATGGAACTTTCCGATGAAATTATTTCCAAATCTGTCTAGCCTTTTAGAGGAAGAAGTCATTTAAACGTTTTTGTTTTTTTTTTTGTTTTGTTTTTTTTTTTTTTTTTTTTTTTTTTTTTTTTGTTTTTTCTGTTTTGAGCTCTTGTTCAGCAGAGTGGAACGATGCGAGTAATTTTGATAGATGACCACCCAAAGAACACTCCGGACCAGAAATCGCTCACCTGGATTAGGATGATATGTTAAATTGTGCCATGGTGACTATCTTTAGCAGTTCAGAATCTGATGTTGTTTGAAGGGTTTCAAGCCATGGCCGCCATCTTGGATATTGGAAATAAACGCTTTTAGCAATTCTAAATCTCCATGTCGATCCCCCGATCCACCCCACCCCGCAGCAAGTTTCGGATCAATCTGACTTACTCTTTTTGAGGAGATCTGGTTTAAAGAATTCAAGATGGCCGCATTGCCATCATGGATATCAGAAAGGAACGATTTTCAGCAAGTTTCATCTCCAATGCCTCCAATCAGTTAAGCTCAATCCAAGTTACCGTTCTGGAGCAGATGCGATTTGATTTTCAAGATGGCTGCCATGGTGGCCATCTTAGATATTAATACTGGACCAGATGCCTTCCAAAAAGGTTTCAGCTGAAGCCGACTTACCGTTCGGGAGCAGATAACAATTTAAGATTTTCAACATGGCCTCGCAGGTGGCCATCTTAGATATCGTAACAAAATGATTTTAGCAATTCTGAATATTCATGTCCTCCCCAATGCCTCCCATCAAGTTTTGTCTTATTGCGACTTATCATTCGGGAGCAGATGTGAAGATTTTCAAGATGGCCGCCTAGGTTGAACGGAACGATTTTAGTAATTCTGAATCTCTATGCTGCTCTATTCTGAATCCCATCAAGTTTGCGCATCCGACTTACAAATTTGGGTGATGTCGTTTGAAGATTTTGAAACGCCATGATGGCCATCTTAGATATCCAAACGGAACGATTTAAGCAATTTTATAATTTCATGTCTCCCAAGTGCCTCCCACCAAGTCCGGATTTAGTCAATCTGTAGGGTTCGGGAGCAGATTTGGTTTTCAAAATGGCGCCGTCGAAACGGACCGATTTTAGCAATTCTGAATAGATCGGCTCAATCCGACACGGTTTGGGAGGAGATGTGGTTTGAAGATGGCCGCCCATATTGGATATCAAAGCTTCTTTATCTTATCTTATCTTTAATGACTGAAATATTGTTGGCCCATACTCCTAAATTATAAGGAGGAATCATGAGCCGAAAAAACTACCAAGAAAATTTTGAACCCTCGAAATCCTAGTAGCATGCCATGGCTCCAACCCTGCACGCACATAACTTTATGCATACTTTATTTATATCAATACATATAAACCAAAATTTCATCAAAACACACACACAACATTAATTTATGCACAAAAAATCTCTGCAAAAGATGTCTCAAAAATGAAGTAGAAGAAAGCGCGAGTGGTGAGCGCAAATATACTTGGGATCAGTAGAGCTTTCTTGCAGTAAGTAGAGCGGATGGTCCAAAACTAATCTCTTGGATTTTTTTTCTCTTTATTTTTGCATTTTATTATACTTGAACAAGTCATACAAATGGTTGTGTCACGTCTAGAAATCGTTTGAATATAATGATATTTTATGGATAGGATAAAATTACGAAAAGATCAACAACTTCGACGAGATCGATTTTTGACCCCGCTCCAGGTTAACAGCGCTGAGCCTTCCAAATCCAAAACAACCATGCATATTACTTACATTCCCCGATTCTGCAATCATTCGCCTTACGCTGATATGGATGTGCTTACAAAAGACTCTTGAGTTCTTCCAATTTCTGAAGAAATCTTCCTCAAATGAAAGCAATCAATCAATCAATCAATCAAATCAACATTATTTTTCTCAGAATGCATACAGTATTAAATGAGAACTGTCAATATGCAATAATACAGCATGGCGTAGCATATAAGTAAATCAAGAATCTAGAGGACGGTAAAAGGATTGAAAAGGAAGAAAAAAGGGTAACAATATGACAATATTGCCTTTTAGCTTACCAAGGATGTCAACCTCCTATATACTTAGTAATGCTGAAACTACACTGTTTTGTCCCTTATAGAAACACTATCATCAAAAGTGGACCCGGTCCGCTTGAGAAGGGCGCTGAATCCTGTGTATTTCTCAGGTGTGTATTCCGCTGCACTTCCGAACAGTTCTGCTTAGTCAATCGCTATTCCGCTACAAAGATATTACATGTGGAACCAGTCCACAATTACCTCCCCTGATTCGTTGTCCAAAATAAGGAAATATAGTCGCACAAATAGTCCCTCACTTGGATGCTGTGTCTTATGCCAGAGTGACTGAGCAGACTACTTCACTGTGATTCTTTTGATAGATCAACATGTAGGTGTTTTGAAAATTAAGAGTTTGTTTTGTTTCCTTTTGATTTCAGGAAAACAGGTGAACCTAAGCACACCCCTAAGAAGTGAGCCTACATGGGCCGTAACTGGTATGAACTGACAGGTGTTTACTTTGACAGACGACAGCAGGAAAAGGAGCTGGTCATGGTCATGTGTAAAGTGGATAAATTTGAAGGTAAGAAATGATGACATAAGCAGAAGAAAGTATGCATCGATTGCAAAGTTGTCAGCAATTTTTTCCCAAGAGGTCTTTGTACGAAAGGTAATGGAAAAATAATTGTGGTCCGAGGCCATGTGGTGATGTGTTGTCAGGGATTCTAACACTCCTCGCCTATATAGCCAATGGTTAAACTCAGTGATTTATTATGCATTTTAACACCCCTGCACGTGTTGTTCCTTATTTGTCTTTACATTTCTAGCCGTGCTTTATCTAAGGTATTTGAGCACAGGAATTTCGTCGCGCGCTATCGACGGGAAACCAATCATATTTGCGAAAGTTTCGCCCCCTGGTAACTATGGACGCTAGATTTAGCATACAGTATTGGCCGAAACATTCATATACATAATAAATTATTTTATATATTAAGGCAGAAAATGATCTATGAGCATATTGCAGTTCTTTGACTTTTTTTACCTGATGGGTTTCTCTACAGTTTACACCATTCAAACACATTCGTTTTACCATCGTGTATTTGTTGACGTTCGAAAACGAAAGTAAATCGGTTAACATTCTTATTTGCTGTTTTATATCTGTCCTTATTAAAGTCCATCGCAGCACTCAAATTTCATACGTTTTGCAATTCTTTCATGAACACTGGATTTTAGTTGTTTTTTTATATTAATACATCGTTTATTTATATTTTACACCGTCAGCTGATTCGCATAAGTTATCCGCCATTTTGAATATTCGTAATCGAACCTTGTAACTACGTAACCGCGTGACGTAATGCTTAAGAGGTATTGTCAACTACCAAAGGGGAAGTCAGGTATTAAAATAATAATGAAAATCAATATAAAAAATCATTTATGCAAAACTCACTCAATAAGGGGTGTTAGAAAAGAAATAAATTATTCCGAACCGTGCTCAAATGCCCCAGATAAAGCACAGTTGAGTTTGGGTTGTATCCATTTGAGCACTTGCTCGCTGCGCTCGCTCGTGCTCAAATGGGTACAACCCAAACTCAACTGTGCTTTATCTTAGGCATTTGAGCACGGTTTGGAATAATTTATTTCTGAAGAATGCGACGCTATCTGGCGCCGTTCCGACGTCATTTGGACACATTGCTGACGTCAGTCCGTTTCCACGACGTTAGACGGTATAATGTCATTTTTCTCACGTCAACAACGTAAGAAATGCATGTAAACGTCAGCGTTACAGTCAAAACTGTTGGCGGGATTTTTGTTTTCGCTGGCGGAAAATTTGAAGATTCTGAAGGATACAATTCCTTTTTCGTCGTTTTCTATGTGTTAGAATCGAAATAGATCAGCTCTTGTGCGTGATTTGTTGAATAAAATCAGTTTGTCGGTCAGTTGTAAGAAGATAAATCACTCGCGCTGCGCGCTCGTGATTTGATCTACTTTACAACTGACCTCCAAACAGTGATTTATTACTAAACAAATCACTGCTAGAGCTGATCTATTTCTTAAATGAAATCACATATGACGAAATGACACTCCAAAGCACCGCTCTACAGTCCCTTCTTCAAGGCACAGCTTATCACCCGACCATTAAGAAGGCATGCGGTCCGCGTACATACACACGTTTTATTGTCACAGTTGAGTTGTGTGCACAGTTTCGGAAAAAGGGATTCATTTATGAATGTACTATGAATAATTTTGGATAGTAGTGCAACTTCTCACATGTATGTTCACCGACACAAACATCTGACACAGTGCCATCTGTCTTCAAGGTTCGTATGGCGTCGCAACGGTGATATCGCGGCGCCGTTACACGTACAAATTCGTTTGTAGGCATGCAGCCGGCGCAGAGCATCTTGAACGGTGACAAACTTGTTTCAGTTAGCCCATTTGAACCGGAAAAAGGTCACCATCTTCATGATTATTATTATATAGAATTTTAATATTACATGCATAGACAGTTAGACCGTGTGGTTTTCTCTTTTTTTTTTTTTTTTTTTTTTTTTTTTTTTTTTCTTTTTTTTTAAGTACGCTGTCGCCGGCAGAACCCTTCCACATATACCCATGGAAGTGTTTCACCGCCGAACAAACAAATCGCTTGGCTAGAGAGTATGCATGTTAAATGGGAATTGGCCACACGGCGTCCGGGCAATGTCACACCAACGTTGTTGCCATAAGACGTTGTCTTAAGACGTTATCAACATTTGTGCGACACGTTTTAAGACGTTATCAACATTTGTGCGACTAGGATTCCGGTTCCGGTTTAAAGAAAGGATGACGCACGTGTAGGAGGCTCCAGAGATTTCTGGTGTTATTGGTAGTGCAGGCCAATGTTAGGATATTTTACTTGTACATGATGATAACTTTCTAGAGAAACTTTGAATACAGTACTTTGATTTGTGGTTGGCCCTTCCAATGGTAATAACGTAATTAAAACTGTCGATTTTCTTTCACCCGGATAAACTCAACGGGGATTTTTATATGTTGACACTAAATTCAACGTGGAGAGTTTATAAGTTCACACCGTAATTTTCACTTAGCTGTGAAAATGGCTTCAAATATGGAGCACGACGAATATGAACAACTGGTTATACCAAATTATGAATGTCGGGACTTCAAAGACATTGCAACCCAGAATGACTTAATTAAAGATATTGTGGAAACCAGGTTAGTTAACATTGAGATAAGATTCAAGAAGAAGAAAAGAGTCGTCTTGCTTTGGAGGTTTGGGGACGGAAATGGAATCTTGTTATAAGGGGGATTAACGGAACTATAGGAGAATCCCCAAAGGTGACCGACGATAAAGTTCGAAGTTTCCTTTCACGTGACCTGAATCTGCATGAACGTCGGACGATGTTCGCTGCAGTTCATCGCTTACCAGTAAAACCGGTATCTGATCCTGGAGACCAGCTGAGTACACGGGCAGCAACCTCTACACCGAATATTGGTTAGGTTTGTGAACATTCATGACAGAGATGCTGTTATGCAGGCTGCGATGAAGAACTTAACTCAGGGAAGTGGACTGTCTGTTGTTCCGGATCTTCCGCCTCAAATTAACAAAATCAGACAATCTTTACTTCTTGAACGCAAGAGGATGTCAGCCGATGAGAAAAAGAAAACTAAGCTGGTGTACACAAGGTTCTATCCCTTTGTGATATTAAAACCTAAACAACACAAGCATAAAGATTAGCTACATCTTTGCAGTTCCCCTATTTAGTGATACTTTGAATGAAAATTACATGGGCATGTCTGTGCAATGTAAATCCCTGAAAAATCTGCCATTCATAAGGGGAGTGGGGTTTGTAGGGGCACACATTTGCCCTGGGACAGAGATGCAAAAATCAGCTTGATGGGAAGGCCCTGGCCAGTACTTCCTGTTCGTACTTAGGCAGAGGTGGGAGATTATTATTTATTTATTTTTATTTTTTTTAACGTTTTTATTTTTCCAACCGTGGGGCCGACATTGATAGTGGGGTTTCCTTCGGTTGGAGGGACGAAAACGAATCCCATGTCATTATATTGCACAGACATGTTTCAGGTAAATGAACAAATAGAATGTGTTTAAATATATTATTGGTGTCAGCCCAATAATTAATACTACAGTACAGACATGTTTCAGGTAAATGAACAAATAGAATGTGTTTAAATATATTATTGATGTCAGCCCAATAATTAATACTACAGTATTACAGAAAGTTTTTGCAATGTACAAAAAACTACAAAAAAAATCTTCTCTTCGAAGTAACTGCATATATAACTGATAATTTTAAGCAATGAAAATATACATCAGCATATATTTTTTACTGTTTACAGCTTAGAAAAATGATTACATTGGTCTTTATATACTGAAGTCCTTTAGAATACATTAACAGTCTCAGAAAGATCAGAGACAGTAAGGATTTGAAAATAAGTGATGGAAAAGATTCTCCGGAGGTTCTCCAAAGCCTCCGAAAGCGTATCAAAGAAAGATATAAATATGCAATTTTCTCGGTTTTTAGAATAAAGCATCAGCAGTGTTTTAGGCTATTCACCATAAACAGTTTCGGCCGAAATCACTTCGCATGAATATTTTGAAAAAGTAAAGTATAGTGCGTCTACATGTGTATTTAGCAACACGTTTTTCCTAAACGTTCACTTTAATATATTTTGTTGTTTTTTTATGAAAATTATTATATTTTTGACAAAAAAAAATAAATAAATAAAAATGACGTTTTATATACATTTTTGCGGTATTACTATCCTGCGGCCCCTAGGCCACCGTGCCTATCACTTTGTGCCTTCCGGATATACCGGATACTAAGAAAACTGTGAATCAAGTCCGACCCAATCACAGTGATTTCCGCCATACAAATAATTTTCTTCGATAGATATGATATTTTCTCGAAGATTTTTGTAGTTCAAGTATAGGCTCGCGAAAAACAACGTTCGAAAAGCAAAAACATTTAAAGATCTCCCGCAAACAGCAAAATTCCTGAAGCAGTAAAATGCGTTTCAGGTAGGCCAACGGTGTATCGTATGTGTATCGTCAGTGAGATACCTATTACCGAGGTTCACTAATTATCGGATATTCAGGAAAGACGGCCCCCGCCCATTGGGGCCCGCGAAGTAGATGGGCTGCCTGTAGCCTCCAAGGCAGACCTGCTTAAGCAGGGCCTGAATTCATCATGTGATCAGGTTGGGTAAAAGTCCCACAAATCTGGAGGCAAAATCGTTAATGACTGACCCACAAGTTGTAAAAGTGTCAAGTAGTCAACATTCCAAACATCCAACAGTTCTTGTATGTTTCAACTGGCGCGCTTTCAGTTTGATATCTTGCCACTCTGGATGGAACTAATGCTGACATTTTGTACACTGGAACATCAGATTGTAGTGGGATCTTGTGGGCCTGTATATAAAGACTTTTTTTTCTCGATTCTGGCTTGCTTGGAAATTCAGTGAGAGCACTGCTATTAATATCAGGATTCCCACTGCATTTTGAAACTGGGGGTAAATCTGCTCTGTTCTCTTATTTACAGCCATCTGGTTAGCTCAGCTGGGAGCACCTGCAAGCAAGAGGTCACAGGTTTAAGTCCTGCATCCAACACACTTTTTCTCCTTAGTTTACTTTAATGGTGCCCAATGTGAATAACCCACGGGGATGGTGTTAGTAAGTGCAGGTAGAGGCTAGTTCTGACAGTATGTTCAGTTGATGCCTAACACTTAAAAGGGGAAGGAGTATGGTGATTGGCAGGACTGTCGGTCTGGTTAGCGCAGTTGGTAGAGCATGTGACTTACAAGCCGGCCTCCGTGGATGCATGTCCCACTCGTGATCAGGAGATTGGGGATCAACCCCTTCAAATTCGGCAACATTCTTTTGCAGAGATTGCTCATGAAATATTTTCTGTTGTCATTTTTCCTTTCCGCTGATTCATGAAAGGCTGTTGTCAGTTTCTGAAGACTAGGCCTGCCCAGTTAAACACTTTAAAACTCTTCTTTTCAAAACCCACTGGATTAATTTCAATATAACTTGGTTGGTGATCCTCTTCCAAGATTGATCAAGCCATGAAGATTTGTCAAAATATGCGGCCGCCTGGTGGGGGGCGGTTATTTTACCTATATACATGGATCTATATGAAAACTTTAAAAATATCCTTGTCAGAAACTATTGGACCGATTTCAATATAATATGGCAGAAATGTTCCTTTTGTGACCTTCTACTAAGATTGCTCAAAACATCATGATTTTTCAAAAAAAGTACATGTTCGCCAGGGGTGGGGCGTGGGGCTTATTTTCCCTATATAACTATATAGAAAACTTTAAAACTCTTCTTTTCACAAACCACTGGACCAATTTCAATATGATTTATCAGAAATGTTTCTTTGGTTACCCTCTACCAAGATTGTTCAAGCGATGATAATTCGTTAAGAACTTTCCAGCGCACAGGGCTTATTTTCCCTATGTTATATAACAGGGTGTTCAATTGTTTTAAACAACATGTTTACTATGTTTCCATAAATAGCTTTATTTACTATGTTTCCAAAAATAACTTTCTAGAACAACATGTTTACAATAACATGATGTTTACATCCTTGATTCTGGACTGAGTTATTTTAGGCATGTCATGGAAGATTTAGAAGTTTCTTGATTGGAACTGGAAAGTAAGAGATGCTTGTAGTAAATTCTTTTCTAGAACCTTCTTTGATATTATATAAGGAGAACAGATTTTCATCTGGGCATCTTTGTATACTTTCACTGGAAATTATTCTATACTGGATTACTTTACTATTTTATTCATTCTGGACTTAAATTCTGAATTCAGGAACATTAAATTGTGGGATCAGAAACTGATATTCAAAGGATTTGTTTTATAAATTCTCATGGATTATTTCAGAGAGACTTTGTGACATAAACTTGAAAGGTACTGTCTACTTACATTCTTTTGTTTTGAATCTTGTCTCATTTTTTTGTGAATAAATATTGTTAGTATTTTAAAGCTTGTTGCTGGTTTCACTTTCATTTCTTTCTCGTTACGCCTGGCTCGTAACAGAAATTGGGGGCTCGTCCGCGATCGAACATTTTCTTGAGCTAAAACAAGTATTGGCTTTCAAAAAATATAAGCAATATAAAAAAGCAAGTATTGACTTTTGAAAAATATCAATAAATAAACTCAGATCGATAAATTTACTTGATAAAACCAGCAAAAAGCAATCATGTCATTTGACCTTCAAGCTTTTATCACTGCGCCTTCGCAGGAGCTGTTAGATTTGGCCAAAAGGTCTGATTTGTTGGATATTGCTGCTCACTATGTATTGACTACCGTCAACAAGTCCATGTTAAAACAGGAAATAAAAAATATTTTGGTCCAATTTTTGGTTGATAAAGAAATTCTTGATTCTTCTGCTTTGTCTCTTGTTCTCGTTACACAGACAGGTTTGCAAATGCGAGAGCTTAAGATTCAGAAGCAAATTGAGTTAGAAAAATTAAGATTAGAGCAAGAAAAACTTAGAATTGAACAAGAAAGACAAATACAGAAGGAAAGAATGGAAATGGAAGAAAGAGTGCAGAAAGAAAGAATGAAAATGGAAGAGAGGGAGAAAGAAAAAGAAAGACAAATGCAAATAGAAAGGGAAAAAATAAAATTTGATACAGAATTAAGAATGAAAGAATTAGAAATGCAAAACATGACGGTAAAACGGAAACCTTTAGAGTCGTGCGTTTATTTTGACATTACCAAACACATCAGATTAGTTCCCCCTTTTCAAGAAAAAGAGTTTGATAAATATTTTCTTCATTTTGAAAAAGTAGCAGAAAATTTAAAATGGCCAAAGGAGCATTGGACCTTGCTTTTGCAAAGTGTTATAATTGGGAAGGCTCGAGAAATTTATACTCAGCTGACTGCCCAGCTGAGCTCCAGTTATGATACTGTAAAGGAATTAATTCTTAAGGCTTATAGGCTTACAGGCAAAAATTTAGGAACTGTAAGAAAGAAAATGAGCAGACCCATGTAGAATTTGCTAGAACTAAAGAACAGCTATTTGATAGGTGGTGCTCTTCAATGAAAATTGGCTCCGATCATGAAAAACTTAGGCAGCTCATGCGTGTAGAGGAGTTCAAAAGGTGCATAAATTCAGACATTAAGTCCTTTTTAGATGAGAAACAGGTTGAAACTTTGGAAGCTGCAGCTCGACTTGCAGATGATTATGCTTTAACACATAAAGTTTCCTTTATTAATAAGTCAAATCCATCTAGAAGACCATTTTTCCCACATTCAGGATCCAAACATAGTCCTAGTAATCCACCTGGCAGTCATAGCCAAACAAGTACTCCCAAACCCAAACCTTCTGGTGAAAATAAAGATCAAAATCCCTTATCTCAACCAATTTGCAATTATTGCAAAAGGACAGGTCATATTATATCTGAATGTTTACATTTGAAAAGAAAGAAAGAAAAACAAGAGGGGCTTAAACCTACTGGCCTTACCTCTTTACGGTCAAAACCACAGTCATGTGTTAAGGAGGAAGATCCTATCCAGACCGAAAGGCCTGAGACTGATTCTGTTATGGAGATTTATGAACCATTCTTATCAGATGGTTTTCTGTCACTAAATAGTGACTATGCCCAGTCTACCCCAATTAAAATCTTACGAGATACTGGAGCTTCTCAATCCCTTATTTTAGCAGATACTCTGCCTTTTTCTGAGAAGACTTCTTTTGGGACGTGTCCTTATTCAGGGTGTAGAGTGTGGATTTGTTCATGTTCCTCTTCATAACATTTATTTATACTCAGACTTGGTAACTGGTTAAGTGGCTGTCGGTATTCGACCTTCTTTACCTTTTAAAGGTGTTCACTTACTGTTAGGCAATGACTTAGCGGGAGATAAGGTTGTGGTAAACCCACTTTTGACTAACATACCTCGTACTGATCAGCCACCAGATCCCATTGAACAGGAAATCCCTGATCTTTACCCATCTTGTGCCGTTACTAGGGCCATGGCAAAGAAAGCAAAACAGAATGATGGGGACATTGATTTAACTGATATCTTTTTGGGTCATTCTTTTAAACATAAGATTACAAATTCTCTTTCATCCAGCCTGTCTGACAAACAGACAGAGTTACGTAACAAGTCAGAGTCCAGTCATTACTTTTCAATGTTAAATGACCAAGGTCAAGGTCATGACTTGGTGTCAAGGTCACAACTTTGCAAGGAACAGCATAATGACCCTGAAATTTTGCCTTTGCTTGAAAGGGCTTTTGATGAGAAAGAAATAGATCAAGTCCCAGTCTGTTTCTATGTCAAAAATGGCATTTTAATGAGAAAATGGCGTCCTCCTGATGTCTCAGCAGAAGACGAGTGGACTGTAAACCACCAAATAGTAGTTCCAAGGGTTTATTGCCCTGAAATTTTGAACTTGGCCCATGAGACTCCCTTGTCAGGTCATTTAGGTGTAAATAAGACCTATCACAAAATTCTTAACCATTTTTACTGGCCAGGGTTAAAATCTGACGTTTCTCAATTGAGTAAATCTTGCAATACTTGTCAGATGGTAGGAAAACCCAACCAGACAATACCAAAAGCTCATTTACAGCCCATTCCTGCTTTTGATGAACCTTTTAGCAGAATAATTATTGACTGTGTTGGTCCCTTGCCCAAAACAAAGTCAGGTCATAAGTATCATCTCACTATAATGTGTGCTTCTACACGTTTCCCAGAAGCCATTCCACTTAGGAATATTAAAACAAAGAATATTGTTAGGGCTCTGGTAAAGTTTTTCACGTTTGTAGGCCTTCCAAAGTCTGTTCAGTCGGATCAGGGCTCAAATTTCATGTCAGGAATTTTTCAGCAGGTCATGCATGAGTTGGGCATTACTCAATATAAGTCATCGCCTTACCATCCTGAAAGTCAAGGTGCCCTGGAAAAATTTCATCAGACACTGAAAAATATGATCAGATCATACTGCTTTGACACTGAAGAAGATTGGGATGAAGGCATTCATTTGTTGTTGTTTGTTGTTAGAGAATCTGTTCAGGAATCTCTTGGTTTCAGTGCATTTGAGCTGGTATTTGGCCACACTGTGCGTGGACCTTTGAAACTTTTGAAAGAAAAATTTCTCTCAGTTGATGACAGTTCTTTGAACTTACTTCAGTATGTGTCAGATTTTAAAGACCGACTGTCTATAGCTTGTGAAGCTGCTCGGACCAATCTTAAGTCAGCACAAAGGAAAATGAAACATTGGTATGATGAAAATGCAAAAGAAAGAAAATTCATGCCTGGAGACAGGGTACTTGCTCTTTTGCCTATTCCTGGCAAACCATTGCAAGCCAGGTATAACGGCCCTTACACTGTAGATAAACAGATTAGTGATGTAAATTACATTGTTAACACTCCTGGGAGACGCAAACAAAAACAGTTATGTCATGTTAACATGCTTAAACAATACATAGATAGGGATAGCTCTTATGTTACACCAATTAGTGTTGTTAGTTCAGTCCCTCAGGAACAAAGTGAAATGAACTCTGAAGACATGAACTTCATCAAATCTGATCCTGCTTCATCAAAACTCCAGAATTCTGACATTCTAAAGGATCTCGACCAGAAACTTTCACACCTTGATCCAGTCCAAAGAAAGGAACTGAAACAGTTAATTCATCAATATGAACACTTACTTCCGGATATTCCTACAAGGACTGACAAAATTTATCATGATGTGACTGTTGAGGACTCACAACCTGTCAAACAACATCCATATAGAATGAACCCAACAAAACAAAAATATCTTAAGGAGGAAATTCAGTATTTGCTGAACAATGATTTCATTGAACCAAGTCAAAGTGAATGGAGTTCACCTTGCATTCTTGTGCCAAAACCTGATGGAGCATATCAGATGTGCACCGATTATAGGAAGGTCAATAATTTGAGTAAAACCGTCCCAAGAATGGATGATTGTATTGACAAAATTGGAAATTCAAAATATATAACTAACTTTGATCTTCTGAAAGGATTTTGGCAAGTTCCTCTCATAGAAAGAGCTAAAGAGATCTCAGCATTTGTTACTCCTGATGGATTATATCACTATAAAGTAATGCCTTTCGGAATGAAAAACTCTCCAGCAACATTTCAACGCTTAATCAACACCATAATAGCTGGAATCGAGCATTGCGATGCTTACATCGATGGCGCCATCATACACAATGATGAATGGAATCACCATCTTGGAACTATCAAAGTATTCTTTGATAAACTAAGTGAAGCAAAATTGACAATAAACCTTGCTAAAAGTGAATTCTGTCATGCAACTTTAACATTTCTAGGACATGGTGTGGGTCATGGTCAGGTTAAACCTATAGAGGCTAAAGTTGAAGCTATTTCAAATTTTCCGGTGCCCACATGCAAAAGACAACTGATGAGGTTTCTTGGTATGGCCGGTTATTACAGAAAATTCTTTAATAATTTTTCTGTCATTGCTGAGCCACTGACTAATTTACTTAGTAAAAGAATGAGGTTTAAGTGGACCAGTGATTGTCAGAATGCCTTTGATAAACTGAAAGCCATACTGAGAGGTGAGCCGGTTCTCTTGACACCAAATTTTAATAAAGAATTCAAGCTAGCTGTGGATGCGAGTGATGTTGGTGCAGGTGGTGTATTGCTGCAAGAGGATGACAATGGTGTGGATCATTCAGTTTGTTACTTTTCCAAAAAGTTTAACAAACATCAAAAGAATTATTCTACAGTAGAGAAAGAATGTTTGTCTCTCATTCTTGCTCTTCAACATTTTGAAATTTATCTAACTTCTTCATCCTCGCCTATTGTTGTTTTCAGCGATCACAATCCGCTGACTTTCATCCATAAGATGAAAAACAAGAATCAGAGGTTGCTCAGATGGAGTCTGTTGTTACAGGAATACAATCTTGACATCAGGCATATCAGGGGAAAAGATAATATTATTCCTGATGCCTTGTCCAGAGCATGATGTCTTGATCTGTGGTTTCCTGTAACTTGCTGTATATAAGATAATAATTGCCTTTATCAGTATTTTATTTTATGATAATTTTATGGCAAAAGAAAGCTTTATTACATAAATCTTTCTTTTCCTTGAAGAGGGGAAGTGTTATATAACAGGGTGTTCAATTGTTTTAAACAACATGTTTACTATGTTTCCATAAATAGCTTTATTTACTATGTTTCCATAGTGTTGTATAACTTTCTAGAACAACATGTTTACAATAACATGATGATTACATCCTTGATTCTGGACTGAGTTATTTTTGGCATGTCATGGAAGATTTAGAAGTTTCTTGATTGGAACTGGAAAATAAGAGATGCTTGTAGTAAATTCTTTTTCTAGAACCTTCTTTGATATAAGGAGAACATATTTTCATCTGGGCATCTTTGTATACTTTCACTGGAAATTATTCTATACTGGATTACTTTACTATTTTATTCATTCTGGACTTAAATTCTGAATTCAGGAACATTAAATTGTGGGATCAGAAACTGATATTCAAAGGATTTGTTTTATATATTCTCATGGATTATTTCAGAGGGACTTTGTGACATAAACTTGAAAGGTGCTGTCTACTTACATTCTTTTGTTTTGAATCTTGTCTCATTTTTTTGTGAATAACTATTGTTAGTATTTTAAAGCTTGTTGCTGGTTTCACTTTCATTTCTTTCTCGTTACGCCTGGCTCGTAACACCTATATATGTAAATAGAAAACTTAAAAAATTTTCTTGTCAGAAACTACAGGACAGATTTCAGTAATGTCCCTTTGGTGATCCACTACCAAAATTGTTCAAGTTATCATGACTCATCGAAAAACATGGCTGCCATGGGCCGGGCTAATTTTCCCTATATTGTCAGACACCACTGGACTTATTTCAATATAATTTAGCAGAAATGTTTTTGGTGGCCCTCTGCCATGACTGTTCAAGCCACTAGGATGTGTTGGAAAACATGGGCCCGAGGTGGCGGGGCTCATTTTCCTATATATCTTTATAGAAATTTTAAAGATTAGTTTTAAAAAAAATGAGGCACTCCATGCCATATACAGCATCGCTGTTCCATTTTAAAGGACCATCATATCACTCTTGAACAGATAAGTTATACAAAAATCTTAAAGCAGTCATTTTGGGTGAAACTTCAATAGTAAATATTCAAATTTGTTTGCTCTGGTGAGTGATATGGGACCATCGTGGTCCTCTTGTTATTTATTGCTAGCTATATTATGGTTAAAGCAGTCAACTTGGGTGAAACTTCAATAGTAAGCATGCAAATTTGTTTGCTCAGGCGAATGATATAGGACCATCAATGATCATGGCCCTCTTGTTATTTTATTGCTAGCTATATTACGGTTAACTTGGATTCCAAAAAAGAATCAAAGTTGGTAGTCATGATTTAAGCCCGGGATAGCGCAAGGATGTGGCCTGGATAGCACAGAGGTATGTCTCTGGCTTGTCACTGCTGCAGCCGAGGTTGGATTTATGGGGCACCGGGGGCAGGCATAAAACAGGGTGGGGTAGCCCATACATGGTCGATGGTTTTCCCTCTGTACTCTGGATTCCTCTATCACACGTTCACAAAACACCAACCTCCGTGTCTTATAGAACAAGTGTATAAGATTGCTGAGCTTTCTGTCCAATCGAAGTAAAAATGAATAATGTGTTAACTTTAAAATGGATAACTTATTAGTGATTATGCCTCAATTTGTAATATTTTGTCCAGATATTACAAATCATATCATTTTGTCCAGATATTACATATCATCCAGGTATGAGTGACCCTGTCCACTTGTTTGAGCTATATTTAGTGTACATTTTTAAGAGTAAGGCTGTATTTGTTCATATTTATACAGGGTTTAACTCTCCAAATTGAAATGAACACAAGAAATCCTCATATTGATTGTAGAAATATACCAAAATATGTATAATGCAATACAGCTGTACTTTGTGATCAGATTTTAGCACATTTATTAAGATACACATGTAACTTTTTAAAGCAAACGGGTATTTTGTTCTTATTTCTTGCCAGTTATATAAGAGTTACATTATTAAATGAATTAGTACCAAGAATCCTCAGATAAATGGATTATCTGGTGAATATTCACCATAATTTAAGCTTTTCAAGAAATGAATACATTAATTTACTACACATGCTTAAGTTATCTGATGTGTGTGTGTAAATAGGCACAGTATTTTGTTTCTATTTCTTGCCAGGCAAAAATAGTAATGAATACAAGGAATATAGACAGATAAGTTGTCTGATAAAAACTAGTCAGAAAATATTCTGATTTAAGAAATGGTTACATTTTTATACCCCCCCCCCCCCCCCCACACACACACACAATAGTGGCGGGGTATTATGGTTTTACATTGGTTGTCCGTGAGTCCGTCCGTCGTACGTCCGTCCGTCCGTTTATCGTTTCCGGATGATAACTTGAGTAAACATCAATGGATTTTCACCAAACTTTGTATGTGCAGTGATATTGTGGATATCTTGTTTGGGATTGCTAATGGGAAATTTCGTCAATTTTTGACGGAGTTATCTGCCCGAGACACGCCCATATTTTCGTTTCTGGACTATAACTTGAGTAAATAACAAGGGATTTTCACCAAACTTGCTGTATGCATTGACATTAAGGAGATCTGGTTTGGGATTGCTAATGGGCAAATTTCGTCAATTTTTACGGAGTTATCTGCCCGAGACACACCCATATTTTCGTTTCCGGATGATAACGAGTAAATAACAAGGGATTTTCATCAAACTTGCTATATGGATTGACATTAAGGAGATCTGGTTTGGGATTGCTAATGGGCAAATTTCATAAAATGTTCACAGAGTTATCTGCCCGAGACACGCGCATGTTTTTGTTTCCGGATGATAACTTTAGTAAATAACAAAGGATTTTAACCAAACTCGCTATATGTATTGACAGTAAGGAGATCAGGTTTGGAATTGCTAATGGGCAAATTTCGTCAAACTTTTACGGAGTTACCTGCCCGAGACATGTCCATATTTTCATTTCTGGATGATAACTTGAGTAAATAACAAGGCCTTTTATCCAAACTTGCTATATGCATTGATATTATCAAGATCTGCTTTAGGATTGTTATCTGTCCATTGATATTATCAAGATCTGCCTTAGGATTGTTATCTGTCCCTCCGTCATTTTCTTTCCAGACATTTTCGCAACGATAACTTTAATACATAAACAAATAATTGCTATGGCGGGGTATTATGCTTGCGGTGCTTTTATTTACTGATTTCATAAGTACCCCGGTACATAACACTTCTACCTACGTGTCTTTCGTTCAGGCCTATGGGCATGGTGGGCGAAGCTTGCTTACCAAGTAAGGCATGATAACACCCTTTATTCTGGGGTCCATGTCTGTTGGTCTGAACATTCTGATTCATCATTAGTTTACGGATTTATGAGTTTGGATTAAGGCTTGGGTATCATGGCCACAACTACTTACATCATATATGTTTTCAAATTAGGCCCAGTATCTCTTGCTGGTCGGATAATGTGTACCTTTTGAAATGGATAAAAAAAATCTTAAAATGTATTAATATCAAGAGAAACAGACTAGAAATGTCTACATTTCAGAGCTCAAGATTAAAGGAGTGCTTAGGTACATATTTTCTTATTTCCCCTATTAAACATATGTTGTGGGTACTAACTATAGGACTTCTAGAAGCATCTTGGTAGCATGCTTTCATTGAGTTCCCAGAACGTATCTTTTGAAAGAATTGAGAAGACGTGGCACATACAAGAACCACAACGCTAGGTCCCACAGTTATTTAGTCATCGGTCCATGACAGTATTTGGTAAAAGAAACCTTGTGTATTTGATAACTCCAACACCCTTTCAGATATATTGATTAAACTCAGTAGGATTGTACATGAGGTTGAGAAGATATGTTGCATAAACTATAACTCTAGGTGCTGTGGTTTAGAATTATCTTCCATAATAGAAACTTTGTGATCCAACATCTTTTCAGATTTATTGATGATACTTGGTAGGATTGTACATAAGGTTGAGAAAACATATCGCACAAAAGAATCACAATTCTAGGTCCAACAGTTTTTAGTTATCTCCCCTGACATTATTTGGTAATGGAAACCTTATGATTCCATAACTTCAACACCCTTTCAGATATATCGATGATATTTAGGAGAATTGTACAAGACGTTGAGAAGACGTGTCTTGTACAAGATCTACAACTCTAGGTACTGCAATTGTTTAGGTATCTCCCCTGTCAGTATTTGGTAATAGAGACCTTGTAAGTCCAACACCCTTTGAAATATATTGATAATACTTGGTAGGAATGAACAGAAGGTGAGAAAGTTAGTCGTATTCAAAAACTAACTTAGAATGCTGCAGTTTTTGAGTTCACTCCCCTGACAGTATTTGTCAATGGAAACCATGTGATTGCCATAACTCAAGCGCCATGGAAGATACGTTGATGATACTTGGTAGAATTGTACATGAGGTTAAAAAGGTGTGTTGCATGTAAGGACCACAACTCTGGATGCTGTATTTTTTTTGTTATCTCCCCTGACAGTATTTGGTAATAGAAACGCGTTTGCTGCATAGCTTCATCAGTTAAAATTGGATCTTCCTTAAACATGCAGAAGAGGAAGGCATGGATATTTTGGAGTTATGTCCTCCAGATTAATGAATATTGTAGACATTGAGTGACCTTTTAGGCACATGTGAGCATTAATGACCACCATAACCTCTTGTTTATATATGAAGATTGCAGAGAGCAAAAATCACAGTTGAATCCGAAGCTTTATTTTGGAGTTACAAGTACTTGCCTTTGATTGCTGGAAAAAAGGCTGTTATCTGTTATCTATAAAATGTGTTCTCTTGTGTAACCGCATTTTAACCACAAATATTTATCATAGATTAAAGCAGACACATCCTCTTATTTCACTTTTGGTTGTATACGTATATGCTACAAAGAAAGATATGTGACTAGCGAGTCCAATGGTGAAAACCTTACTGAAATATTCCAAATACTTACATCATTGGTTCTTGTGAAAATTTTTAAAAAATGTTTTAAAAACTTTAATTTGAAAATATTCCAAATACATGTACTTACATCAGTGGTTCTTATGAAAAAATTTAAAAAAATGTTTTAAAGAACTTTAATTAGAAAATATTCAAGGAATGTATACAGAGAGGAAAGGTCTCTTCCATATTTATATATTAGGGTGCAGTGCTTATACATTTTCATATTTAGTTTGATGCAAGTTAATTTTGAAAAATCAAATTTATGTCAAACTAAAATTTAAATTCCATTATCTGAAGTTATTTTACTGAAGTTTTATATATATGTTGTAATGATCTTTGGAATGTAATTTTCAAAAATAGATTTGTTCTTGGTAAATTTTTTTCCAGCATAGTGACCTGTATCTTGCATTTTTCATATTTAAAAAAATGTTTTTGAAATTTAATTATATTAGTTTTCATAATTTTAAAAAAATCTAGCTTGAAATATAAAGTCTTAATACAAATGGTAATAGGATACTTACATTTTTTATCAAAATTATCAGTCTGGAATAAAATGATGAGGATTTAAAATCTAAACGAATCAATGACATCATAGGATAATGCATTGTGGGATAGCTTTTTTATGAAGTATAAATAGCAATACCAGTTACTATGACTTTGAATCAGAATGCATGTAACCTTTGAACATTTAGGAATTTCCAATCGGGATTTTCAACATAATTGTCATTTTACCAATATCTTTACCGTAATGTGTGGGAATGTGAGGCTGCCCTCTATCACAGTACGTCCTGGGTATGACGTAAAACTGCATCCAGCTGTGACACTCAACATGAGTGTGGGAATGTGAGGCTGCCCTCTATCACAGTTGCCTCCCCACCTTCAGGGTAACGAGGCTGCCACAACCTGGGTGGCAGAGCTAGGCAGCAATCATCTACAGACTGATGGCTTGGTGTTCTAGCTATTGTGGTTTGGCGGACGATCCTTTCTTTATAAGGACAACGGCAAAGCCCACTGCCCGAGTGCGGGAACGGCGCGCATACTCAGATGCCGTAAAAGAACTGAGATGGGATGTCAGCTAGGACAGGCGATCCCGTAAAAAACAATTGTTCCAAAAAAAATTTTTTACATGGCAAGAAGAAAAATAGGTTCAGAGTTAGGCGGTGCCAACAGACATTCTGTTGGTAACGTCTCCGGCTTGGCCTCCTGTCAGGTGTGGGAGGCAGGGTCGAGCCATTGTGGCGAATCCAGCAAGCACCTGAGGAAACTCAGGGTGGGAACACTCAATGTGAACACCCTGAGAGGAAAAGTTTGCGAGGTAGTGGAAACACTATCCCGCAGGAAAGTGGATGTCTGCTGCATTCGGGAGATCAGATACCGTGGTGGCAGCTGCCGCATAATCAAGGGCAAGGACACCAGGTACAAGCTCTACTGGTCAGGAAATGACAAAAGCACTGCTGGTGTAGAAGTGTTTGTGGCAGAAGAGTGGATAGAGAAAGTTTTTGAGGTTCAGAGAGTCTCCGACAGAATTATTTTAGTAAAACTCATAGTCGGCCAGCGTGTAGTTACCTTTCTGTCTGTGTATGCCCCACAGAGTGGTCTAAGTGATGAGGTTAAGGACCTGTTCTTTGATCAGCTGCGTGCTGTGACTGCCAGGATCCCAGCATCAGAATTTCTGATCCCATGTGGAGATTGGAACGGCTATGTTGGCCGTGCAGGCACTGGATACAGGGAAGTGCATGGTGGGATAGGGTATGGCAGGCCAGAACCAGATGTTGAGGGTGAGAGAATCCTAGAGTACGCTCTAGCATTTGACCTGCTTCTTGGGAACACATGTTTCAAGAAACGTGACAGGCATCTCATCACATACAAGTCTGGAAACATAGCCACACAGATAGACTTCATCCTTTTCCGTAGGACCATGCGCAAACTTGTCACAGATGTAAAAGTGATCCCTGGTGAGGAAGTAGCTCTGCAACATCAGCTTCTTGTATGTGACATGAGGATTGATGTGCCTCCAAAATCCAAGCGCAAGTTCACCCCTCGCCTCAAAGTTTGGAAGCTCAGACAAGCAATCATTTCCAGGAGGTCTTCAACTTGCATGTGAGCACATCTGCAGGTGTAGCTGATGGGGCCACTGAGGATATCTGGAACAACATCAAGACTGGACTGCTCAAGACAACTGAGGAGGTATGTGGCACAACTCGGCCACACCGTTGGCATCGTGAAACCTGGTGGTGGAACGAACACGTGTAAAAGGCCATTGCTGCCAAGCGGACAGCTTTCAAGGCCTGGAAGGCTGGTTAAGGCACTAGGGCATCATACGATGCAGCCAAACGAAATGCCAGACATGCAGTGCACGTCAAGAAGCCGACAAGAAGGTCTACGAGAATATTGACCCCAAGTCTTCAGAAGTCTACCGCCTTGCTAACCAGTTTAGAAGAGAGAACACTGATGTTGTTGGTGACAAACCTGTGAAGAATGATGCAGGAGAGATGTCAATGAGCGAAGACTCAAAGCAGAAGGCCTGGCTGGAGCACTACCAAAGGCTTCTCAATGTTGAGTTTGACTGGGACCCAGACCACCTGTCATATCAATCACCAGTGGAAGGCCCGCCCATCCCAATCACCATTGATATAGTTAAGAAGGCTATCTCGCAGATGAAGGCAGGCAAAGCACCGGGCCCATCAGGCATAGTGGTGGAGATGATAAGAGCGGCCGGTGACATGGGCGCCTCCATGATCCGTGACCTCGCAGTTGCAATCATTCGTGATGGCAAGGTACCCTCTGACTGGGAGCAGAGTTTCTTTGTCTGCCTCTACAAGGGAAAAGGGGACGCATTTACCGCGGTCTCAAGCTGACAGAGCAGGTTATGAAAATCCTGGAGACGGCCTCATCAGACAGATGGTATCAATCGACGATTCCCAGTTTGGCTTCGTCCCAGGCAGAGGCACTACAGATGCAATCTTTGTTGTCAGGCAGCTGCAAGAGAAGTATCTAGCTGCCAATAAGAGACTCTACATGGCTTTCGTAGACCTGGAGAAGGCGTTTGATCGAGTACCTCGGAAGGTCATCTGGTGGGCGCTGAGAAAACTTGGTGTGGAGGAGTGGATTGTGCCACTGGTGCAGGGGATGTATGCAAATGCACGAAGCCGTGTCCGTGTTGGTGAGGAGTACAGTGAAGAGTTTGAAGTGAAGGTTGGTGTTCACCAAGGATCAGTACTCAGCCCACTGCTCTTCATCA
The DNA here is from genome assembly GCA_964016985.1 of Anodontia alba. Classification (NCBI taxonomy): domain Eukaryota; kingdom Metazoa; phylum Mollusca; class Bivalvia; order Lucinida; family Lucinidae; genus Anodontia; species Anodontia alba. The sequence goes on from OZ024821.1 coordinate 56,026,981, forward strand.
TTGTGCTTGAAGCCTTATCACGAGAGTTCCGCTCTGGGGTCCCCTGGGAGGACCTCTATGCCGATGACCTTGTTATCATCGCTGAATCGCTTGAGGAATGTGTCAGGAGGCTCTTGACTTGGAAAAAAGCAATGGAGAAGAAAGGACTGAGAGTAAATGCAGGAAAGACAAAGATCATGATCTGCGGTACGGGACTGGACCTCCTGCACAATTCAGGCGAGTTTTCACGCGCTGTCTGTCGCACTGGATTGGGCAGCAACAGCATCTTCTGCAATGGCTGCAAGCACTGGGTGCACAAAAAATGCAGTGGGCTCAAGCGCTTGAAAAAGGACCCTGACTATAGATGTACACGGTGCCAGGGAACTGCTCGCCCCTTGGATGGCAGACCACAGAAGGAAGTCCAGGTCGGACCTGACAAACTTGAGGTGGTAGCTTCCTTTTGCTACCTAGGAGACATGCTCTCAGCAGCAGGTGGCTGTGAACTTTCAACCACAACACGTGTGAAAACCGCCTGGAAGAAGTTCAAGGATCTGCTACCTGTCCTCTCTTCACGCCACCTCTCTTTCAAAACACGTGGCCATGTGTACAGCTTTTGTATGCGGAGCGCAATGCTCCATGCCAGCGAGACTAGGTTATTGACAAAGCCGAACTTCCAGCGTCTGCAGCGAAATGACAGGGCAATGATCAAGACAGATCTGCAATGTCAGGCCGGCTACCTGTGCGGCTTGGCATTGAGGATCTGGACCTCTTTCTGAAGGAGAGAAGACTTCGATGGTATGGACATGTGGAACGCTCCAGTGGTGCAATCAAGACAGCCTTTGACATACAGGTTGATGGAAAGCGTGGGCCTAGGAGGCCCAAAATGACATGGAAGCAGCTGACAGAGAGGGATTGCAGAGAGTGGAAGCTCTCGGCTATCAACCCTCATGATAGACGTACCTGGAGATCTGGTGTGAGATCTGCCATGCGTGCAGCAAGCCAGCTATCTGGAAGAGGACCCACTGATGTGGATGTTGCCCCTGTACCTGCACGTTAATCAAAAATCCGATTATGATATGATATTATGATTATGTAATTTGAAATATTCTGAAATTAGGGGATGCATATGAACATCTTTAAGCTAACTACGGTTTTTATTATACTCCTGTTTTTCAAATGGGACGTATTAGGTTACGGGGTCTAGTGCCATAAGCTTTTTTTTTGTTTCCGGCTAACTCTTCCTACAGTTTACATCCCATCAGGCTGAAACTTGGTTTATAAATAGACCATGATGTGGAGCAGCACATATTGTTTCGGGGTTACAGTCCACCAAATACTAGCAGGGTTATGCCCCTTTGAAAATTTCTGTAAGCTTTTTTGTTTCCAGCTAACTCCTCCTACAGTTTACATCCGATCAAGCTGAAATTTGATTTATAGTTAGACCATGATGTGGAACAGCGCATATTATTTCAAGGTTACTGTCCACCTAATATTAGCAGAGATATGTCCCTTTGAAAATTTCAGAAAACTTTTTGTTTCTGACTAAATCCTCCTACAGTTTACATCGGATCAAGCTGAAACTTGATTTATATTTAGGCCATGAACAGTGCATATTTGTTCGAGGCGACAGTCCATCAAATATTAGCAGAATTATGCCCTTTGAAAATTTCGGTAAACTTTTCGTTTCTGGCCAACTCCTCCTACAGTTTATATCCGATCAAGCCGAAGTTTGATTTATAGTTAGACCATGATGTGATGCAGCGCATTCTATTTTGAGGTTACACTCCACCAAATATTAAAAGAGTAATGTCCATTTGAAAATTTCAGTAAATTTTTAGTTTCCCCTGCTAACTCCTCCTACAGTTCACATTTGATTACGCTGATTTATAGTTAGACCATGATATCGAGCAGCGCATATTTATTTGAGGTTACAGTCCACCAAATATCAACAGAGTTATGTTCCTTTGAAAATTTTCAGTAAATTTTTAGTTTCCCCCACAAACTCCTCCTACAGTTCACATTTGATCACGCTTAAACTTGATTTATAGTAAGAACATGATGCGGAGCAGCGCAAATTATTTCAAGGTTTCAGTCCACCAAATATTAGCAGAGTTAGGCCCCTTTGAAAATATCTGTAAATTTTTTGTGTCCGGCTTATTCCTACTACAGTTTACATTGAATCAAGCTGAAACTTGATTTATAGTTACACTATGAAGTGGAGCAGGGCATATTATTTTGAGGTTACAGTAGCTATGCCCCTTTGAAAATTCTGTAATCTTTTCGTTTCTGGCTAACGCCTCCTATAGTTTACATCAGATCAAACTGAAACTTCGTGAATACTTACACTAAGCTTAAACTCGATTTATAATAAGAACATAATGTGGAGCAGCGCATATTATTTTTGAGGTTACAGAACATCAAATATTACCAGAGTTATGCCCCATTAAAAAATTCCATAAACTTTGCGTTTCTGGCTAACTCCTTCTATAGTTTACATCCAATCATGCTGAAAAGTGATTTTTTGTTAGACCATGGTGTGGAGCAGCGCATATTATTAGGAGGTTACTGTATACCAAGTATTAGCAGATTTATGCCCCTTTAAAATTCTGTTAATCTTTTGTTCCCGGCTAACTCCTCATATAGTTTTCTATCCAATCAAGCTGAAACTTGATTGTAGCTGTGATGTGTAGCAGCGCATATTATTTCAAAATTACAGTCCAACAAATAGTAGCAGCATTATGTCCTTTTGAAATTTTTGGTAATTTTTTTGGTTTCCAGCAAACTCCGCTTACAATTTACACCTGGAGCACTGAACTGCACAGTAGTCAGTATATGTGCTACATCTTATTACTTGCCACGGGTGTATGATGCCTCCGCTTGTGGAGCTCTTGTTTGTTTCTAGACACAATATATATACCTTTAAAATAGAATGGACATAATGACTCCTCAAATGGATGGAATAACTGATGGAAAAAGGCCAGAACTATGTACATTTAAGCACTCTAGATGATTATCTAGATTATCTTTTTAATTATAATTTCTACACAAAAACATATGTTGTTGGTACTTATTGATAATTATTGATAGGGCAATTGTAATGAATACCCCCAACTTACAGTCCTTTAAGAAATAAGAAACATCTAAGTATTTTATACTTGGAAAAAAAATAGTGTGTTGTCTGATTATAAATAATGTTACTGTACACAGTACAGGGAAATTAAAAAAAAATGTGGTTAAAAGGGGTTCAGAACCACAGTGATGTGGATCCTATTCATGATACTGAAACTAGTTACTCTGAATTGTGCAGAATGCACACGTGATGTAGCGAAAATGGCATCGCTTTAGTTACATATCAAGTAATATTGAACAAAATGAAAGTACAGATGTATTCTAAAGGCTTACAGAAATTAAGGAAACCGCCACCATCAGCACTCTTAGTGCTTTGATTATCTTTGGCAGCCATTTTGTTCAGCCGAGCTGAACAAAAGATTGTAGCATTTTTGATAAAGGGTCACATGAGTAACATTTCTGTGAAATCATCTTTAAATTAGGCTATTAGCCTAGGTGGAAATGTTGTTTACCTCTCTCACTGCCACAGGCGATGCTAATAGGCTTTTCCAAGCAGCGTAGATCCAGATGAGACCTCAGGATCTACGCTGTTTGACTGTCTTTAAACTTTCTTTGTCTTTAAACTTTATTCAACTTTATATATAAACTTCTTCCGATAGTTTGTTGAAAAAACAAAACAAACAAAATTAACAAAAACAATCACAACAAATGTAGTCTACAATTGGGCACCGAAAGAGTTTTCTTTTTTTTTTTTTTTTTTTTTTTTCTTCTTTTTTTTTTTTTTTTTTTTTCAATTTTAGCTCTATTGGCCATTTTGTTTAGCGGAGCAAAACCATTTAGCAAATTTAGTAGAGGGTCAGACTAATAATTCCTGTAAAATCATTTCACCGGTTTAGGAGGTGAAAGTTGTTTGAGTAAATTTTTGACGGACCGTTTTTCTATTTTTAGCTCTGGCGGCTATTTTGTTGAGCGAAGGGGAATCATTTTTGCAAAGGGGCATAAGAGGAACATTTCTGAGCAATTATTCTGAAATCGGGCTATTGGCCTAGTAGGAGATGTCCTATAAAGGTTTTTTTTTTTTTCTATTTTTAGTTCTGGCGGCAAAATTGTATAGCGGAGCAGAACTGTTTGGGCAATTTTGGAGGAGGGTCACCCAAGAAACATTCCTGTAAAATTATTTCAAAATCCATTCACCGGTTTAAGAGATGTCATTTAAGAAAATTGTTGACAGACGCAGGACGCACGACGGACGACGGCCATTGAACGGTCACAAAAGCTCACCTTGAGCAGAGACATCTCTGTGCGATAGCTCAGTTCGAAGAGCAAACCGCGCTCAGCATTGAAACCGTTGTGATGCGCTGCGTCTGACCTGAGCATAAGCAGTTCTTAAGAGCCCGAAGGGTGCTTTTGTCTTGCCACGATGATAACACTTGGAAACTTTGAATTCAATTTGGAGGCACACTTGGTCATAACGTTGGGACAGACAGGCCTGAGGAAACCTATAACAGACGGACGCTGTACCAGGCTGTTGGCACACACATACTGCAAATATTAGATAAGATAACCATGATTTTATGACACGTGCGGTTTTCAAAGTGCCCAATATTTCAGTCAAATACATATGTCTATTAAGTCTAAGCGCGCTCATGGTTCAGAAAAAAATATAGCAGAAAAACTGATATAAAATGCATCTAGCTAACCGCGCGCAGTCTGATCAGGGACATCGCTGTTCTATATTAGTATAGATTCTAAAAACAGTATATACCCTGATTAAACTACATGGATGCGAAGAGTTATATTTATGTCTGCGTTACCTGCTCTTTTCAGCTCATTGGGGCTGATAGACACGAGGAAAAGAAACTTTCGTATAGCACACCCCCGCACACAGACTGACTGACACACACACGCACACACACACACACACACACACACACACACACACGCGCGCACATGAAAGAAGCTTCCGAGGGATGCGAAGGGTCAGCGTCGTTTTTTTTCTTCAACTCATTGGGGCCGATACACATGAGGGAAAAATTACTTTCTTATAGGCAAACCATGGTTACACGCACAGACATGCTGACAGATACACACACACACACGCCTGCGTGCATGCACGCACGCACAGACACACACATGCCTATTATAACAAGAAGCGTCAGGTGGCTGTGCGGTTAGCGCTTCTGACCGGATCTAGGTCTTGGGTTCGAAACTCACTGGAATTCTGCTCTTTGTTGTACGGCGTTTCATTGCACAGAGCTTTTTATTATCATCCTTCAGGAAGCATCGTCATAGTTGAAAGGGACGTGAAACACCAATTCATAATCATCTATTATTGATAAAGGAATTTAATATATTGAAGTATTTTTTCTGAAAACGTGTGAATGAAGAATATCGTACAAATTAAAAGAACTAAATAAAAATCACCCATCTCCAACTGATACTATATAAAATACCACACTTTGTCGATGATGCCAATGTCGTGACCGTGACGTCAATGTATTTGTGACGACACTGACATAATGACGTCAGCGTAATTGTGACGTTACGTTTGTAAAATGCTACGTTGTGACGTGACAGTCAATATGCAGAATTTCCTGGAGTTGGTCTGAAATTACGTACTTATCTGATATGCTTATTGAACTTAATTAATGGAGACACCAGTGTTTGGAATACCTTTATTTGAAATAGAGAATATGAGCTTATTTCTTATTATTATTATTATACTGTTTTAGATATATGCATTTAAAATAGACCTGTATCTGTATTTTGTTAGAGATATTTTCATTTCAGTGAAAATAAATATATTTGAATAAGAGATATCTGTCTCCTTTAGTGGAACTATCCCTATTTATGCATTCAAAATAGATATCTGTATTTCCATTACATGTATTTAAATTTAATTTTTAAATGAGATTGTATTTAAACATAAATACAGATATCTCTACCTGACATTCCGTTATCTCTATTTAAAATGCAGATATCTTTATTTTTACCCATACTATGCTATAAACAGAATTTGTATTTTCATTTTAAAGTCGGTTGACGTCACATGGTTACACAACCCTATTAATTTCTCCATAGTCTTCAATGCTAAGAGTTCAAAAGTCTCTCATCTTCCATGGGCCCAAATCAGATACAAGTGCGATAGCCAACTGAGTCAGCAACAGATCCCGGGATTTTCATGTCCTCTTCATTGCAGATCAGAACGTAGGTAGCAACAGCGGACTCTGTAAGAGGGTGCGGCCGTGGAAAGGGCGCAACAGGAATGGTAGTCAGGGTACAGGTACAGGAGAGACATATCGGTCATGAGCACGGTAAGAAGCATTACACGGTCACAGCGTGCACAGGGTGAATCATTGGAAGAAATGAGACAGACTCCAAAAACCTCGTGGTTCGGAGTAAGCAAGTCAAACAGTAGGGCGAGATTCTGAGAGATTGAACAATAGAGATTCAGTCCCGGCGAATGAGGATGAAGAATTTGATCCGGACACAGAATCATGTCAGAATCGTTTCGGAATATAGGTATAAAGAGATACAATCATTATCGACGATAATGACCAAAACCAAAGTTTTGGTGATGTGAAACAGCTTTAATATACGCCAGAGAATGCGTTATATGAATAGAAAATTTGAAAAGCTGGCAAGCACCATGCCATACCTGAAAAAAAGATAATAAAGTATTGAAGAAGCAGAAGTATTGAACAACTTAATAAGCGAGTTGAAGAATTATCATCAGAATTACAGCAAGTGACCGACTGGAGAGAGAGAATGAAGCGAAAAACGAAAAATTAGAATAGCAAGGGAAAATCTGAAATTCTTCTGTTTAGATTTTTTTTAATCTTCTATACCAAAGAATTTCAGAAAAGATTGGATGAATCTATATAGCATGTTGAACGGGCGCTTGGTTCTCCTTCTTCAAGGATACAGAGAGAAAAATGACAAGAAAGCAAAGAGAACAGAGACACACGTCTAATAGTGCAGATAAAGTTTTTAACAATATTATGGCAACCATGGGGTAAAATGTCACTTAACAAAGGCCCTTTCCTTGATCCAAATAATTTTCGAGGTATATCGTTGATAAATACAATCAGTCTTCTTTCCAGATAAGATGTGTACTGAAAATATAATGTAATACATTAATCAAAAGCCGGTTTTAAACGCCATTGATAATATATTAAGGCTGCGTGCCTTAGCTAAAAAATATCTTAGTAAGAAAGGAGGTAGGTTTTATTGTTGATAAAATTATTATATAATTATGGGACGCATTAGAACGTAAAGGTATCGATGGCAGCTTTCATAGTAAGTTGAAATCGTGCCTTAAAAATATAGATGCTTATTTAACAGAGCTTTTTTAATGTACATTTGGAACTAGACAAGGGTGTGTCGAAAGTCCGAAAATATTCTCATTATTTATAAATGACTTGATCTAAAGAAATTTAATTGTGGAATACTGAAATACCAGATGTGTGATGTTTCTTATTTCATTGCAAGTCGAGAAATAAATATGTCCGAAATGAATAAAAAGAATATTTTCACAGGTGAGGAAATTTCGATGTTTCTTCAGATGTGAAAATAATATTGTCTCGTAATACGTCGGTAGGATTCATTGATAGCAGAAAAAGGTAAAAGAAAAGTCCAGGGAGTGCCACAATCATAAACCGCAGTTGTGCTTTTGCTTATTTGCTTATCTCTTACTTTTATCTCTTACTATTCTTGTGCCACCATCACAAGCCACAGCCCTTCCCAAGACACCAAGAGGAAGAAACAGACAAAATAAAACAAGCGCAAATCGAACAAACGTACGAAAAGCACTAAGATTAGCTCTCTTTTCCCCAAGGGAGGTAATCGCAAGACACTAAAAGGACTGACGAACACCGCACCTGGGTGAGTGGGGGGGTGGGGGGGTGGGGGTGTTAAAGCACTTTTTACAGCCGACTAACTTCACCCTGGGTTCCGATGCCACTCTTAATCACAACTAGTGAAACAGAAAGCAAAATGGGCAACTCTTGAAGGTGACCAAAATGCGTCAACACAACTAGTAAAACAAAAAGCAAAGTGGGCAGCTATTGAAAACGGCGACCACAACACCACAAAACATAGAAAAAACAAAGAGAGCCACAAATCTACAAAGAGTAAGAACAACTTGACTTCAGATTGGTCATGTCGAGCGCGGTCAGTTTACCTAACCACACGTTTACTGGGTAGGCTTAGTCCTCTAAGCGGTTAACCAGTATTGTGCACATTCTTTCGCCAGAAACTAACAACTGCCCTTCTTGAATCAGCTGAAGGGAGAGAATGACCGTAGAAAATATTTCATGATCAATCTCCACGAAAGAATGTTGCCTACCTCGGCGGAAGATTTTTAAAATATTTTTTAAATAAGCATTTGTTTTACGAGCTAAAACTATCTATTTCCAGTTTTGCTGCTCTCGTCACTCATAACTGCACGCGCTGCCCTTATTCTGCCCTATAATTTTAGCATTTTTCCGTTTTTGTTGGTTGCATGCATTGTTATGATTTGTAATACGTATGCCAAATGACGGCGTCTGTCCAATTCAAGTAATTTACGCAAGATGCAGATATGGCTGAAAACATTAATTTTAACCGATAAATCGTCCAAAATGGCACCAAATTCGGAGCGATTGTCGCCAGAATGAAACAAATTCCAGGCTTTGAAGGCTTATTTGATTTTGGTGGGCGAACATTTGTGTATATTGAAACGGCTTGTTAAGAGTAAATAATCTTCTTTTTTGGGAGCTACTAACATCACAGAGCAGTCATTACGAAAACACGCCTATTCAAAATATATTGAAAATTTCACCATCAGAAACTGAAAGTTTTCAGATAAAAATTCTGATATTTTTCATATTTCTGCTCAAAACATAGATTGTAGGTACTCGTTAGAACCGCCTCGCCGAGGCGGTTCTAACGAGTACCCACAATCTATGTTTTTGAGCAGAAATAAGAAAAATAATGTATACCCCTATAAACCCCAGTTTTACTATATAAAAGTGGGGTTTACGGGGGTCAAAATTATACAGGTATATTTTCGTGATGTTTACAAGGGGATTTTTTTCATTAGGTGGAGCGGGAGCAGTACCTTCTGGAAGGGCCACAAATCTTTGATACTGTTGCCATCATTGTCTTTTCCAGCTGGATGGCATTTTAATTTTTTCTGATGCCCAAGTAGCCAACTTGTCTGCACATTCTGATTCTGATAACCCTTGTGAAACAGCCTCAAAATGTAAATTGTGGGGCTCTCTGTCAGGTCTCTAGCATAAACTATGCCACTGAATCATACCTCTTGACTTAGCGAATTCCTGCCTATACAAATAAGCATTAACACCAAAAACTGGCGACATGTTTTGAAAGTATGATTTTGTACGGAGGTAAAAAAAATGGCCAACAATATGTGTGTTGTTCTGGAGGGCTTCAAATAGCTTGTTTCTGCATCTATGTTAGAAATTTCTTAAACATATATTTGTAATAATCTAGCGAGAGGTTTAAAATGAAATTCTGCACAACTGCCTGTGGTAAATATGATGGTAACCTTTTCCTTCATTGATTTGAAACTGAGTTACTGACCTCTTCCTCTTTGTGTCCAATACTGTTCGATGCAAATATGCCCCAAAGTATAGAATTTTCTCCATTCTGACTTTTTTCTTTAAGCAAAAAAGTAGTTTCCTACCAAAAGAGTTATCTCCATTCTGATTTTTTTTCTAGAAGCGGTGTTCACCAAGTTGCTGCTGTACGATATAACTGCCGTATTCAAGTGCAAGTTGTTGCATGATCATATAATGATATAAACATAAAACAAATTTAAAGTACTTGTGATAGGCAAATCTGCCATCTTCAGACCACAGACGATGGTCCGCCCAATCTGCCATAGAGGTAACAGTTCTTGGACGGTTCATAAAAAAAATTACCGGTACCAAATGGGAACAGAGAAGGCAAAGAAATAATGAGTAGTGAATTCTGACAGTGGGATGTTACCCCTTTTTGGGCCATGGTCTTGTTACAGTGCCCTGTTTGTTTATAGAGACAGTGTTGGAATCCACAGTTGCCTTCACAGATGCTGACAGGCAGATCAGGTAAGAGAACGCTAGAATGAGCATTGCCGTTCACATCACCTGGATCGATTTGCAAGCCCCTGAGGCTTGGCCAATATCATTTTGGGGATGTGTACTCAATGTCAACAAAGTCATCGTCTGGTAAACTTGACAGTCTATCTTCACTAATTATTATATCAAAATATGCTGGATTATTCGCTTGCAGCCAAATGAGGGCATTTGGAACTTTAAACCGTTTTACACGAAAGTCTTTTGAGGTATTGCTGACACCTACTTTGCGGACCTTAAGTAAAAAAAAAGGTAAGAGAAAAGTCCAGGGTGTGCCATAATCACAAACCGCAGCCCTTCCCAGACATCAAGAGGAACAGGAAACAGACAAAACCAAACAAGGGCAAATCGAACAAACGTATGAAAAGCACTAAGATTAGCTCTCTCTTCCCCAAGCGAGGTAATCGCAATGCTAAAAGGACTGAAAAACACAAGAAAAAATAACACAAGGTAAGACATAAAACAAATAAACCATAACGCAACAAAGAGTAAGACTAACAACGGGACCACCGCCTTAGAACGGTCAGTAGAATAAACCACCGGGGGTTTATAGCACTTTTAGAGCTAGCAAACCTGGGTTCCGATGCTACTCTTAATACATAAATACATAAAAATTAGGTTCGCATAAAGGCTCCCAACTCAAATGCATGAAAGCGAAAACATAAAAATCAAATTAATTACAATGATAAACGAAGACGAGTACTAATTCTAATGTACTAATTCTACTGTATGCCAGAGTAAATGAAAACCAATAGTTGAACCACGGCGGGCCAAGCCAAAGACATAGCGTCCCCAACTCACTGGTTTATTTCTTTAGGGAGCCGAGGAAATAATTGGGTTGGTTCGTTAACTTCTTGGGGGAAAGGAACACAGTGACCCGCAGATGCAATACCGCCATGCTTCAACATATGTACATTAATACAAGGGGATATTCTACATATCAACTGATCTTCTATAACTATAAGATCTAACAATTCGGGTGGCATCTTACAGGATTCATGTTATTTGAAAAAAGTTTGACAGGGAGAGAGTCTTTATTACAACGTTTACATACATTTTTATTAGCTATCAACATCTGTAGCATTCTTTCATGACAAACAGTACAATAAGAAAATTTATATGACATCTGTTCAATTGCAAATGCTCTAATTGAATCTATTGCTTTATTGAAAAGAGTGTCATTGTGAAGTGGAGGTGGGTGAGGTACTTCAGTTTCATCAATTTTTTGCTTTTGCTTTTTTATTATTCTGTGAGTGTTACGTTGACGCCTGTTTTTGGCTTCCCTGGCTGATTCATTTGGTAATGAAGGTTCAAAATTTTCTCGTTGAATTGACAGTCAATTTTTGACGAGTATCAAAGGATTTTAACGCTAAACCTGATAAAATTGGCTACAATATATCATTGTGACGTAAAACATGTCATTAACCCTGTTCACTGTAAAGAATTATTCTTGAGAAACTCAGTCGCGTTGCTCCCAGTCTATCTAGGTAGCTATAACCCGTCACAACGCCGGGCATCTTTAATAAATATCTTTATACTCTATTTTTGCGATTTATTTTTTCGTTTTGGAAATTTGATTTTGTAGTAGTATCTCAGGTAGAGTGATGGCAATGATCGGGAATTGATACAATTACCTCTCACACCTCCCATCCACCACAGGGAAAAACATAAAACAACTTCACCATATTGAAAACAAGCGGAAAGCCAAAAGGACAGTTACTTTCCCACAAAATGGCCAAATGGCTATCCAGAATAAAAGGATATTAGCAATACATACATGCAAAGACGAACTATAAAAATAATAAACCACAACAGAAGAACCGCCTTGGAACGGTCAGTAAAAAAGTTTTTTACTTGGGGGGTGGGGCGGAGGCTCAAATAGATTTTATGTGGCCACAATCCTCGCGGTTCTGTCGTGGTTTAGACATTTAGACATAGAGGATCTTACACAAGTGGTCATTTCATATGACATTTATGAAACGAGTGTTCGGCAAGTGTAAGATTCTGTTTATTATATGACCCTTTTAAATTGGATTTTATCGCCTTTAAAGTTGATAATTGTTCAACAGAAAATGCATGGTTGACATGGACGTCGTCATGACGTTACTTGTTCCCGCAAAAGTGTTATAACATGTGTGGTTATACGATTTTTATTACATGACATTATCCACTGAATAACAGCGACGTTATATGATGAAAATAATTTATTCAGTCCGCGTGAGTGATTTCTAACTCATCAGTGCAACATCTTCGAGAACATAAAATCAAACGAATGCAGAGATGAACTAACGATGAGGACTCGACAGCATGAAAGAACTGAAATGCTGGGACAAAAGTTGGACCCGACCAGAGACAGAACATCAGGCACCAACCGCCATTACTTAAAAAGTTTAAATAAGTCCGTAGGCTCGAGCCGTCATAAAATCTGAGGCCCGACCCCGCCGGCGTGCAATTAAAAAATGAGGTTCAACTGTGATTGGGTTAAATACCATGCATGCAGTCTGTCGTATAACATTTGTTTTACCCAATCGAAGAATTTTACGAAACTGGGTACTGAAATCATTGCAAGCATATATTTTTCTGAATTTATATACTAAGTCACCATAAAATTTAGGTTCCGATGGGCCTTGTTGCAGAAGAGATTCTAGTCCAACATTGAATTTGGAAACTAAATCGAAATGACGTCTGTCTATAAAACTTCGAAAAGGTTTTATGAAGTTTATGATACCGATAAGCCTGATTAAGAAGTTATTTATTTAGTTTGTTGAAATCGGAACAGTTTATGCTTGCTGCCCGGCCCTCAGGGGCCCATGGTTTTCTTTTCTTCAGTGTTCCAGTGGCGTTGAGTTACACTTTAGGTCAGCAGAGAGTCAAAGGCTCCGGGGATGCTTATAGGATAGCCAGTTGTCCGTCGTCGTCGTCTGGCGTCAACACTTTCAAACGACATCTCTGAAGCTATTTGGCCGATTGAGCCCAAACTTCATCTGTCAAATTTCATCTTGGGCTGGGCGATTGAAAGTTTTTTTTGTTTTTTGTTTTTTGTTTTTGTTTTTTTTTTATGAAAATCGGCTCCCATAGACGTATAATGGGGAAAATTGAAAAATGGCATTTGCTGCCAAGCCATTGCAGATATTTTGACAAAAACTTTTATAGAAGTGTTCTTTGAGTAATCTTTTGTAATGCATATGCTTTATGCCCACTGATCATTTTTATTGGTTGCCATGAAAACCTAAATGCAATATATATATAAAGCAAAATAAGTACCTAGAAAATTATTATCTCAGACACCTTATGCTTTATTAGGCTGAGACTTTATAGAAATATTCAGCATAGAAATATTTATAGAAATATTCAGCCTTTATTCTAACAGTTTATTGCCAGGGACTATCATCGGTAGAAAAAAGGACTGACGTATTCTCCTATTTAAAATCTTAGCCTATGCAACTCCAAGAACGGAGAAATTTATTGTTCACAATGGGGAAATGACTGTCTGTTTAGCTATGGAACATCAAATTCAAGAGGGGTAGCAATATGTTTTCAAAAAAACATAGATTACAAAATACACAGTCATATATCAGACCCAGATGGAAATTACATTATTGTAGATCTAACCGTGGATGACAATAAACTCACGCTCGTCTGTCTCTATGGTCCAAATAAAGATTGCCCAGAATTCTTCACTACTATTATTAGACTTCTATTCTGTGTGGTGACTTTAATGTTGTGCAAAATCCAGACTTGGATTACTACAATTACTGTGGCATTAATAATAAAAAATCTCATAAAAAAAAATCTTAGAAATAAAAGAAAATCTCAATCTTATAGATCCATTCAGAGAAGCTAATCCCAAATTAAGAAGATACACATGGAGGAAGAAAACTCCATTGAAGCAAGCAAGATTTGACTATGTTCTAATATCTGAAAACTTACTCCCTTCGATTGATAAATGTGTAATAGAAAGTAGTTACCGTTCAGACCACTCTATGGTTGCTTTACATATTAATTTTACGTAGTGTATTAAAGGTAAGCCTCTTTGGCTTTGGAAACACAATAATTCACTTTTGTCAGATATTAACTATTTAAAAACTATGAATGACAAAATAAATGATGTTAAAAAACAATATGCAGGACCGATATCAGATACCGTATCTTGAGAATTTACACGAAATACCAAACGATCAAATTCAATTCACAATAAATGACCAATTGTTTTTAGAAACTTTGCCAATGGAATTAAGGGGCAAATCAATTTCCCATTCAAGTTTTATAAAGAAAGAAAATGAGATACAAGAAAAGGAAATAGAAAGAAAAATAGAAGAGATAGAATTACACCAGAAAATTCTATAGCTTTAGATAAACTGAAAGATCAGTTACAGACTTTACGTAAACATAAAATGCATGGCCACTTAATCAGATCTAGAGCAAAAAATTATTGAGGAAGATGAAAAACCGACAAGATATTTCTGCAACTTAGACATAATTACTCAAACAAAATTATTCCCAAAATAGAAAAATCTGATGGAACAATAATAACAGAGCAAAGTAGCATTTTGAAAGAAGCAAAGCAATTTTACGAACATCTATATTTGAATAAAGATGAACAGTTGTCAGACATAAACATGTCAGGAATGCTTGATCTAATGTTCCAATACTTACAAAGAAAGAATCTAATGCTGTTGAAGGATTCATAACTTTAAAAAAAGCAGCTGTAACTTTAAAATCGATGTCAAATAATAAAAGTCAAGGGTCAGTTGGTTTTAGTGCAGAATTTTTAATTATTTTGGAAAGAATTGAAAGAATTTATAGTTAGATCAAATAAATTATGGATTCAAAATGGAGAACTTTCAGTAACTCAAAAATGTTAGTTTTACAACTTAAAGAAAAGAACACAATTTATCAAGTCCATTTTTTCACAACCCAGAAATAATAATACGAAAAAAACAATATATTTTATCAGCAGTGGAATTTGCTATATTAATGATATGTTCAAATGGGGGATTCTATACTGAGTTAGAATTTGTGCATAAATTTAATATAAAGACTAATTTTCTACAATTTAATGGTTTAATAGCAGCCATAAAAGAGTTAGCTAAAAATTTCAAACTTGATAAAGAACAAATTAAATACCCAATACTACCAACAAACATCTCTGTTTTTCTTAGATCAACTTAAGTATACAAGATTCTAAATCAAAACAGCTACAGCCCGACTTCAAAGGAAAAATGGCAAGAAATCTATGCTATTGGGGAAGAAACTTGGAAAGATATTTATAGTGCTCCTTTTAAACAGATTTGCAGCGCTAAAGTACAATGGTTTCAAGTAAGTATTATACATAGATTACTTCCAACCAAAGCAGTGGACTCTCCCAACTTTTGCTACCAGGAAGCACAGACTTAATTATGGCTATATTCGAACCACCCGGATTTCATGCCTGTCCTGGTCACCTGCAAATATAAAGAGGATCCTGTCAAAAATAAAGGCGTTGTCATCCGGACAATATTTCCCCATATTATACGAGCAAATTTTTGGATGCTAAAGAGCAAGTAACTCCTATGTCCGGCTCAAAATCGAACATTGCCTGGATGTCATACCTGCAAGTTTGAAGCTGATCTGAAAAGAAATAAAGTCATCCGCACAATATTTTCTTCGTTATAAGTGAATTCGAACTTATAAACTCATTGTTTGACATGTTTACCACAGTTTTAAAGCTTCAAAACCCAATACACTTTCCCCCCTTGCCCGATGATGCTACACATGAAATTTAAATAAGAAAGGCCAACCGGCATCAGAGATATACATCTTTGAAAATATTCACAACGACGACGGCAAAGCAATGGCATACTATCCTTTGGCTGGACCCGGCCCAAATTTTATATCTGTCCTCGTTATCTGCAAGTATGAAGCCAATCTGATGAAAAAACAAAAGTCGCTACCATCCGGACAACATTTTCCCCATTATAAGTCTATGGGCGTTATTGGTTGCCAAAATCATCACAGTTTTGGTCAGATTAACCCCCAAAACCTAATGTAGTCTTTCTCCTTGGCCTATGATGCTACATGGTGAATTTGAATAAAATTGGCCAATTGGCTATGGAGATATGTTTGTTACATTTTCCAATTATAAATGCATGGGAAAATGTAACTCCAAAGTCAATCGAACAATACAGCTAATATTTGTACTTCACCTTCACCTACAGGCCTGTCCTAGTCACTTACAAGTATAATGAGGATTGGATAAAAATGAAGACATTATCATCCGGACAACATTTCCCCTTCATACTTTTGCACTCAAGGGCACGTAACTCGTTACGATTGGATTCGGACCAAAATCGAATTTCGCCTAGATTTTATAGCTGTCCTGGTTACCTGCAAGTTTAAATCTGATCTGTAAAAAAGTTAATCCGGACAACATTTTCCACGGACAACATTTTCCATATTTCTAAACCGCAGAGTAAACGATAATAACAATCAAAAGTCAACGGAAGCTATTGGTTGGGTTACGCTTCAAAATCTATGCAAATCTTCCCCCCTGCCTAATGATGATACAATGAAATTTGATCAAGATTGCCCAACCGGCATTAGAGATATACTTCTTTGAAACGAAAGACGACGGACAACGGAGCATTGGTATAAACTCGAGTCTTCGGCTCAGATGAACAACAAGTTACTTGTAAGTGTGTCCGGTACTCACAATCTCTCCGTACAGCGCATAATAGCGATAAGTATGTTATAATTTTGAATATGTTGAACAGCTTAAATTCAATACACTATACTGTTTTACTGTTATGTGTTTAATTTATTATTATTGTTATTATTATAATTTTATTATTATTATCATTATTTATACAATGAAGAAGCAAGTGTAGAGTAAAACCGCCATGTGACAAAAACGGAAAAAGTAATCTAAATATAGAGAATAAAATATAGATACTTGTATCCACGGCACGCCCAAACAGCATGAATTTCAGTTTATTTTATTTTACTACACTGCAGCTGGTGTTAGTGCCGTGTGGCGGCGGTAGAACGTCTCCCCGCACTTTAACCATTAGCGAAGTTTATATTTCATTTCCTTTGGGATCATTGGGCCCATTTGAAAATGGTTCTGAAAATGGTTCTGCTCATGTATACGCTAGAGGGCGTAAGCAGTGTTGCAAACTTCATTACTGCTTATATAAGTCTAAATAAAACCGAGACTCCCATTTTCTAATCTGTTGTGTGTTCTTTGTTTCCAAAGGCAATTGTTTGACGTTGACTCCCATGACATTTAAGGACATTTCATTTTTTCATATTTTTAAATAGGAACAGCAGTTAACGATAATAACAATCAAAATTAAAACACGTTACTTCAGATGAAAAGTGAAAAAAGTGGTCATAAGAGGGATCGAACTCAGGACTGAAAAGTGCTCAGCTGAATACGTTTCAATGACAGGTTTAGCTATGGAACTGGAAATGCAAATATAAATGTATACTTTCTCAAGCAAACGGAGCAGATAACCCGGAAAATATCGACTGCTATTTTTTTTTTTTTTTTTTTTTTTTTAATTCAATTGACCCTGGATTAAAAGTAATATTAAAAGTACATTGTCACGACTGTAAACAAGCTATGATTTAGATTGAAGAATGTTTAACGAGCCCACCTAAAATCTGTATTTAGGCCAACCATATTGCATCTCGGACCTTTTACTAACGTGGAGCAAATATATCTGATAAGGATAGCACTGGACAGTCTGGTGCAGTGTATACATTCATAGACGTCAAAACCACCAAGCAAGATATGTATGCGTTTGTGTCTATATTTAAATTTAATCCCTTTTCAAAGTGAATATCCATTCTGATTGGATGATAAACAAACTATAAAATTGGGATTTTCTTTGGTGGCTTTGGTGGGGGAAAACCCCAAGGAGATTCAGGAAAGAATGTATCGTATCACCATTGTAATGTTTGGTGTCCTTATATGCTTGAAACTAGAAGCAATTTTAAGGGTTAAAGAATTCAAATGTACTGAAAGTATAAGTATAAAGAATAAGTATAAAGTATTTGTCGAGAAGTGTATTCTGGAAAACCAAAATTGAAATTTTACAAGCTGCGCATGAATTTCAAACAAAATTTGTGCATTTAGATTCAAAATCAAATAGAATTTCAGATTACTTGACTAGATGGGACATACAGCCCTCTCACAAAATGAACATTTTTCAACCAGCAAAGAATTATGATTTGACTGTTTATTTTTTTAATTAACAAATACTTAGTTTTCAGACAAACAATTGACAACTATGAAAAAAAACAACATCTGCATCGGTCTAGGAAGACTGCCTAAGCTGAAGGCGCAGTGGGATTCATTTTTATTATTTTGCTTCTATTTTCACCTGTACACCAGCAAATACAGAAACTTTAGGTTTATATAGTCAGTTCTTAAGTCGCACTTTAAATCAACAAGTATCATATAAACCACGGGGTTAAAACTATACATCTTTTGTTAGGTTATTCATTTGAGTACATAAATAACTTCCTATTACCTAGAGGTATTAAAGTATTGCCAAATTGTGTCAAACAACACAGAAAAATTTTCATGGTGCTTAATCTTTCATGCGAGAATGACTGTGTTTTTTTATGATTGTGTGATGCTTTCTTCTTATTTGCTAGGAAATCAAATTTGTACCAACTACAAAACAAGATTTGGTCAACAAAAAAATGCAAGTATTCTTAGATGGTGTTTCTTTCCGATGGTGCAAAACAAGAAGTTTGGTGAAAGGATATTAGAAACTACTTCAGCAGAAGTTCCGGGGTCAGTATTATGCCCAGTTCAAGCATCATCATATGTGCAAATAGTATGTTTTGAAGAACAATATCCTTTACCAAATGAGAAATGTATATTTTATAAAGATTTGCAAGCGAAACTCGGAATTCATAAAATTGGACTTAACCCTTTTGTCATCACACATCTTTCGCTGGGGGTTTTCTTTTAATTCTGAGGTACCCGCTGAGTTAATTCAGTTTCATGGCGATTGGTGGCATGACGCCTATAAAAATACTTTATATTCAGCTTCGAAGACAAAATAAAAATAAGTCTTGCTGAGAAAATGAAACATCATACAGTTCATATTCCGTATTAATCTTGGTCGACAGTGGAGGCTTCAAATACATTGCCTAGTATTCATTTTAGCTTGTACACTAGTACATTATTAGTGTACAAACTGAACATGTCATTACAGAGAACTCCAGATATGTTGTATGTTGGTTTTTTTTTTGGGGGGGGGGGTTTGGTTTTTTTTTAAACAGTTGTGTAAGTATTACTATAACAAATATTTATTTCTTTTCAGAGGACTCCAGGAACGTTGTATGGAGTTTGTTCTGCAATAGTCAGTTAGCACAATTGGAATTGAATTTTCTTCTCGGAAATCACATAAGAGGTTCTATTCTTTTATATGATCACAGATTGTTTACAAATCTGAAGCACTTTGCCGTTGTAAATACTTTTTAATATTATATAATATTTTTGTCAGAGGACTCCAAATACTTTGCAAGGGATTGATCTGCAGTAGAATGTTAGTACTATTGAAATCCTTTTCTCTGGAAATTCAAGGTATTTATTGTTTTAACTTTGTAGCTTACATTTACTCAAGTAATGAAAATCAGCATATGTATTTGATTTTTTTTTTGTACTTGCAGAATATCGAAAAATTACAATCATAGCTGACTTTATAGCCAAACATCTATCAGGACTTCATTGGATATAGACATTCAAAAAGGTTATAAGATCAGATTACGGCAATTTGTCTGGGATTTGTAGAAAAAAGAAACCGTCTATTCAGATAATACTGTCAGGCCGAAGGATAACGAATTTACTGAGCCAGTCATTAGAGCTGTAAATAAACATGTAATGCTGTTAGTGATGAGGGCGGTCAAGACGGACCCAGGGTGACTTCTTATTTGACTAAGCTCAAGGTTGGGTGACGCCTAACTACTCTAACAACGTTAATGTTTTTTCTGTCGCACCTGCTTTAGCAGGGCGACTTAGGCGTGCAAGTTCGTCCGTTCGTCCGTCCGTCTGGGTGTCTTGTGAGCGCAACTCCTCTTACAGTTATGTACCGATCATTTTGAAACTTTTCATGCATTTTCTTCATGGTATGAGAATGTGCCATTGAAATCACTTGCCGTCCGTCGTCCGTCGAGATTTTGTGTCGGTTTATTGTTTGCTCTTTGGTATTATCTACTGCGTTTCTGCCAGGGGAATAGAAGATTGGCGTACACTGAAACGTGAAATCGGTAAGACATATAAAAATTACACAATTTTATACAAGTATATAGCCCAGGGGCAAGGACCCAAGGGGACAAAATTTTGATTAAAACTAATTTTTTTTGTTGCTTTAATCATTCATTGTAAATTTTAGCCATTAGTCTTTCATACATTTTGAGAAAATGACTTTTCAACATTTTCCCCATACAAATGCATGGGGACGCAATTTGACCTTACCGTAAAAGGTCAAAGGTCAACCTAGGGTCATCATTTGAACAAACTTGGTAGTCCGCGGATAGTAAGTTCATTGGTAGCTACCCCCAAATCTTGAAATCAAAATCAAACTGAAAATCAATATCGGGTGTGTCCGCCCCCCCCCCCCCCCCCCCAACTCTTGCTGCCATTGCTGCCCTAATTCTCCTTTGGATAGAGTTAACCAAAGCATTGACAGTTTGCATCGGGATGTTATTCCATTCATCGATCAACGCATTCCTTAGTTGTGCGAGAGTTGCGGAGGGATTTCGGCGCTTCCTAACCCTTCTGTCCAGCTCATCCCACATGTGCTCTATTGGGGTCAAATCTGGACTGTACGGTGGCCATGCTAGTGGTGCGATGTTATTGTTTGCCAGGAAATCCTGACAAACTCGGGCAACATGTGGTCGGGCATTGTCCTGCTGCAGAATCAGATTACGTTGTTGCACAAGCGGGACTGCAACAGGACGCAAGATCTCACCCCTATACCTTACTGCGGTCATATTGCCCGCAACAATAATCAACTGTGATTTTATCCCGTGAGCAATGCCTCCCCAGACCATAACGGAGCCACCCCCAAACCGATCCCGTTCGACAACACAGGCGTCTGACCCTGCATCAGCAACGCAATTGCCCTACCCCTCTGAACATTAGTCAATCGTACCATGATTGAAAAAAAGTTCAAAGTAGCGTAAAAATGAAAAGAAAAATCGGTAAAAGAATCGAAGAGCGTTGTGTATCGTTGAAGTATACCAAATGGTGTGAGAAAATCTTGTGCTGAAGGTTTAAACATGCTTGTTTTGCACGAAATGTTGGCTTTCCGCATTGTCCGTGCAATGCACTGTGTAGTGCACGGTTGAATGATTTCACACACTGTGTAGATAGCACATCGACTAAAGACTCGTATACCCGCGGTTCACATTCACAGGACAATCTGTAAAAGTGTATGGCTATAGTAAACACCGTAAAAAAGGGTTAAAATAAGAAGGAAAAAACTCTACCCTGCGTTTCTTTTTCCTTTCAGTATATATAGTGAAAATCTTGAAAAATCTTCTTGTCTTAAACTGTTAGGCCTAGGGCTTCCAACTTTGGTATATAGCTATCTAGTAACCTTCTAACAGGATTATTCAAATTATAGCACTGGGGTCAGAAATGGCCCCTACCCGGGAGTCACTAGTTCTACATAGTGAAAATCTTGAAAACTCTTCTCGTCAGAAACCATTAGGCCTAAGGCTACCAAATTTGGTTTGTATCTTTATCTAGTAGACCTCTAAAGTGATTGTACAGATTAGATCCCTAGGTTCAAAATTGGCCCCATCCTAGGGGTCAGTATTTTTACAGAGACAAATAAATGGCAAATAAGCTCTAAAACTACCAGCCAGATTTTGAAATGTCGGCAGAAGTGTTTCTTAAAGCCTACAGTCCTACATGAAGAGATAAGTCTTTTAGAATATACTATGTTGCATTAAATTGTTAGATACTTAGTAACTGATGATTGTTGGAGACAATGATACTCAAGTGAGCGAATTAGTGTCCACTGGGCCCTCTTATTGAAAAACCCGTCCAATAACAAATACAAAAAATGTTTGAACAGTTTTTTCCTAATGTCTGCTTTCAGGACACCCTCAAATGAAAGGCAGATATCCTGGAAAGAAAGCACAGAAAAATGGGATCAGTGCCAATGAACAGCTAAACACCTTGGTGACTGAGTGCTGTAAAAG
This sequence comes from Anodontia alba, assembly GCA_964016985.1. Classification (NCBI taxonomy): domain Eukaryota; kingdom Metazoa; phylum Mollusca; class Bivalvia; order Lucinida; family Lucinidae; genus Anodontia; species Anodontia alba. The sequence continues at coordinate 56,049,357 of OZ024821.1, forward strand.
TGAAGCCAACACAGGAAGATCAGTATTTTGAGTCAACTTATTTAACAGAGAGCTTTAAAGTGTGCAGAACACTTGGGACTAAGTAATTTCAAGGCCAAACCTTAATGTTTCTGATGGTCTAATCGCCCCTTCGAATGACACATGTATGGGAACAATGAGAAAAGTTGGATGAACTGTTCGAGAAATGGGTTAGAACTGTTGATATGCGTATATGTGAACAAGCTAGAAAAATCCTGTGTTTGAAGAATGTATATCTGTTTGCCTTAACCTCCGGAAGGCTGTGAAACTTAGCGCATATTCCTTCTCAGATAGAAATGTCTACAAAATGTGGCTTGGAACTGTTATCAATGTTTTAAGTGCTATCTACTTGGTGAGGCGGTGGGCATGGAGAGAGTTTGAGTTGGTTGACATCACTGTTGGCGTGACACTTTCTTGTCTTCTCAATATCTTTTGAACCAGTGTTTGGATTCTTTCCAAATTTTGATGGATATATTATTGGGACATACCAAAGAACTGATTACAGTTTGGCGACCTTGACCTAATTTTCAAGGTCAGAGTTGAAGAAAAACTGAAGATTCATGGTTAAGGGATTGGATTTTATATTGCTTTAACAGTTGAAATTCCGAAGTGCTTATTTTTCTTTTTAAATCATAGATATACAGTGTCTTAAAGGTGATTATGAAATAATAGTTCAGATAAAAAATCTAGTCTTGGTCTGTTTAGGTTTAGAAAGTATCCTCCTTCTAGATAACACTGATTTTTTTCTTATTTCTCCATGAAAACATATGTTGTTGGTACTCATTAGAAGCGCCTCACCGAGTAATATAGTGCCTCAACGAGACGCTTCAAATGAATACCTGCAAGTTGCAACATGTGTTTTCATGGAAAAATAAGAAAAAATATCAATACTTTTGGATTGCAAAAAAAAAATACATCTACTCGTTAGAAGTGCCTTGCCAAGGCACTTTTAATGAGTACCGGTACTCATTAGAAGTGCCTTGTGAAGGCACTTTAAATGAGTACCCACAATGTTTTCGCAAAAAAAAAAAAATCGAAAAAAAAATCTGAATAGCCATTTTATCTACAGCTCTGGCCTTATTACAAAAACTTGCCAAGTCTTGAACTCATTGTGTTTTCTTATTTTCTCCAGAAATGCAAAAAAAAAAAAAAAAAATAGATCTAATTTAATTCATCTGGCAGGTGTTCCAATAAAAAGGGAAAGAAAGAAAGAAATTGCACACAAAGAGGATAATATCAGATTATAAATGTAGGACAGAACTTACAACTTGAATTTTATTGTATAAAATAAAGACTGTGACCTGTTCATACAGACAGAACCCTACAGATCTGTTTATATTGGGAAACTGTTTTTATAAATTGAAGATAAGCCAGATGTTCATAAGATTGTTGCGTTGTGTATTCTTATGGGAATTTTTATACTTCAGCACATGTATGCCGTATTCTAGACTGGCTCCAGTCGTTTTTGTTTTATAATTATTTCTCTCTTTCTCTTCATTATTTTTTTTTAATCCTGATCCTCTTTAATCCAACTTCAAGTTACCTATGGCTGAACAAAAACGACTGGTAACAATTGTGGAAGGCTCTGAAATATGATCCACCTTCTATAAATTTAGATAAAATCTACAATCAATTATGATGCTATAAAATAGCCATTTAGTAAACACAGATCCTTATCTCTAACAGTTCCTTGAAATCAATTTGTTTTGGTTGCTTCTAACCCTTTGGCTGTGTATCTCAGCTGTGTATTTAGTACTGCCCCAGAACCAGAGAGTTGTTGATAGAGATAGGCTGTGAATTCATTATTTAATTACATTTGAATAATTAAATTATATGGTGTTGAGAAATGTATGAATTGTGTGTGCTTTTTTTTCTGTTTTGTTGTCTGATTTGTATATGTATTTAGTTACGTAGTGTTGAGAACTGTATAGCTTGTCACTAGACTGTATCTAGGAGCAAGAATTCAAAACTCAAACTAAGATATATATAAAAATAAAGCTAATACCCACTGTACAAAGCAGACAGTTTGCACTAGAAGTCCAAAAGACGAGCGTTATTTAGTACATAAGGGTGTGAAATCAGAGCAGTATACTGTAATTGAAAAACGTTTCCAAATCAAAATAAAAGAAGATGAACATAGAGATATTGTTTGCAGAAACTGTCAGCGCAGTAAAGACTCACTTTTTTCTGACAATCTGTATTAACCTTTGTCATACTGAATAAATTAAGATGTCACGCCCACATCTAATTTTTAGCCAGTCAGATTGTTTGATCCAAATTGTTGCTAGAAATTCTCATATTTAATGGCAAACAGTGCAGATCCAGATCCAGATCGGTTGGCTTCTTCAGAAACCAACTGATATGGATCTACACTGTTTGCAAAGGCAGGGTATATCCAGGTTCAGCATAATAAGGGTTAACCTCATTAACTAAACACCCTTGGCAATTTTACAAGGTAATCTCCCCCCCCCCCCGCCCCCCAACTACACCCCCACACCCCAAAACGCAGGAGACTGACCCTCTTGATGCTTACATATTGACTAACATTTTTTATTTTCTTTTTAATGTCTGATAGTGCTTCATTAGCTATAAAATTAACTGTTACCATTCTGGGCAATTCAATAACGACAAACAGGCAATATTTTTCTTACTTTTCTGACTTCCAAGCACCCAATATCAGAATTTTGATACAGACCATTAGCATTTCAGCAATGACAGTCTAAGTTTACCTAATTCTATTATCCTCAGCTGTTTGGTGAGATTGCAATGAGAGAAAGTTTAAAAGGTCAGCAGGCGGAATTCTGCCTAGACCAGTTTCACTTGTTACCAGACCCTTTCTTTCTAGCCAAGGGACTGAAGTAAACAAAAATTCTACAAGATATACAAGTGTTGTGTCCCCTCAAAAAAAAAAGAAGAAGAAAAAGAAAAGAAAAATAAAGAAAGGATCTGGAGCCAGACTAGCCGTATTCATAAATTGAGTTTTCCTATTAACTGATAAAATAAAATAAGACTAAAAATAAAACAACAACAAAAAGCATGCATTTTGTTTGAAGAAAATTATTTCAAATTCTATCTTATTTTTCATTTATCAGAAAATAACTTGCATATAGTGCTACAGATAATCTTTTTGTCCAAGTAGCGCAAAAGATTTTTGTCCAAGGAGTATTTACCCCCTGTTTTAAAGCTTAAGACTTAAATGACCATTTGCAATGCTTAACTCTTAAAGCACCAAGCATAAGTACAGCATACAAAATTTTAATAGTTTGAGAGAAAATAAAAGCTTGGCAGTTTATTTAAATTAGAAAATTCACAGGAAATACCAAGCTTTATCTATGGAAAACAACAATAACAGCAAAACAACCTAGAATGCATAAATCTGTCAGTTAGATAAGGGTTATTTAAACCCTTTCTGGTCTAGTGTACTGCTACTGCCAGTGCTCCAGTCACAAGAGAATCAGTGTGAAGTGAATTACTTTATGTTAAAAGATGTTTTAAAGTTCACTGAAAATTTGTACCCTCTTAAGCAGTGCTGAAATCCAAAGTTCCATTGAGTACTATTACTCCCTCAACATCAATTTTAAAACTGATTTTCAAAAAAATCAATGTTTACTCCCTCTTTATCTAGAGCTTTGTAAATGTAATGCTTGCATAAAATGTCTGCATTACCGGATTGTTGCTTAACAGTTAGACGTTTTTGTTTTATATCTACTTTTCTCTTTCGCTACATTATTTTTTTTATCATGATCCTCTTTAATCCAACTTCAAGTTACCTATGGCTGAACAAAAACGACTGGTAACAATTGTGGAATGCTCTGAAATATGATCCACCTTCCATAAATTTAGATAAAATCTGCAAGTAATTAGGATGCTATAAAATAGCCATTTATATAAACACAGGTCCTTATCACTAACAGTTCCTTAAAATCAATATGTTTTGGTTGCTTCTAACCCTTTGGCTGTGTATTCAGTACTGCCCCAGAACCAGACAAAGAGATAGGCTGTGAATTCACTATCAAATTTTAATGCGTATTTGCTTTCTAATGTGTTTGTTCGAGTTTTGGTGCCTGATGTGTTTATTGGTACATTTGAATAATTGAATTATGTGGTGTTGAGAAATGTATGAATTGTGTTTTTTTTTTTTTTTTTTTTCAGTTTTGTTGTCCGATTTGTTTATGCTTTTATGTGTGTAATTCAAAGTATGTAGTGTTGAGAACTGTATAGCTTGTCACTAGACTGTATCTAGGATGGAGCCAGAATTTAAAACTCAAACTAAAATAGATATAAAAATAAAGCTAATACCCACTGTACAAAGCAGACAGTTTGCACTAGAAGTCCAAAAGCGTTATTAAGTACACAAGGGTGTAAAATCTACGAAAGACCGGTAGTGACATTTCAACTACAAGGCTTCAACTTCACGAATTCACGATTTCAGCTTCACGAATTCACGATTTCAACTTCACGAATTCACGATTTCAACTTCACGAATTCAACTTCACGAATTCACGAATTCAACTTCACGAATTCACGAATTCAACTTCATGAATTCACGAATTCAACTTCACGAATTCAACTTCACGAATTCCACTTCATGAATTCACGAATTCAACTTCACGAATTCACGAATTCAACTTCACGAATTCAATTGTTGAATTCATGAAGTTGAATTCGTGAAGTTGAATTCGTGAATTCGTGAAGTTGAATTCGTGAAGTGGAATTCGTGAAGTTGAATTCGTGAATTCATGAAGTTGAATTCGTGAATTCGTGAAGTTGAATTCGTGAAGTGGAATTCGTGAAGTTGAATTCGTGAATTCGTGAAGTTGAATTCGTGAATTCGTGAAGTTGAATTCGAGAATTCGTGAAGTTGAATTCGTGAAGTGGAATTCGTGAAGTTGAATTCGTGAATTCGTGAAGTTGAATTCGTGAATTCGTGAAGTTGAAATCGTGAATTCGTGAAGCTGAAATCGTGAATTCGTGAAGTTGAAACCTTGAATTAATGTAGTTGAAATGTCACTACCGGTCTTTCGTAAAAATCAGAGCGGAATACTTTAATTGAAAAACTTCTCCAAATCAAAATAAAACAAGAGCTCCGCCAAGGGGGGCATTGTACGCCCTTGGCAAGTAAAAAGATGTAGCACAAAAACTGGCACCTGTATAATTCAGTTCTCCGGATATAAACTGTAAGTGGAACTGCAAAAAAAAAAAAAAAAAATTAAAAAAATTTAATTGGGGCATATGTCTGCTGATATTTGGTGAACTGTAACCTAAGCGACCAAGTTGGCCCAGAAATTAAGGAAGAAGTGACTTCTCCCTCCTGGGAAAATGGGGAGAAGCAGTGCTTTCTGACGGAGGACACACCACAGAAGCATGACTATATTATAAGCTCATATGAGCCTTTGGCTGATTTGTTTTTCCTATACTTCAATATCGGACCAAACAATAACAAAACAAAAGTAAACAACCAAAAAAAAAAATGCTGCAAGAAATTTTTTTGTAAACCTTTAACTTGTTTAATACTGATTTTATTTTTGTTCTTCAAGGGAGCCAAATCAGAAGAGTATTAAAAAAAATCCAAAAAGAATTATGTATTCATAAAGATTTAATAATGGCAACCTTTCCTTGCAAATCTAATAAAAGAAGAAGAAAGAGAAAAAAAATCAATATCTTGTCCATATGATCAAAACTTTAGTTATTTGCAAAAAGAAAATAAAATTTGCACACTATTACCTCTAAACAATATGCTGCGAAAAGTTTACAAAAACTTTCAAAGGGGCATAAATCTGCAAATATTTGGTGCACTGTAACATTGAAATAATATGTGCTGCTCCATATCATCATGTAATTATTTATGAAGTTTCAGCTTGATCGGATGTAAACTATAGCCGGAAACAAAAAAATAATAGAAATTTTCAACGGGGTTTAACTCTGCTAATATTTGGTGGACTGTAACCTTGAAACAATATGCGCTACTCCACATCATGGTCTAACCACAAATAAAATTTCAGCTTGATAGGATATATACTGTAGAAGGATTTAGCCGGAAACGAAAAGTTTACTGAAATTTTCAAAGGGGCATAACTCTGCTAATATTTGGTGGACTGTAACCGCGAAACAATATGCGCTGCACCATATCATGGTCTAACTGTACATGAAGTTTTAGCTTAATTGGATGTAAACTGTAGGAGAATTTTGCCAGAAACAAAAAAATAATAGAAATCTTCAAAGGGGTATAACTCTGCTCATATTTGGTGGACTATAACCTTGAAATAATATGCACAGCTACACACCATGGTCTAACTACATATCAAGTTTCAGCTTGATCGGATGGAAAATGTAGGAGGAGTTAGCCGGAAACTAAAAGTCAACTGAAATTTTCAAAGGGGCATAACTCTGCTAATATTTGGTATACTGTAACCTCGAAACAATATACGCTGCTCAACATCATGGTCTAACTATATATGAAGTTTCAGCTTGATTGGATATAAAATGTAGGAGGAGTTAGCCGGAAACGAAAAGTCAACTGAAATTTTCAAAGGGGCATAACTCTGCTAATATTTGGTGAACTGTAACCTCGAAACAATATGCGCTGCTCAACATCATGGTCTAACTATATATGAAGTTTCAGCTTGATTGGATATAATATGTAGGAGGAGTTAACCGGAAATGAAAAGTTTACAGAATTTTTCTAAGGGGCATAACTCTGCAAACATTTGGTGGACTGTAACGCCGAAATAATATGCGCTGCGCCACATCTTGGTCTAACTATATACCAAGTTTCAGCTTGGATGTAAACTGTAGGAGGAGTTAGCCGGAAACGAAAAAGTTTAAGGACGGACGCCATACCCCGTAACACAATACGTCCCGTTTTTCAAACGGGCGTATAAGAAGATGAACATAGAGATATTGTTTGCAGAAACTGTCAGCGCAGTAAAGACTCACTTTTTTTTCTGACAATCTGTATTTAATCTTTGTCATACTGAATAAATTAAGATGTCACGCCCACTTCTAATTTTTAGCCAGTCAGATTGTTTGATCCGAATTGTTGCTAGAAAATTCTCATATTTAATGGCAAACAGTGCAGATCCAGATCCAGATCAGTTGGCTTCTTCAGAAACCAACTGATCTGGATCTACACTGTTTGCAAAGGCAGGGTATATCCAGGTTCAGCATGACAAGGGTTAACCTCATTAACTAAACACCCATGGCAATCTTACAAGGTAATCCCCCAACTACCCCTACCCCCTCCCCCCTCGCCCCCACTCCCCAAAACCTAGGAGACTGACTCTCTTGATGCTTACGTATTAACTAACAGTATTTTTAATTAATGCCTGATAGTGCTTCATTAGCCATAAAATTAACTGTTACCATTTTTTTCTGGGCAATTCAGCAGACGACAAACAGGCAATATTTTTCTTATTTTTCTGACTTCCAAGCACCCAATATCAGAAATTTGATAGAGACCATTAGCTTTTCAGCAATGACAGTCTAAGTTTACCTAACAAATTTATTACCCTCAGCTGTTTGGTGAGAACCATTAAGTATTGCAATGAGAGAAAGTTTAAAAGGTCAGCAGGCGGAATTCTACCTAGACCAGTTTCACTTGTTACCAGACCCTTTCTTACTGAAGTAAACAAAAAATTCTACAAGCTATACAAGTGTCCCCTCAAAAAAAAAAAAAAGAAAAAAAGGAAAGAAAAGAAAAATAAATGAAAGGGTCTGGGGCCAAACTACTTAACAGTCTGATACCAGTGTAAAAGCTTGCTTAACATTCTGTTGCCAGAGTAAAGCTTGTTGGTGAAACCGTCCAAACAATAGCCATCGCTCAAAAACAATCAATTTTATTTTTTCATTGAGAAATAAGAAAAACATAGATATTTTTAGGTTGGAAAAAGGAGTCACCGAAATACCGGAATACTACCGAAATACGGGAATACCCGTGAAAAATACAGGAATACCTGTGAAAGACACCTACTGGCTTCAATTAATTAAGAAATATTAACTAACTAACCGTTTCTCAGAAAGATTACTCTAAGAAGACCCGCTGGGTGCGACGAGGAGAAGGAGGTGCCCTATACCGGACGAAAGGTTTTTGGTTTCCTTTTGCTGCTCTCTCGGTCTGGTGGCACGATTGAGCAATTGTAAGATTACATTGAGCATTGGTAATACACACGTTTTAAAGCTCCTTTCTTTTGACCGAACATTCTAAATTTTGAAACTTACAGACATTTATGCATATAGTTCAATCAGCCGAGGTAGTACGCGAGTGAATTATGCGTGGACACCGTTTCAAGCCAAGGTCAAGGTAATCCAGATTTATCTAGCGATGTGCCTTAGGCAGCGTTAAAAATCTGATGATGATGACTACATAAGACTTTTGCATACAGCTTATCCCCATATAACATTGTACCGAACATTCGTTGAAAATATATTAATGAAGTATAAAGCATGGCTGCTTACATGCAACACCGTGCTGTGAAAAGAAAATCGTAAATCTTCCGGAGGGCGTTGAAGGTGGGTGTCAGTTTAAATAAGGCTGTCATTTTGGCTCGATCGCCGATATTCAAAATCTTATTTAATCTTACATATAATCGGTCCGGAATTAAAGGTCTGAGCGAATACGGAACAAAAATAATTTTTCTTTCGTTGCAAGGGGATCAGATTTTGCCGCATGTCTTGGAGAGATTACAAATCACCGTTTCAGTAAAGGTTTAACATGCGTTCTGCGGCATCTGGTCTGTCTGTCCGAATATGTAGTACGAATATGTAAGTACGGAAATTTCATCAAATCAAACCCATTCACAAATCATCCTGGATCCACCCATAAACAAGAAAAAACTATAACATGACTTCGTGCTATAAAGAGGCGTGGTTTTATCTTTTGGTAGATAAGGACCTCAGCTATCTTCATTTCATGATATTTCTGCTTTTTTCGAGAATATGAAATAGGTGCATTTTAATGAGCAATCAACCAATTTGTGACTTTCTAAAACTGAACAAAATGGTATTTTTAACTATGTATCATTCCGAATGGGAAAAAAAAGGCTAAAATGGCGCAATTATAACTATGTTTGAAGCTTAATAATACCCATATATAGAGGATTTATATAAAAGTTAATGAATTATTAAAATTAACAATTCGTAGAAGTGGGGGAGGGGTGCATCTTATTTACATGTATTTCTGAACAGTTTTCATAAATTCAATAATACAGAAGCAAGCATGTATTTTATTCCTATCACCTTCACAGGGAGCTGACATAATAAACTTTGATTTAAGAATGAATGTAAAGACGAGAAGAGGCATTTTCATCCAAGTACTCGTACATTGAATAAGTTCCTACTGAATGAGTGTAGTATAACATTAAGGTGTGACTCTCGAGGTGTGACTACTTTCAGTTTCGGCATAATTTCTCACAGAATTCAGCAATACTAAATTGAGCCAAGCATGTCAAAATCTATGGCAACATGTTTGGGGTTTCATCCATTTAATTTTGATACCTATACAGATATCTCTGCTAATATACACAGATATCTTTATTTTTTGTAATTACAGATACTTCTAATTAAACTGCAGATATCTGAAATTGAATTAGAGATATCTCTAACTGAAATGTAGGTATCTGTATTTGAGAAATACAGATATCTTTATTTTCAATCATAATATTTCTGCATTTGTATTAGAGATATCTGCATTTAAAATCTGCATTTCTATTAGAGTGTAGCTGAAATTCAGATATCTGCATTTAAAATACGGACAGCTCTAACTGAAATGCAGATACTTGTATTTGAAATGCAGATTTCTATATTTCTAATTAAATACATATATCTGCATTTCACAAATACAGATGTCTGCATTTCAGTTTGAGATATCGGTATTTATGGTTGTAATAAATATCTCTTACTCCACTTATGAGAACTTGGTATCCCTTGCATATCTTCACATGCACTGGTCCACTGATAACAAATACCAATATGGTGGAAGGCACAGTTCCCGCCTTTATAGACAGCAGGAAAAAAAACTAATTAAAGATGCTCAAGATTTCACGTCACCATCTCTTTACAGTCAAATCTATCGCTCCTTTAAGAGGAGCACAAAAATGAAAAGGTGTGGTATATTTTAGGAATTTATCATGGGTGTGAGTGGTAGACAGAAGAATTCTTCCCGAAGGCATCAAGAGGCTTGCCAAGTGATGCCAGACTATGATCCCGAAAGACGGATATTTTGATCTACCTCTCACATACGAAAGACTCTTTTTCTTGCATACTTCATATCATTTCTGAATGTGAATTGTGAATCTAATCACTTTGATTGTTGACAACATTGCTGTGACGTTTAATAACAGCATTAAGTTCAGTGACGACGATCAGACGCATGAAAATTCTCAATTTTTATCTTACCCTGGATTTCATTTGTTGTGTGTTTCTATAAACATGCGATTTTTCAGTACATGTATTTAAGTGAACCAGTTTTCAGACGCTTCTATCACATTTTCTCAGGCATTCTAGGCAGGTATTCATGGTACATTCTGGGTGACAGAATCAAGGCTCAAAAGTAATCATTAAGATTATCTATTATATGTTCTTTATAGTTCTCAACTTACAGAGCGGACACGAGTACATTGTAGAAATGATTATAGTTAATGTTCAAAAGGACAATAACTCCAAAAGTAGGCAAATCAGAGTACATGTGTTTTGCACGTCGTTTCATAGTGCTTTGCATTTGTGTGAAGTTTCCAGAACATATCTTGAACAGTTTTCAACTTACAGTGCGTACACCAGTACACGGTAGAAACGACTTTGTTCACTGTTCAAAGGGCAATAACTCCAAAAGGAGGCAAACCAGAATTACAGTTCATGTATTCTGCATGTCGTCCTCATGGTGCTTGTGTGTGTGTGAGGATGGGTTAAAATATCTCCGACGGATCAGTTATGGAGCAGACACGAATGATGGAAGCACTGACGGACAATCAAAGTTTCGGACGGTTTATATTTTATAAAATGATAATTATAGATATCTGTATTTCAATTAGATATATCTGTATTTCAAATAAAGATATCTGTATTTCAAAAACAGTTATCTGAGTTTCTAAACATTACAGATATCTTTCTTAAATAGAAATATCTGCATTTATAATGCAGACATCAAAATTAAAATGCAGATATTTATAATTCAAACTCAGATATCTCAAACCAAATAGAGATACCTGCATTTCGAAAATAGAGACATCTATATTTGAAATACATACATCTTCATTTAAATGTAGGTATTTGTATTTAAATGCAGATATCATTATTTAAATGCAGATATCTGTGTTAAATTGGTATTAAACAAAACAAGCCTCCTGGAAAAAAAACAATGAAATTACCTAAAAAAATCCACTTGTCCAGATGAATTTTAAACTTGTCACAAAACTGTTGCAAACAAATCAACCATTCTGTGAATACAGACATTTCTTAAGGGATACAGGGCTCATACATTTAGGACTGACCAAAAATTCTCTGACGATTTCCTGACATTTTCATGACACAAATTCAAATTTCCCTGACAGTATTGTAGCCGAAAATTTTATGAATTTAGCAAAAAAAAAAAAAAAAAAAAAAAAAAGAATACATCGGGACCAAAAATTCCTGCTTCATCAGGTTAAAATGTAAAATTCCCAGACATTTTTGCAAAATTTCGTTTTTCCCTGAATTCCCTGACTTGAAAAAATTTAAATTTCCCTGACGTATATGAACCCTGTGACAGCATTTCGCTGCACTGAAATAAAAACTCAGCTGTTGAGGATGTAGATGAGGGAAGCAGGTTCTGATAGTTCCTGGAATCACATGCTAAGTTCCTGGAATCACATGCTAGGTTACAGTATCTCATTCATAATAGAATTAATTTATAAGAGAATAAATTAATTCTTTGTAAATGAGAATTTCAACAGACTCAGACAAACTCAAAAATTAATAAAATGCTTCTCTTTTGTACAGGTCATATTAGCAAGAGAAAGTGAACAAATAATTTCTTTTCATTTTTATTCAATAAAAGTTTATAGGTCTACACTACTGATGGTGTATATAAGATAATGACACGACACATGTATATTTCTTCCATCAAATGATAGAACTTTATATTTGGAAAGTCTTTTCATAGCACATAATAAAAATTCAGTGATGAAACATTTCAATTCGGTATATCTGTTGCAGTAAAATATACAATTGGAAAAAAGTTAAGCATCACTTGCGGTTTTTTAGCGCCATATTTCCTGATCAAAATATAGGCACTTAAAATTTTGATATACGATAACACTTGGCTTCCGTACATATATACATACATACATATACTTTTTATCGTCCACGACTATATTATACAGCCGTGGTTAGCATGAATTTCATGGACCTGAATGAACCTGTGCTTGAATCTAACTTGTGTACATGTGCTATGGCTCCTAGAAGACTGTCAGACGCCACTCCGTGGCAGAATATTGGAATGAGTAACGCTGGGCTATCCGGGCGAGAAATATCCCGTCGCCTTGGGTATAGTCAGTCAGTCAGTCATCTGTCGCCTGCTCAATAAATTTCAGCAAACCAATCACGTACAGGACAGAGCACGCTCAGGAAGGCCCCGAAAGACGTCACGAAGGAAAGACGGGGCGTTACTCAGACTTGTTCGGCGATTTCCGTTCTTAACCGGTACTGTTGTGAAGCAAAGATGGCTGCCAAACAGGACATTGTCAACCAGAACAGTTCGTAATAGGCTCCGGGCTTCTGGTTATCGTGCTCGTCGGCCTATCAGACGGCCAATGCTTACTCCGGGACAGAAGGCAGCGCGTTTGTACTGGTGCCAGCAACGCAGGAACTGGAATATCCGGTCTTGGAGAAAAATTCACTGGTCGGATGAAAGTCGGTTTTTTCTCCATATGACGGATTGTCGTGTGCGTGTTTGGAGGCAGCGAAATACTGCTTATTCTCAAAGGCACATCCAGGAAACTGTTCCTTTCGGTGGAGGCTCAATAATGGTATGGGGATGTGTATCGCATGATTGTAAGCTTGATCTGGTTACTGTGCAAGGGACCCTTACTGGACAAAAAGTACCAAACGGACATTCTTGAAACTGCTGTAATTCCCCATTGCGATGACCATCCCCTTTTAACAAGACCAGTGTTTATGGATGACAATGCAAGACCTCACAGATCACGTGCAGTGATTGAATGTTTGCGTCAAAATGCGATTTCAACACTTCCGTGGCCTGCTCGCAGTCCTGATTTGAATCCTCTTGAACATTTGTGGGACATTCTGGGCCGGAAAATTCGTGAAATCATTCCTCCAGTGCAGACACTACTTGAACTTGAGGCTGCATTGCATTGGGAATGGCAGCAAATCCTTCAGCAGCGGATACAACGCCTGGTCCAGGGTATGAGGAGGCGTCTTGATGCTACCATTCAGTTCAAGGAGGTTACATAAAATACTGACTGAAAGGTACTGAAATTAATTGTCTTCGATAGTGCTAACTTTGGAAGACACTCATGTTCTAATCTGACTTCTTTGGTGGCCTATAGGACCATACTTGTAACCATATGCAGTTTTTGTCCAAAAAATGCATCCAAATCAATTGGACTTGCAAGCCAGTAAAAGCCGTGATTTCAAATGATAACATAGTGATCCTGACTCTTAATATACCCATTTATACACTAATTCAATAATATTTCGGTTTTGCTTCTTAGCTGGATTGTTTATCAAATCGAAATAAAAATGTTTTATCAAACTGTGGGTGATGCTTAACTTTTTCCATGTGTAATATACTTAAAACCAAAAGTAACTTGTCACTTTTTATCAATGAATAATTTTGTTTCTACTTCGATTTGGTTGTAATAAGTTAGTTCAATTGTTTCCTAAGTTAGTCTCAACAGAATTCAAGAGAGATCATTCGTGTAGGTGATTCCAGTCTTGAGTTACCTGCCTTTTCACCAAAAACAGTATTTTCACATTTTTTCACAACTTCAAAAGCAGAACATGATTTTCAATACAAAATCTGAAAGTCCATTGTTTGTCGATAAAATTCCCTGCAAAACATTTTTTCAGTTCTACTTGGCTAATAAAAACAATAGTAAACTTTTGCTGTTCGTAAAAGCCATATCTCCGATATTTTTTGGAAGTTTTAAACGGCGATTTGTTTGGACCTCTACAGAGAGTGTATGGATGGTAATTACCTGTAGGATTTCCAATATAAACATTGTTAAGTTTGATCAAATGGCCTTCTCGATAAAAATCGACGCGTTCTGAAGTTGTGCAATAGATGATGCAGACTTTTTTTTTTTTTTTTTTTTTTTTTTTTTGTTAAGTTAAGAACAATTTCAATGCATGTCTAAGTGAATAAAGCGTTTTCGCCTGAAGAAAAAAAAACGTATTTAAGGTACAGTAACCTTCCAAAATCGAATTAATATCGTAACTTTTGATTTTGACCCCTTCTGTTTTGAGAGAGAGACCCTTTTGATAATGTGTTTGAAAAAAGGGCTCAACTACTGCGTATTATGTGCACAAATGATTGTTCTTTAACATCATTAAAACAGTTTTAAAAAATCACTCAGCAAAAGTCAGTAAAGCGTATAAATATAAGCTGTAAAGTTACTTTTGGCTTTAAGTATATGTATAAATATGAATATGAAAAGTTCTATTCAAAGGTGAATCTGACACAAATATTATCAGTAGAACAATGCTTCCATTCACTGTCATTCTATAAAAAAAAGCAAACAAAAACAAACAAAAAAAAATAAGAGGACCATGATAGTCCTATAGTGCTCACCTGAGCTAATAGATTTACTTACTTAATATTGAAGTTTCACACATACTCTAAGATTTTTGTATAAATTTTATGTTCAGATGTGACATGACGTTCCAAAACAAATGACCCCCAGGCTTATAAATTTAACAATCTTGGTTCACTAGACAAACACAAACTCGTCCAAGATTTTATGGCTCATTACCTGCAATTCTGCTGATGCAAGTCTCATGCCAAAGTCTAAACCGAGCCACAATCAAATGTCTATGATGTCTGTATAAGTTACCTGCAAGTTTGAAGAAGATCTGATCAAAAATGAAATCTCTTTGTCCAGACAACATTTTCCCAATTATATGTTTATGGGAGACTAAAGGGCAAGTAACTCGCATGTAAGTAGTCCCAACTGCCCCAAAATCAAAACTGTCCAACACTTTATTGGCTTTCACCATTACATTGAAGTCTGATGAACATTCGATCAAAAATGAAATGAAATTGCTATTGTTTGGACAACTTTTTCCAAAGTCTATGGGGCTCTCAAGGGCAGATCCAAAGTAAACTGGACCAAAGTCCAACTTGTCTGAGATTTAATGCATGTTTTTGTTTTCTGTGAGTTTGATGAAGATTCAATCAACAAGCGGGCCATAATGACCCTGTATCATTCTTCTGAGAATCACAGCACTAAGGGAACCTGACCTGGAAATGATCAAGTCAAACATTCTGACCAATAGTCAGAATATATTAAGAATGAAGACAATGCAGCATGCCTAATGGATTGTGGAATATTATCACTGCCCAAGAAACTAACCTAAACGCAAAAGTTTTCAGTGGACCGTGTAATACACTTAAAGGTCAAATATTGATTACTGCATTCAAGCGGCTATGCGAGAACCAAGTATCACTGCTGTAGGCCCAATAGTTACCCAGAGACTTAAATGAAAAAACTCAAGAAAGCATCTGGACCCTTAATCAAACTATCCTTGTCCATTTGGTGCTAAAACCAGACCGGTTCATAAAGTCCTGGAACTCAGTTCAGGTACTGAACCAGGTTTTTACTGTTGCTGTTTTGCTGCGGAATAGTCAACTCTAACAGACACCTTCCAGAATTGATATTTTGACGTGTGAGCAGATTTTGATACAATTACCAATGATCTTTTCGAGACATTTTGGAAAGATTTTTTAAATTTTGTAATTAGGCTAGTTAATCTAATTTTTTTCACAAAATATTTACCCTTACTGCCAAATATAAAGTCCTGTCAGTCAATATTTATTACATGTAAAAAACAATGAAAAGATTTCAAACACATATGTAAACAGTTCTTTCATTAGACAAAACAATGTCTCAAGTTACATACAGGTTTTTAAACAGTTGTTCATCTACAAAGACTTTGAAGCAGGTCTATGAATATGTTGACCCCCACAATAAGAGTTAAGCCAATGGCTTATATCTAGCTATCTAGATTGAACTCCTCCAGGGCTGGTCCAGTAGTAGCAAAGTTCATTAACATGCACAAAGACAGTTCTGCTCATGAGACGCAATTCTGTTCACTTTACCCATACAGTAATTATACTGCTGTTGAACTAACTCATGTTGGTCCTCAAGTGAAATGTATTTCCCATATCTGGAGAGGCTAATCCTGTCACTGGCAAATAGCTGGTACTGGAAAGCAGAAAAAAATTTCAGGGGTTCCGCATGGAAGTTGGAAAACCTGCAATTAATAAAAAAAGTTTAACTTACAATACCTCGCCATTCGGCATAACTGTCAGAATTTGACGAAATTTGCCCATTAGCAAGATACCAAGTTCCATGAAAATCATTGATGTTTACTCAAGTTATCATCCGGAAACGAAAAGCGGACGGACGGATGGATGGACGTACGACTGACAAATGGACAAACACACGGACGTCCAATGTGAAACCATAATACCCCGCCACTATCGTATGGCGGGGTATAAAATAGATATTTTTCGTATTAGTCTGTTGTTCTATTAGGGTGAGGCCTTTCAAATAAGGGGTGTACTTTCAGTAGAAGCAATTTCTTTCCTTTAAGAGTAGGCCCATACTTCAATGACAGGGTGACCGCTCTTGGATGTATCCATTCACCTACAGGGATAATAGTCAAGTTTTTCAGGCTTACATACATAATATACTACTCAAAGTTTGCTAAGGATCACCTTTTTGACGTCAGATATTTTGTTCATATAATCAAATTGCTACTAAAGGTAAATCGATGTTCGGGCGTCATAAACGTGTAATGCAGTTATTGATTTGACATGTACATTTTGCACGAGAAGCATGGGAAGAGGCCTACCCGTGAAAATCGTTGATTTATGGCCATTTGCCTTCATGTACATGTGTACCTGAAACAATGTTTTGCTTGTGTTATCGTCAAATTTTGATCGAATTTAACGTAAGGTATGGCAGTTAGGCGTCGTCTAAGCGAAGAAGAGATGAATAGGGGCAAGGGAATGCTTGAGGCTGGGTTGTCACAGAGGGAGGTTGCTCGTGTTCTTCGGGTGTCCCAGAGCGTTGTCTCAAGAATGTGGACTCGATTCCATTTGACTGGAAACGTAATGCATCAGCACGCCGGAGGTCGTGAACGCTCAACAACTCGAGCTCAAGGCCGATTTATCGTTCTACAAGCCCGACGTCACCGGTTCAACAACGCAACAACGTTACGTAACGAATTGCAGAACGCTACCGGTGTTCCTTTAAGTACGCAGACCATTAGAAATCGGTTGCATGAAGCTGGCTTGAGGTCACGACGACCTGCAATACGCGTCCTATTGACACGACACCATGTTCAGGAGCGTTTAGAATGGGCACGAGATCATGTTACGTGGGCCCTTAATGACTGGACCCCCATTCCTTTCACCGATGAGTCCAGGTTTTGTGTGGACTTCACTGACAGGCGGGCTAGGGTCTGGAGGATGAGAAATGAACGTTTTGCTGAAGTTTGTATTGCAGAGCATGATCGCTGTGGCGGGGGTTCAGTTATGGTGTGGGTGGGAATTAGCGCTCAGGGGAAAACGGACCTGCACGTCATCGATAACGACACACTGACGGCAGAGAGGTACGTCAATGAAATTTTGGATGTTCATGTTCGCCCATATGCAGGTATCCTGATTTCATTCTGATGGATGATAATGCCCGTGCACATAGGGCCCGCATCACCAACCGGTACCTTGAGCAAGCTGCAATTGTGCGATTGGATTGGCCAGCGAGATCCCCTGATTTAAATCCCATAGAACATGCATGGGAAAGCCATTTCTTCTCGCCAGAAAGCTTTCTTCTCGCCAGGTCCAGTCCGGGAGCTCAGAGAGGCTCTCACTGAGGAGTGGGCATAAGCTCAGCATAAGCTCCGTAGACCTATCGGTAGCTTGCGACGGCGATGTCAGGCCGTAATCAATGCCCACGGGCACCATACACGTTATTAAGCGAAAACTCACTGTGATTTTCCTGATTTTCAGATTTCCGCCAGCAATCCTAAAAATGTTGATTTTCGACCCTTACGTTCCATCCGCCATATTCACGCATCAATGAACACTTACTTGGCCATTACTTTATTAAAAATGAATTCTTAAATGAATAACGCTTCCAAAAATGATCTAATTTCTCATGTCGTTTCAATCTCTTAAAAGTAGTAGACATTATAAAATGTGATCTTTAGCAAACTTTGAGTAGTATATTTAATATATGTTCAGTTCAATAAGGAAATCTACAAAGAACCTGACACTTGTTTGTTCCTATTTTCCAAGTTTAGAAAAAGTGATGTATGGTACATTTGATAAAATCACAAAGTGAAAACAGAGGGATTTACATATCAGAATTAAAGATATTTCTGCTTACCGTTTCTGAATATAACTGATCATGTCATCAATGATCTCTGTGATGAAGGTTTCTTCAGGCATATCCCTTTTCAGTTCCAATGTCTTGAAGGTCTTCTGTGACTCGCTGTCGGCCGAATCGAATTCCTGAAAAATATCATCATACATACATGTATCTGTAAAAACCTAAAACTTGAGACATTTTTGGGGGAGGTTTGTGACAATTTAGGTATTTCCCCATGAAAACACTTACTATAGACCTGTACTTATTAGAAACCTCTTGCCAAGGTAGATTTTTTTTTTTATTCTGGATACTATATATAGTTTTCTTTTTCTCCATAAACATGTATACTAGCGGAAAAAAGAAACGCAAGTATTAATTCTGGGGTTGTATTTTTAAAGAAAATTGTGGATTTCATTTGATTGTTTAATTTTTTTAATTCTTTATTTCATTTTCTGGTTTAGTGTCGTATAGCAGACGACGTTTGCAATAAATAGCGTTAAACACAGACACCAAACATTATTGAATAATGGGTATCAATAGCGCGTGTGTTCACCACGGGCTGCTGTCGCGGCTCTCACTCTTCTAACCATAGACCCGACTAAGTTGTCAATGGTCCTTTGAGGGATATTATTCCACTCTTGAATAAGAGCTAGCTGGAGCTGTGCGACGTTGGTGGGTACGTTGACGCGCTTCCTGACCCTCCGGTCCAACGCATCCCAAAGGTGCTCGATTGGGTTTAAATCTGGACTGTATGGGGGCCAATCGAGCACTTGGACATTATTCTGGTTGAGGAAGTCGCGACAAACCCTGGCAACATGCGGTCTCGCGTTGTCATGCTGAAACGTGAGATTATGAGCATTGACAAGCGGGAGGACGTGAGGCATAAGCACCTGATCCCGATAGCATACGGCTGTAAGATTACCCTGAATAACCACTAGGGGCGTTTTCACCCCATGAGAAATCCCACCCCAAACCATTACGGACCCCCCTCCCCCAAATCTGTCGACTTCTCGTACGCAAGCGTCAGAATATCGCTCACCAAGACGTCGATACACTCGTTGTCGCCTATCTGACCGCTGAAGCGAAAATCGCGACTCATCGCTGAACATTACATGCCGCCAGTCAGCCAGTCGAAACCGATTTGGTGCATGGGCACGCAGCCATTGCATGCGGCGTTGACGTCGCCTGGGCGTAAGGTTCGGGCCCACGTAAGGACGGCGTGGACGTAAATCGAACTCTCGCAAGCGATTTCTGACTGTCCTTGGACACACACGACGGCCATGTGTTCCGATAACTTCTCTTGCGGTCTCTGTAGCCGTCCTTAACCTGTTACGAAGGTGTACAAGACGTATACGTCTATCTTGACCTTGCGTCGTAACGCGCGGACGTCCGCTCCTAGGACGGTCAGTTAACCTACCGGTAGCTCTAAGACGCTGAACTAAGCGCGATATCGTCGACTCGTGCACCCCAAATTGCTGCGCGACATCACGTTGCGACCGACCCTGCAAAATTAGAGCAATAGCTCTACCCCTATCCAGTTGCGATAAGCGTACCATTTCTCTCAACAAACTCAAACAACAAAAGTTTTGTGCAACCGATACGAATGGAACGAAAGTAGGATTTGGTAATGTGTTAACGTCTCTACCACGCGACACTACCCGTGCAGCATGGATATAACGAAATTCAGGTACAACGATATTGTGAAGCCTGTGTTCATGCTTCAGTGATTTTGCGTGATCCATACACGGGGAAGTACACTAATGTCACCAAATACAGAAAACTATATGAGTTTGTTCACAAACAAACTTTCAGTATTTAAAAATTTGAACTTGCGTTTCTTTATTCCCCAAGTATATTAACATTTTCTCTGGTTCTAATAATAATAATAATATGATGTTCTGTGAAAGTTGTTCTTCCTGAACAATTGTATTCTGTCCAAATATCTGATTAGGTAGAAGAAGGCACTAATGTGTCTGAATATTTACGTGAATAGACCGCGACGAGAATCATACACCTACGTGAACAAGAAAAAAACTGATATTGGTAAATTTATAAAACGTACCGGCCTTAATTTGCCGTATTGCAGAAACTGTCCGAATATGGTAGGCTTCAAATGTCTTATTGCATACGTGAACAACGAAGGCAAAGATTAGCTGCACACACGCAGTCGAAATAGGTCCTTCGCTTCAAATTCAACGGTTTGATATTGTAGAAAATATTGACGAACAGAGATACCTTGATTAGAAGAGCGGAAGCGTATGCCTGTCCGGGTCTCATGGCTATTGGCATGAGAATATGGAGCAATGATATTTTCTTACAATCCGACAAAAAATAACAATAGTAGGCGCATGAGAAAATGTCACATAATTCTTTGAGACATCATGATTTGATACATGCCTCCCTGCATCCATGCTATAGACAGTTTAAGATTCTAGTATGTTTGAACCTCTATACACAGATTCAGTTTTATAAATGTAGAAGGACAGCGTTGGGAACTACCGAATTAAGGCTGCAGCATACTATTACAATTTTGGTGCTGTAGATTCATTGGGTGCAATGAGTGAGCCACGCGCGCTTTCAATGAAAAAAAAAAAACATTGTGATACCAAGGAAAGGAGGTGTACTTTAGGCTCTTTAAATATGAATAGTAGTCAGTAATCATTTTTTTCTTCATAAATTCTTCAAACTCAAACAAAGACTTTGATCTTATTAATAAGAATGTTCACGCTGATAATGTTAACTGAAACAAAACAAAAAAAAAAATAACTACAATGAAAACTCACACAAAATAAGGATAAAATATATATGTATATAAATAAAAAATAATGCCGAAGTAAGGGTTCGAACCCACACGATGAGACCTGTGTCATCTTTAAGAATAGTAAAAATCCACTCGAGCACCGTGCTACAAGTAATTCGTTTTTATTATTTTGTTCATATAACCTGATAAAGTGAATGGTTTGGTAAAGGGAGATAAATAGTCGTTGTAAAACGCTCGGTCGTCTTTGAGGAAAAAAGCGTAAAAAACGTGTCATCAGATTCAATCCAACATTTATGGTACTGATATTCAGATAGAAATAGACAATCCTTTTCTGTGAGTCTGTTTCTATTAAGAAAAAATGTGTCTAATAGGGCATATATTGAGGATAAATGTTACATCATTACCTATACGAAAACCATTTAATTTTAATACACGATGCCGAAAACCATTTAATTTTAATACACGACACATATTTAAAGCCAGCAATTCTGTGACAAGTACCCAATGTTAATTTCTCCAAGTAACTGGAGAGTTGCTGCCCAGGTTTTTCCTGGACGCTGAACGAAACAAACGCTTTCGTTCACAAACAGAATCCTTCCCGGTGGGGAGCATTCTGCAAGGGCAGTTCCCCATTTTTTTATATCTATTTTATGGGTGGTAGGGGCCTTTTTGAAAATCTTTTCGGGAATATATATATATACAAAACATTATATTTATTACAAAAAATGCTACTAAAATGTGCTTAATTATTAGACAGCCAGAATATCGTGGAGTCTGCATATCTCTATCGTGTTTATATATCCAACAAACTGGAGCGTAGGCGGCAAATATTAAGTTTGCTGCTTTCGACTAAACGGTGAATTTACTACGTGCGTGGAATGTGCATGTTGACACGTGAGCACACAAAGCAGATCCTGAACACATAGCTCCTAACATGAACCATTTGGTCTGGGTCTACACAGTTTGCCATTCAATCAGTAGTTTATGATGCAGTTTCGCTGCTTTCGTTTAAGTGCTGATCTGACCACGTGCGTAGCCTGTCCATTTGGACACCATAGCAAACACCCAAATAGCATAGCTTCTAAAATGAACAATTTGATCTGGTTCTACACAGTCTTCCATTCAAACCAGTAGTTTTAGGCGTAGTTTGCTGCTATCGACTAAACACTGATTTGACGACCTGCGTAGAATATGTATATTGACACGTGAGTAAACAGCGCGGACCCAGATCACATAGCCCCTAAAATGAACCATTTGATCTTGGTCTACACAGATTGCAATACAAACCAGTAGTTTTGGGCGCAGGTTGGCTGCTTTTTACTAAACGCCGAGTTGACCATGTGCGTAGCTTGTGCATTTTGACACGTGATCAAACAGTGTGAACCCAGATCACATAGCTCCTAAACTGAACCATTTGATCTGGGTCTACACAGTTTGTCATTCAAACCAGTAGTTTTGGACGCAGGTTGGCTGCTTTTTACTAAACGCCGAATTGATCATGTACGTAGCTTGTGCATTTTGACCACGTGATCAAAAAGTGTGAACCCAGATCAGATAGCTCCTAAACTGAATCATTTGATCTGGGTCTACACAGTTTGCCATTCAACCTGTAGTTTTCGACGCTGGTTTGCCGCTTTCGACTAAACGCTGATTTGACCACGTGCGTACAATGTGCATGTTGACATGTGAGTAAACAGTGTGGACCCAGATTATACAGTTTCTAAAATGAATCATTTGATCTGGATCTACACACTTTGCCATTAAACCAGTAATTTCGGGTGCATCAAATTGTAATTAATTGGAATTTATAGGCTTGTCCAAATATCGTAATAGATATGATAAGGTACTAATAATCCTGAATATTTACCGTCAATACAGTGTTTCAGAGTGCAACACTAAGAAACACACAGACGAATTTGGTAATGGTAAAAGTATAAAACTTACAAGTCTTAATTCCTTATATTGCAGTCCTTATCCGACGTCGTTGGGCCACGCTTATGATAGTTATGTTTTCGAATTTGCTATAGAAAGAAAGAATGGCTGAACTGACAGTAGAAGGGCCACATATTACAAGAACTCGTAACGTAGTAGTTCACTCTGTCAGTTCGCGTGTGAAATAGGATGAAGGACTTGAGGACTGGACGTGTAAATCAATGAGAGAGAGAGAGAGAGAGAGATAGGAGGGAATGGATAGCACCCGATATGCTGTCGTCGATCCAAGTGCTTACTGGACTCGAAGTTTTTAAGCTGTGTCAACGTGAAGTGGATATAGATACACAAATAACTAAGATGACCATCTCTATCAACGGTACTATCTGACTACATGTGCGTTTACAGCAATCAGGCGCTAGCGTTTTGTTTTCATATATCACCTTCCTGTATAAATTTTCTAACTAAAACTTGGCCACATCTGTAGAGAAATTGAGCATTTGATTTATTTAGCTTCCTGATATATTCAACAGATTATCGGGTTGACGTAGATAAGCATGTACTAGACTAATACGTTGTGCCAAGTATTGAACACTAATTCGTGTACTATGTATTCGAAATGTGCTCCGTTTAATGCCTGTAATTGCTACCCTTCACTCTCCGCATCCAAACAGAAGTAAAGACAAAGAACACCTGCGGGTCGGAAAGAAAATTGATTATTACCAGCTAAATATTGAACATATTTCTCAGAGGCTAAGTAAAACACCTACTGATTAGAATAAAATCAAGCTTTAGAAATAAAGAAAAAGTGCAAAGAATAGCAGGAAAAACAAGAGCATTGATTAATGAGAAACAAAAGTGTAAAGAATAAGCATAATTGAAAAAAAAAAAACAAAAAAAAAAAAAAAAAAAAAAACTAGCGTGTATGTGTGTATATGACACGGCAATATTATTTATTAAAAGCTCATACTTGTATGGTGTTAAAAAAATGACATTTTAAAGAATGAGGGCTTTTCTTTATAGATAGAATAAGCTTTACCTTTACCCTCTTGTTTTATTTATTTATTTTTTATTTATTTATTTTTTTATTATTTTTTTTTTTTTTTTTTTTTTTTTAGCAGACGACATTTAGAAATAATTTTCTCATTTTCCCCAGAAACAGGATTTGCCATTCGAAATGTCAAATCCTGTTTTGGAGACAATTTGCATGAAAGGTTTTCTTGGAAAAAATAAATAAATAAAAAAATATATCGCCATTTTTGCGTCTGCTGAATCAGCCCAGAGAGCGGATACGGTTAAAGAAAGAGACTATTAAAAAAAAAAGGTAAGAGAAAAGTCCAGGGAGTGCCACAATCACAAACCGCAGCCCTTCCCAAAGTCTAGTATCTGCAGACCTAGTTCAAAGCCGTATTCTATTTCATTCGTTATTACGTAAAATAAATTAAATGTTCAATTAATGTAGTAATGTAGTTCACTTTTATTTATAAAAATAATTCAGGGGGACAAAATGCGCAAAACGCGCGCTAGCTCCTTAATACATATTAGTCAGTTTTATAAAATGCTTATTTTCAACCATTCTGCATGACTGTCCGTGTAGGGTGGAAACAAAGAGCTCTCCTCTTTTCAGTAAAGTTAAGCAACGCAAACCCGGTTAGTACTTGGATAGGTGAACGTCTTACACTACCGTCTACTGCAGACTTTTCATGTTTTTGTTGTTTTTTTTCGCCTATTCACTTTTTTTGTCGTCATTTTGTCACTCATAGCAATAATTCTGTTTGCATGTGCTCTGCAGACGCCTTTTGCTAAGCCATGATTCCGCTTTTTGTTTTCCTTCCGTGTGCATTTCCGAATATACTTTTTTTTCACTTTACTATTAAGTCCGACGCGTGCACAGACTGGAATGTGCAGCCACGCAGCCTGATCATTGTTTACTTTGTCCGCTAACAGAATTGTTGAAGACAGTAAAACATACTAAATAAGTTGGCGGACAGAGAAGACCATGATCTAACTACGCGGATTTTCAGTATGATCTTGGTCTCTACTATTGGTATATGATACTTGTACACTTTTTACGCATGTTCACGTATTTGTTGCGTACAGTGAGCTGAATCTCCCCTGTTCGCATACGACATAAACTTTTTCACCTATTTGAGCTTATAACAAAATAGCAACATGCAAAAATGGGTCTTTTCGCATTGGCGGCGAACGAAGGTGCGCATAAGCCCGCACCTCAGAGTGCGCGCAGTCGAATCAGCGTCTTACTCTGTCCACTTAGAGATTTGTTGGAAGTTACTGAAAAGAAAAGATAGCAACACCTGACCAGACCGTGCTCACGGTTACCTGTGCCAATTCTATGAGCATATGATATATTAACATTTTCTCTGCTTCTAATAATAATAATAATAATAATAATATGATGTTCTGTGAAAGTTGTTCTTCCTGAACAATTGTATTCTGTCCAAATATCTGATTAGGTAGAAGAAGGCACTAATGTGTCTGAATATTTACGTGAATAGACCGCGACGAGAATCATACACCGACGTGAACAAGAAAAAAACTGATATTGGTAAATTTATAAAACGTACCGGCCTTAATTTGCCGTATTGCAGAAACTGTCCAAAGACGTTCATCCACGCATATGGTAGGCTTCAAATGTCTTATTGCATACGTGAACAACGAAGGCAAAGATTAGCTGCACACACGCAGTCGAAATAGGTCCTTCGCTTCAAATTCAACGGTTTGATATTGTAGAAAGTATTGACGAACAGAGATACCTTGATTAGAAGAGCGGAAGCGTATGCCTGTCCGGGTCTCATGGCTATTGGCATGAGAATATGGAGCAATGATATTTTCTTACGATCCGACAAATAATAACAATAGTAGGCGCATGAGAAAATGTCACATAATTCATTGAGACATCATGATTTGATACATGCCTCCCTGCATCCATGCTATAGACAGTTTAAGATTCTAGTATGTTTGAACCTCTATACACAGATTCAGTTTTATAAATGTAGAAGGACAGCGTTGGGAACTACCGAATTAAGGCTGCAGCATACTATTACAATTTTGGTGCTGTAGATTCATTGGGTGCAATGAGTGAGCCACGCGCGCTTTCAATGAAAAAAAAAACATTGTGATACCAAGGAAAGGAGGTGTACTTTAGGCTCTTTAAATATGAATAGTAGTCAGTAATCATTTTTTTCTTCATAAATTCTTCAAACTCAAACAAAGACTTTGATCTTATTAATAAGAATGTTCACGCTGATAATGTTAACTGAAACAAAACAAAAAAAAAATAACTACAATGAAAACTCACACAAAATAAGGATAAAATATATATGTATATAAATAAAATATAATGCCGAAGTAAGGGTTCGAACCCACACGATGAGACCTGTGTCATCTTTAAGAATAGTAAAAATCCACTCGAGCACCGTGCTACAAGTAATTCGTTTTTATTATTTTGTTCATATAACCTGATAAAGTGAATGGTTTGGTAAAGGGAGATAAATAGTCGTTGTAAAACGCTCGGTCGTCTTTGAGGAAAAAAGCGTAAAAAACGTGTCATCAGATTCAATCCAACATTTATGGTACTGATATTCAGATAGAAATAGACAATCCTTTTCTGTGAGTCTGTTTCTATTAAGAAAAAATGTGTCTAATAGGGCATATATTGAGGATAAATGTTACATCATTACCTATACGAAAACCATTTAATTTTAATACACGATGCCGAAAACCATTTAATTTTAATACACGACACATATTTAAAGCCAGCAATTCTGTGACAAGTACCCAATGTTAATTTCTCCAAGTAACTGGAGAGTTGCTGCCCAGGTTTTTCCTGGACGCTGAACGAAACAAACGCTTTCGTTCACAAACAGAATCCTTCCCGGTGGGGAGCATTCTGCAAGGGCAGTTCCCCATTTTTTTATATCTATTTTATGGGTGGTAGGGGCCTTTTTGAAAATCTTTTCGGGAATATATATATATAAAGCATTATATTTATTACAAAAAATGCTACTAAAATGTGCTTAATTATTAGACAGCCAGAATATCGTGGAGTCTGCATATCTCTATCGTGTTTATATATCCAACAAACTGGAGCGTAGGCGGCAAATATTAAGTTTGCTGCTTTCGACTAAACGCTGAAACTACGTGCGTGGAATGTGCATGTTGACACGTGAGCACACAAAGCAGATCCTGAACACATAGCTCCTAACATGAACCATTTGGTCTGGGTCTACACAGTTTGCCATTCATTCAGTAGTTTATGATGCAGTTTCGCTGCTTTCGTTTAAGTGCTGATCTGACCACGTGCGTAGCCTGTCCATTTGGACACCATAGCAAACACCCAAATAGCATAGCTTCTAAAATGAACAATTTGATCTGGTTCTACACAGTCTTCCATTCAAACCAGTAGTTTTAGGCGTAGTTTGCTGCTATCGACTAAACACTGATTTGACGACCTGCGTAGAATATGTATATTGACACGTGAGTAAACAGCGCGGACCCAGATCACATAGCCCCTAAAATGAACCATTTGATCTTGGTCTACACAGATTGCAATACAAACCAGTAGTTTTGGGCGCAGGTTGGCTGCTTTTTACTAAACGCCGAGTTGACCATGTGCGTAGCTTGTGCATTTTGACACGTGATCAAACAGTGTGAACCCAGATCACATAGCTCCTAAACTGAACCATTTGATCTGGGTCTACACAGTTTGTCATTCAAACCAGTAGTTTTGGACGCAGGTTGGCTGCTTTCTACTAAACGCCGAATTGATCATGTACGTAGCTTGTGCATTTTGACCACGTGATCAAAAAGTGTGAACCCAGATCAGATAGCTCCTAAACTGAATCATTTGATCTGGGTCTACACAGTTTGCCATTCAACCTGTAGTTTTGGATGCTGGTTTGCCGCTTTCGACTAAACGCTGATTTGACCACGTGCGCACAATGTGCTTGTTGACATGTGAGTAAACAGTGTGGACCCAGATTATACAGTTTCTAAAATGAATCATTTGATCTGGATCTACACACTTTGCCATTAAACCAGTAATTTCGGGTGCATCAAATTGTAATTAATTGGAATTTATAGGCTTGTCCAAATATCTTAATAGATATGATAAGGTACTAATAATCCTGAATATTTACCGTCAATACAGTGTTTCAGAGTGCAACACTAAGAAACACACAGACGAATTTGGTAATGGTAAAAGTATAAAACTTACAAGTCTTAATTCCTTATATTGCAGTCCTTATCCGACGTCGTTGGGCCACGCTTATGATAGTTATGTTTTCGAATTTGCTATAGAAAGAAAGAATGGCTGAACTGACAGCAGAAGGGCCACATATTACAAGAACTCGTAACGTAGTGGTTCACTCTGTCAGTTCGCGTGTGAAATAGGATGAAGGACTTGAGGACTGGACGTGTAAATCAATGAGAGAGAGAGAGAGAGAGAGAGAGATAGGAGGGAATGGATAGCACCCGATATGCTGTCGTCGATCCAAGTGCTTACTGGACTCGAAGTTTTTAAGCTGTGTCAACGTGAAGTGGATATAGATACACAAATAACTAAGATGACCATCTCTATCAACGGTACTATCTGACTACATGTGCGTTTACAGCAATCAGGCGCTAGCGTTTTGTTTTCATATATCACCTTCCTGTATAAATTTTCTAACTAAAACTTGGCCACATCTGTAGAGAAATTGAGCATTTGATTTATTTAGCTTCCTGATATATTCAACAGATTATCGGGTTGACGTAGATAAGCATGTACTAGACTAATACGTTGTGCCAAGTATTGAACACTAATTCGTGTACTATGTATTCGGAATATGCTCCGTTTAATGCCTGTAATTGCTACCCTTCACTCTCCGCATCCAAACAGAAGTAAAGACAAAGAACACCTGCGGGTCGGGAAGAAAATTGATTATTACCAGCTAAATATTGAACATATTTCTCAGAGGCTAAGTAAAACATCTACTGATTAGAATAAAATCAAGCTTTAGAAATAAAGAAAAAGTGCAAAGAATAGCAGGAAAAACAAGAGCATTGATTAATGAGAAACAAAAGTGTAAAGAATAAGCATAATTGAAAAAAAAAAAAAAAAAAAAAAAAAAAAAAAAAAAAAAAAAAAACTATGCGTGTATGTGTGTATATGACACGGCAATATTATTTATTAAAAGCTCATACTTGTATGGTGTTAAAAAAATGACATTTTAAAGAATGAGGGCTTTTCTTTATAGATAGAATAAGCTTTACCTTTACCCTCTTGTTTTATTTATTTATTTTTTATTTTTATTTTTTTTTTTTTTTTTTTTTTTTTAGCAGACGACATTTAGAAATAATTTTCTCATTTTCCCCAGAAACAGGATTTGCCATTCGAAATGTCAAATCCTGTTTTGGAGACAATTTGCATGAAAGCTTTTCTTGGAAAAAATAAATAAATAAATAAATATATCGCCATTTTTGCGTCTGCTGAATCAGCCCAGAGAGCGGATACGGTTAAAGAAAGAGACTATTTAAAAAAAAAGGTAAGAGAAAAGTCCAGGGAGTGCCACAATCACAAACCGCAGCCCTTCCCAAAGTCTAGTATCTGCAGACCTAGTTCAAAGCCGTATTCTATTTCATTCGTTATTACGTAAAATAAATTAAATGTTCAATTAATGTAGTAATGTAGTTCACTTTTATTTATAAAAATAATTCAGGGGGACAAAATGCGCAAAACGCGCGCTAGCTCCTTAATACATATTAGTCAGTTTTATAAAATGCTTATTTTCAACCATTCTGCATGACTGTCCGTGTAGGGTGGAAACAAAGAGCTCTCCTCTTTTCAGTAAAGTTAAGCAACGCAAACCCGGTTAGTACTTGGATAGGTGAACGTCTTACACTACCGTCTACTGCAGACTTTTCATGTTTTTGTTGTTTTTTTTTCGCCTATTCACTTTTTTTGTCGTCATTTTGTCACTCATAGCAATAATTCTGTTTGCATGTGCTCTGCAGACGCCTTTTGCTAAGCCATGATTCCGCTTTTTGTTTTCCTTCCGTGTGCATTTCCGAATATACTGTTTTTTCACTTTACTATTAAGTCCGACGCGTGCACAGACTGGAATGTGCAGCCACGCAGCCTGATCATTGTTTTCTTTGTCCGCTAACAGAATTGTTGAAGACAGTAAAACATACTAAATAAGTTGGCGGACAGAGAAGACCATGATCTAACTACGCGGATTTTCAGTATGATCTTGGTCTCTACTATTGGTATATGATACTTGTACACTTTTTACGCATGTTCACGTATTTGTTGCGTACAGTGAGCTGAATCTTTACCTGTTCGCATACGACATAAACTTTTTCACCTATTTGAGCTTATAACAAAATAGCAACATGCGAAAATGGGTCTTTTCGCATTGGCGGCGAACGAAGGTGCGCATAAGCCCGCACCTCAGAGTGCGCGCAGTCGAATCAGCGTCTTACTCTGTCCACTTAGAGATTTGTTGGAAGTTACTGAAAAGAAAAGATAGCAACACCTGACCAGACCGTGCTCACGGTTACCTGTGCCAATTCTATGAGCATATGATATATTAACATTTTCTCTGCTTCTAATAATAATAATAATAATATGATGTTCTGTGAAAGTTGTTCTTCCTGAACAATTGTATTCTGTCCAAATATCTGATTAGGTAGAAGAAGGCACTAATGTGTCTGAATATTTACGTGAATAGACAGCGACGAGAATCATACACCTACGTGAACAAGAAAAAAACTGATATTGGTAAATTTATAAAACGTACCGGCCTTAATTTGCCGTATTGCAGAAACTGTCCGAAGACGTTCATCCACGCATATGGTAGGCTTCAAATGTCTTATTGCATACGTGAACAACGAAGGCAAAGATTAGCTGCACACACGCAGTCGAAATAGGTCCTTCGCTTCAAATTCAACGGTTTGATATTGTAGAAAATATTGACGAACAGAGATACCTTGATTAGAAGAGCGGAAGCGTATGCCTGTCCGGGTCTCATGGCTATTGGCATGAGAATATGGAGCAATGATATTTTCTTACGATCCGACAAATAATAACAATAGTAGGCGCATGAGAAAATGTCACATAATTCTTTGAGACATCATGATTTGATACATGCCTCCCTGCATCCATGCTATAGACAGTTTAAGATTCTAGTATGTTTGAACCTCTATACACAGATTCAGTTTTATAAATGTAGAAGGACAGCGTTGGGAACTACCGAATTAAGGCTGCAGCATACTATTACAATTTTGGTGCTGTAGATTCATTGGGTGCAATGAGTGAGCCACGCGCGCTTTCAATGAAAAAAAAAACATTGTGATACCAAGGAAAGGAGGTGTACTTTAGGCTCTTTAAATATGAATAGTAGTCAGTAATCATTTTTTTCTTCATAAATTCTTCAAACTCAAACAAAGACTTTGATCTTATTAATAAGAATGTTCACGCTGATAATGTTAACTGAAACAAAACAAAAAAAATAACTACAATGAAAACTCACACAAAATAAGGATAAAATATATATGTATATAAATAAAAAATAATGCCGAAGTAAGGGTTCGAACCCACACGATGAGACCTGTGTCATCTTTAAGAATAGTAAAAATCCACTCGAGCACCGTGCTACAAGTAATTCGTTTTTATTATTTTGTTCATATAACCTGATAAAGTGAATGGTTTGGTAAAGGGAGATAAATAGTCGTTGTAAAACGCTCGGTCGTCTTTGAGGAAAAAGGCGTAAAAAACGTGTCATCAGATTCAATCCAACATTTATGGTACTGATATTCAGATAGAAATAGACAACCCTTTTCTGTGAGTCTGTTTCTATTAAGAAAAAATGTGTCTAATAGGGCATATATTGAGGATAAATGTTACATCATTACCTATACGAAAACCATTTAATTTTAATACACGATGCCGAAAACCATTTAATTTTAATACACGACACATATTTAAAGCCAGCAATTCTGTGACAAGTACCCAATGTTAATTTCTCCAAGTAACTGGAGAGTTGCTGCCCAGGTTTTTCCTGGACGCTGAACGAAACAAACGCTTTCGTTCACAAACAAAATCCTTCCCGGTGGGGAGCATTCTGCAAGGGCAGTTCCCCATTTTTTTATATCTATTTTATGGGTGGTAGGGGCCTTTTTGAAAATCTTTTCGGGAATATATATATATATACAAAACATTATATTTATTACAAAAAATGCTACTAAAATGTGTTTATTATTAGACAGCCAGAATATCGTGGAGTCTGCATATCTCTATCGTGTTTATATATCCAACAAACTGGAGCGTAGGCGGCAAATATTAAGTTTGCTGCTTTCGACTAAACGGTGAATTTACTACGTGCGTGGAATGTGCATGTTGACACGTGAGCACACAAAGCAGATCCTGAACACATAGCTCCTAACATGAACCATTTGGTCTGGGTCTACACAGTTTGCCATTCATTCAGTAGTTTATAATGCAGTTTCGCTGCTTTCGTTTAAGTGCTGATCTGACCACGTGCGTAGCCTGTCCATTTGGACACCATAGCAAACACCCAAATAGCATAGCTTCTAAAATGAACAATTTGATCTGGTTCTACACAGTCTTCCATTCAAACCAGTAGTTTTAGGCATAGTTTGCTGCTATCGACTAAACACTGATTTGACGACCTGCGTAGAATATGTATATTGACACGTGAGTAAACAGCGCGGACCCAGATCACATAGCCCCTAAAATGAACCATTTGATCTTGGTCTACACAGATTGCAATACAAACCAGTAGTTTTGGGCGCAGGTTGGCTGCTTTTTACTAAACGCCGAGTTGACCATGTGCGTAGCTTGTGCATTTTGACACGTGATCAAACAGTGTGAACCCAGATCACATAGCTCCTAAACTGAACCATTTGATCTGGGTCTACATAGTTTGTCATTCAAACCAGTAGTTTTGGACGCAGGTTGGCTGCTTTTTACTAAACGCCGAATTGATCATGTACGTAGCTTGTGCATTTTGACCACGTGATCAAAAAGTGTGAACCCAGATCAGATAGCTCCTAAACTGAATCATTTGATCTGGGTCTACACAGTTTGCCATTCAACCTATAGTTTTGGACGCTGGTTTGCCGCTTTCGACTAAACGCTGATTTGACCACGTGCGTACAATGTGCATGTTGACATGTGAGTAAACAGTGTGGACCCAGATTATACAGTTTCTAAAATGAATCATTTGATCTGGATCTACACACTTTGCCATTAAACCAGTAATTTCGGGTGCATCAAATTGTAATTAATTGGAATTTATAGGCTTGTCCAAATATCGTAATAGATATGATAAGGTACTAATAATCCTGAATATTTACCGTCAATACAGTGTTTCAGAGTGCAACACTAAGAAACACACAGACGAATTTGGTAATGGTAAAAGTATAAAACTTACAAGTCTTAATTCCTTATATTGCAGTCCTTATCCGACGTCGTTGGGCCACGCTTATGATAGTTATGTTTTCGAATTTGCTATAGAAAGAAAGAATGGCTGAACTGACAGCAGAAGGGCCACATATTACAAGAACTCGTAACGTAGTGGTTCACTCTGTCAGTTCGCGTGTGAAATAGGATGAAGGACTTGAGGACTGGACGTGTAAATCAATGAGAGAGAGAGAGAGAGAGAGAGAGATAGGAGGGAATGGATAGCACCCGATATGCTGTCGTCGATCCAAGTGCTTACTGGACTCGAAGTTTTTAAGCTGTGTCAACGTGAAGTGGATATAGATACACAAATAACTAAGATGACCATCTCTATCAACGGTACTATCTGACTACATGTGCGTTTACAGCAATCAGGCGCTAGCGTTTTGTTTTCATATATCACCTTCCTGTATAAATTTTCTAACTAAAACTTGGCCACATCTGTAGAGAAATTGAGCATTTGATTTATTTAGCTTCCTGATATATTCAACAGATTATCGGGTTGACGTAGATAAGCATGTACTAGACTAATACGTTGTGCCAAGTATTGAACACTAATTCGTGTACTATGTATTCGGAATGTGCTCCGTTTAATGCCTGTAATTGCTACCCTTCACTCTCCGCATCCAAACAGAAGTAAAGACAAAGAACACCTGCGGGTCGGGAAGAAAATTGATTATTACCAGCTAAATATTGAACATATTTCTCAGAGGCTAAGTAAAACACCTACTGATTAGAATAAAATCAAGCTTTAGAAATAAAGAAAAAGTGCAAAGAATAGCAGGAAAAACAAGAGCATTGATTAATGAGAAACAAAAGTGTAAAGAATAAGCATAATTGAAAAAAAAAAAAAAAAAAAAAAAAACTATGCGTGTATGTGTGTATATGACACGGCAATATTATTTATTAAAAGCTCATACTTGTATGGTGTTAAAAAAATGACATTTTAAAGAATGAGGGCTTTTCTTTATAGATAGAATAAGCTTTACCTTTACCCTCTTGTTTTATTTATTTATTTTTTATTTTTATTTTTTTTTTTATTTGTTTTTTTTTTTTTTTTTTTAGCAGACGACATTTAGAAATAATTTTCTCATTTTCCCCAGAAACAGGATTTGCCATTCGAAATGTCAAATCCTGTTTTGGAGACAATTTGCATGAAAGGTTTTCTTGGAAAAAATAAATAAATAAAAAAATATATCGCCATTTTTGCGTCTGCTGAATCAGCCCAGAGAGCGGATACGGTTAAAGAAAGAGACTATTAAAAAAAAAAGGTAAGAGAAAAGTCCAGGGAGTGCCACAATCACAAACCGCAGCCCTTCCCAAAGTCTAGTATCTGCAGACCTAGTTCAAAGCCGTATTCTATTTCATTCGTTATTACGTAAAATAAATTAAATGTTCAATTAATGTAGTAATGTAGTTCACTTTTATTTATAAAAATAATTCAGGGGGACAAAATGCGCAAAACGTGCGCTAGCTCCTTAATACATATTAGTCAGTTTTATAAAATGCTTATTTTCAACCATTCTGCATGACTGTCCGTGTAGCGTGGAAACAAAGAGCTCTCCTCTTTTCAGTAAAGTTAAGCAACGCAAACCCGGTTAGTACTTGGATAGGTGAACGTCTTACACTACCGTCTACTGCAGACTTTTCATGTTTTTGTTGTTTTTTTTTTCGCCTATTCACTTTTTTTGTCGTCATTTTGTCACTCATAGCAATAATTCTGTTTGCATGTGCTCTGCAGACGCCTTTTGCTAAGCCATGATTCCGCTTTTTGTTTTCCTTCCGTGTGCATTTCCGAATATACTTTTTTTTCACTTTACTATTAAGTCCGACGCGTGCACAGACTGGAATGTGCAGCCACGCAGCCTGATCATTGTTTACTTTGTCCGCTAACAGAATTGTTGAAGACAGTAAAACATACTAAATAAGTTGGCGGACAGAGAAGACCATGATCTAACTACGCGGATTTTCAGTATGATCTTGGTCTCTACTATTGGTATATGATACTTGTACACTTTTTACGCATGTTCACGTATTTGTTGCGTACAGTGAGCTGAATCTTTACCTGTTCGCATACGACATAAACTTTTTCACCTATTTGAGCTTATAACAAAATAGCAACATGCGAAAATGGGTCTTTTCGCATTGGCGGCGAACGAAGGTGCGCATAAGCCCGCACCTCAGAGTGCGCGCAGTCGAATCAGCGTCTTACTCTGTCCACTTAGAGATTTGTTGGAAGTTACTGAAAAGAAAAGATAGCAACATCTGACCAGACCGTGCTCACGGTTACCTGTGCCAATTCTATGAGCATATGATATATTAACATTTTCTCTGCTTCTAATAATAATAATAATAATATGATGTTCTGTGAAAGTTGTTCTTCCTGAACAATTGTATTCTGTCCAAATATCTGATTAGGTAGAAGAAGGCACTAATGTGTCTGAATATTTACGTGAATAGACCGCGACGAGAATCATACACCTACGTGAACAAGAAAAAAACTGATATTGGTAAATTTATAAAACGTACCGGCCTTAATTTGCCGTATTGCAGAAACTGTCCGAAGACGTTCATCCACGCATATGGTAGGCTTCAAATGTCTTATTGCATACGTGAACAACGAAGGCAAAGATTAGCTGCACACACGCAGTCGAAATAGGTCCTTCGCTTCAAATTCAACGGTTTGATATTGTAGAAAATATTGACGAACAGAGATACCTTGATTAGAAGAGCGGAAGCGTATGCCTGTCCGGGTCTCATGGCTATTGGCATGAGAATATGGAGCAATGATATTTTCTTACGATCCGACAAATAATAACAATACTAGGCGCATGAGAAAATGTCACATAATTCTTTGAGACATCATGATTTGATACATGCCTCCCTGCATCCATGCTATAGACAGTTTAAGATTCTAGTATGTTTGAACCTCTATACACAGATTCAGTTTTATAAATGTAGAAGGACAGCGTTGGGAACTACCGAATTAAGGCTGCAGCATACTATTACAATTTTGGTGCTGTAGATTCATTGGGTGCAATGAGTGAGCCACGCGCGCTTTCAATGAAAAAAAAAACATTGTGATACCAAGGAAAGGAGGTGTACTTTAGGCTCTTTAAATATGAATAGAAGTCAGTAATCATTTTTTTCT
This sequence comes from Anodontia alba, assembly GCA_964016985.1. Taxonomy (NCBI): domain Eukaryota; kingdom Metazoa; phylum Mollusca; class Bivalvia; order Lucinida; family Lucinidae; genus Anodontia; species Anodontia alba. The sequence continues at coordinate 56,086,289 of OZ024821.1, forward strand.
TCATAAATTCTTCAAACTCAAACAAAGACTTTGATCTTATTAATAAGAATGTTCACGCTGATAATGTTAACTGAAACAAAACAAAAAAAAAATAACTACAATGAAAACTCACACAAAATAAGGATAAAATATATATGTATATAAATAAAAAATAATGCCGAAGTAAGGGTTCGAACCCACACGATGAGACCTGTGTCATCTTTAAGAATAGTAAAAATCCACTCGAGCACCGTGCTACAAGTAATTCGTTTTTATTATTTTGTTCATATAACCTGATAAAGTGAATGGTTTGGTAAGGGGAGATAAATAGTCGTTGTAAAACGCTCGGTCGTCTTTGAGGAAAAAAGCGTAAAAAATGTGTCATCAGATTCAATCCAACATTTATGGTACTGATATTCAGATAGAAATAGACAATCCTTTTCTGTGAGTCTGTTTCTATTAAGAAAAAATGTGTCTAATAGGGCATATATTGAGGATAAATGTTACACCATTACCTATACGAAAACCATTTAATTTTAATACACGATGCCGAAAACCATTTAATTTTAATACACGACACATATTTAAAGCCAGCAATTCTGTGACAAGTACCCAATGTTAATTTCTCCAAGTAACTGGAGAGTTGCTGCCCAGGTTTTTCCTGGACGCTGAACGAAACAAACGCTTTCGTTCACAAACAGAATCCTTCCCGGTGGGGAGCATTCTGCAAGGGCAGTTCCCCATTTTTTTATATCTATTTTATGGGTGGTAGGGGCCTTTTTGAAAATCTTTTCGGGAATATATATATATACAAAACATTATATTTATTACAAAAAATGCTACTAAAATGTGAATTATTAGACAGCCAGAATATCGTGGAGTCTGCATATCTCTATCGTGTTTATATATCCAACAAACTGGAGCGTAGGCGGCAAATATTAAGTTTGCTGCTTTCGACTAAACGGTGAATTTACTACGTGCGTGGAATGTGCATGTTGACACGTGAGCACACAAAGCAGATCCTGAACACATAGCTCCTAACATGAACCATTTGGTCTGGGTCTACACAGTTTGCCATTCAATCAGTAGTTTATGATGCAGTTTCGCTGCTTTCGTTTAAGTGCTGATCTGACCACGTGCGTAGCCTGTCCATTTGGACACCATAGCAAACACCCAAATAGCATAGCTTCTAAAATGAACAATTTGATCTGGTTCTACACAGTCTTCCATTCAAACCAGTAGTTTTAGGCGTAGTTTGCTGCTATCGACTAAACACTGATTTGACGACCTGCGTAGAATATGTATATTGACACGTGAGTAAACAGCGCGGACCCAGATCACATAGCCACTAAAATGAACCATTTGATCTTGGTCTACACAGATTGCAATACAAACCAGTAGTTTTGGGCGCAGGTTGGCTGCTTTTTACTAAACGCCGAGTTGACCATGTGCGTAGCTTGTGCATTTTGACACGTGATCAAACAGTGTGAACCCAGATCACATAGCTCCTAAACTGAACCATTTGATCTGGGTCTACACAGTTTGTCATTCAAACCAGTAGTTTTGGACGCAGGTTGGCTGCTTTTTACTAAACGCCGAATTGATCATGTACGTAGCTTGTGCATTTTGACCACGTGATCAAAAAGTGTGAACCCAGATCAGATAGCTCCTAAACTGAATCATTTGATCTGGGTCTACACAGTTTGCCATTCAACCTGTAGTTTTGGACGCTGGTTTGCCGCTTTCGACTAAACGCTGATTTGCCCACGTGCGTACAATGTGCATGTTGACATGTGAGTAAACAGTGTGGACCCAGATTATACAGTTTCTAAAATGAATCATTTGATCTGGATCTACACACTTTGCCATTAAACCAGTAATTTCGGGTGCATCAAATTGTAATTAATTGGAATTTATAGGCTTGTCCAAATATCGTAATAGATATGATAAGGTACTAATAATCCTGAATATTTACCGTCAATACAGTGTTTCAGAGTGCAACACTAAGAAACACACAGACGAATTTGGTAATGGTAAAAGTATAAAACTTACAAGTCTTAATTCCTTATATTGCAGTCCTTATCCGACGTCGTTGGGCCACGCTTATGATAGTTATGTTTTCGAATTTGCTATAGAAAGAAAGAATGGCTGAACTGACAGCAGAAGGGCCACATATTACAAGAACTCGTAACGTAGTGGTTCACTCTGTCAGTTCGCGTGTGAAATAGGATGAAGGACTTGAGGACTGGACGTGTAAATCAATGAGAGAGAGAGAGAGAGAGAGAGAGATAGGAGGGAATGGATAGCACCCGATATGCTGTCGTCGATCCAAGTGCTTACTGGACTCGAAGTTTTTAAGCTGTGTCAACGTGAAGTGGATATAGATACACAAATAACTAAGATGACCATCTCTATCAACGGTACTATCTGACTACATGTGCGTTTACAGCAATCAGGCGCTAGCGTTTTGTTTTCATATATCACCTTCCTGTATAAATTTTCTAACTAAAACTTGGCCACATCTGTAGAGAAATTGAGCATTTGATTTATTTAGCTTCCTGATATATTCAACAGATTATCGGGTTGACGTAGATAAGCATGTACTAGACTAATACGTTGTGCCAAGTATTGAACACTAATTCGTGTACTATGTATTCGGAATGTGCTCCGTTTAATGCCTGTAATTGCTACCCTTCACTCTCCGCATCCAAACAGAAGTAAAGACAAAGAACACCTGCGGGTCGGGAAGAAAATTGATTATTACCAGCTAAATATTGAACATATTTCTCAGAGGCTAAGTAAAACACCTACTGATTAGAATAAAATCAAGCTTTAGAAATAAAGAAAAAGTGCAAAGAATAGCAGGAAAAACAAGAGCATTGATTAATGAGAAACAAAAGTGTAAAGAATAAGCATAATTGAAAAAAAAAAAAATTATGCGTGTATGTGTGTATATGACACGGCAATATTATTTATTAAAAGCTCATACTTGTATGGTGTTAAAAAAATGACATTTTAAAGAATGAGGGCTTTTCTTTATAGATAGAATAAGCTTTACCTTTACCCTCTTGTTTTATTTATTTATTTTTTATTTTTATTTTTTTTTTTTTTTTTTTTTTTTTTTTTTAGCAGACGACATTTAGAAATAATTTTCTCATTTTCCCCAGAAACAGGATTTGCCATTCGAAATGTCAAATCCTGTTTTGGAGACAATTTGCATGAAAGGTTTTCTTGGAAAAAATAAATAAATAAAAAAATATATCGCCATTTTTGCGTCTGCTGAATCAGCCCAGAGAGCGGATACGGTTAAAGAAAGAGACTATTAAAAAAAAAAGGTAAGAGAAAAGTCCAGGGAGTGCCACAATCACAAACCGCAGCCCTTCCCAAAGTCTAGTATCTGCAGACCTAGTTCAAAGCCGTATTCTATTTCATTCGTTATTACGTAAAATAAATTAAATGTTCAATTAATGTAGTAATGTAGTTCACTTTTATTTATAAAAATAATTCAGGGGGACAAAATGCGCAAAACGCGCGCTGGCTCCTTAATACATATTAGTCAGTTTTATAAAATGCTTATTTTCAACCATTCTGCATGACTGTCCGTGTAGGGTGGAAACAAAGAGCTCTCCTCTTTTCAGTAAAGTTAAGCAACGCAAACCCGGTTAGTACTTGGATAGGTGAACGTCTTACACTACCGTCTACTGCAGACTTTTCATGTTTTTGTTGTTTTTTTTTTCGCCTATTCACTTTTTTTGTCGTCATTTTGTCACTCATAGCAATAATTCTGTTTGCATGTGCTCTGCAGACGCCTTTTGCTAAGCCATGATTCCGCTTTTTGTTTTCCTTCCGTGTGCATTTCCGAATATACTTTTTTTTCACTTTACTATTAAGTCCGACGCGTGCACAGACTGGAATGTGCAGCCACGCAGCCTGATCATTGTTTACTTTGTCCGCTAACAGAATTGTTGAAGACAGTAAAACATACTAAATAAGTTGGCGGACAGAGAAGACCATGATCTAACTACGCGGATTTTCAGTATGATCTTGGTCTCTACTATTGGTATATGATACTTGTACACTTTTTACGCATGTTCACGTATTTGTTGCGTACAGTGAGCTGAATCTTTACCTGTTCGCATACGACATAAACTTTTTCACCTATTTGAGCTTATAACAAAATAGCAACATGCGAAAATGGGTCTTTTCGCATTGGCGGCGAACGAAGGTGCGCATAAGCCCGCACCTCAGAGTGCGCGCAGTCGAATCAGCGTCTTACTCTGTCCACTTAGAGATTTGTTGGAAGTTACTGAAAAGAAAAGATAGCAACACCTGACCAGACCGTGCTCACGGTTACCTGTGCCAATTCTATGAGCATATGATATATTAACATTTTCTCTGCTTCTAATAATAATAATAATAATATGATGTTCTGTGAAAGTTGTTCTTCCTGAACAATTGTATTCTGTCCAAATATCTGATTAGGTAGAAGAAGGCACTAATGTGTCTGAATATTTACGTGAATAGACCGCGACGAGAATCATACACCTACGTGAACAAGAAAAAAACTGATATTGGTAAATTTATAAAACGTACCGGCCTTAATTTGCCGTATTGCAGAAACTGTCCGAAGACGTTCATCCACGCATATGGTAGGCTTCAAATGTCTTATTGCATACGTGAACAACGAAGGCAAAGATTAGCTGCACACACGCAGTCGAAATAGGTCCTTCGCTTCAAATTCAACGGTTTGATATTGTAGAAAATATTGACGAACAGAGATACCTTGATTAGAAGAGCGGAAGCGTATGCCTGTCCGGGTCTCATGGCTATTGGCATGAGAATATGGAGCAATGATATTTTCTTACGATCCGACAAATAATAACAATACTAGGCGCATGAGAAAATGTCACATAATTCTTTGAGACATCATGATTTGATACATGCCTCCCTGCATCCATGCTATAGACAGTTTAAGATTCTAGTATGTTTGAACCTCTATACACAGATTCAGTTTTATAAATGTAGAAGGACAGCGTTGGGAACTACCGAATTAAGGCTGCAGCATACTATTACAATTTTGGTGCTGTAGATTCATTGGGTGCAATGTGAGCCACGCGCGCTTTCAATGAAAAAAAAAACATTGTGATACCAAGGAAAGGAGGTGTACTTTAGGCTCTTTAAATATGAATAGAAGTCAGTAATCATTTTTTTCTTCATAAATTCTTCAAACTCAAACAAAGACTTTGATCTTATTAATAAGAATGTTCACGCTGATAATGTTAACTGAAACAAAACAAAAAAAAAATAACTACAATGAAAACTCACACAAAATAAGGATAAAATATATATGTATATAAATAAAAAATAATGCCGAAGTAAGGGTTCGAACCCACACGATGAGACCTGTGTCATCTTTAAGAATAGTAAAAATCCACTCGAGCACCGTGCTACAAGTAACTCGTTTTTATTATTTTGTTCATATAACCTGATAAAGTGAATGGTTTGGTAAAGGGAGATAAATAGTCGTTGTAAAACGCTCGGTCGTCTTTGAGGAAAAAAGCGTAAAAAACGTGTCATCAGATTCAATCCAACATTTATGGTACTGATATTCAGATAGAAATAGACAATCCTTTTCTGTGAGTCTGTTTCTATTAAGAAAAAATGTGTCTAATAGGGCATATATTGAGGATAAATGTTACACCATTACCTATACGAAAACCATTTAATTTTAATACACGATGCCGAAAACCATTTAATTTTAATACACGACACATATTTAAAGCCAGCAATTCTGTGACAAGTACCCAATGTTAATTTCTCCAAGTAACTGGAGAGTTGCTGCCCAGGTTTTTCCTGGACGCTGAACGAAACAAACGCTTTCGTTCACAAACAGAATCCTTCCCGGTGGGGAGCATTCTGCAAGGGCAGTTCCCCATTTTTTTATATCTATTTTATGGGTGGTAGGGGCCTTTTTGAAAATCTTTTCGGGAATATATATATATACAAAACATTATATTTATTACAAAAAATGCTACTAAAATGTGAATTATTAGACAGCCAGAATATCGTGGAGTCTGCATATCTCTATCGTGTTTATATATCCAACAAACTGGAGCGTAGGCGGCAAATATTAAGTTTGCTGCTTTCGACTAAACGGTGAATTTACTACGTGCGTGGAATGTGCATGTTGACACGTGAGCACACAAAGCAGATCCTGAACACATAGCTCCTAACATGAACCATTTGGTCTGGGTCTACACAGTTTGCCATTCAATCAGTAGTTTATGATGCAGTTTCGCTGCTTTCGTTTAAGTGCTGATCTGACCACGTGCGTAGCCTGTCCATTTGGACACCATAGCAAACACCCAAATAGCATAGCTTCTAAAATGAACAATTTGATCTGGTTCTACACAGTCTTCCATTCAAACCAGTAGTTTTAGGCGTAGTTTGCTGCTATCGACTAAACACTGATTTGACGACCTGCGTAGAATATGTATATTGACACGTGAGTAAACAGCGCGGACCCAGATCACATAGCCCCTAAAATGAACCATTTGATCTTGGTATACACAGATTGCAATACAAACCAGTAGTTTTGGGCGCAGGTTGGCTGCTTTTTACTAAACGCCGAGTTGACCATGTGCGTAGCTTGTGCATTTTGACACGTGATCAAACAGTGTGAACCCAGATCACATAGCTCCTAAACTGAACCATTTGATCTGGGTCTACACAGTTTGTCATTCAAACCAGTAGTTTTGGACGCAGGTTGGCTGCTTTTTACTAAACGCCGAATTGATCATGTACGTAGCTTGTGCATTTTGACCACGTGATCAAAAAGTGTGAACCCAGATCAGATAGCTCCTAAACTGAATCATTTGATCTGGGTCTACACAGTTTGCCATTCAACCTGTAGTTTTGGACGCTGGTTTGCCGCTTTCGACTAAACGCTGATTTGCCCACGTGCGTACAATGTGCATGTTGACATGTGAGTAAACAGTGTGGACCCAGATTATACAGTTTCTAAAATGAATCATTTGATCTGGATCTACACACTTTGCCATTAAACCAGTAATTTCGGGTGCATCAAATTGTAATTAATTGGAATTTATAGGCTTGTCCAAATATCGTAATAGATATGATAAGGTACTAATAATCCTGAATATTTACCGTCAATACAGTGTTTCAGAGTGCAACACTAAGAAACACACAGACGAATTTGGTAATGGTAAAAGTATAAAACTTACAAGTCTTAATTCCTTATATTGCAGTCCTTATCCGACGTCGTTGGGCCACGCTTATGATAGTTATGTTTTCGAATTTGCTATAGAAAGAAAGAATGGCTGAACTGACAGCAGAAGGGCCACATATTACAAGAACTCGTAACGTAGTGGTTCACTCTGTCAGTTCGCGTGTGAAATAGGATGAAGGACTTGAGGACTGGATGTGTAAATCAATGAGAGAGAGAGAGAGAGAGAGAGATAGGAGGGAATGGATAGCACCCGATATGCTGTCGTCGATCCAAGTGCTTACTGGACTCGAAGTTTTTAAGCTGTGTCAACGTGAAGTGGATATAGATACACAAATAACTAAGATGACCATCTCTATCAACGGTACTATCTGACTACATGTGCGTTTACAGCAATCAGGCGCTAGCGTTTTGTTTTCATATATCACCTTCCTGTATAAATTTTCTAACTAAAACTTGGCCACATCTGTAGAGAAATTGAGCATTTGATTTATTTAGCTTCCTGATATATTCAACAGATTATCGGGTTGACGTAGATAAGCATGTACTAGACTAATACGTTGTGCCAAGTATTGAACACTAATTCGTGTACTATGTATTCGGAATGTGCTCCGTTTAATGCCTGTAATTGCTACCCTTCACTCTCCGCATCCAAACAGAAGTAAAGACAAAGAACACCTGCGGGTCGGGAAGAAAATTGATTATTACCAGCTAAATATTGAACATATTTCTCAGAGGCTAAGTAAAACACCTACTGATTAGAATAAAATCAAGCTTTAGAAATAAAGAAAAAGTGCAAAGAATAGCAGGAAAAACAAGAGCATTGATTAATGAGAAACAAAAGTGTAAAGAATAAGCATAATTGAAAAAAAAAAAAAAAAAAATTATGCGTGTATGTGTGTATATGACACGGCAATATTATTTATTAAAAGCTCATACTTGTATGGTGTTAAAAAAATGACATTTTAAAGAATGAGGGCTTTTCTTTATAGATAGAATAAGCTTTACCTTTACCCTCTTGTTTTATTTATTTATTTTTTATTTTTTTTTTTTTTTTTATTTATTTTTTTTTTTTTTTAGCAGACGACATTTAGAAATAATTTTCTCATTTTCCCCAGAAACAGGATTTGCCATTCGAAATGTCAAATCCTGTTTTGGAGACAATTTGCATGAAAGGTTTTCTTGGAAAAAATAAATAAATAAATAAATATATCGCCATTTTTGCGTCTGCTGAATCAGCCCAGAGAGCGGATACGGTTAAAGAAAGAGACTATTAAAAAAAAAAGGTAAGAGAAAAGTCCAGGGAGTGCCACAATCACAAACCGCAGCCCTTCCCAAAGTCTAGTATCTGCAGACCTAGTTCAAAGCCGTATTCTATTTCATTCGTTATTACGTAAAATAAATTAAATGTTCAATTAATGTAGTAATGTAGTTCACTTTTATTTATAAAAATAATTCAAGGGGGACAAAATGCGCAAAACGCGCGCTAGCTCCTTAATACATATTAGTCAGTTTTATAAAATGCTTATTTTCAACCATTCTGCATGACTGTCCGTGTAGGGTGGAAACAAAGAGCTCTCCTCTTTTCAGTAAAGTTAAGCAACGCAAACCCGGTTAGTACTTGGATAGGTGAACGTCTTACACTACCGTCTACTGCAGACTTTTCATGTTTTTGTTGTTTTTTTTCGCCTATTCACTTTTTTTGTCGTCATTTTGTCACTCATAGCAATAATTCTGTTTGCATGTGCTCTGCAGACGCCTTTTGCTAAGCCATGATTCCGCTTTTTGTTTTCCTTCCGTGTGCATTTCCGAATATACTTTTTTTTCACTTTACTATTAAGTCCGACGCGTGCACAGACTGGAATGTGCAGCCACGCAGCCTGATCATTGTTTACTTTGTCCGCTAACAGAATTGTTGAAGACAGTAAAACATACTAAATAAGTTGGCGGACAGAGAAGACCATGATCTAACTACGCGGATTTTCAGTATGATCTTGGTCTCTACTATTGGTATATGATACTTGTACACTTTTTACGCATGTTCACGTATTTGTTGCGTACAGTGAGCTGAATCTCCCCTGTTCGCATACGACATAAACTTTTTCACCTATTTGAGCTTATAACAAAATAGCAACATGCGAAAATGGGTCTTTTCGCATTGGCGGCGAACGAAGGTGCGCATAAGCCCGCACCTCAGAGTGCGCGCAGTCGAATCAGCGTCTTACTCTGTCCACTTAGAGATTTGTTGGAAGTTACTGAAAAGAAAAGATAGCAACACCTGACCAGACCGTGCTCACGGTTACCTGTGCCAATTCTATGAGCATATGATATATTAACATTTTCTCTGCTTCTAATAATAATAATAATAATATGATGTTCTGTGAAAGTTGTTCTTCCTGAACAATTGTATTCTGTCCAAATATCTGATTAGGTAGAAGAAGGCACTAATGTGTCTGAATATTTACGTGAATAGACCGCGACGAGAATCATACACCTACGTGAACAAGAAAAAAACTGATATTGGTAAATTTATAAAACGTACCGGCCTTAATTTGCCGTATTGCAGAAACTGTCCGAAGACGTTCATCCACGCATATGGTAGGCTTCAAATGTCTTATTGCATACGTGAACAACGAAGGCAAAGATTAGCTGCACACACGCAGTCGAAATAGGTCCTTCGCTTCAAATTCAACGGTTTGATATTGTAGAAAATATTGACGAACAGAGATACCTTGATTAGAAGAGCGGAAGCGTATGCCTGTCCGGGTCTCATGGCTATTGGCATGAGAATATGGAGCAATGATATTTTCTTACGATCCGACAAATAATAACAATAGTAGGCGCATGAGAAAATGTCACATAATTCTTTGAGACATCATGATTTGATACATGCCTCCCTGCATCCATGCTATAGACAGTTTAAGATTCTAGTATGTTTGAACCTCTACACACAGATTCAGTTTTATAAATGTAGAAGGACAGCGTTGGGAACTACCGAATTAAGGCTGCAGCATACCATTACAATTTTGGTGCTGTAGATTCATTGGGTGCAATGAGTGAGCCACGCGCGCTTTCAATGAAAAAAAAAAAACATTGTGATACCAAGGAAAGGAGGTGTACTTTAGGCTCTTTAAATATGAATAGTAGTCAGTAATCATTTTTTTCTTCATAAATTCTTCAAACTCAAACAAAGACTTTGATCTTATTAATAAGAATGTTCACGCTGATAATGTTAGCTGAAACAAAACAAAAAAAAATAACTACAATGAAAACTCACACAAAATAAGGATAAAATATATATGTATATAAATAAAAAATAATGCCGAAGTAAGGGTTCGAACCCACACGATGAGACCTGTGTCATCTTTAAGAATAGTAAAAATCCACTCGAGCACCGTGCTACAAGTAATTCGTTTTTATTATTTTGTTCATATAACCTGATAAAGTGAATGGTTTGGTAAAGGGAGATAAATAGTCGTTGTAAAACGCTCGGTCGTCTTTGAGGAAAAAAGCGTAAAAAACGTGTCATCAGATTCAATCCAACATTTATGGTACTGATATTCAGATAGAAATAGACAATCCTTTTCTGTGAGTCTGTTTCTATTAAGAAAAAATGTGTCTAATAGGGCATATATTGAGGATAAATGTTACACCATTACCTATACGAAAACCATTTAATTTTAATACACGATGCCGAAAACCATTTAATTTTAATACACGACACATATTTAAAGCGAGCAATTCTGTGACAAGTACCCAATGTTAATTTCTCCAAGTAACTGGAGAGTTGCTGCCCAGGTTTTTCCTGGACGCTGAACGAAACAAACGCTTTCGTTCACAAACAGAATCCTTCCCGGTGGGGAGCATTCTGCAAGGGCAGTTCCCCATTTTTTTATATCTATTTTATGGGTGGTAGGGGCCTTTTTGAAAATCTTTTCGGGAATATATATATATACAAAACATTATATTTATTACAAAAAATGCTACTAAAATGTGAATTATTAGACAGCCAGAATATCGTGGAGTCTGCATATCTCTATCGTGTTTATATATCCAACAAACTGGAGCGTAGGCGGCAAATATTAAGTTTGCTGCTTTCGACTAAACGGTGAATTTACTACGTGCGTGGAATGTGCATGTTGACACGTGAGCACACAAAGCAGATCCTGAACACATAGCTCCTAACATGAACCATTTGGTCTGGGTCTACACAGTTTGCCATTCAATCAGTAGTTTATGATGCAGTTTCGCTGCTTTCGTTTAAGTGCTGATCTGACCACGTGCGTAGCCTGTCCATTTGGACACCATAGCAAACACCCAAATAGCATAGCTTCTAAAATGAACAATTTGATCTGGTTCTACACAGTCTTCCATTCAAACCAGTAGTTTTAGGCGTAGTTTGCTGCTATCGACTAAACACTGATTTGACGACCTGCGTAGAATATGTATATTGACACGTGAGTAAACAGCGCGGACCCAGATCACATAGCCACTAAAATGAACCATTTGATCTTGGTCTACACAGATTGCAATACAAACCAGTAGTTTTGGGCGCAGGTTGGCTGCTTTTTACTAAACGCCGAGTTGACCATGTGCGTAGCTTGTGCATTTTGACACGTGATCAAACAGTGTGAACCCAGATCACATAGCTCCTAAACTGAACCATTTGATCTGGGTCTACACAGTTTGTCATTCAAACCAGTAGTTTTGGACGCAGGTTGGCTGCTTTTTACTAAACGCCGAATTGATCATGTACGTAGCTTGTGCATTTTGACCACGTGATCAAAAAGTGTGAACCCAGATCAGATAGCTCCTAAACTGAATCATTTGATCTGGGTCTACACAGTTTGCCATTCAACCTGTAGTTTTGGACGCTGGTTTGCCGCTTTCGACTAAACGCTGATTTGCCCACGTGCGTACAATGTGCATGTTGACATGTGAGTAAACAGTGTGGACCCAGATTATACAGTTTCTAAAATGAATCATTTGATCTGGATCTACACACTTTGCCATTAAACCAGTAATTTCGGGTGCATCAAATTGTAATTAATTGGAATTTATAGGCTTGTCCAAATATCGTAATAGATATGATAAGGTACTAATAATCCTGAATATTTACCGTCAATACAGTGTTTCAGAGTGCAACACTAAGAAACACACAGACGAATTTGGTAATGGTAAAAGTATAAAACTTACAAGTCTTAATTCCTTATATTGCAGTCCTTATCCGACGTCGTTGGGCCACGCTTATGATAGTTATGTTTTCGAATTTGCTATAGAAAGAAAGAATGGCTGAACTGACAGCAGAAGGGCCACATATTACAAGAACTCGTAACGTAGTGGTTCACTCTGTCAGTTCGCGTGTGAAATAGGATGAAGGACTTGAGGACTGGACGTGTAAATCAATGAGAGAGAGAGAGAGAGAGAGATAGGAGGGAATGGATAGCACCCGATATGCTGTCGTCGATCCAAGTGCTTACTGGACTCGAAGTTTTTAAGCTGTGTCAACGTGAAGTGGATATAGATACACAAATAACTAAGATGACCATCTCTATCAACGGTACTATCTGACTACATGTGCGTTTACAGCAATCAGGCGCTAGCGTTTTGTTTTCATATATCACCTTCCTGTATAAATTTTCTAACTAAAACTTGGCCACATCTGTAGAGAAATTGAGCATTTGATTTATTTAGCTTCCTGATATATTCAACAGATTATCGGGTTGACGTAGATAAGCATGTACTAGACTAATACGTTGTGCCAAGTATTGAACACAAATTCGTGTACTATGTATTCGGAATGTGCTCCGTTTAATGCCTGTAATTGCTACCCTTCACTCTCCGCATCCAAACAGAAGTAAAGACAAAGAACACCTGCGGGTCGGGAAGAAAATTGATTATTACCAGCTAAATATTGAACATATTTCTCAGAGGCTAAGTAAAACACCTACTGATTAGAATAAAATCAAGCTTTAGAAATAAAGAAAAAGTGCAAAGAATAGCAGGAAAAACAAGAGCATTGATTAATGAGAAACAAAAGTGTAAAGAATAAGCATAATTGAAAAAAAAAAAAAAAAAAATTATGCGTGTATGTGTGTATATGACACGGCAATATTATTTATTAAAAGCTCATACTTGTATGGTGTTAAAAAAATGACATTTTAAAGAATGAGGGCTTTTCTTTATAGATAGAATAAGCTTTACCTTTACCCTCTTGTTTTATTTATTTATTTTTTATTTTTTTTTTTTTTTTTTTTTTTATTTATTTTTTTTTTTTTTTAGCAGACGACATTTAGAAATAATTTTCTCATTTTCCCCAGAAACAGGATTTGCCATTCGAAATGTCAAATCCTGTTTTGGAGACAATTTGCATGAAAGGTTTTCTTGGAAAAAATAAATAAATAAATAAATATATCGCCATTTTTGCGTCTGCTGAATCAGCCCAGAGAGCGGATACGGTTAAAGAAAGAGACTATTAAAAAAAAAAGGTAAGAGAAAAGTCCAGGGAGTGCCACAATCACAAACCGCAGCCCTTCCCAAAGTCTAGTATCTGCAGACCTAGTTCAAAGCCGTATTCTATTTCATTCGTTATTACGTAAAATAAATTAAATGTTCAATTAATGTAGTAATGTAGTTCACTTTTATTTATAAAAATAATTCAGGGGGACAAAATGCGCAAAACGCGCGCTGGCTCCTTAATACATATTAGTCAGTTTTATAAAATGCTTATTTTCAACCATTCTGCATGACTGTCCGTGTAGGGTGGAAACAAAGAGCTCTCCTCTTTTCAGTAAAGTTAAGCAACGCAAACCCGGTTAGTACTTGGATAGGTGAACGTCTTACACTACCGTCTACTGCAGACTTTTCATGTTTTTGTTGTTGTTTTTTTTTTCGCCTATTCACTTTTTTTGTCGTCATTTTGTCACTCATAGCAATAATTCTGTTTGCATGTGCTCTGCAGACGCCTTTTGCTAAGCCATGATTCCGCTTTTTGTTTTCCTTCCGTGTGCATTTCCGAATATACTTTTTTTTCACTTTACTATTAAGTCCGACGCGTGCACAGACTGGAATGTGCAGCCACGCAGCCTGATCATTGTTTACTTTGTCCGCTAACAGAATTGTTGAAGACAGTAAAACATACTAAATAAGTTGGCGGACAGAGAAGACCATGATCTAACTACGCGGATTTTCAGTATGATCTTGGTCTCTACTATTGGTATATGATACTTGTACACTTTTTACGCATGTTCACGTATTTGTTGCGTACAGTGAGCTGAATCTTTACCTGTTCGCATACGACATAAACTTTTTCACCTATTTGAGCTTATAACAAAATAGCAACATGCGAAAATGGGTCTTTTCGCATTGGCGGCGAACGAAGGTGCGCATAAGCCCGCACCTCAGAGTGCGCGCAGTCGAATCAGCGTCTTACTCTGTCCACTTAGAGATTTGTTGGAAGTTACTGAAAAGAAAAGATAGCAACACCTGACCAGACCGTGCTCACGGTTACCTGTGCCAATTCTATGAGCATATGATATATTAACATTTTCTCTGCTTCTAATAATAATAATAATAATATGATGTTCTGTGAAAGTTGTTCTTCCTGAACAATTGTATTCTGTCCAAATATCTGATTAGGTAGAAGAAGGCACTAATGTGTCTGAATATTTACGTGAATAGACCGCGACGAGAATCATACACCTACGTGAACAAGAAAAAAACTGATATTGGTAAATTTATAAAACGTACCGGCCTTAATTTGCCGTATTGCAGAAACTGTCCGAAGACGTTCATCCACGCATATGGTAGGCTTCAAATGTCTTATTGCATACGTGAACAACGAAGGCAAAGATTAGCTGCACACACGCAGTCGAAATAGGTCCTTCGCTTCAAATTCAACGGTTTGATATTGTAGAAAATATTGACGAACAGAGATACCTTGATTAGAAGAGCGGAAGCGTATGCCTGTCCGGGTCTCATGGCTATTGGCATGAGAATATGGAGCAATGATATTTTCTTACGATCCGACAAATAATAACAATACTAGGCGCATGAGAAAATGTCACATAATTCTTTGAGACATCATGATTTGATACATGCCTCCCTGCATCCATGCTATAGACAGTTTAAGATTCTAGTATGTTTGAACCTCTATACACAGATTCAGTTTTATAAATGTAGAAGGACAGCGTTGGGAACTACCGAATTAAGGCTGCAGCATACTATTACAATTTTGGTGCTGTAGATTCATTGGGTGCAATGAGTGAGCCACGCGCGCTTTCAATGAAAAAAAAAAAACATTGTGATACCAAGGAAAGGAGGTGTACTTTAGGCTCTTTAAATATGAATAGTAGTCAGTAATCATTTTTTTTCTTCATAAATTCTTCAAACTCAAACAAAGACTTTGATATTATTAATAAGAATGTTCACGCTGATAATGTTAACTGAAACAAAACAAAAAAAAATAACTACAATGAAAACTCACACAAAATAAGGATAAAATATATATGTATATAAATAAAAAATAATGCCGAAGTAAGGGTTCGAACCCACACGATGAGACCTGTGTCATCTTTAAGAATAATAAAAATCCACTCGAGCACCGTGCTACAAGTAATTCGTTTTTATTATTTTGTTCATATAACCTGATAAAGTGAATGGTTTGGTAAAGGGAGATAAATAGTCGTTGTAAAACGCTCGGTCGTCTTTGAGGAAAAAAGCGTAAAAAACGTGTCATCAGATTCAATCCAACATTTATGGTACTGATATTCAGATAGAAATAGACAATCCTTTTCTGTGAGTCTGTTTCTATTAAGAAAAAATGTGTCTAATAGGGCATATATTGAGGATAAATGTTACATCATTACCTATACGAAAACCATTTAATTTTAATACACGATGCCGAAAACCATTTAATTTTAATACACGACACATATTTAAAGCCAGCAATTCTGTGACAAGTACCCAATGTTAATTTCTCCAAGTAACTGGAGAGTTGCTGCCCAGGTTTTTCCTGGACGCTGAACGAAACAAACGCTTTCGTTCACAAACAGAATCCTTCCCGGTGGGGAGCATTCTGCAAGGGCAGTTCCCCATTTTTTTATATCTATTTTATGGGTGGTAGGGGCCTTTTTGAAAATCTTTTCGGGAATATATATATATACAAAACATTATATTTATTACAAAAAATGCTACTAAAATGTGCTTAATTATTAGACAGCCAGAATATCGTGGAGTCTGCATATCTCTATCGTGTTTATATATCCAACAAACTGGAGCGTAGGCGGCAAATATTAAGTTTGCTGCTTTCGACTAAACGGTGAATTTACTACGTGCGTGGAATGTGCATGTTGACACGTGAGCACACAAAGCAGATCCTGAACACATAGCTCCTAACATGAACCATTTGGTCTGGGTCTACACAGTTTGCCATTCAATCAGTAGTTTATGATGCAGTTTCGCTGCTTTCGTTTAAGTGCTGATCTGACCACGTGCGTAGCCTGTCCATTTGGACACCATAGCAAACACCCAAATAGCATAGCTTCTAAAATGAACAATTTGATCTGGTTCTACACAGTCTTCCATTCAAACCAGTAGTTTTAGGCGTAGTTTGCTGCTATCGACTAAACACTGATTTGACGACCTGCGTAGAATATGTATATTGACACGTGAGTAAACAGCGCGGACCCAGATCACATAGCCCCTAAAATGAACCATTTGATCTTGGTCTACACAGATTGCAATACAAACCAGTAGTTTTGGGCGCAGGTTGGCTGCTTTTTACTAAACGCCGAGTTGACCATGTGCGTAGCTTGTGCATTTTGACACGTGATCAAACAGTGTGAACCCAGATCACATAGCTCCTAAACTGAACCATTTGATCTGGGTCTACACAGTTTGTCATTCAAACCAGTAGTTTTGGACGCAGGTTGGCTGCTTTTTACTAAACGCCGAATTGATCATGTACGTAGCTTGTGCATTTTGACCACGTGATCAAAAAGTGTGAACCCAGATCAGATAGCTCCTAAACTGAATCATTTGATCTGGGTCTACACAGTTTGCCATTCAACCTGTAGTTTTGGACGCTGGTTTGCCGCTTTCGACTAAACGCTGATTTGCCCACGTGCGTACAATGTGCATGTTGACATGTGAGTAAACAGTGTGGACCCAGATTATACAGTTTCTAAAATGAATCATTTGATCTGGATCTACACACTTTGCCATTAAACCAGTAATTTCGGGTGCATCAAATTGTAATTAATTGGAATTTATAGGCTTGTCCAAATATCGTAATAGATATGATAAGGTACTAATAATCCTGAATATTTACCGTCAATACAGTGTTTCAGAGTGCAACACTAAGAAACACACAGACGAATTTGGTAATGGTAAAAGTATAAAACTTACAAGTCTTAATTCCTTATATTGCAGTCCTTATCCGACGTCGTTGGGCCACGCTTATGATAGTTATGTTATCGAATTTGCTATAGAAAGAAAGAATGGCTGAACTGACAGCAGAAGGGCCACATATTACAAGAACTCGTAACGTAGTGGTTCACTCTGTCAGTTCGCGTGTGAAATAGGATGAAGGACTTGAGGACTGGACGTGTAAATCAATGAGAGAGAGAGAGAGAGAGAGATAGGAGGGAATGGATAGCACCCGATATGCTGTCGTCGATCCAAGTGCTTACTGGACTCGAAGTTTTTAAGCTGTGTCAACGTGAAGTGGATATAGATACACAAATAACTAAGATGACCATCTCTATCAACGGTACTATCTGACTACATGTGCGTTTACAGCAATCAGGCGCTAGCGTTTTGTTTTCATATATCACCTTCCTGTATAAATTTTCTAACTAAAACTTGGCCACATCTGTAGAGAAATTGAGCATTTGATTTATTTAGCTTCCTGATATATTCAACAGATTATCGGGTTGACGTAGATAAGCATGTACTAGACTAATACGTTGTGCCAAGTATTGAACACTAATTCGTGTACTATGTATTCGGAATGTGCTCCGTTTAATGCCTGTAATTGCTACCCTTCACTCTCCGCATCCAAACAGAAGTAAAGACAAAGAACACCTGCGGGTCGGGAAGAAAATTGATTATTACCAGCTAAATATTGAACATATTTCTCAGAGGCTAAGTAAAACACCTACTGATTAGAATAAAATCAAGCTTTAGAAATAAAGAAAAAGTGCAAAGAATAGCAGGAAAAACAAGAGCATTGATTAATGAGAAACAAAAGTGTAAAGAATAAGCATAATTGAAAAAAAAAAAAAAAATTATGCGTGTATGTGTGTATATGACACGGCAATATTATTTATTAAAAGCTCATAGAATGACGGCTTTTCTTTATAGATAGAATAAGCTTTACCTTTACCCTCTTGTTTTATTTATTTATTTTTTATTTTCTTTTTTTTTTTTTTATTTTTTTTTTTTTTTTTAGCAGACGACATTTAGAAATAATTTTCTCATTTTCCCCAGAAACAGGATTTGCCATTCGAAATGTCAAATCCTGTTTTGGAGACAATTTGCATGAAAGGTTTTCTTGGAAAAAATAAATAAATAAAAAAATATATCGCCATTTTTGCGTCTGCTGAATCAGCCCAGAGAGCGGATACGGTTAAAGAAAGAGACTATTAAAAAAAAAAGGTAAGAGAAAAGTCCAGGGAGTGCCACAATCACAAACCGCAGCCCTTCCCAAAGTCTAGTATCTGCAGACCTAGTTCAAAGCCGTATTCTATTTCATTCGTTATTACGTAAAATAAATTAAATGTTCAATTAATGTAGTAATGTAGTTCACTTTTATTTATAAAAATAATTCAGGGGGACAAAATGCGCAAAACGCGCGATAGCTCCTTAATACATATTAGTCAGTTTTATAAAATGCTTATTTTCAACCATTCTGCATGACTGTCCGTGTAGGGTGGAAACAAAGAGCTCTCCTCTTTTCAGTAAAGTTAAGCAACGCAAACCCGGTTAGTACTTGGATAGGTGAACGTCTTACACTACCGTCTACTGCAGACTTTTCATGTTTTTGTTGTTTTTTTTTCGCCTATTCACTTTTTTTGTCGTCATTTTGTCACTCATAGCAATAATTCTGTTTGCATGTGCTCTGCAGACGCCTTTTGCTAAGCCATGATTCCGCTTTTTGTTTTCCTTCCGTGTGCATTTCCGAATATACTTTTTTTTCACTTTACTATTAAGTCCGACGCGTGCACAGACTGG
The DNA here is from genome assembly GCA_964016985.1 of Anodontia alba. Classification (NCBI taxonomy): domain Eukaryota; kingdom Metazoa; phylum Mollusca; class Bivalvia; order Lucinida; family Lucinidae; genus Anodontia; species Anodontia alba. The sequence continues at coordinate 56,105,748 of OZ024821.1, forward strand.
AATGTGCAGCCACGCAGCCTGATCATTGTTTACTTTGTCCGCTAACAGAATTGTTGAAGACAGTAAAACATACTAAATAAGTTGGCGGACAGAGAAGACCATGATCTAACTACGCGGATTTTCAGTATGATCTTGGTCTCTACTATTGGTATATGATACTTGTACACTTTTTACGCATGTTCACGTATTTGTTGCGTACAGTGAGCTGAATCTTTACCTGTTCGCATACGACATAAACTTTTTCACCTATTTGAGCTTATAACAAAATAGCAACATGCGAAAATGGGTCTTTTCGCATTGGCGGCGAACGAAGGTGCGCATAAGCCCGCACCTCAGAGTGCGCGCAATCGAATCAGCGTCTTACTCTGTCCACTTAGAGATTTGTTGGAAGTTACTGAAAAGAAAAGATAGCAACACCTGACCAGACCGTGCTCACGGTTACCTGTGCCAATTCTATGAGCATATGATATATTAACATTTCCTCTGCTTCTAATAATAATAATAATAATATGATGTTCTGTGAAAGTTGTTCTTCCTGAACAATTGTATTCTGTCCAAATATCTGATTAGGTAGAAGAAGGCACTAATGTGTCTGAATATTTACGTGAATAGACCGCGACGAGAATCATACACCTACGTGAACAAGAAAAAAACTGATATTGGTAAATTTATAAAACGTACCGGCCTTAATTTGCCGTATTGCAGAAACTGTCCGAAGACGTTCATCCACGCATATGGTAGGCTTCAAATGTCTTATTGCATACGTGAACAACGAAGGCAAAGATTAGCTGCACACACGCAGTCGAAATAGGTCCTTCGCTTCAAATTCAACGGTTTGATATTGTAGAAAATATTGACGAACAGAGATACCTTGATTAGAAGAGCGGAAGCGTATGCCTGTCCGGGTCTCATGGCTATTGGCATGAGAATATGGAGCAATGATATTTTCTTACGATCCGACAAATAATAACAATACTAGGCGCATGAGAAAATGTCACATAATTCTTTGAGACATCATGATTTGATACATGCCTCCCTGCATCCATGCTATAGACAGTTTAAGATTCTAGTATGTTTGAACCTCTATACACAGATTCAGTTTTATAAATGTAGAAGGACAGCGTTGGGAACTACCGAATTAAGGCTGCAACATACTATTACAATTTTGGTGCTGTAGATTCATTGGGTGCAATGAGTGAGCCACGCGCGCTTTCAATGAAAAAAAAAACAACATTGTGATATCAAGGAAAGGAGGTGTACTTTAGGCTCTTTAAATATGAATAGTAGTCAGTAATCATTTTTTTTCTTCATAAATTCTTCAAACTCAAACAAAGACTTTGATATTATTAATAAGAATGTTCACGCTGATAATGTTAACTGAAACAAAACAAAAAAAAATAACTACAATGAAAACACACAAAATAAGGATAAAATATATATGTATATAAATAAAAAATAATGCCGAAGTAAGGGTTCGAACCCACACGATGAGACCTGTGTCATCTTTAAGAATAATAAAAATCCACTCGAGCACCGTGCTACAAGTAATTCGTTTTTATTATTTTGTTCATATAACCTGATAAAGTGAATGGTTTGGTAAAGGGAGATAAATAGTCGTTGTAAAACGCTCGGTCGTCTTTGAGGAAAAAAGCGTAAAAAACGTGTCATCAGATTCAATCCAACATTTATGGTACTGATATTCAGATAGAAATAGACAATCCTTTTCTGTGAGTCTGTTTCTATTAAGAAAAAATGTGTCTAATAGGGCATATATTGAGGATAAATGTTACATCATTACCTATACGAAAACCATTTAATTTTAATACACGATGCCGAAAACCATTTGATTTTAATACACGACACATATTTAAAGCCAGCAATTCTGTGACAAGTACCCAATGTTAATTTCTCCAAGTAACTGGAGAGTTGCTGCCCAGGTTTTTCCTGGACGCTGAACGAAACAAACGCTTTCGTTCACAAACAGAATCCTTCCCGGTGGGGAGCATTCTGCAAGGGCAGTTCCCCATTTTTTTATATCTATTTTATGGGTGGTAGGGGCCTTTTTGAAAATCTTTTCGGGAATATATATATATACAAAACATTATATTTATTACAAAAAATGCTACTAAAATGTGAATTATAAGACAGCCAGAATATCGTGGAGTCTGCATATCTCTATCGTGTTTATATATCCAACAAACTGGAGCGTAGGCGGCAAATATTAAGTTTGCTGCTTTCGACTAAACGGTGAATTTACTACGTGCGTGGAATGTGCATGTTGACACGTGAGCACACAAAGCAGATCCTGAACACATAGCTCCTAACATGAACCATTTGGTCTGGGTCTACACAGTTTGCCATTCAATCAGTAGTTTATGATGCAGTTTCGCTGCTTTCGTTTAAGTGCTGATCTGACCACGTGCGTAGCCTGTCCATTTGGACACCATAGCAAACACCCAAATAGCATAGCTTCTAAAATGAACAATTTGATCTGGTTCTACACAGTCTTCCATTTAAACCAGTAGTTTTAGGCGTAGTTTGCTGCTATCGACTAAACACTGATTTGACGACCTGCGTAGAATATGTATATTGACACGTGAGTAAACAGCGCGGACCCAGATCACATAGCCCCTAAAATGAACCATTTGATCTTGGTATACACAGATTGCAATACAAACCAGTAGTTTTGGGCGCAGGTTGGCTGCTTTTTACTAAACGCCGAGTTGACCATGTGCGTAGCTTGTGCATTTTGACACGTGATCAAACAGTGTGAACCCAGATCACATAGCTCCTAAACTGAACCATTTGATCTGGGTCTACACAGTTTGTCATTCAAACCAGTAGTTTTGGACGCAGGTTGGCTGCTTTTTACTAAACGCCGAATTGATCATGTACGTAGCTTGTGCATTTTGACCACGTGATCAAAAAGTGTGAACCCAGATCAGATAGCTCCTAAACTGAATCATTTGATCTGGGTCTACACAGTTTGCCATTCAACCTGTAGTTTTGGACGCTGGTTTGCCGCTTTCGACTAAACGCTGATTTGCCCACGTGCGTACAATGTGCATGTTGACATGTGAGTAAACAGTGTGGACCCAGATTATACAGTTTCTAAAATGAATCATTTGATCTGGATCTACACACTTTGCCATTAAACCAGTAATTTCGGGTGCATCAAATTGTAATTAATTGGAATTTATAGGCTTGTCCAAATATCGTAATAGATATGATAAGGTACTAATAATCCTGAATATTTACCGTCAATACAGTGTTTCAGAGTGCAACACTAAGAAACACACAGACGAATTTGGTAATGGTAAAAGTATAAAACTTACAAGTCTTAATTCCTTATATTGCAGTCCTTATCCGACGTCGTTGGGCCACGCTTATGATAGTTATGTTTTCGAATTTGCTATAGAAAGAAAGAATGGCTGAACTGACAGCAGAAGGGCCACATATTACAAGAACTCGTAACGTAGTGGTTCACTCTGTCAGTTCGCGTGTGAAATAGGATGAAGGACTTGAGGACTGGACGTGTAAATCAATGAGAGAGAGAGAGAGAGAGAGATAGGAGGGAATGGATAGCACCCGATATGCTGTCGTCGATCCAAGTGCTTACTGGACTCGAAGTTTTTAAGCTGTGTCAACGTGAAGTGGATATAGATACACAAATAACTAAGATGACCATCTCTATCAACGGTACTATCTGACTACATGTGCGTTTACAGCAATCAGGCGCTAGCGTTTTGTTTTCATATATCACCTTCCTGTATAAATTTTCTAACTAAAACTTGGCCACATCTGTAGAGAAATTGAGCATTTGATTTATTTAGCTTCCTGATATATTCAACAGATTATCGGGTTGACGTAGATAAGCATGTACTAGACTAATACGTTGTTCCAAGTATTGAACACTAATTCGTGTACTATGTATTCGGAATGTGCTCCGTTTAATGCCTGTAATTGCTACCCTTCACTCTCCGCATCCAAACAGAAGTAAAGACAAAGAACACCTGCGGGTCGGGAAGAAAATTGATTATTACCAGCTAAATATTGAACATATTTCTCAGAGGCTAAGTAAAACACCTACTGATTAGAATAAAATCAAGCTTTAGAAATAAAGAAAAAGTGCAAAGAATAGCAGGAAAAACAAGAGCATTGATTAATGAGAAACAAAAGTGTAAAGAATAAGCATAATTGAAAAAAAAAAAAAAAATTATGCGTGTATGTGTGTATATGACACGGCAATATTATTTATTAAAAGCTCATACTTGTATGGTGTTAAAAAAATGACATTTTAAAGAATGAGGGCTTTTCTTTATAGATAGAATAAGCTTTACCTTTACCCTCTTGTTTTATTTATTTATTTTTTATTTTTATTTTTTTTTATTATTTTTTTTTTTTTTTAGCAGACGACATTTAGAAATAATTTTCTCATTTTCCCCAGAAACAGGATTTGCCATTCGAAATGTCAAATCCTGTTTTGGAGACAATTTGCATGAAAGGTTTTCTTGGAAAAAATAAATAAATAAAAAAATATATCGCCATTTTTGCGTCTGCTGAATCAGCCCAGAGAGCGGATACGGTTAAAGAAAGAGACTATTAAAAAAAAAAAGGTAAGAGAAAAGTCCAGGGAGTGCCACAATCACAAACCGCAGCCCTTCCCAAAGTCTAGTATCTGCAGACCTAGTTCAAAGCCGTATTCTATTTCATTCGTTATTACGTAAAATAAATTAAATGTTCAATTAATGTAGTAATGTAGTTCACTTTTATTTATAAAAATAATTCAGGGGGACAAAATGCGCAAAACGCGCGATAGCTCCTTAATACATATTAGTCAGTTTTATAAAATGCTTATTTTCAACCATTCTGCATGACTGTCCGTGTAGGGTGGAAACAAAGAGCTCTCCTCTTTTCAGTAAAGTTAAGCAACGCAAACCCGGTTAGTACTTGGATAGGTGAACGTCTTACACTACCGTCTACTGCAGACTTTTCATGTTTTTGTTGTTTTTTTTCGCCTATTCACTTTTTTTGTCGTCATTTTGTCACTCATAGCAATAATTCTGTTTGCATGTGCTCTGCAGACGCCTTTTGCTAAGCCATGATTCCGCTTTTTGTTTTCCTTCCGTGTGCATTTCCGAATATACTTTTTTTTCACTTTACTATTAAGTCCGACGCGTGCACAGACTGGAATGTGCAGCCACGCAGCCTGATCATTGTTTACTTTGTCCGCTAACAGAATTGTTGAAGACAGTAAAACATACTAAATAAGTTGGCGGACAGAGAAGACCATGATCTAACTACGCGGATTTTCAGTATGATCTTGGTCTCTACTATTGGTATATGATACTTGTACACTTTTTACGCATGTTCACGTATTTGTTGCGTACAGTGAGCTGAATCTTTACCTGTTCGCATACGACATAAACTTTTTCACCTATTTGAGCTTATAACAAAATAGCAACATGCGAAAATGGGTCTTTTCGCATTGGCGGCGAACGAAGGTGCGCATAAGCCCGCACCTCAGAGTGCGCGCAGTCGAATCAGCGTCTTACTCTGTCCACTTAGAGATTTGTTGGAAGTTACTGAAAAGAAAAGATAGCAACACCTGACCAGACCGTGCTCACGGTTACCTGTGCCAATTCTATGAGCATATGATATATTAACATTTTCTCTGCTTCTAATAATAATAATAATAATATGATGTTCTGTGAAAGTTGTTCTTCCTGAACAATTGTATTCTGTCCAAATATCTGATTAGGTAGAAGAAGGCACTAATGTGTCTGAATATTTACGTGAATAGACCGCGACGAGAATCATACACCTACGTGAACAAGAAAAAAACTGATATTGGTAAATTTATAAAACGTACCGGCCTTAATTTGCCGTATTGCAGAAACTGTCCGAAGACGTTCATCCACGCATATGGTAGGCTTCAAATGTCTTATTGCATACGTGAACAACGAAGGCAAAGATTAGCTGCACACACGCAGTCGAAATAGGTCCTTCGCTTCAAATTCAACGGTTTGATATTGTAGAAAATATTGACGAACAGAGATACCTTGATTAGAAGAGCGGAAGCGTATGCCTGTCCGGGTCTCATGGCTATTGGCATGAGAATATGGAGCAATGATATTTTCTTACGATCCGACAAATAATAACAATACTAGGCGCATGAGAAAATGTCACATAATTCTTTGAGACATCATGATTTGATACATGCCTCCCTGCATCCATGCTGTAGACAGTTTAAGATTCTAGTATGTTTGAACCTCTATACACAGATTCAGTTTTATAAATGTAGAAGGACAGCGTTGGGAACTACCGAATTAAGGCTGCAGCATACTATTACAATTTTGGTGCTGTAGATTCATTGGGTGCAATGAGTGAGCCACGCGCGCTTTCAATGAAAAAAAAAAAAACATTGTGATACCAAGGAAAGGAGGTGTACTTTAGGCTCTTTAAATATGAATAGTAGTCAGTAATCATTTTTTTTCTTCATAAATTCTTCAAACTCAAACAAAGACTTTGATATTATTAATAAGAATGTTCACGCTGATAATGTTAACTGAAACAAAACAAAAAAAAATAACTACAATGAAAACTCACACAAAATAAGGATAAAATATATATGTATATAAATAAAAAATAATGCCGAAGTAAGGGTTCGAACCCACACGATGAGACCTGTGTCATCTTTAAGAATAATAAAAATCCACTCGAGCACCGTGCTACAAGTAATTCGTTTTTATTATTTTGTTCATATAACCTGATAAAGTGAATGGTTTGGTAAAGGGAGATAAATAGTCGTTGTAAAACGCTCGGTCGTCTTTGAGGAAAAAAGCGTAAAAAACGTGTCATCAGATTCAATCCAACATTTATGGTACTGATATTCAGATAGAAATAGACAATCCTTTTCTGTGAGTCTGTTTCTATTAAGAAAAAATGTGTCTAATAGGGCATATATTGAGGATAAATGTTACATCATTACCTATACGAAAACCATTTAATTTTAATACACGATGCCGAAAACCATTTAATTTTAATACACGACACATATTTAAAGCCAGCAATTCTGTGACAAGTACCCAATGTTAATTTCTCCAGGTAACTGGAGAGTTGCTGCCCAGGTTTTTCCTGGACGCTGAACGAAACAAACGCTTTCGTTCACAAACAGAATCCTTCCCGGTGGGGAGCATTCTGCAAGGGCAGTTCCCCATTTTTTTATATCTATTTTATGGGTGGTAGGGGCCTTTTTGAAAATCTTTTCGGGAATATATATATATACAAAACATTATATTTATTACAAAAAATGCTACTAAAATGTGAATTATTAGACAGCCAGAATATCGTGGAGTCTGCATATCTCTATCGTGTTTATATATCCAACAAACTGGAGCGTAGGCGGCAAATATTAAGTTTGCTGCTTTCGACTAAACGGTGAATTTACTACGTGCGTGGAATGTGCATGTTGACACGTGAGCACACAAAGCAGATCCTGAACACATAGCTCCTAACATGAACCATTTGGTCTGGGTCTACACAGTTTGCCATTCAATCAGTAGTTTATGATGCAGTTTCGCTGCTTTCGTTTAAGTGCTGATCTGACCACGTGCGTAGCCTGTCCATTTGGACACCATAGCAAACACCCAAATAGCATAGCTTCTAAAATGAACAATTTGATCTGGTTCTACACAGTCTTCCATTCAAACCAGTAGTTTTAGGCGTAGTTTGCTGCTATCGACTAAACACTGATTTGACGACCTGCGTAGAATATGTATATTGACACGTGAGTAAACAGCGCGGACCCAGATCACATAGCCCCTAAAATGAACCATTTGATCTTGGTATACACAGATTGCAATACAAACCAGTAGTTTTGGGCGCAGGTTGGCTGCTTTTTACTAAACGCCGAGTTGACCATGTGCGTAGCTTGTGCATTTTGACACGTGATCAAACAGTGTGAACCCAGATCACATAGCTCCTAAACTGAACCATTTGATCTGGGTCTACACAGTTTGTCATTCAAACCAGTAGTTTTGGACGCAGGTTGGCTGCTTTTTACTAAACGCCGAATTGATCATGTACGTAGCTTGTGCATTTTGACCACGTGATCAAAAAGTGTGAACCCAGATCAGATAGCTCCTAAACTGAATCATTTGATCTGGGTCTACACAGTTTGCCATTCAACCTGTAGTTTTGGACGCTGGTTTGCCGCTTTCGACTAAACGCTGATTTTCCCACGTGCGTACAATGTGCATGTTGACATGTGAGTAAACAGTGTGGACCCAGATTATACAGTTTCTAAAATGAATCATTTGATCTGGATCTACACACTTTGCCATTAAACCAGTAATTTCGGGTGCATCAAATTGTAATTAATTGGAATTTATAGGCTTGTCCAAATATCGTAATAGATATGATAAGGTACTAATAATCCTGAATATTTACCGTCAATACAGTGTTTCAGAGTGCAACACTAAGAAACACACAGACGAATTTGGTAATGGTAAAAGTATAAAACTTACAAGTCTTAATTCCTTATATTGCAGTCCTTATCCGACGTCGTTGGGCCACGCTTATGATAGTTATGTTTTCGAATTTGCTATAGAAAGAAAGAATGGCTGAACTGACAGCAGAAGGGCCACATATTACAAGTACTCGTAACGTAGTGGTTCACTCTGTCAGTTCGCGTGTGAAATAGGATGAAGGACTTGAGGACTGGACGTGTAAATCAATGAGAGAGAGAGAGAGAGAGAGATAGGAGGGAATGGATAGCACCCGATATGCTGTCGTCGATCCAAGTGCTTACTGGACTCGAAGTTTTTAAGCTGTGTCAACGTGAAGTGGATATAGATACACAAATAACTAAGATGACCATCTCTATCAACGGTACTATCTGACTACATGTGCGTTTACAGCAATCAGGCGCTAGCGTTTTGTTTTCATATATCACCTTCCTGTATAAATTTTCTAACTAAAACTTGGCCACATCTGTAGAGAAATTGAGCATTTGATTTATTTAGCTTCCTGATATATTCAACAGATTATCGGGTTGACGTAGATAAGCATGTACTAGACTAATACGTTGTTCCAAGTATTGAACACTAATTCGTGTACTATGTATTCGGAATGTGCTCCGTTTAATGCCTGTAATTGCTACCCTTCACTCTCCGCATCCAAACAGAAGTAAAGACAAAGAACACCTGCGGGTCGGGAAGAAAATTGATTATTACCAGCTAAATATTGAACATATTTCTCAGAGGCTAAGTAAAACACCTACTGATTAGAATAAAATCAAGCTTTAGAAATAAAGAAAAAGTGCAAAGAATAGCAGGAAAAACAAGAGCATTGATTAATGAGAAACAAAAGTGTAAAGAATAAGCATAATTGAAAAAAAAAAAAAATTATGCGTGTATGTGTGTATATGACACGGCAATATTATTTATTAAAAGCTCATACTTGTATGGTGTTAAAAAAATGACATTTTAAAGAATGAGGGCTTTTCTTTATAGATAGAATAAGCTTTACCTTTACCCTCTTGTTTTATTTATTTATTTTTTATTTTTATTTTTTTTTATTATTTTTTTTTTTTTAGCAGACGACATTTAGAAATAATTTTCTCATTTTCCCCAGAAACAGGATTTGCCATTCGAAATGTCAAATCCTGTTTTGGAGACAATTTGCATGAAAGGTTTTCTTGGAAAAAATAAATAAATAAAAAAATATATCGCCATTTTTGCGTCTGCTGAATCAGCCCAGAGAGCGGATACGGTTAAAGAAAGAGACTATTAAAAAAAAAAGGTAAGAGAAAAGTCCAGGGAGTGCCACAATCACAAACCGCAGCCCTTCCCAAAGTCTAGTATCTGCAGACCTAGTTCAAAGCCGTATTCTATTTCATTCGTTATTACGTAAAATAAATTAAATGTTCAATTAATGTAGTAATGTAGTTCACTTTTATTTATAAAAATAATTCAGGGGGACAAAATGCGCAAAACGCGCGCTGGCTCCTTAATACATATTAGTCAGTTTTATAAAATGCTTATTTTCAACCATTCTGCATGACTGTCCGTGTAGGGTGGAAACAAAGAGCTCTCCTCTTTTCAGTAAAGTTAAGCAACGCAAACCCGGTTAGTACTTGGATAGGTGAACGTCTTACACTACCGTCTATTGCAGACTTTTCATGTTTTTGTTGTTGTTTTTTTTTTCGCCTATTCACTTTTTTTGTCGTCATTTTTTCACTCATAGCAATAATTCTGTTTGCATGTGCTCTGCAGACGCCTTTTGCTAAGCCATGATTCCGCTTTTTGTTTTCCTTCCGTGTGCATTTCCGAATATACTTTTTTTTCACTTTACTATTAAGTCCGACGCGTGCACAGACTGGAATGTGCAGCCACGCAGCCTGATCATTGTTTACTTTGTCCGCTAACAGAATTGTTGAAGACAGTAAAACATACTAAATAAGTTGGCGGACAGAGAAGACCATGATCTAACTACGCGGATTTTCAGTATGATCTTGGTCTCTACTATTGGTATATGATACTTGTACACTTTTTACGCATGTTCACGTATTTGTTGCGTACAGTGAGCTGAATCTTTACCTGTTCGCATACGACATAAACTTTTTCACCTATTTGAGCTTATAACAAAATAGCAACATGCGAAAATGGGTCTTTTCGCATTGGCGGCGAACGAAGGTGCGCATAAGCCCGCACCTCAGAGTGCGCGCAGTCGAATCAGCGTCTTACTCTGTCCACTTAGAGATTTGTTGGAAGTTACTGAAAAGAAAAGATAGCAACACCTGACCAGACCGTGCTCACGGTTACCTGTGCCAATTCTATGAGCATATGATATATTAACATTTTCTCTGCTTCTAATAATAATAATAATAATATGATGTTCTGTGAAAGTTGTTCTTCCTGAACAATTGTATTCTGTCCAAATATCTGATTAGGTAGAAGAAGGCACTAATGTGTCTGAATATTTACGTGAATAGACCGCGACGAGAATCATACACCTACGTGAACAAGAAAAAAACTGATATTGGTAAATTTATAAAACGTACCGGCCTTAATTTGCCGTATTGCAGAAACTGTCCGAAGACGTTCATCCACGCATATGGTAGGCTTCAAATGTCTTATTGCATACGTGAACAACGAAGGCAAAGATTAGCTGCACACACGCAGTCGAAATAGGTCCTTCGCTTCAAATTCAACGGTTTGATATTGTAGAAAATATTGACGAACAGAGATACCTTGATTAGAAGAGCGGAAGCGTATGCCTGTCCGGGTCTCATGGCTATTGGCATGAGAATATGGAGCAATGATATTTTCTTACGATCCGACAAATAATAACAATACTAGGCGCATGAGAAAATGTCACATAATTCTTTGAGACATCATGATTTGATACATGCCTCCCTGCATCCATGCTGTAGACAGTTTAAGATTCTAGTATGTTTGAACCTCTATACACAGATTCAGTTTTATAAATGTAGAAGGACAGCGTTGGGAACTACCGAATTAAGGCTGCAGCATACTATTACAATTTTGGTGCTGTAGATTCATTGGGTGCAATGAGTGAGCCACGCGCGCTTTCAATGAAAAAAAAAAAAACATTGTGATACCAAGGAAAGGAGGTGTACTTTAGGCTCTTTAAATATGAATAGTAGTCAGTAATCATTTTTTTTCTTCATAAATTCTTCAAACTCAAACAAAGACTTTGATATTATTAATAAGAATGTTCACGCTGATAATGTTAACTGAAACAAAACAAAAAAAAATAACTACAATGAAAACTCACACAAAATAAGGATAAAATATATATGTATATAAATAAAAAATAATGCCGAAGTAAGGGTTCGAACCCACACGATGAGACCTGTGTCATCTTTAAGAATAATAAAAATCCACTCGAGCACCGTGCTACAAGTAATTCGTTTTTATTATTTTGTTCATATAACCTGATAAAGTGAATGGTTTGGTAAAGGGAGATAAATAGTCGTTGTAAAACGCTCGGTCGTCTTTGAGGAAAAAAGCGTAAAAAACGTGTCATCAGATTCAATCCAACATTTATGGTACTGATATTCAGATAGAAATAGACAATCCTTTTCTGTGAGTCTGTTTCTATTAAGAAAAAATGTGTCTAATAGGGCATATATTGAGGATAAATGTTACATCATTACCTATACGAAAACCATTTAATTTTAATACACGATGCCGAAAACCATTTAATTTTAATACACGACACATATTTAAAGCCAGCAATTCTGTGACAAGTACCCAATGTTAATTTCTCCAGGTAACTGGAGAGTTGCTGCCCAGGTTTTTCCTGGACGCTGAACGAAACAAACGCTTTCGTTCACAAACAGAATCCTTCCCGGTGGGGAGCATTCTGCAAGGGCAGTTCCCCATTTTTTTATATCTATTTTATGGGTGGTAGGGGCCTTTTTGAAAATCTTTTCGGGAATATATATATATACAAAACATTATATTTATTACAAAAAATGCTACTAAAATGTGAATTATTAGACAGCCAGAATATCGTGGAGTCTGCATATCTCTATCGTGTTTATATATCCAACAAACTGGAGCGTAGGCGGCAAATATTAAGTTTGCTGCTTTCGACTAAACGGTGAATTTACTACGTGCGTGGAATGTGCATGTTGACACGTGAGCACACAAAGCAGATCCTGAACACATAGCTCCTAACATGAACCATTTGGTCTGGGTCTACACAGTTTGCCATTCAATCAGTAGTTTATGATGCAGTTTCGCTGCTTTCGTTTAAGTGCTGATCTGACCACGTGCGTAGCCTGTCCATTTGGACACCATAGCAAACACCCAAATAGCATAGCTTCTAAAATGAACAATTTGATCTGGTTCTACACAGTCTTCCATTCAAACCAGTAGTTTTAGGCGTAGTTTGCTGCTATCGACTAAACACTGATTTGACGACCTGCGTAGAATATGTATATTGACACGTGAGTAAACAGCGCGGACCCAGATCACATAGCCCCTAAAATGAACCATTTGATCTTGGTATACACAGATTGCAATACAAACCAGTAGTTTTGGGCGCAGGTTGGCTGCTTTTTACTAAACGCCGAGTTGACCATGTGCGTAGCTTGTGCATTTTGACACGTGATCAAACAGTGTGAACCCAGATCACATAGCTCCTAAACTGAACCATTTGATCTGGGTCTACACAGTTTGTCATTCAAACCAGTAGTTTTGGACGCAGGTTGGCTGCTTTTTACTAAACGCCGAATTGATCATGTACGTAGCTTGTGCATTTTGACCACGTGATCAAAAAGTGTGAACCCAGATCAGATAGCTCCTAAACTGAATCATTTGATCTGGGTCTACACAGTTTGCCATTCAACCTGTAGTTTTGGACGCTGGTTTGCCGCTTTCGACTAAACGCTGATTTTCCCACGTGCGTACAATGTGCATGTTGACATGTGAGTAAACAGTGTGGACCCAGATTATACAGTTTCTAAAATGAATCATTTGATCTGGATCTACACACTTTGCCATTAAACCAGTAATTTCGGGTGCATCAAATTGTAATTAATTGGAATTTATAGGCTTGTCCAAATATCGTAATAGATATGATAAGGTACTAATAATCCTGAATATTTACCGTCAATACAGTGTTTCAGAGTGCAACACTAAGAAACACACAGACGAATTTGGTAATGGTAAAAGTATAAAACTTACAAGTCTTAATTCCTTATATTGCAGTCCTTATCCGACGTCGTTGGGCCACGCTTATGATAGTTATGTTTTCGAATTTGCTATAGAAAGAAAGAATGGCTGAACTGACAGCAGAAGGGCCACATATTACAAGTACTCGTAACGTAGTGGTTCACTCTGTCAGTTCGCGTGTGAAATAGGATGAAGGACTTGAGGACTGGACGTGTAAATCAATGAGAGAGAGAGAGAGAGAGAGATAGGAGGGAATGGATAGCACCCGATATGCTGTCGTCGATCCAAGTGCTTACTGGACTCGAAGTTTTTAAGCTGTGTCAACGTGAAGTGGATATAGATACACAAATAACTAAGATGACCATCTCTATCAACGGTACTATCTGACTACATGTGCGTTTACAGCAATCAGGCGCTAGCGTTTTGTTTTCATATATCACCTTCCTGTATAAATTTTCTAACTAAAACTTGGCCACATCTGTAGAGAAATTGAGCATTTGATTTATTTAGCTTCCTGATATATTCAACAGATTATCGGGTTGACGTAGATAAGCATGTACTAGACTAATACGTTGTTCCAAGTATTGAACACTAATTCGTGTACTATGTATTCGGAATGTGCTCCGTTTAATGCCTGTAATTGCTACCCTTCACTCTCCGCATCCAAACAGAAGTAAAGACAAAGAACACCTGCGGGTCGGGAAGAAAATTGATTATTACCAGCTAAATATTGAACATATTTCTCAGAGGCTAAGTAAAACACCTACTGATTAGAATAAAATCAAGCTTTAGAAATAAAGAAAAAGTGCAAAGAATAGCAGGAAAAACAAGAGCATTGATTAATGAGAAACAAAAGTGTAAAGAATAAGCATAATTGAAAAAAAAAAAAAATTATGCGTGTATGTGTGTATATGACACGGCAATATTATTTATTAAAAGCTCATACTTGTATGGTGTTAAAAAAATGACATTTTAAAGAATGAGGGCTTTTCTTTATAGATAGAATAAGCTTTACCTTTACCCTCTTGTTTTATTTATTTATTTTTTATTTTTATTTTTTTTTATTATTTTTTTTTTTTTAGCAGACGACATTTAGAAATAATTTTCTCATTTTCCCCAGAAACAGGATTTGCCATTCGAAATGTCAAATCCTGTTTTGGAGACAATTTGCATGAAAGGTTTTCTTGGAAAAAATAAATAAATAAAAAAATATATCGCCATTTTTGCGTCTGCTGAATCAGCCCAGAGAGCGGATACGGTTAAAGAAAGAGACTATTAAAAAAAAAAGGTAAGAGAAAAGTCCAGGGAGTGCCACAATCACAAACCGCAGCCCTTCCCAAAGTCTAGTATCTGCAGACCTAGTTCAAAGCCGTATTCTATTTCATTCGTTATTACGTAAAATAAATTAAATGTTCAATTAATGTAGTAATGTAGTTCACTTTTATTTATAAAAATAATTCAGGGGGACAAAATGCGCAAAACGCGCGCTGGCTCCTTAATACATATTAGTCAGTTTTATAAAATGCTTATTTTCAACCATTCTGCATGACTGTCCGTGTAGGGTGGAAACAAAGAGCTCTCCTCTTTTCAGTAAAGTTAAGCAACGCAAACCCGGTTAGTACTTGGATAGGTGAACGTCTTACACTACCGTCTATTGCAGACTTTTCATGTTTTTGTTGTTGTTTTTTTTTTCGCCTATTCACTTTTTTTGTCGTCATTTTTTCACTCATAGCAATAATTCTGTTTGCATGTGCTCTGCAGACGCCTTTTGCTAAGCCATGATTCCGCTTTTTGTTTTCCTTCCGTGTGCATTTCCGAATATACTTTTTTTTCACTTTACTATTAAGTCCGACGCGTGCACAGACTGGAATGTGCAGCCACGCAGCCTGATCATTGTTTACTTTGTCCGCTAACAGAATTGTTGAAGACAGTAAAACATACTAAATAAGTTGGCGGACAGAGAAGACCATGATCTAACTACGCGGATTTTCAGTATGATCTTGGTCTCTACTATTGGTATATGATACTTGTACACTTTTTACGCATGTTCACGTATTTGTTGCGTACAGTGAGCTGAATCTTTACCTGTTCGCATACGACATAAACTTTTTCACCTATTTGAGCTTATAACAAAATAGCAACATGCGAAAATGGGTCTTTTCGCATTGGCGGCGAACGAAGGTGCGCATAAGCCCGCACCTCAGAGTGCGCGCAGTCGAATCAGCGTCTTACTCTGTCCACTTAGAGATTTGTTGGAAGTTACTGAAAAGAAAAGATAGCAACACCTGACCAGACCGTGCTCACGGTTACCTGTGCCAATTCTATGAGCATATGATATATTAACATTTTCTCTGCTTCTAATAATAATAATAATAATATGATGTTCTGTGAAAGTTGTTCTTCCTGAACAATTGTATTCTGTCCAAATATCTGATTAGGTAGAAGAAGGCACTAATGTGTCTGAATATTTACGTGAATAGACCGCGACGAGAATCATACACCTACGTGAACAAGAAAAAAACTGATATTGGTAAATTTATAAAACGTACCGGCCTTAATTTGCCGTATTGCAGAAACTGTCCGAAGACGTTCATCCACGCATATGGTAGGCTTCAAATGTCTTATTGCATACGTGAACAACGAAGGCAAAGATTAGCTGCACACACGCAGTCGAAATAGGTCCTTCGCTTCAAATTCAACGGTTTGATATTGTAGAAAATATTGACGAACAGAGATACCTTGATTAGAAGAGCGGAAGCGTATGCCTGTCCGGGTCTCATGGCTATTGGCATGAGAATATGGAGCAATGATATTTTCTTACGATCCGACAAATAATAACAATACTAGGCGCATGAGAAAATGTCACATAATTCTTTGAGACATCATGATTTGATACATGCCTCCCTGCATCCATGCTGTAGACAGTTTAAGATTCTAGTATGTTTGAACCTCTATACACAGATTCAGTTTTATAAATGTAGAAGGACAGCGTTGGGAACTACCGAATTAAGGCTGCAGCATACTATTACAATTTTGGTGCTGTAGATTCATTGGGTGCAATGAGTGAGCCACGCGCGCTTTCAATGAAAAAAAAAAAAACATTGTGATACCAAGGAAAGGAGGTGTACTTTAGGCTCTTTAAATATGAATAGTAGTCAGTAATCATTTTTTTTCTTCATAAATTCTTCAAACTCAAACAAAGACTTTGATATTATTAATAAGAATGTTCACGCTGATAATGTTAACTGAAACAAAACAAAAAAAAATAACTACAATGAAAACTCACACAAAATAAGGATAAAATATATATGTATATAAATAAAAAATAATGCCGAAGTAAGGGTTCGAACCCACACGATGAGACCTGTGTCATCTTTAAGAATAATAAAAATCCACTCGAGCACCGTGCTACAAGTAATTCGTTTTTATTATTTTGTTCATATAACCTGATAAAGTGAATGGTTTGGTAAAGGGAGATAAATAGTCGTTGTAAAACGCTCGGTCGTCTTTGAGGAAAAAAGCGTAAAAAACGTGTCATCAGATTCAATCCAACATTTATGGTACTGATATTCAGATAGAAATAGACAATCCTTTTCTGTGAGTCTGTTTCTATTAAGAAAAAATGTGTCTAATAGGGCATATATTGAGGATAAATGTTACATCATTACCTATACGAAAACCATTTAATTTTAATACACGATGCCGAAAACCATTTAATTTTAATACACGACACATATTTAAAGCCAGCAATTCTGTGACAAGTACCCAATGTTAATTTCTCCAAGTAACTGGAGAGTTGCTGCCCAGGTTTTTCCTGGACGCTGAACGAAACAAACGCTTTCGTTCACAAACAGAATCCTTCCCGGTGGGGAGCATTCTGCAAGGGCAGTTCCCCATTTTTTTATATCTATTTTATGGGTGGTAGGGGCCTTTTTGAAAATCTTTTCGGGAATATATATATATACAAAACATTATATTTATTACAAAAAATGCTACTAAAATGTAAATTATTAGACAGCCAGAATATCGTGGAGTCTGCATATCTCTATCGTGTTTATATATCCAACAAACTGGAGCGTAGGCGGCAAATATTAAGTTTGCTGCTTTCGACTAAACGGTGAATTTACTACGTGCGTGGAATGTGCATGTTGACACGTGAGCACACAAAGCAGATCCTGAACACATAGCTCCTAACATGAACCATTTGGTCTGGGTCTACACAGTTTGTCATTCAATCAGTAGTTTATGATGCAGTTTCGCTGCTTTCGTTTAAGTGCTGATCTGACCACGTGCGTAGCCTGTCCATTTGGACACCATAGCAAACACCCAAATAGCATAGCTTCTAAAATGAACAATTTGATCTGGTTCTACACAGTCTTCCATTCAAACCAGTAGTTTTAGGCGTAGTTTGCTGCTATCGACTAAACACTGATTTGACGACCTGCGTAGAATATGTATATTGACACGTGAGTAAACAGCGCGGACCCAGATCACATAGCCCCTAAAATGAACCATTTGATCTTGGTATACACAGATTGCAATACAAACCAGTAGTTTTGGGCGCAGGTTGGCTGCTTTTTACTAAACGCCGAGTTGACCATGTGCGTAGCTTGTGCATTTTGACACGTGATCAAACAGTGTGAACCCAGATCACATAGCTCCTAAACTGAACCATTTGATCTGGGTCTACACAGTTTGTCATTCAAACCAGTAGTTTTGGACGCAGGTTGGCTGCTTTTTACTAAACGCCGAATTGATCATGTACGTAGCTTGTGCATTTTGACCACGTGATCAAAAAGTGTGAACCCAGATCAGATAGCTCCTAAACTGAATCATTTGATCTGGGTCTACACAGTTTGCCATTCAACCTGTAGTTTTGGACGCTGGTTTGCCGCTTTCGACTAAACGCTGATTTTCCCACGTGCGTACAATGTGCATGTTGACATGTGAGTAAACAGTGTGGACCCAGATTATACAGTTTCTAAAATGAATCATTTGATCTGGATCTACACACTTTGCCATTAAACCAGTAATTTCGGGTGCATCAAATTGTAATTAATTGGAATTTATAGGCTTGTCCAAATATCGTAATAGATATGATAAGGTACTAATAATCCTGAATATTTACCGTCAATACAGTGTTTCAGAGTGCAACACTAAGAAACACACAGACGAATTTGGTAATGGTAAAAGTATAAAACTTACAAGTCTTAATTCCTTATATTGCAGTCCTTATCCGACGTCGTTGGGCCACGCTTATGATAGTTATGTTTTCGAATTTGCTATAGAAAGAAAGAATGGCTGAACTGACAGCAGAAGGGCCACATATTACAAGAACTCGTAACGTAGTGGTTCACTCTGTCAGTTCGCGTGTGAAATAGGATGAAGGACTTGAGGACTGGACGTGTAAATCAATGAGAGAGAGAGAGAGAGAGAGATAGGAGGGAATGGATAGCACCCGATATGCTGTCGTCGATCCAAGTGCTTACTGGACTCGAAGTTTTTAAGCTGTGTCAACGTGAAGTGGATATAGATACACAAATAACTAAGATGACCATCTCTATCAACGGTACTATCTGACTACATGTGCGTTTACAGCAATCAGGCGCTAGCGTTTTGTTTTCATATATCACCTTCCTGTATAAATTTTCTAACTAAAACTTGGCCACATCTGTAGAGAAATTGAGCATTTGATTTATTTAGCTTCCTGATATATTCAACAGATTATCGGGTTGACGTAGATAAGCATGTACTAGACTAATACGTTGTGCCAAGTATTGAACACTAATTCGTGTACTATGTATTCGGAATGTGCTCCGTTTAATGCCTGTAATTGCTACCCTTCACTCTCCGCATCCAAACAGAAGTAAAGACAAAGAACACCTGCGGGTCGGGAAGAAAATTGATTATTACCAGCTAAATATTGAACATATTTCTCAGAGGCTAAGTAAAACACCTACTGATTAGAATAAAATCAAGCTTTAGAAATAAAGAAAAAGTGCAAAGAATAGCAGGAAAAACAAGAGCATTGATTAATGAGAAACAAAAGTGTAAAGAATAAGCATAATTGAAAAAAAAAAAAAAAATTATGCGTGTATGTGTGTATATGACACGGCAATATTATTTATTAAAAGCTCATACTTGTATGGTGTTAAAAAAATGACATTTTAAAGAATGAGGGCTTTTCTTTATAGATAGAATAAGCTTTACCTTTACCCTCTTGTTTTATTTATTTATTTTTTATTTTTATTTTTTTTTATTATTTTTTTTTTTAGCAGACGACATTTAGAAATAATTTTCTCATTTTCCCCAGAAACAGGATTTGCCATTCGAAATGTCAAATCCTGTTTTGGAGACAATTTGCATGAAAGGTTTTCTTGGAAAAAATAAATAAAAAAAAATATATATCGCCATTTTTGCGTCTGCTGAATCAGCCCAGAGAGCGGATACGGTTAAAGAAAGAGACTATTAAAAAAAAAAGGTAAGAGAAAAGTCCAGGGAGTGCCACAATCACAAACCGCAGCCCTTCCCAAAGTCTAGTATCTGCAGACCTAGTTCAAAGCCGTATTCTATTTCATTCGTTATTACGTAAAATAAATTAAATGTTCAATTAATGTAGTAATGTAGTTCACTTTTATTTATAAAAATAATTCAGGGGGACAAAATGCGCAAAACGCGCGCTAGCTCCTTAATACATATTAGTCAGTTTTATAAAATGCTTATTTTCAACCATTCTGCATGACTGTCCGTGTAGGGTGGAAACAAAGAGCTCTCCTCTTTTCAGTAAAGTTAAGCAACGCAAACCCGGTTAGTACTTGGATAGGTGAACGTCTTACACTACCGTCTACTGCAGACTTTTCATGTTTTTGTTGTTTTTTTTTCGCCTATTCACTTTTTTTGTCGTCATTTTGTCACTCATAGCAATAATTCTGTTTGCATGTGCTCTGCAGACGCCTTTTGCTAAGCCATGATTCCGCTTTTTGTTTTCCTTCCGTGTGCATTTCCGAATATACTTTTTTTTCACTTTACTATTAAGTCCGACGCGTGCACAGACTGGAATGTGCAGCCACGCAGCCTGATCATTGTTTACTTTGTCCGCTAACAGAATTGTTGAAGACAGTAAAACATACTAAATAAGTTGGCGGACAGAGAAGACCATGATCTAACTACGCGGATTTTCAGTATGATCTTGGTCTCTACTATTGGTATATGATACTTGTACACTTTTTACGCATGTTCACGTATTTGTTGCGTACAGTGAGCTGAATCTTTACCTGTTCGCATACGACATAAACTTTTTCACCTATTTGAGCTTATAACAAAATAGCAACATGCGAAAATGGGTCTTTTCGCATTGGCGGCGAACGAAGGTGCGCATAAGCCCGCACCTCAGAGTGCGCGCAGTCGAATCAGCGTCTTACTCTGTCCACTTAGAGATTTGTTGGAAGTTACTGAAAAGAAAAGATAGCAACACCTGACCAGACCGTGCTCACGGTTACCTGTGCCAATTCTATGAGCATATGATATATTAACATTTTCTCTGCTTCTAATAATAATAATAATAATATGATGTTCTGTGAAAGTTGTTCTTCCTGAACAATTGTATTCTGTCCAAATATCTGATTAGGTAGAAGAAGGCAATAATGTGTCTGAATATTTACGTGAATAGACCGCGACGAGAATCATACACCTACGTGAACAAGAAAAAAACTGATATTGGTAAATTTATAAAACGTACCGGCCTTAATTTGCCGTATTGCAGAAACTGTCCGAAGACGTTCATCCACGCATATGGTAGGCTTCAAATGTCTTATTGCATACGTGAACAACGAAGGCAAAGATTAGCTGCACACACGCAGTCGAAATAGGTCCTTCGCTTCAAATTCAACGGTTTGATATTGTAGAAAATATTGACGAACAGAGATACCTTGATTAGAAGAGCGGAAGCGTATGCCTGTCCGGGTCTCATGGCTATTGGCATGAGAATATGGAGCAATGATATTTTCTTACGATCCGACAAATAATAACAATACTAGGCGCATGAGAAAATGTCACATAATTCTTTGAGACATCATGATTTGATACATGCCTCCCTGCATCCATGCTATAGACAGTTTAAGATTCTAGTATGTTTGAACCTCTATACACAGATTCAGTTTTATAAATGTAGAAGGACAGCGTTGGGAACTACCGAATTAAGGCTGCAACATACTATTACAATTTTGGTGCTGTAGATTCATTGGGTGCAATGAGTGAGCCACGCGCGCTTTCAATGAAAAAAAAAAAAACATTGTGATATCAAGGAAAGGAGGTGTACTTTAGGCTCTTTAAATATGAATAGTAGTCAGTAATCATTTTTTTTCTTCATAAATTCTTCAAACTCAAACAAAGACTTTGATATTATTAATAAGAATGTTCACGCTGATAATGTTAACTGAAACAAAACAAAAAAAAATAACTACAATGAAAACTCACACAAAATAAGGATAAAATATATATGTATATAAATAAAAAATAATGCCGAAGTAAGGGTTCGAACCCACACGATGAGACCTGTGTCATCTTTAAGAATAATAAAAATCCACTCGAGCACCGTGCTACAAGTAATTCGTTTTTATTATTTTGTTCATATAACCTGATAAAGTGAATGGTTTGGTAAAGGGAGATAAATAGTCGTTGTAAAACGCTCGGTCGTCTTTGAGGAAAAAAGCGTAAAAAACGTGTCATCAGATTCAATCCAACATTTATGGTACTGATATTCAGATAGAAATAGACAATCCTTTTCTGTGAGTCTGTTTCTATTAAGAAAAAATGTGTCTAATAGGGCATATATTGAGGATAAATGTTACATCATTACCTATACGAAAACCATTTAATTTTAATACACGATGCCGAAAACCATTTGATTTTAATACACGACACATATTTAAAGCCAGCAATTCTGTGACAAGTACCCAATGTTAATTTCTCCAAGTAACTGGAGAGTTGCTGCCCAGGTTTTTCCTGGACGCTGAACGAAACAAACGCTTTCGTTCACAAACAGAATCCTTCCCGGTGGGGAGCATTCTGCAAGGGCAGTTCCCCATTTTTTTATATCTATTTTATGGGTGGTAGGGGCCTTTTTGAAAATCTTTTCGGGAATATATATATATACAAAACATTATATTTATTACAAAAAATGCTACTAAAATGTGAATTATAAGACAGCCAGAATATCGTGGAGTCTGCATATCTCTATCGTGTTTATATATCCAACAAACTGGAGCGTAGGCGGCAAATATTAAGTTTGCTGCTTTCGACTAAACGGTGAATTTACTACGTGCGTGGAATGTGCATGTTGACACGTGAGCACACAAAGCAGATCCTGAACACATAGCTCCTAACATGAACCATTTGGTCTGGGTCTACACAGTTTGCCATTCAATCAGTAGTTTATGATGCAGTTTCGCTGCTTTCGTTTAAGTGCTGATCTGACCACGTGCGTAGCCTGTCCATTTGGACACCATAGCAAACACCCAAATAGCATAGCTTCTAAAATGAACAATTTGATCTGGTTCTACACAGTCTTCCATTCAAACCAGTAGTTTTAGGCGTAGTTTGCTGCTATCGACTAAACACTGATTTGACGACCTGCGTAGAATATGTATATTGACACGTGAGTAAACAGCGCGGACCCAGATCACATAGCCCCTAAAATGAACCATTTGATCTTGGTCTACACAGATTGCAATACAAACCAGTAGTTTTGGGCGCAGGTTGGCTGCTTTTTACTAAACGCCGAGTTGACCATGTGCGTAGCTTGTGCATTTTGACACGTGATCAAACAGTGTGAACCCAGATCACATAGCTCCTAAACTGAACCATTTGATCTGGGTCTACACAGTTTGTCATTCAAACCAGTAGTTTTGGACGCAGGTTGGCTGCTTTTTACTAAACGCCGAATTGATCATGTACGTAGCTTGTGCATTTTGACCACGTGATCAAAAAGTGTGAACCCAGATCAGATAGCTCCTAAACTGAATCATTTGATCTGGGTCTACACAGTTTGCCATTCAACCTGTAGTTTTGGACGCTGGTTTGCCGCTTTCGACTAAACGCTGATTTGACCACGTGCGTACAATGTGCATGTTGACATGTGAGTAAACAGTGTGGACCCAGATTATACAGTTTCTAAAATGAATCATTTGATCTGGATCTACACACTTTGCCATTAAACCAGTAATTTCGGGTGCATCAAATTGTAATTAATTGGAATTTATAGGCTTGTCCAAATATCGTAATAGATATGATAAGGTACTAATAATCCTGAATATTTACCGTCAATACAGTGTTTCAGAGTGCAACACTAAGAAACACACAGACGAATTTGGTAATGGTAAAAGTATAAAACTTACAAGTCTTAATTCCTTATATTGCAGTCCTTATCCGACGTCGTTGGGCCACGCTTATGATAGTTATGTTTTCGAATTTGCTATAGAAAGAAAGAATGGCTGAACTGACAGCAGAAGGGCCACATATTACAAGAACTCGTAACGTAGTGGTTCACTCTGTCAGTTCGCGTGTGAAATAGGATGAAGGACTTGAGGACTGGACGTGTAAATCAATGAGAGAGAGAGAGAGAGAGAGATAGGAGGGAATGGATAGCACCCGATATGCTGTCGTCGATCCAAGTGCTTACTGGACTCGAAGTTTTTAAGCTGTGTCAACGTGAAGTGGATATAGATACACAAATAACTAAGATGACCATCTCTATCAACGGTACTATCTGACTACATGTGCGTTTACAGCAATCAGGCGCTAGCGTTTTGTTTTCATATATCACCTTCCTGTATAAATTTTCTAACTAAAACTTGGCCACATCTGTAGAGAAATTGAGCATTTGATTTATTTAGCTTCCTGATATATTCAACAGATTATCGGGTTGACGTAGATAAGCATGTACTAGACTAATACGTTGTGCCAAGTATTGAACACTAATTCGTGTACTATGTATTCGGAATGTGCTCCGTTTAATGCCTGTAATTGCTACCCTTCACTCTCCGCATCCAAACAGAAGTAAAGACAAAGAACACCTGCGGGTCGGGAAGAAAATTGATTATTACCAGCTAAATATTGAACATATTTCTCAGAGGCTAAGTAAAACACCTACTGATTAGAATAAAATCAAGCTTTAGAAATAAAGAAAAAGTGCAAAGAATAGCAGGAAAAACAAGAGCATTGATTAATGAGAAACAAAAGTGTAAAGAATAAGCATAATTGAAAAAAAAAACTATGCGTGTATGTGCGTATATGACACGGCAATATTATTTATTAAAAGCTCATACTTGTATGGTGTTAAAAAAATGACATTTTAAAGAATGAGGGCTTTTCTTTATAGATAGAATAAGCTTTACCTTTATCCTCTTGTTTTATTTATTTTTTTTTTTTTTTTTTTTTTTTTTTTTAGCAGACGACATTTTGAAATATTTTTCTCATTTTCCCCAGAAACAGGATTTGCCATTCGAAATGTCAAATCCTGTTTTGGAGACAATTTGCATGAAAAGTTTTCTTGGAAAAAATAAATAAAAAAAAATATATATCGCCATTTTTGCGTCTGCTGAATCAGCCCCGATAGCGGATACGGTTAAAGAAAGAGACTATTAAAAAAAAAAAGGTAAGAGAAAAGTCCAGGAAGTGCCACAATCACAAACCGCAGCCCTTCCCAAAGTCTAGTATCTGCAGACCTAGTTCAAAGCCGTATTCTATTTCATTCGTTATTACGTAAAATAAATTAAATGTTCAATTAATGTAGTAATGTAGTTCACTTTTATTTATAAAAATAATTCAGGGGGACAAAATGCGCAAAACGCGCGCTAGCTCCTTAATACATATTAGTCAGTTTTATAAAATGCTTATTTTCAACCATTCTGCATGACTGTCCGTGTAGGGTGGAAACAAAGAGCTCTCCTCTTTTCAGTAAAGTTAAGCAACGCAAACCCGGTTAGTACTTGGATAGGTGAACGTCTTACACTACCGTCTACTGCAGACTTTTCATGTTTTTGTTTTTTTTCCGCCTATTCACTTTTTTTGTCGTCATTTTGTCACTCATAGCAATAATTATGTTTGCATGTGCTCTGCAGACGCCTTTTCCTAAGCCATGATTCCGCTTTTTCTTTTCCTTCCGTGTGCATTTCCGAATATACTTTTTTTTTCACTTTACTATTAAGTCCGACGCGTGCACAGACTGGAATGTGCAGCCACGCAGCCTGATCATTGTTTACTTTGTCCGCTAACATAATTTTTGAAAACAGTAAAACATACTAAATAAGTTGGCGGACAGAGAAGACCATGATCTAACTACGCGGATTTTCAGTATGATCTTGGTCTCTACTATTGGTATATGATACTTGTACACTTTTTACGCATGTTCACGTATTTGTTGCGTACAGTGAGCTAAATCTCCCCTGTTCGCATACGACATAAACTTTTTCACCTATTTGAGCTTATAACAAAATAACAACATGCGAAAATGGGTCTTTTCGCATTGGCGGCGAACGAAGGTGCGCATAAGCCCGCATCTCAGAGTGCGCGCAGTCTAATCAGCGTCTTACTCTGTCCACTTAGAGATTTGTTGGAAGTTACTGAAAAGAAAAGATAGCAACACCTGACCAGACCGTGCTCACGGTTACCTGTGCCAATTCTATGAACATATGATATATTAACATTTTCTCTGCTTCTAATAATAATAATAATATGATGTTCTGTGAAAGTTGTTCTTCCTGAACAATTGTATTCTGTCCAAATATCTGATTAGGTAGAAGAAGGCACTAATGTGTCTGAATATTTACGTGAATAGACCGCGACGAGAATCATACACCTACGTGAACAAGAAAAAAACTGATATTGGTAAATTTATAAAACGTACCGGCCTAAATTTGCCGTATTGCAGAAACTGTCCGAAGACGTTCATCCACGCATATGGTAGGCTTCAAATGTCTTATTGCATACGTGAACAACGAAGGCCAAGATTAGCTGCACACACGCAGTCGAAATAGGTCCTTCGCTTCAAATTCAACGGTTTGATATTGTAGAAAATATTGACGAACAGAGATACCTTGATTAGAAGAGCGGAAGCGTATGCCTGTCCGGGTCTCATGGCTATTGGCATGAGAATATGGAGCAATGATATTTTCTTACGATCCGACAAATAATAACAATAGTAGGCGCACGAGAAAATGTCACAAAATTCTTTGAGACATCATGATTTGATACATGCCTCCCTGCATCCATGCTATAGACAGTTTAAGATTCTAGTATGTTTGAACCTCTATACACAGATTCAGTTTTATAAATGTAGAAGGACAGCGTTGGGAACTACCGAATTAAGGCTGCAGCATACTATTACAATTTTGGTGCTGTAGATTCATTGGGTGCAATGAGTGAGCCACGCGCGCTTTCAATGAAAAAAAAAAACATTGTGATACCAAGGAAAGGAGGTGTACTTTAGGCTCTTTAAATATGAATAGTAGTCAGTAATCAACTTTTTCTTCATAAATTCTTCAAACTCAAACAAAGACTTTGATCTTATTAATAAGAATGTTCACGCTGATAATGTTAACTGAAACAAAACAAAAAAAAATAACTACAATGAAAACTCACACAAAATAAGGATAAAATATATATGTATATAAATAAAAAATAATGCCGAAGTAAGGGTTCGAACCCACACGATGAGACCTGTGTCATCTTTAAGAATAGTAAAAATCCACTCGAGCACCGTGCTACAAGTAATTCGTTTTTATTATTTTGTTCATATAACCTGATAAAGTGAATGGTTTGGTAAAGGGAGATAAATAGTCGTTGTAAAACGCTCGGTCGTCTTTGAGGAAAAAAGCGTAAAAAACGTGTCATCAGATTCAATCCAACATTTATGGTACTGATATTCAGATAGAAATAGACAATCCTTTTCTGTGAGTCTGTTTCTATTAAGAAAAAATGTGTCTAATAGGGCATATATTGAGGATAAATGTTACATCATTACCTATACGAAAACCATTTAATTTTAATACACGATGCCGAAAACCATTTAATTTTAATACACGACACATATTTAAAGCCAGCAATTCTGTGACAAGTACCCAATGTTAATTTCTCCAAGTAACTGGAGAGTTGCTGCCCAGGTTTTTCCTGGACGCTGAACGAAACAAACGCTTTCGTTCACAAACAGAATCCTTCCCGGTGGGGAGCATTCTGCAAGGGCAGTTCCCCATTTTTTTATATCTGTTTTATGGGTGGTAGGGGCCTTTTTGAAAATCTTTTCGGGAATATATATATATATATACAAAACATTATATTTATTACAAAAAATGCTACTAAATTGCGCTTAATTATTAGACAGCCAGAATATCGTGGAGTCTGCATATCTCTATCGTTACAAACTGGAGCGTAGGCGGCAAATATTAAGTTTGCTGCTTTCGACTAAACGCTGAATTTACTACGTGCGTGGAATGTGCATGTTGACACGTGAGCACACAAAGCAGATCCTGAACACATAGCTCCTAACATGAACCATTTGGTCTGAGTCTACACAGTTTGCCATTCAACCAGTAGTTTATGATGCAGTTTCGCTGCTTTCGTCTAAGTGCTGATCTGACCACGTCCGTAGCCTGTCCATTTGGACACCATAGCAAACACCCAAATAGCATAGCTTCTAAAATGAACAATTTGATCTGGTTCTACACAGTCTTCCATTCAAACCAGTAGTTTTAGGCGTAGTTTGCTGCTATCGACTAAACACTGATTTGACGACCTGCGTAGAATATGTATATTGACACGTGAGTAAACAGCGCGGACCCAGATCACATAGCCCCTAAAATGAACCATTTGATCTTGGTCTACACAGATTGCAATACAAACCAGTAGTTTTGGGCGCAGGTTGGCTGCTTTTTACTAAACGCCGAGTTGACCATGTGCGTAGCTTGTGCATTTTGACACGTGATCAAACAGTGTGAACCCAGATCATATAGCTCCAAAACTGAACCATTTGATCTTGGTCTACACAGTTTGTCATTCAAACCAGTAGTTTTGGACGCAGGTTGGCTGCTTTTTACTAAACGCCGAATTGATCATGTACGCAGCTTGTGCATTTTGACCACGTGATCAAAAAGTGTGAACCCAGATCAGATAGCTCCTAAACTGAATCATTTGATCTGGGTCTACACAGTTTGCCATTCAACCTGTAGTTTTGGACGCTGGTTTGCCGCTTTCGACTAAACGCTGATTTGACCACGTGCGTACAATGTGCATGTTGGCATGTGAGTAAACAGTGTGGACCCAGATTATACAGTTTCTAAAATGAATCATTTGATCTGGATCTACACACTTTGCCATTAAACCAGTAATTTCGGGTGCATCAAATTGTAATTAATTGAAATTTATAGGCTTGTCCAAATATCGTAATAGATATGATAAGGTACTAATAATCCTGAATATTTACCGTCAATACAGTGTTTCAGAGTGCAACACTAAGAAACACACAGACGAATTTGGTAATGGTAAAAGTATAAAACTTACAAGTCTTAATTCCTTATATTGCAGTCCTTATCCGACGTCGTTGGGCCACGCTTATGATAGTTATGTTTTCGCATTTGCTATAGAAAGAAAGAATGGCTGAACTGACAGCAGAAGGGCCACATATTACAAGAACTCGTAACGTAGTGGTTCACTCTGTCAGTTCGCGTGTGAAATAGGATGAAGGACTTGAGGACTGGACGTGTAAATCAATGAGAGGGAGAGAGAGAGATGGGAGGGAATGGATAGCACCCGATATGCTGTCGTCGATCCAAGTGCTTACTGGACTCGAAGTTTTTAAGCTGTGTCAACGTGAAGTGGATATAGATACACAAATAACTAAGATGACCATCTCTATCAACGGTACTATCTGACTACATGTGCGTTTACAGCAATCAGGCGCTAGCGTTTTGTTTTCATGTATCACCTTCCTGTATAAATTTTCTAACTAAAACTTGGCCACATCTGTAGAGAAATTGAGCATTTGATTTATTTAGCTTCCTGATATATTCAACAGATTATCGGGTTGACGTAGATAAGCATGTACTAGACTAATACGTTGTGCCAAGTATTGAACACTAATTCGTGTACTATGTATTCGGAATGTGCTCCGTTTAATGCCTGTAATTGCTACCCTTCACTCTCCGCATCCAAACAGAAGTAAAGACAAAGAACACCTGCGGGTCGGGAAGAAAATTGATTATTACCAGCTAAATACTGAACATATTTTCTCTTTTTTTTTTTTTTTTTTTTTTTTTTTTAGCAGACGACATTTTGAAATATTTTTCTCATTTTCCCCAGAAACAGGATTTGCCATTCGAAATGTCAAATCCTGTTTTGGAGACAATTTGCATGAAAGGTTTTCTTGGAAAAAATAAATAAATAAAAAAATATATCGCCATTTTTGCGTCTGCTGAATCAGCCCAGAGAGCGGATACGGTTAAAGAAAGAGACTATTAAAAAAAAAAAGGTAAGAGAAAAGTCCAGGGAGTGCCACAATCACAAACCGCAGCCCTTCCCAAAGTCTAGTATCTGCAGACCTAGTTCAAAGCCGTATTCTATTTTATTCGTTATTACGTAAAATAAATTAAATGTTCAATTAATGTAGTAATGTAGTTCACTTTTATTTACAAAAATAATTCAAGGGGGCAAAATGCGCAAAACGCGCGCTAGCTCCTTAATACATATTAGTCAGTTTTATAAAATGCTTATTTTCAACCATTCTGCATGACTGTTCATGTAGGGTGGAAACAAAGAGCTCTCCTCTTTTCAGTAAAGTTAAGCAACGCAAACCCGGTTAGTACTTGGATAGGTGAACGTCTTACACTACCGTCTACTGCAGACTTTTCATGTTTTTGTTTTTTTTCCGCCGATTCACTTTTTTTGTCGTCATTTTGTCACTCATAGCAATAATTCTGTTTGCATGTGCTCTGCAGACGCCTTTTCCTAAGCCATGATTCCGCTTTTTCTTTTCCTTCCGTGTGCATTTCCGAATATACTTTTTTTTCACTTTACTATTAAGTCCGACGCGTGCACAGACTGGAATATGCAGCCACGCAGCCTGATCATTGTTTACTTTGTCCGCTAACAGAATTGTTGAAGACAGTAAAACACACTAAATAAGTTGGCGGAAAGAGAAGACCATGATCTAACTACGCGGATTTTCAGTATGATCTCTACTATTGGTATATGATACTTGTACACTTTTTACGCATGTTCACGTATTTGTTGCGTACAGTGAGCTGAATCTCCCCTGTTCGCATACGACATAAACTTTTTCACCTATTTGAGCTTATAACAAAATAGCAACATGCGAAAATGGGTCTTTTCGCATTGGCGGCGAACGAAGGTGCGCATAAGCCCGCACCTCAGAGTGCGCGCAGTCGAATCAGCGTCTTACTCTGTCCACTTAGAGATTTGTTGGAAGTTACTGAAAAGAAAAGATAGCAACACCTGACCAGACCGTGCTCACGGTTACCTGTGCCAATTCTATGAACATATGATATATTAACATTTTCTCTGCTTCTAATAATAATAATAATATGATGTTCTGTGAAAGTTGTTCTTCCTGAACAATTGTATTCTGTCCAAATATCTGATTAGGTAGAAGAATTCACTAATGTGTCTGAATGTTTACGTGAATAGACCGCGACGAGAATCATACACCTACGTGAACAAGAAAAAAACTGATATTGGTAAATTTATAAAACGTACCGGCCTTAATTTGCCGTATTGCAGAAACTGTCCGAAGACGTTCATCCACGCATATGGTAGGCTTCAAATGTCTTATTGCATACGTGAACAACGAAGGCAAAGATTAGCTGCACACACGCAGTCGAAATAGGTCCTTCGCTTCAAATTCAACGGTTTGATATTGTAGAAAATATTGACGAACAGAGATACCTTGATTAGAAGAGCGGAAGCGTATGCCTGTCCGGGTCTCATGGCTATTGGCATGAGAATATGGAGCAATGATATTTTCTTTCGATCCGACAAATAATAACAATAGTACGCGCATGAGAAAATGTCACATAATTCTTTGAGACATCATGATTTGATACATGCCTCCCTGCATCCATGCTATAGACAGTTTAAGATTCTAGTATGTTTGAACCTCTATACACAGATTCAGTAGAAGGACAGCGTTGGGAACTACCGAATTAAGGCTGCAGCATACTATTACAATTTTGGTGCTGTAGATTCATTGGGTGCAATGAGTGAGCCACGCGCGCTTTCAATGAAAAAAAAAAACATTGTGATACCAAGGAAAGGAGGTGTACTTTAGGCTCTTTAAATATGAATAGTAGTCAGTAATCAATTTTTTCTTCATAAATTCTTCAAACTCAAACAAAGACTTTGATCTTATTAATAAGAATGTTCACGCTGATAATGTTAACTGAAACAAAACAAAAAAAAAATAACTACAATGAAAACTCACACAAAATAAGGATAAAATATATATGTATATAAATAAAAAATAATGCCGAAGTAAGGATTCGAACCCACACGATGAGACCTGTGTCATCTTTAAAGAATAGTAAAAATCCACTCGAGCACCGTGCTACAAGTAATTCGTTTTTATTATTTTGTTCATATAACCTGATAAAGTGAATGGTTTGGTAAAGGGAGATAAATAGTCGTTGTAGAACGCTCGGTCGTCTTTGAGGAAAAAAGCGTAAAAAACGTGTCATCAGATTCAATCCAACATTTATGGTACTGATATTCAGATAGAAATAGACAATCCTTTTCTGTGAGTCTGTTTCTATTAAGAAAAAATGTGTCTAATAGGGCATATATTGAGGATAAATGTTACATCATTACCTATACGAAAACCATTTAATTTTAATACACGATGCCGAAAACCATTTAATTTTAATACACGACACATATTTAAAGCGAGCAATTCTGTGACAAGTACCCAATGTTAATTTCTCCAAGTAACTGGAGAGTTGCTGCCCAGGTTTTTCCTGGACACTGAACGAAACAAGCGCTTTCGTTCACAAACAGAATCCTTCCCGGTGGGGAGCATTCTGCAAGGGAAGTTCCCCCATTTTTTTATATCTATTTTATGGGTGGTAGGGGCCTTTTTGAAAATCTTTTCTGGAATATATATATATACAAAACATTATATTTATTACAAAAAATGCTACTAAAATGCGCTTAATTATTAGACAGCCAGAATATCGTGGAGTCTGCATATCTCTATCGTGTTTATATATCCAACAATCTGGAGCGTAGGCGGCAAATATTAAGTTTGCTGCTTTCGACTAAACGCTGAATTTACTACGTGCGTGGAATGTGCATGTTGACACGTGAGCACACAAAGCAGATCCTGAACACATAGCTCCTAACATGAACCATTTGGTCTGGGTCTACACAGTTTGCCATTCAACCAGTAGTTTATGATGCAGTTTCGCTGCTGTCGTTTAAGTGCTGATCTGACCACGTGCGTAGCCTGTCCATTTGGACACCATAGCAAACACCCAAATAGCATAGCTTCTAAAATGAACAATTTGATCTGGTTCTACACAGTCTTCCATTCAAACCAGTAGTTTTAGGCGTAGTTTGCTGCTATCGACTAAACACTGATTTGACGACCTGCGTAGAATATGTATATTGACACGTGAGTAAACAGCGCGGACCCAGATCACATAGCCCCTAAAATGAACCATTTGATCTTGGTCTACACAGATTGCAATACAAACCAGTAGTTTTGGGCGCAGGTTGGCTGCTTTCTACTAAACGCCGAGTTGACCATGTGCGTAGCTTGTGCATTTTGACACGTGATCAAACAGTGTGAACCCAGATCACATAGCTCCTAAACTGAACCATTTGATCTGGGTCTAAAAAAAAAAAAAAAAGAAAAAAAGACTATGCGTGTATGTGCGTATATGACACGGCAATATTATTTATTAAAAGGTTATACTTGTATGGTGTTAAAAAAAATGACATTTTAAAGAATGAGGGCTTTTCTTTATCGACAGTATAAGCTAAACCTTTACCCTCTTGTTTTATTTATTTATTTATTTTTTTTTTTTTTTTTTTTTTTTTTTTTTTTTAGCAGACGACATTTTGAAATATTTTTCTCATTTTCCCCAGAAACAGGATTTGCCATTCGAAATGTCAAATCCTGTTTTGGAGACAATTTGCATGAAAGGTTCTCTTGGAAAAAAAAAATAAATAAAAAAATATATCGCCATTTTTGCGTCTGCTGAATCAGCCCAGAGAGCGGATACGGTTAAAGAAAGAGACTATTAAAAAAAAAGGTAAGAGAAAAGTCCAGGGAGTGCCACAATCACAAACCGCAGCCCTTCCCAAAGTCTAGTATCTGCAGACCTAGTTCAAAGCCGTATTCTATTTCATTCGTTATTACGTAAAATAAATTAAATGTTCAATTAATGTTGTAATGTAGTTCACTTTTATTTACAAAAATAATTCAAGGGGGCAAAATGCGCAAAACGCGCGCTAGCTCCTTAATACATATTAGTCAGTTTTATAAAATGCTTATTTTCAACCATTCTGCATGACTGTTCATGTAGGGTGGAAACAAAGAGCTCTCCTCTTTTCAGTAAAGTTAAGCAACGCAAACCCGGTTAGTACTTGGATAGGTGAACAGTGTACTGCAGACTTTTCATGTTTTTGTTTTTTTTTTTCCGCCGATTCACTTTTTTTGTCGTCATTTTGTCACTCATAGCAATAATTCTGTTTGCATGTGCTCTGCAGACGCCTTTTGCTAAGCCATGATTCCGCTTTTTGTTTTCCTTCCGTGTGCATTTCCGAATATACTTTTTTTTCACTTTACTATTAAGTCCGACGCGTGCACAGACTGGAATATGCAGCCACGCAGCCTGATCATTGTTTACTTTGTCCGCTAACAGAATTGTCGAACACAGTAAAACACACTAAATAAGTTGGCGGAAAGAGAAGACCATGATCTAACTACGCGGATTTTCAGTATGATCTCTACTATTGGTATATGATACTTGTACACTTTTTACGCATGTTCACGTATTTGTTGCGTACAGTGAGCTGAATCTCCCCTGTTCGCATACGACATAAACTTTTTCACCTATTTGAGCTTATAACAAAATTGCAACATGCGAAAATGGGTCTTTTCGCATTAGTGGCGACCGAAGGTGCGCATAAGCCCGCACCTCAGAGTGCGCGCAGTCGAATCAGCGTCTTACTCTGTCCACTTAGAGATTTGTTGGAAGTTACTGAAAAGAAAAGATAGCAACACCTGACCAGACCGTGCTCACGGTTACCTGTGCCAATTCTATGAACATATGATATATTAACATTTTCTCTGCTTCTAATAATATGATGTTCTAATATGATGTTCTGTGAAAGTTGTTCTTCCTGAACAATTGTATTCTGTCCAAATATCTGATTAGGTAGAAGAAGGCACTAATGTGTCTGAATGTTTACGTGAATAGACCGCGACGAGAATCATACACCTACGTGAACAAGAAAAAAACTGATATTGGTAAATTTATAAAACGTACCGGCCTTAATTTGCCGTATTGCAGAAACTGTCCGAAGACGTTCATCCACGCATATGGTAGGCTTCAAATGTCTTATTGCATACGTGAACAACGAAGGCAAAGATTAGCTGCACACACGCAGTCGAAATAGGTCCTTCGCTTCAAATTCAACGGTTTGATATTGTAGAAAATATTGACGAACAGAGATACCTTGATTAGAAGAGCGGAAGCGTATGCCTGTCCGGATCTCATGGCTATTGGCATGAGAATATGGAGCAATGATATTTTCTTACGACAAATAATAACAATAGTAGGCGCATGAGAAAATGTCACATAATTCTTTGAGACATCATGATTTGATACATGCCTCCCTGCATCCATGCTATAGACAGTTTAAGATTCTAGTATGTTTGAACCTCTATACACAGATTCAGTTTTATAAATGTAGAAGGACAGCGTTGGGAACTACCGAATTAAGGCTGCAGCATACTATTACAATTTTGGTGCTGTAGATTCATTGGGTGCAATGAGTGAGCCACGCGCGCTTTCAATGAAAAAAAAAACATTGTGATACCAAGGAAAGGAGGTGTACTTTAGGCTCTTTAAATATGAATAGTAGTCAGTAATCAATTTTTTCTTCATAAATTCTTCAAACTCAAACAAAGACTTTGATCTTATTAATAAGAATGTTCACGCTGATAATGTTAACTGAAACAAAACAAAAAAAAAATAACTACAATGAAAACTCACACAAAATAAGGATAAAATATATATGTATATAAATAAAAAATAATGCCGAAGTAAGGATTCGAACCCACACGATGAGACCTGTGTCATCTTTAAAGAATAGTAAAAATCCACTCGAGCACCGTGCTACAAGTAATTCGTTTTTATTATTTTGTTCATATAACCTGATAAAGTGAATGGTTTGGTAAAGGAAGATAAATAGTCGTTGTAGAACGCTCGGTCGTCTTTGAGGAAAAAAGCGTAAAAAACGTGTCATCAGATTCAATCCAACATTTATGGTACTGATATTCAGATAGAAATAGACAATCCTTTTCTGTGAGTCTGTTTCTATTAAGAAAAAATGTGTCTAATAGGGCATATATTGAGGATAAATGTTACATCATTACCTATACGAAAACCATTTAATTTTAATACACGATGCCGAAAACCATTTAATTTTAATACACGACACATATTTAAAGCGAGCAATTCTGTGACAAGTACCCAATGTTAATTTCTCCAAGTAACTGGAGAGTTGCTGCCCAGGTTTTTCCTGGACACTGAACGAAACAAGCGCTTTCGTTCACAAACAGAATCCTTCCCGGTGGGGAGCATTCTGCAAGGGAAGTTCCCCCATTTTTTTATATCTATTTTATGGGTGGTAGGGGCCTTTTTGAAAATCTTTTCTGGAATATATATATATACAAAACATTATATTTATTACAAAAAATGCTACTAAAATGCGCTTAATTATTAGACAGCCAGAATATCGTGGAGTCTGCATATCTCTATCGTGTTTATATATCCAACAATCTGGAGCGTAGGCGGCAAATATTAAGTTTGCTGCTTTCGACTAAACGCTGAATTTACTACGTGCGTGGAATGTGCATGTTGACACGTGAGCACACAAAGCAGATCCTGAACACATAGCTCCTAACATGAACCATTTGGTCTGGGTCTACACAGTTTGCCATTCAACCAGTAGTTTATGATGCAGTTTCGCTGCTTTCGTCTAAGTGCTGATCTGACCACGTGCGTAGCCTGTCCATTTGGACACCATAGCAAACACCCAAATAGCATAGCTTCTAAAATGAACAATTTGATCTGGTTCTACACAGTCTTCCATTCAAACCAGTAGTTTTAGGCGTAGTTTGCTGCTATCGACTAAACACTGATTTGACGACCTGCGTAGAATATGTATATTGACACGTGAGTAAACAGCGCGGACCCAGATCACATAGCCCCTAAAATGAACCATTTGATCTTGGTCTACACAGATTGCAATACAAACCAGTAGTTTTGGGCGCAGGTTGGCTGCTTTCTACTAAACGCCGAGTTGACCATGTGCGTATCTTGTGCATTTTGACACGTGATCAAACAGTGTGAACCCAGATCACATAGCTCCTAAACTGAACCATTTGATCTGGGTCTACACAGTTTGTCATTCAAACCAGTAGTTTTGGACGCAGGTTGGCTGCTTTTTACTAAACGCCGAATTGATCATGTACGCAGCTTGTGCATTTTGACCACGTGATCAAAAAGTGTGAACCCAGATCAGATAGCTCCTAAACTGAATCATTTGATCTGGGTCTACACAGTTTGCCATTCAACCTGTAGTTTTGG
Organism: Anodontia alba; assembly: GCA_964016985.1. Lineage (NCBI taxonomy): Eukaryota > Metazoa > Mollusca > Bivalvia > Lucinida > Lucinidae > Anodontia > Anodontia alba. The sequence continues at coordinate 56,143,339 of OZ024821.1, forward strand.
ACGCTGGTTTGCCGCTTTTGACTAAACGCTGATTTGACCACGTGCGTACAATGTGCATGTTGACATGTGAGTAAACAGTGTGGACCCAGATTATACAGTTTCTAAAATGAATCATTTGATCTGGATCTACACACTTTGCCATTAAACCAGTAATTTCGGGTGCATCAAATTGTAATTAATTGGAATTTATAGGCTTGTCCAAATATCGTAATAGATATGATAAGGTACTAATAATCCTGAATATTTACCGTCAATACAGTGTTTCAGAGTGCAACACTAAGAAACACACAGACGAATTTGGTAATGGTAAAAGTATAAAACTTACAAGTCTTAATTCCTTATATTGCAGTCCTTATCCGACGTCGTTGGGCCACGCTTATGATAGTTATGTTTTCGCATTTGCTATAGAAAGAAAGAATGGCTGAACTGACAGCAGAAGGGCCACATATTACAAGAACTCGTAACGTAGTGGTTCACTCTGTCAGTTCGCGTGTGAAATAGGATGAAGGACTTGAGGACTGGACGTGTAAATCAATGAGAGAGAGAGAGAGAGAGATGGGAGGGAATGGATAGCACCCGATATGCTGTCGTCGAGCCAAGTGCTTACTGGACTCGAAGTTTTTAAGCTGTGTCAACGTGAAGTGGATATAGATACACAAATAACTAAGATGACCATCTCTATCAACGGTACTATCTGACTACATGTGCGTTTACAGCAATCAGGCGCTAGCGTTTTGTTTTCATATATCACCTTCCTGTATAAATTTTCTAACTAAAACTTGGCCACATCTGTAGAGAAATTGAGCATTTGATTTATTTAGCTTCCTGATATATTCAACAGATTATCGGGTTGACGTAGATAAGCATGTACTAGACTAATACGTTGTGCCAAGTATTGAACACTAATTCGTGTACTATGTATTCGGAATGTGCTCCGTTTAATGCCTGTAATTGCTACCCTTCACTCTCCGCATCCAAACAGAAGTAAAGACAAAGAACACCTGCGGGTCGGGAAGAAAATTGATTATTACCAGCTAAATACTGAACATATTTCTCAGAGGCTAAGTAAAACACCTACTGATTAGAATAAAATCAAGCTTTAGAAATAAAGAAAAAGTGCAAAGAATAGCAGGAAAAACAAGAGCATTGATTAATGAGAAACAAAAGTGTAAAGAATAAGCATAATTGAAAAAAAAAAAAAAAAAAAAAAAAAACTATGCGTGTATGTGCGTATATGACACGGCAATATTATTTATTAAAAGCTCATACTTGTATGGTGTTAAAAAAATGACATTTTAAAGAATGAGGGCTTTTCTTTATCGACAGAATAAGCTAAACCTTTACCCTCTTGTTTTATTTATTTATTTTTTTTTTTTTTTTTTTTTTTTTTTAGCAGACGACATTTTGAAATATTTTTCTCATTTTCCCCAGAAACAGGATTTGCCATTCGAAATGTCAAATCCTGTTTTGGAGACAATTTGCATGAAAGGTTTTCTTGGAAAAAATAAATAAATAAAAAAAAATATCGCCATTTTTGCGTCTGCTGAATCAGTCCCGATAGCGGATACGGTTAAAGAAAGAGACTATTAAAAAAAAAAAAGGTAAGAGAAAAGTCCAGGAAGTGCCACAATCACAAACCGCAGCCCTTCCCCAAGTCTAGTATCTGCAGACCTAGTTCAAAGCCGTATTCTATTTCATTCGTTATTACGTAAAATAAATTAAATGTTCAATTAATGTAGTAATGTAGTTCACTTTTATTTATAAAAATAATTCAAGGGGGACAAAATGCGCAAAACGCGCGCTAGCTCCTTAATACATATTAGTCAGTTTTATAAAATGCTTATTTGCAACCATTCTGCATGACTGTCCGTGTAGGGTGGAAACAAAGAGCTCTCCTCTTTTCAGTAAAGTTAAGCAACGCAAACCCGGTTAGTACTTGGTTTAAACATGTTTTGTTTCATATATTTCTCAATACATCAATACATCTACATAGACATTACATGAGTATGTTAATATATAAAAGGGATTCGAAAAAAGCTATATAGCTTATGTGAATTCGTTTCCCTCGGTTCATGAGCATCAAATCAAAACGTTGTGACCATGCATGTACAAGTAGTTAACTAGCTAACTAACTAAATAAATAACGAAGAGAAAGAAAGGTGAAAGAAAAGAAGCGAAATGAGAGTGCAGTTTAAGAACTTTGAGAGTAGTGGATGTATAATAGAGACGTATTAGAATACGACTTATAAAAAATAATATTTTCCAGGCACAAGCACGTAATATAGGCGAGAAGTAAAAAGAGTGATGTGGGGACCCTACTTAAATAAATAAAAATCAAATCTTACCTCAAGCATTGAGACTTATGGATTAAAACCGATTTTAAACTACAAATGTATTAGAAAACTAAACAATATTCAGTCAACATATTATGTTACTAGCTATATGGAAATTAGTATTGATATATGTCAGTTTGTAGGACAGTGGACAGTTCAAGAGGAGATTTCAAAGCGTTTGCTTCTTTGAATAAACTTATGTACATATTTAAAAATTGATTCATTCGCTTCATCTGTTAAAGCCATGTTCCCGAACAGTAGGGTATGTAATGTTGGTTGGCAGAACTGCGATACTTCATGCAACATATCCATTCTTATAGCGTTATATTTTCGGCATTCTAACAGAAAATGTTTGTTGGTCTCGGGTAGTCCACACGTGCATCTCGGGTCTTCAATGATATTTTTATGGTATAAATAATAGTTTAGAGAGCTACAGTTAGTTCGAAGTCTTGCATGATGTATTTGACCTAGTCTGTCATCGACATAGAAATAGGATGGTGTTTCACGTGAATTAGTACTCAGAGATCTTTTAAAAGATTCTACTGTGGGGGAATTTCTTGATAAAACAGGTAGAGCATTCCAGTCTCTGACTACTGAAGGTAGAAAGGATTTGTAATATAGTTGAGTGCCAGCATGGATGTTTTGCAAGTTCTCAGCGTTTCTTAGACTGTATGAAGACGCTTGACCGACTTGATCAGGAACTAACTGTGTCAAATAATTTGGTGAAAGTCTGTTAATCATTTTGTAAAAAAGAACAAGTTTATGTTTTCTTCGTCGATAGCTAAGCTCTTCCCATCCCAATTCATTATACAGTGAAGCAAGAGAGACTAACTTAGTTGTTCCAGATACTATTCTACCGGCTTCCAGTTGCACCTTCTCAATCTCAGTTTGATCAAACTGAGTCCAATTATTCCATACGACATCTGCATATTCCAGTATGGGTCGTATAAATGTAAAATAAATAATCTCCAAAGTCTTGCGATCAAACTGGAATTTAAGTTTTCCCATTATATTTATTCTTGCCCAAGCTTTGGATGTGATAAGCTCGATATGATTATGCCAAGTTCCATCATTTGACAAAACTTAACCAAGGTGTTTATGGGAGGTAACGTTTTCAATCGACTGGTTATTTAGGATCAGTTGAGGATGCTGTAGATCAGTACGTCTTCTTGTAATTAAGAGAGATTCAGATTTAGCAGGGTTGAAAGTGACAAGCCATTTTGTTGCCCAAATATTAATTTTTGAAAGGTCGTTATTCATAACAGATGCGGTATTTTGCGGAGTATCGACAATAATATATAGACTAGTGTCATCAGCAAACAATCTGATATTCGAATTAATGTCATTAACGATGTCATTTATAAATATAAGAAATAGCAGAGGACCAAGTATCGAACCTTGTGGTACACCGGCTTTTAGATAAGACCAATCAGAACAAGAACCAGGAAGAACAACTCTTTGTCTTCGGTTTGTTAGGTAATCGTAGAACCAGTCCAACAAGCGTCCTCTGATACCCACATAATTTAGTTTATGAAGAAGTCCCCGATGCCAAACTCTATCAAAAGCTTTGCTTATGTCAAGAAAGACCGCCCTCACCTCTTTACCTTCGTCTAATGCCTTACAGAAAGTATTATACATGTTTACAAGCTGATTTACAGTTGAATCACCCGTAACGAAACCTGATTGAAAACTGGAAATTGTATTGTTAGAAAGAAAGAAGTTGAATACATGTTTGTGCACAAGTTTTTCCATGACCTTTCCTATAGTATTCAAAAGAGATATTGGTCTGTAATTCGAAACATTGGATGCATCATCTTTTTTAAAGATCGGAGTCACGTTAGCTTCTTTCCAGGAAGAAGGAAAGGAACCTGAGGACAGAGATGAATTGAACAGGGAACATAATGGGTTGGCCAGTTCAGAAGAGAGCTCTTTAAGTATTCTGTTATTTATTCCATCGGGTCCGGAAGACTTTCCTAGCTGGAGATTCTGCAGTATATCTTTGACTTCATTAGGGTTTAATTTGATACCGTGGATTGAGGGTGTATTATCACTGATATTCAATTTTGGAAGTTCCTTATTATTATCTTGAAGATTTGTCTGTCCTATAAAGTGATCATTTAGAATATTAGCCTTTTCTATGTCATTGGAGTAAATTATGTCGTCCTTTAAAAGCGTTGGAATGCCTGAACTGCTTGATGATTTAATAAATGGTTTCAAATATTTCCACCAGTCGTTACTGCTAGGTTTTTGTGTTTTTAACTTGTTGGCTATATCATCGATGTGAGATTTCTTTGACTTGCGAATTAGTTTTGTAACTTCGTTTCTGTGTTGTTTATAGAGATTCATGTCTTGCGATAGTTTTGTTCGTTTAGCTTTCTTGAAGAGACGTTTACGTTTTCTGATCATTCTGCGTAGCTGACTGTTTAACCACATAGGTTCTGCATTTCTAACTGTTACGTATTTGTTTGGTATATGTTTCTCGGCTAGCGAAATTATATAATTTGAAAGATTAGTTGCATAAATATCTAAGTCTTCGTTTATAATATCATCCCAATTAGTATTACTTGTCTCTTGCCTTAACGAAGTATAATCACCTCTATCATATAACCATACTTTCCTTTTAAAACTCAAAGTACGTTCTTTTATCAAGTTATAAAAACAGTAAATAGGACAATGATAGCGGATGTTCTGACACAGGAAAGGCTCACCTACTCCACTTAGAACAACATTTCTGGGATTACTTGAAATTAATATGTCGATTAATGAGGAAGAATGTTCTGTAAAATGAGTAGGTTCGTCTATCAGTTGTAATGAACTGTACTGATTACAAATATCATCTATTTTTTTGCGTGTATTCTGCTTTAATAGATCAAGATTAAAATCACCAGTAATAAAAATGTCTTTGATACCAGTATCATGAGCAAGATCTATAGACGTTTCAATGTCAGAAAGGACTGATACGTTAGAGTTGGGTGGTCTGTAGAAGGTTCCTATAAGTACAGGTTTGTTTTTTATTAGAATTTCAACCCAAACACATTCAACGTTACGTAATTCAAGATCATCCCTTCGTCGAGAATAAAACGTTTCCTTAACATAAACTGCTACTCCACCGTGCGCATCCGCTTGTCTATCATGACGAAAAGGTGATTTGTAGCCTTGAAACCTGATATCAGAATCTAGATTAGATTGCTGTAGCCAAGTTTCGGTCAAAGAAATCACGTCAAAATTGTTAAGTTCTAATTCGACTGAGTCTACTTTTTGTAAAAGGCTTTGGACGTTGTAATGTACAAGAGAAAAATATTTCTGAAATAGAGTAGGTGAGATGTCGGATAGGCTGTCATGCTATAAGTCACTAGTTGAAGTATTACTGCTGTTCAAGTTATCACTGCTATTGCTATTTGGGCCAGGATTGAGTTCTATATCGCCAGATCTGAAGAGAAACGTTAGTACTTGGATAGGTGAACGTCTTACACTACCGTCTACTGCAGACTTTTCATGTTTTTGTTTTTTTTTTTTTCCGCCTATTCACTTTTTTGTCGTCATTTTGTCACTCATAGCAATAATTCTGTTTGCATGTGCTCTGCAGACTACTTTTCCTAAGCCATGATTCCGCTTTTTCTTTTCCTTCCGTGTGCATTTCCGAATATACTTTTTTTTCACTTTACTATTAAGTCCGACGCGTTCACAGACTGGAATGTGCAGCCACGCAGCCTGATCATTGTTTACTTTGTCCGCTAACAGAATTGTTGAAGACAGTAAAACATACTAAATAAGTTGGCGGACAGAGAAGACCATGATCTAACTACGCGGATTTTCAGTATGATCTTGGTCTCTACTATTGGTATATGATACTTGTACACTTTTACGCATGTTCACGTATTTGTTGCGTACAGTGAGCTGAATCTCCCCTGTTCGCATACGACATAAACTTTTTCACCTATTTGAGCTTATAACAAAATAGCAACATGCGAAAATGGGTCTTTTCGCGTTGGCGGCGAACGAAGGTGCGCATAAGCCCGCACCTCAGAGTGCGCGCAGTCGAATCAGCGTCTTACTCTGTCCACTTAGAGATTTGTTGGAAGTTACTGAAAAGAAAAGATAGCAACACCTGACCAGACCGTGCTCACGGTTACCTGTGCCAATTCTATGAGCATATGATATATTAACATTTTCTCTGCTTCTAATAATAATAATAATATGATGTTCTGTGAAAGTTGTTCTTCCTGAACAATTGTATTCTGTCCAAATATCTGATTAGGTAGAAGAAGGCACTAATGTGTCTGAATATTTACGTGAATAGACCGCGACGAGAATCATACACCTACGTGAACAAGAAAAAAACTGATATTGGTAAATTTATAAAACGTACCGGTGTCGCGTGAGATGTTTAAGACCATGAGATGTTTCAGAACGCATGCGCAATGGAAGCGGATGTCCGGTGGGGGAAAAGCCGTGAGAATTGTCAGAATTTATCTGCCCTAATATTGACTTCCTATTTTGCTGTTGTCTATTTAAAGTATTTTTTCCTTTTCTCCGTGCTGTGTTTGAATTTAGAATACCCAGATGAATTATGGAGGTGTTTGTCTTGCTTCGACACCTATATTATTTTTAATACCTGTTGACATACGGCGAGAAGAACGAAAACGTGCATTCATATTCGCCGTGTGCGACTGTTTACTTACCAGCTTACGGTTGATACCTACAGAAATGTAGTTTTTTCTTATGCACTTTATGATCAGACGGCTGCATAAAAATGAACAAAATTCGGAAAATCGTGGATGCGTTGAAAATGGCTGCGTCACCAGCGTTGTTCGTACAGTATTAGGAATCGTGCACGTGACTTTACTGAACGCACAACTATGGGGTTTGACTCGTATAACTTGTTCAGGCAGAAATGTTTAGCATGATGGATGAAACATCGTTGGAAGTACTGACCTGGAACACTTGTGCTTTTTGACAGCAGAAGGTAAGCTATGGTGATTGCCAAAACTGTAGGTCAGCCTGGTACATCACAGTTGGTAGAGCACCTGACTTACAAACAGGGGATTGCGGGGTTAAATTCTGCATTAGGCATACCTTTCCCTCCTTAGGTTGCTTTGATGGCAATGAGGTACTTGTGAGTGGGGAGAAAAGCTAAGCACTGTTAGTGTGTTCAGTTGATGTCTGGCACATAAAAGTTAAACACTGTTAACGGTAGAGGAGTGTTGTAATTGGTGATACTGCAGGCCCATATGCAAGGGGGTTCATGGGGTACAAACACACCCACTTTTCTGGAGAATTACTACAAAATCATGCAGTTTTTAAACCCAGATTCACTTTATATCCTGCCGGCCTCGGTGGCACGGTTGGATGCGCCGTTCGACTGGAGCCCAGGAGGTCACGGGTTCAACCCCCGCCGAGGTCGGCAACATTCTTTCGTAGAGATTGATCATGAAATATTTTCTACGGTCATCCTCTCCCTTCCGCTGATTCAAGAAGGGCAGTTGTCAGTTTCTGGCGAAAGAATGTGCACAATACTGGTGAACCGCTTAGAGGACTAAGTCTGCCCAGTAAACGTGTGGTTAGGTAAACTGACCGCGCTCGACATGACCCCATTGGGTTGACTGGGCCGTAAAACCTCAACACAAACAAATCACTTTATATCCCTAATTTTGGCCCCCAAATTTGCATTTTCAAGAAGCATTTGCACCCCTGTTTTCAGAATAGCTAAAATTCCACCTCCCACCCCCTCCCCATTTCAAAAGTCTGCGTATGGATCTGGACTGTCAGCCTGGTTAGCTCAGTTGGTAGAGCGCCTGATTTGCAGCCATGGGGTTGCGGGTTCGAGTTCTCCTCCTAAGTTTATGTTACTATTGATTATTGAGCATGTTCAAGGGTCTACATGAAAAACAAAATTGAAAATTCCAGCTAAAAACAGTACATGTCTGCAGATAAAAAATTGCAAGTGAATTGCAATATTCTTATAATATTAAAAGTAAAATGAAAGGAAAACTGCTTGCCTAAGGCGGGACTTGAACCCATGATCCCCATGTCGCTAGACAGTAGTGTTGGGAATCAGCCAGAATTTCATTGTCGATCATCGGTTTTGTAAAACTGACTGATCTTTGAGTAATAATTGACTTGTAGAAAATATATTCACTCTTAATTCAGCCATCTTCCAGGTACGTGTTCATGCTCCAGATCAATAAGAGGGGTATCCAGGTAATATTTTTCTTATTTTGCCATAAATACATATAATGTTGTTGGTACTCATTAGAAGTGCCTCTGCAAGGTGCTTCTGATGAGTACCTACAACATCAGTTCTTTTGGGTTGACTTTTTTTGAAGGCTATTTTATCAAATCTTTTCACTTTTATTGACCATAAATCTAGAATGACCCAAACAGACAGCTCTGAACTTCATTTATTGATGACTTGCCTATGAAAATAAAAGGTGAAAAAATATATTTGTTTCAAAACAAAAAAAAAAAAATCCGATTAGTTGACTAAAAAAGATCTTTCTGATCTTCAGTCACAAGAGGCAAAAGTGATTGATGCATGATTATAATCGATCATCAATGGCAATACTACTAGACAGGTGCTAAACCTACTGAGCTACACGGGCGGTCCTGTTCTGTCCATGGACTCGAGCCACTACACTCCTCATAACATTAAGGATTCAGGTACACAGGTCTGCAACCCCCAATTGCTTGCTTTTGGCACACACCTGTGTTTACTAAATCTGATATCAGTAAAGTGAACAGGAGAGGAAACAATGACTACCGGAGCTGGGACTCACCAACAAGTTGGCAACAACCCCATAACACTAGTCAGGTGCTCTTCCTACTGAACCAAGCCGGCAGTCTTGTTCAGTCCATGCACTCCAGCCACTACATTAAATTCACAATATAAAAATGTACATTGAATAAAAACAGTTTTCTACAGTATCCATTTTTCAGCTGTAAGATTGGCTCTGATCTGGGTCTACACTGTTAGCTCAGGACTGTCCGGTGTATACAGTATTCTACAGTTTCCATTTATTAGGTGTACATACATGCCATATCTCACACTGTGAGATAAAATCTCACAGAATTTGGCCCATCTGGAAGGCAATTCCCATAAAAAATTCTAATCTCACAGAATTTTCAGACCATTTTACAACAGATTTTATGAAGAATTAAACATAAATCACACACTTTTGTGGCTTTCACAAGCTTCTCACATGAAAAAAGAAGACCTTAGACTATATTGTGGGAACACCCAAGTGATGTTTAAGAAAATCTCACCGAATTTTGTCAAATCTCCCTTAGTATTTTGCCTTATCTCACAGATTTTAGTCCACAGCTTATGGCATAAATGGGTGTAATGTGACATCTGATCTGGATCTACACTGTTAAACTGAGGACTGTCTGTCCAAAACTTAGAGTATAAATGGTATTCTACAATATCCACTTATTAGATGTAAGGTGGTGTCTGATCTGGGTCTACACTGTTAGCTCGGGCAATCTGGTATATGCATTATTCTACAGTATCCATTTACATGTATTAAGTGTAAGGTGACAGCTGATCTGGGTACTGTTAGCTTAGGACTGTCTGTCTAAAACAGAGTATAAACAGTATTCTGCGGTACCCATTTATTAAATGTAAGGTGACATCTGATCTGGGTCTACTCTGTTAGCTCAGGACTGTCTGTCCAGTACTCCTAGTAAAAATGGATTCTGTACAGTAACCATTTATCTATGTAAGATGTCATTTGATCTGGATCTAAACGGTATGCTCAGGAATGCCTGTCCAATACTTTGAGTATAAAGACTATTGTTCAGTGTCCATTTATTAGATGTAAGGTGACATCTGATCTGGGTCTACTCTGTTAGCTCAGGACTGTCTGTCCAGTGCTCCTAGTAAAAATGGATTCTGTACAGTAACCATTTATCTATGTAAGATGTCATTTGATCTGGATCTAAACGGTATGCTCAGGGATGCCTGTCCAATACTTTGAGAATAAGACTATTGTTCAATGTCCATTTATTAGATGTAAGGTGACATCTGATCTGGGTCTACACTGTTAGCTCAGGACTGTCCAATATGTTTGTGTTAAACAGTATTCTACACTATCCATTTATTAGCTGTGAGATGGTGTCTGATCTAGATCTGTATTGTTAGCTCAGGACTGTCTGTCTAATACTTAGAGCATATATGGTATTCAACATATCCATTTATTAGATGTAAGATGGCACGAAAGCACTAAACAGACTGCGTGATATTGGGCAACATGTAGGAGAGCTGATGATTACATCCTGTACTTTTAAATATGTGCAGTGAATACTTATTTGGTTCTTTTCTGATTTTGTGTATGTTAATTGGTGAAGTCCAAATGATAATAATACCTCTTTCATAATAAAAAATCTTAAAAATCCCCCATAAGAAAATTCTATTAAATTACTTTATAGAATTTAGTATCTTTTCTTTTCTTTTTCCTGTGATAACTTATGACCAGTACAGTTATTTCTTCCATTTATTAACAATGTGATTAAAATATATCTGCTGCCATGAGTCAAATGTCATTTGCATGCTGTAATGGATGATGGATACCTTTTCATTGCGATTTATGAAAAAATGTATACGGAAGAAAACTTACCTTAAAAAAAAAAAAAAAAGTCATTTAAAAAAAAAAAAGAAATCTTTCATTTTATCCTTTCATCTCTCAAAGTCATTTTCAGCTAACACTCTCAGATTGACACAAAATCATTCTTTACCAATAAAACAGGATTAAATGAGTGAAAAATATTATAAGACAATTTACAGCTCTTGGGTGTGGGGTTGGGGGTGGGGTTCCTATATATGGCATAGTACGGATGTGTGTGCCAAATGGCTCCCTTTTTCAGTGCTGCCAGGTATATGATTAGCCCCCTTTTTTCAACAAAAAGTATATGACTGACCCGATTTTTCTTGATTCATATGTGAAAGGCTCCACTATTCTGACATCCCAGTAAATGCACACATTTTTTTTTGCTCAGAGATTTGTCAAGGCTGCTATTTCTCTTGGTATTCAATGAATTGACTGCTATATTTGTCTAACTACCAGACTACCAGCAATAAATGGGTATAAAAATCAAAGGGCAGTATATGAAAAGGTCAATATTTCGGACGATCAAGTATATGAATGGGTCCATTTTTTCAAAGGTCAGGTATATGAATGGGGTAGGTTTCGAAATACTGGCTCGCACACCCGTACCACATTTATCCCCAAGTTACCCCCACCCCCTCAAACCCAAGAGATTTACAGATCACTTATAAAACATTTAAGGACAGTTAATGAAAAATATTTTCGGGTGGGTAATTGTCTGCATTTAGGTTAAGAGGGGTGGGTAAATGTCTGGGTGGATAATTGTCCAGTGGGTAATTGTCCGGGTGGGTAATTGTTTTACACTCCACATCCTATGGCCAACCCTGGCCAGGAACCCTTATAATTTCTTGCACATATTGTTTTGCCCTATACATTGGTTCACTTATTCTACAACAAAACAGTTAAGGGAATAAAAGCAAAAGTAGTGTGCATAATGTATCTGGATTTATTTATCCAGCTTATCCGGCCCCATCCCTTTGAAGGCCATAGCTGTCCATTGATATATTCCATACAGTATTCAGTGATTTATGAGTGACCAGTAAAGATCCTGATCAGTCTACACAGTTACACCCAAAGATTTATTTTTTGTGATGAACATGTAAAGGCTGTCTGCATGTATATAACTTAAATTATAAAATAGGCTTCTTTTGTAATTTTCAGGCTGCGCAGGATGATCGAAGGGTATGCTAAATTTAAATATGCGAGTGAAGGAAAAGGGTTACCAGTAAACTGTTAGCATCCAGTAATCTGCAGAGAAAGCAAAGCAGTAGGTGAGTTATTGTATAAATCACATCCATATGTTGTTCTGATTAACTTCTGTTCTACTTCTTGTACAGACTGATATGTTACACACTGTGAGAGAAGGCGGGTCCCTAAATATACCAGACAGCAAAGACCCAGTCACAGATACTTCAGAAGATATTGACAAAGAATATGTTGATAAGACTGCATATAGTTTGTGTTTCATGCAAGCTTTCTTCATAAAAAAACAAAAGCACAAAATGGGTCTACTTTCTAAAACGAAGTCCTAACTTTCATTTCACATCTTTAATTTTTCTGTTTTCAAGTGATTATTCTAGTAAGTCTACTACTGATTCAGCAGATGACAAACTGACAATATTTTTACTCATTTTTCCCAGAAAATAAGGTCTGACACTTCATGCAAATTTTCTCCTTAGGAGACAATTTACATGAAGTGTCAAATCCTATTTTCTTGGAAAAATAAACTATTTCAAAATGTTGTCTGCTGAAATTCTGACAAATACTTTGGCATCTGGCAGATTACAGTCCCACCTCCACCTTCTGCCCAGTTGTCAACTATTTGATACAAAAACAAAAAAAAAAAAAAAAAAATTCTCTGTGGTGTTGCTCATTCTTGGGAAAATTTACAGTGGCTAAGATAGAGTGACCTTTAAAAGAAAAACTCTCTTGAAAAGGGAGAAAGTCAGATGATTAAAATATATGCCCATATTTATTACATATTTGGCAAAAATATTGAAATGTTAGCCCAAAACTTTTGTAAAATAATCCTAATAGACAATTTTAGCTCTAGATAATTTTTTGTCGGATAGTGCATGGTATAAAGGGCCTTTTTCTGTGTTGGATGTCACATATACCCTAACTCTTTGTCTGCACAACCAAATAAAAACTGGCATTTTAAGGCCTTTGTGGCTCCAGATTTAATATGATAAAATATGTATTCAGATCTATTTTTATTTAATTATTTCTTCAACTTCATCAAATATGTCAAAACAAGCATCACGAAAACATACCTATATAATCTTGACCCCGTTAAACCCCATTTTTATATAGTAAAAGTGGAGTTTACAGGGGTATACATTATTTTTTCTTATTTCTACTGAAAAACAGATGTGGGTACTCATTAGCTCCACCTCACTGAGGCAGTTCTAACTAGTACCCACAATCCATATTTTGAGCAGAAATTGGAAAAAAATCAGAATTTTTATCTGAAAACTTTGGATTTTCGGTGGTAAAATTTTCTATGTATTTGAATAGGCTGGTTTTCGTAATGGCTTCTCATTAGTTTTTTAGTTTGATTGCCCAGCAGGCCCTCTGGGGGATCTTTTAAAACCTTAAAAAAAATTGATTTGCTTTAAGTCCTTTAAAATCTTTAATTTGGCTGGAAAAAAAAAAAAAGACTTATAAGAAACAGTACTTTACCTAGAAAATCTAGTTTATTTTTGGCAAACATTACAAAAACATGCCTATTCAAATATATTGAAAATTTTAACACCAAAAATGAAGATTTTCGGATAAAAAATTCTGTTTTTTTTTTCTTATTTTTGCTCAAAAACATAGATTGTGGGTATTCGTTAGAACCGCCTGGACGAGGCAGTTCTAACGAGCACACGGTGCTCTATGTTTTTGAGCAAAAATAAGAAAAAATAATGTATACCCGTTCAAACCCCATTTTTACTATATAAAAGTGGGGTTTAATGGGGTTAAAATTATATAGGCATGTTTTCGTGATGTACGGATGGGAGCACAGACATATGAGCGAATGGATGGACAGAATAACAAAGACTATATACCCCCCAAACATACTTTGTATGCCTGGGGTATAAAAGTTTTAACTATGACAAAGGAGTCAAAAACTAAATTATTGAGACTGTAGTTTGTGACTCAGGTGTGAATTCACATGGAGATTGTCCATCATAGTGGGTATTTTATGGCACAGAAACTGGAAACAAGACGAAGAATGTAACCTTTTTTGCTCTTAATTTTGTTGAAAATTTGTCTGAAAACCCTATATTTAACCATGTTAACAAAAAACTAACTTTTATAAAAAAAATCCTTTATTTTCAGGAGAGCCTGAACTGATTTATTTTCATATCAGACCAAAAGAAAAAAAAATACTAATATTGTTTGGTTAAAAAAAACAACAGCAAAATAACAAACATGTTACTTCCTTGAACACTAAACAGTGTGCTTCTGAGGAGTACATACATGACATGTACATGTTTTCATAGAGGAATAATAAAAAAGAATATTTGTATTAATGTATAGCCCTTTTATCTAGAGCTCTGCTCATACCTAGTAAACTGTAAAAGACTACATCTATTGTTAAATTTAGCAGAAGAGAGTTCATTACATGTTCAGTTTTTTGGTGTGTTTTTTTCAATTTTTCAAAGAAATTGTTTGTTTTTTTTGTTTGTTTGTTGTTTTTTTTTTAATTTACACTATGTCCAGATCACACTTACCGATTGATCATATTATATTGTAGAAGCAGGGGATCATATTGTAAAATAGATCATAAATGATGATTGGATTAATATACTAATTTTTAATTGCAGATTTGATTGTAGTTTATAAATTACTCAGAAATTTCATGGTTGACATAAAGGCCCAAAAATAGTACTCTGCAGTATGTTATTTGTATGTATAGCTATTTATAGTTGTTTACAAAAGTTTGTGAAAATTGTAAAAAAAAAAAAAAAAAAAAAAAGAACAAAAAATGTAAAAAAAAAAAAAAAAAAAAAAAAAAAAGTAACAACAACAACAAAAAATATCTATTTCCAGTGCTACTGCCATTTTGGTACATGCATCACGAGAACAGGCTTTTATAATTTTGACCCCCCCCCCCCTTAAACCCCACTTTTATACAGTAAAACTGGGGTTTATATGGGTATTAATTATATATATATATGTGTGTGTGTGTGTGTGTGTGTGTTTGTGTGTGTGTTTACCCAATTTTCCCTTAGAGTGTCACAATGTGCCATAAAACTCACAATTCTGCCTGTAATAATTAGGTGTGATTTATGGCAATAAACAATATTGCACCTGGCTGTGGCAAAGCTCTAGATAAGAAGCATAATTATCCTAATACACATGTTTTAAAATAGAATTACAAATAGTTAACTCTTTAGCATTACTTCAGTGAGGTTATTTCAATGAGGATTCAGGGATCTGCCCATAGAAAAAACAATCATACTTCTTCATAACCCCAGACTTAAATAAAGTATATACCCCTGCTCCAGAAAAGAGGAGAACCAAGATATTTATTTCTCTTAATTTTGCAAGAAAACATGTTTAATATGAGTACTCACTAGAAGTATCTCACTGAGGCTTCTTCTAATGAAAACCCTCAGCATGTTGTTATTTATATATACATAAAATAATAATGAAAAAAAATATCCATGATTTTTATTGAAAAAAAAAAAATCATCTTATCTGGAGCTCTGTTTTTGTTTGAGATATATGTACAAAAATAAGCACACACACACACACACACAGTGGACTGTAGAAAAAACTCACATATTTGAAAAAAGTCACAGATTTGGATAGAATTTTTTTTCTACCTAAATCTGTGACTTTATTTTGCAATGACTTTTTAACCCTTACACAAACACAAAATGTATTTGTGTGGCAGGAGAGGGGTATACTGTTGTTACGTTGTCTGTCGATATGTCTGTCTGTTAGTTTTAGGATCTGCTTCTTAACTTACTAAGTAGTTTAAGAAATCTTTTCATATTTTGCATAAATGTTGATAATTGATAAGATGTTGCTGTCAGATAAAAATAAGGACCTAGGGGTTAATTCTTTAACGTTATTTAAAATTCCCTTTGTATTTCTTGAAAAGGCATTTTGGTTTCTGCTACTAATCTTGCCTAATAATTTGAGGAATACCGTATTCAACCTTATTACCGCAGAACACCTGTAAGTGCAGAGTCAAGCAATTCCGTAGTCTTCAGATTACATACAGCCAGTGTACTTTTTGTCTATTTCTTTTTAAATGCATATGTTGTGGGCACCAATTTGAATTGCATGGACATGTTGATGCAATTCAAATGAGTACCCACAACATACGCTTTATAAAGAAAATAAAAAAAAAATCACATAAACACCATCAAATAAGTCCTTTGATAATATACACTTAGTAGGTAGATACATATTGTATCACACGTTTTCCTAATAATTTTTAAAAACCTAAGTGCACAGTGTGGTAATAAGATAGAATATCGTATTTTCATATTTTGCATAAATGTTGATATTGATGTGATGTTGCTGTAGAGCAAAATAGGTTATGGTCAATTCCCTTTGTTCTTCTGGAAATTTTGCTTTGGCATGACTGTATGGTGCATGCATGGTGAAATCAGCTTGTCTCAAAATATTTTTTGAAGCAACAGACTCATTACAGGCATATTGAGTGCAGGAAGAAGTATGATGTGTAAAAAATATTTTTGTCAAAATGACAGTTTTTTTCACTTGGCCAGAGAAAATTAATTATTAGATTCGAATTCCCACCTGCCCCCCAAAATTCTGACCAAATAAAAAATTTTTAGTTGGAAAACTTTTTCAGAAACAGCTGGACTTTTGCTGAAAACAGATTTTATAACACTTTTTTAAGATCTGCAAATGAATTACATGTATCGTTATGAAAAGAGTATTAAAACAAAGTTTTCTTCTTTTTGTAAAGGTAATAAGTGTCATTTATCATGTTTTGCTATGAGATCTTCACTGTATGGCCCAGAAATAAAAAAATAAAAAAATGAAATCATTCAGATTGGAAATCCAGTATGGCTGCCATCTTGAAAATCTATATTGAAATTCTCCTCAATTGATAATATTATGCTAAATGACTCTAAACTTGGTTGGAAGTATTGAGATGACTTGTAGATCAAAAATGGCTAAAATTGTTCTGGTCGGGAATCCAAGAAGGCTGACACAGTCACCATCTTCAAATTCTAACCGCTTAGGGGGAGTAAAAGTGTTGTAAGGTAAACTGACTGCACTTGATATGACCCTGTTGGGTTGACTGGGCCGTAAAACCTCAACACAAACAAACAAACTAAAACAATTTTATGTTTGATATTATAGTCATTTGTTTTTCTTTCAGGTAATGGTTTCAATAGTGCTTTGACAAACATTGGGCTCACAAATATACATGCACTAGAGTGATAGTAAATGAAGAAATGGAAGTTTGATCATGTGCATACCATTGATCAGGAATCCAGTGTAATGCCAGAAACAATGAGAAGGAATCTTTATCTTATTGGTGAAAGCTCGTCGGATTATCACGGTCAACACAACACTCCTCATGTTAGTTCAGTAGAGGAAGGGTGTGCTTATCACCAAATGGATTAATATGCATTTAACGAAAACCTGCATCTGAAAATGACCTCTGTTTTTGTCGTCTGCTGAATATTCTTGCAAACTTTTCAAACCTATTTTTGCATACAGGCAAACAGTATGGACCCTGATCAGACTAGGAGCAGTCTGACCTGGGTCCTCACTGTTTGCAAAACAGACTTTAAAAATCACAAGCAGATGACAAATCAGATGACAATTGTTGTGACTGGCAATGTAAAGGTTAAGTGAAGATATTGTATATAAAATCAAAAGACAATGGGAGATAGTAGCCTGTTAATTCCCGTGAGTACTCTCGGTAAACAACAAGGTCCACCAAATGTTGTAGTACTTATTAGGACTCCAAAATTATTGATGCGATTTGCCCCTTATTAGGCAAGAAGGTTGTTTGGGTAGGGGGATTTAAAAATAGCTAAAATTATGGTGATCTGCCTCTTGGTTCAGTTGCCATGGCATTATAAAGCTCCCATAGATGACCTATGAAGAAAACAGAGGATTCTAATTGGAAGGGCCCAGTTAGTATTGGTCTACCTTGCACTTTACCTATCAAGGGAGATAATAGAAACACTATTGCTTTCTCTCATTGTTACAGTATCCCATTTCAGAATGCCAGCTCTCCATATAAAGTCTTGTCACAATGAGTATTTTACCACCTGCTTTAAGGCATAATGCTGAAATGTCCAATATATATTACACTGCTTAATTCTTAAAGCACCAAGTAGAATTGCAGCATACAACACTCATTTCTGTTTTTCAGATAAAATAAGGCTGACATTTCATGTGAAATGTCTACCAGCATTTCATGTAAAATGTCTACCTAGCACTCAAGTCACATGGCAAGCCTTATTTATTTGGAGCTCTGTTTAAAGCCAACAGCATTGTCTTGATAATTACCATGTGCGAATGTTGCTGTTTCTTTCTGAGGGATGTGGTCCCCATTTGCTCAAACAAGTAATTTCTCTAGTAACTGGATATATATAGTTCTAGACAAAAGGGTGGGGCTGGTCGGGAGGTGCGAAGGTGTCGTGTATCTCACCCACCCGTCCAACTGATATTGGCTTAGAATTGGACAAGGCCTGCTATCCTTGTAGCAGGTAAGAGTAGAGGGGGAATGTTTCTTTTTTCTGCTTCTTCACTTTCATTCCTGTTTCTTTTTCTTCCTAGTCCCTCTCATTTTTCTCCTCTACTATCCGTTGTATCTGTTTTTCGTCCTTTCTGTGGGAAAAGACATAAAATGACCCACAAGGGTTTAGGTGTTGTTAAACCCCAACACAATCAATCTAGACAAAAGGCAAATAACAAAAACTATGTTATTATAGCCCCGCTTTCAGAAAGTGGGGCTATACTGGATTTGCCTTGTCCTTCAGTCATTCCTTCCTTCCATCATTCTTTACCTCGTTCCTTTCTTCTGTCCATCATTCTGTTCATCCTCATCAGATAAATTTTGGTGGCACTTTTCTCAAGAACTGTAAGGTTACAAAGTTGTAACTTGGTACACACATACCCATTGGGTTGATGTATGGTGTGTACAGGGATCACGGGCAAAGGCCTATAACTCTAGGAGTTACATGATAGGTTTTACAGTTTACCATTAATGATTTCTAAGGAACAGTGAAAGGTATAACAGTGAAACTTGGTACATGCATGGACAAATGGCTGATGTATAGGGCATACCAGAATCAGCACCAAGGGTCTATAACTCTTAGTTACATATCTTGATGGGTTTTACAATTTGCCATTTATGAATATTTTTGTCACACTTTTCTCAAAAAAGGTTACAAAGTTGAAACCTAGTACACACATGGATAGTGGGCTGATGAATTGTGTATACCAGAATATACCAGAATCATGGCCGAGTTAAATCCCTTGATAGGTTTTATAATTTGCCATAAATGAAAAAAAATCACTGCAGATTTCTCGGGCCCTATTAAAGCTATAATTTGACACTTGATACAGACATGGACCGTAGGCTGTTGTATCATGTGTACCAGAATCAGGGCCAAGGGCATATAACTTTCAGTGTTACATCCCTTGATAGATTTTACAGTTTGCCATTAATGAAACATTTTTGTCACACTTTTCTCAAGAACTGTTAGGGTAACAAAGTTGAAACCTGGTATACACATGGACAGTGGATTGATGTATCGTGTAAACCAAAACAGGTAAGAGAAAAAGTCTGCAGACCTAGTTCAAAGCCGTATTCTATTTCATTCGTTATTACGTAAAATAAATTAAATGTTCAATTAATGTAGTGATGTAGTTCACTTTTATTTACAAAACTAATTCAAGGGGGACAAAATGCGCAAAACGCGCGCTAGCTTCTTAATATATATTAGTCAGTTTTATAAAATGCTTATTTTCAACCATTCTGCATGTCTGTCCGTGTAGGGTGGACACAAAGAGCTCTCCTATTTTCTGTAAAGTTAAGCAACGCAAACCCGGTTAGTACTTGGTTAGGTGAACGTCTTACACTACCGTCTACTGCAGACTTTTCATGTTGTTGTTTTTTTTTTTTTTTTTTTTTTTTTTGTTGTTTTGTTGTTGTTGTTGTTGTTGTTGTTTTTTGTTGTTGTTTTTTCCTGCCTATTCACTTTTTTTTGTCGTCATTTTGTCATTCACAGCAATAATTCTGTTTGCATGTGCTCTGCAGACGCCTTTTCCTAAACCATGATTCCGCTTTTTCTTTTCCTTCCGTGTGCATTTCCGAATATACTTTTTTTTCACTTTACTATTAAGTCCGACGCGTGCACAGACTGGAATGTGCAGCCACGCAGCCTGATCATTGTTTACTTTGTCCGCTAACAGACTTGTTGAAGACAGTAAAACATACTAAATAAGTTGGCGGACAGAGAAGACCATGATCTAACTACGCGGATGCGCAGCTTGATCTTGGTCTCTACTATTCGTATATGATACTTGTACACTTTTTACGCATGTTCACGTATTTGTTGCGTACAGTGAGCTGAATCTCCCCTGTCGCATACGACATAAACTTTTTCACCTATTTGAGCTTATAATAAAATAGCAACATGCGAAAATGGGTCTTTTCGCATTCGCGGCGAACGAAGGTGCGCATAAGCCCGCACCTCAAAGTGCGCGCAGTCGAATCAGCGTCTTCCTCTGTCCACTTAGAGATTTGTTGGAAGTTACTGAAAAAAAAGATAGCAACACCTGACCAGACCTGCTCACGGTTACCTGTGCCAATTCTATGAGCATATGACATATTGACATTTTCTCTGGTTCTAATAATAATAATAATATGTTCTGAGAAAGTTGTTCTTCCTGAACAATTGTATTCTGTCCAAATATCTGATTAGGTAGAAGAAGGCACTAATGTATCTGAATATTTACGGTAAATAGACCGCGACGAGAATCATACACCTACGTGAACAAGAAAAAAACTGATATTGGTAAATTTATAAAACGTACCGGCCTTAATTTGCCGTATTGCAGAAACTGTCCGAAGACGTTGAACCACGCATATGGTAGGCTTCAAATGTCTTATTGCATACGTGAACAACGAAGGCAAAGATTAGCTGCACACACGCAGTCGAAATAGGTCCTTCGCTTCAAATTCAACGGTTTGATATTGTAGAAAATATTGACGAACAGAGATACCTTGATTAGACTGTGCGGAAGCGTATGCCTGTCCGGGTCTCATGGCTATTGGCATGAGAATATGGAGCAATGATATTTTCTTTCGATCCGACAAATAATAACAATAGTAGGCGCATGAGAAAATGTCACATAATTCTTTGAGACATCATTATTTGATACATGCCTTCCTGCATCCATGCTATAGACAGTTTAAGATTCAAGTATGTTTGAACCTCTATACACAGATTCAGTTTTATAAATGTAGAAGGGAACTACCGAATTAAGGCTGCAGCATACTATTACAATTTTGGTGCTGTAGATTCATTGGGTGCAATGAGTGAGCCACGCGAGCTTTCAATGAAAACAAAAACATTGTGATACCAAGGAAAGGAGGTGTACTTGAGGCTCTTTAAATATGAATAGTAGTCAGTAATCATTTTTTTCTTCATAAATTCTTCAAACTCAAACAAAGACTTTGATCTTATTAATATGTTAATGTTAACTGAAACAAAACAAAAAATAACTACAATGAAAACTCACACAAAATAAGGATAAATTATATAAAAAATAATGCCGAAGTAAGGATTCGAACCCACACGATGAGACCTGTGTCATCTTTAAAAATAGTAAAAATCCACTCGAGCACCGTGCTACAAGTAATTCGTGTTCATTATTTTGTTCATATAACCTGATAAAGTGAATGGTTTGGTAAAGGTAGATAAATAGTCGTTGTAAAACGCTCGGTCGTCTTTGATGGAAAATGCGTAAAAAACGTGTCATCAGATTCAATCCAACATTTATGATACTGATATTCAGATAGAAACAGACAATCCTTTTCTATTAGTCTGTTTCTATTTAAGAATAAATGTGTCTGATAGGGCATATATTGAGGATAAATGTTATATCATTACCTATACGAAAACCATTTAATTTTAATACAAGATGCCGAAAACCATTTAATTTTAATACACGATTCATATTTAAAGCGAGCAATTCTGTGACAAGTACCCAATTTCTCCAACTAACTGGAGAGTTACTGCCCAAGTTTTTCCTGGACGCTGAAGTTCACAAACAGAATCCTTCACGGTAGGGAGCATTCTGCAAGGGTAGTTCCCCATTTTTTTTTTATATCTATTTGATGGGTGGTAGGGGCCTTTATGAAAATCTTTTCGGGAAAATATATATATATATATACAAAACATTATATTTATTACAAAAAATGCTACTAAAATGCGCTTAATTATTAGCCAGCCAGGATATCGTGGAGTCGGCATATCTCTACCGTGTTTATATATCCAACAAACTGGAGCGTAGGCGGCAAATATTAAGTTTGCTGCTTTCGACTAAACGCTGAATTTACTACGTGCGTGGAATGTGCATGTTGACACGTGAGCACACAAAGCAGATCCTGAACACATAGCTCCTAACATGAACCATTTGGTCTGGGTCTACATAGTTTGCCATTCAACCAGCAGTTTATGATGCAGTTTCGCTGCTTTCGTCTAAGCGCTGATCTGACCACGTGCGACACCTTAGCAAACACCCAAATAGCATAGCTTCTAAAATGAACAAATTGATCTGGGTCTACACAGTCTTCCATTCAAACCAGTAGTTTTAGGCGTAGTTTGCTGCTATCGACTAAACACTGATTTGACGACCTGCGTAGAATATGTATATTGACACGTGAGTAAACAGCGCGGACCCAGATCATATAGCCCCTAAAATGAACCATTTGATCTTGGTCTACACAGATTGCGATTCAAACCAGTAGTTTTGGACGCAGGTTGGCTGCTTTTTACTAAACGCCGAATTGACCATGTGCGTAGCTTGTGCATTTTGACACGTGATCAAACAGTGTGAACCCAGATCATATAGCTCCTAAACTGAACCATTTGATCTGGGTCTACACAGTTTGCCATTCAAACCAGTAGTTTTGGACGCAGGGCTGCTTTTTACTAAACGCCAAATTGATCATGTGCGTAGCTTGTGCATTTTGACCACGTGATCAAAAAGTGTGAACCCAGATCAGATAGCTCCTAAACTGAATCATTTGATCTGGGTCAAAGCCGTATTCTATTTCATTCGTTATTACGTAAAATAAATTAAATGTTCAATTAATGTAGTGATGTAGTTCACTTTTATTTACAAAAATAATTCAAGGGGGACAAAATGCGCAAACCGCTCCTTAATACATATTAGTCAAGTAAAATGCTTATTTTCAACCATTCTGCATGTCTGTCCGTGTAGGGTGGAAACTCTCCTCTTTTCAGTAAAGTTAAGCAACGCAAACCCGGTTAGTACTTGGATAGATGAACGTCTTATACTACCGTCTACTGCAGACTTTTCATGTTTTTGTTTTGTTTTTGGTTTTTTTCCTGCCTACTCACTTTTTTTGTTGTCATTTTGTCACTCATAGCAATAATTCTGTTTGCATGTGCTCTGCAGACGCTTTTTCCTAAGCAATGATTCCGCTTTGTCTTTTCCTTCCGAGAACCCGATAGGACGTCCCATTCTGAGGCGTCTTATCTAGGTGTGCATTGTATACTGTAGCCTGAAACAGGACAAGACGATGTTTTGCATACATGAATGAAATCCCTGGCGGGGAGGGAGGAGAGCATTTGTTTCTTTCTAAAAAAAAAAAAAAAAAAAAAAAAAAAACCTTTCCAGTTTTGTAGAAAATGTGTATTGTTGAAACCCTAAAGAAAACAGTTGATGTTATAGATGAATTGATAAACAGAGTAGACTGATCAGACTAAGGAATACGCTGAGCTATGTCTTCAATGTTTTTGATTAGCTCCCTCTTGAATTTAGGCTAAAATTGCCTTATAATCATACCGTGTCTTCTACATGTAAATGTGTAACACCTTGAATATACGCAGAGCTCCAGATAAGATTTTGATACAGTGAGTATGAACACTTGACATATAATTAATAATAATTACTTTAAAAATTCTAAACTTTCGAAAAATAAAAAAATATTCTTTGATAGAGAAGGAATGGAAAATGATGTAGAACCGGACCAGACTGCTTCTTGGAGCAACTCTGATCCTGGCCTTCAACGTCTGCGTGAAGCTATAAATCCGAAAGTTTGAAAAATAAAGAAGGTAGTTAATAATTAGCATTGTAAATATCCTTAACTTTCAAGATATCGGAAGATAGAAAAAAGAATCGCAAACGCTGTAGACCCAGATCAGAGTGCTCCTAAGAGCACTTTGGGACTGCACTGCATGCTTAAACACTTATTAATTCGACAGTCTAGAAAATAATAAGGTACTCGTAGTATGTTGGAGAGTAAATATAAACAAGTTAAGGTTTACTGTGAGATATATAAACAATGTAAATGATGTTTACCTTTTAAAGGTTCATACCGGACATGATCGAATATAGAGCCAGTATGGAGCTATAAATAGGTATCAATCTTATATTAAAAAAAGTTTACGAAGAGTGGCAATGAATTACTTGAGTATTATTGTAAAATTTAAGATCCTTTGTATAAGCATAAACTTTTGCCTTTCTCTCTCTCTCTCTCTCTCTCTCTCTCTCTCTCTCTCTCTCTCTCTCTCTCTACAAACTAGATTGTTTTTTTTTCCTTTTCCCAACGAAAAATTCGAAAAATTAATAATAATAAAGGTTTGATAACAAATTGGGAGTGCGTCTCTTGGTCGTCTCAAAACGGAATCCGAAATAACATATATCCGGTATAAGCCTTTAGTATACTTTAAAGTTAGGAGTACAAATTGTGTTGCTTATATGACTTCGTCTGTGTCAAAAGTAATAAATCATGAGAAAATAGGTAAGCACTGGAGTAGAGGGGTCGGTGGACGTGATGTGGGTATTCAGGCAAAAGGACTGGATAATGGTATTTGATAATGATAATGCCAATCCACAGAAACGAAGAGGTCTATTTAGGCTTCTGAGATTTAAAAAATGCAATATTATTTGTTTACAGAATATTCATATTCAAGAATCATTAGCACCTTTTGTACAAGCCGAATGGGGTTTTGATGCCTACTTTAGTACTTTCTCAAATAATAGCCGTGGTGTAATGGTCTTATTGAACAACAATTTCTAACATACAGTAAAAGGGTACAAACTAACCAAAACGGGAATGGCAAACCTCAATTTTTTAACAATATTCGAGAAAAATGTATGGCATATGATAATATTTTAACTATATACTGCGGTGACTGGAATATGGTTATTGACCCAGATATAGATACAGTAAACTATTTACATGTTAACAATCCTAGATCTAGGCAAACGGTTTTAAAATTTTTAGACGAAGATAATTTTATTGATGTATGGAGAGTATATCATGAACAAGAAAAAGCTTTTACTTGGAGTAGAAGAAACCACGTTAGGAAACAAGCAAGGTTAGATTTCTTTTTGGTAAGCGAAGCTTTATTTCCATATATAACAGACGCCAGCATAACCACTGGTTTTAAATCCGATCATCATGGGATATTATTAAAATTTAAAATAAATGATAATGAAAAAGGGAGGGGTTATTGGAAGTTCAATAATACATTATTGAAAGATAAGGATTATGTAAGAATAGTTAAGGATACAATAAAGGAAGTTAAGAATACATATATGTTGAGAACTAATGAAGAAAACAACGAAGAAGATTTTACTGTTCCTGACGAAGTAGTACAGCTCAACATAAATGATCAACTTTTTTTTTGAAACTTTGTTAATGATGATAAGAGGTAACAGCATACAATATAGTTCAGGTAATAAAAAAAAGGACACAAGAGGAAGAAGTTAGATTAGAAAATGAAATAAAAACACTAGTACAAGACATAATGCAAAATTTTGATAATATTTCTGAAGATAATTTACACTTATTGGATCAAAAGAAGGATTGATTAAATCAAATAAGAAATGAAAAACTTGAAGGGGTAATGTTACGCTCAAGATTTAGATACGAAGACCTAGGAGAGAAGCCAACAAATTATTTTTTTTAAACTCGAAAATAGAAATTATACTAGTAAAGTTATATCAAGATCAGTGGATGATGAGGGTACTGAATACAACAATACTAAAGAAATTTTAAACTGCCAAAAGAATTTTTATACTAATTTATACTCTACACATAATGCAGTTGACGACGAACCTCTTGAATCTAAAATTGGAGTTAATTCAAATAAATTAGAAAATGAAGAAGCAGAAAAATTAGAAGGAGAAATATTATATACAGAACTAGGGAAGGCATCAAAAACAATGAAAAATAATAAAACCCCAGGACTTGATGGTTTCACAGTGGAATTTTTCATATTTTTTTTTTTTTTTTTTTTTTTTTTTTTTTTATGATAGATACAGGACATTTTGTGCATCGCTCTGTGAACTACGCATATAGAACTGGGTCATTAAGTGTTACGCAGAAACAAGGAATAATTACCTGTCTGCCAAAACCTAATAAATCCAGAGAAAATCTTAAAAACTGGAGACCGATTTCACTTTTAAATGTCATCTATAAATTAGCGTCGACGGTAATTTCAAATAGATTAAAAAGTGTCCTGCACAAATTAATACATGATGACCAAAAAGGTTTCATAGCAGGCAGATTTATAGGAGAAAATATAAGGCTAATATATGATGTAATTTTGAGACACAGCTCCAAAATAAACCAGGGCTATTATTATCAATAGACATTGAAAAATCCTTCGATACTGTTTCATGGAAGTTTATAAGTAAAACACTCGACTATTTTAATTTTGGAGACTCGATTAAATAATGGATAATTTTTTTTTCAAAATGGGGCCGAAGCAGAACGGATTTATGTCAGATTTTTTTTTATTTAAATAGACATCCGACAAGGAGATCCCATTTCTCCTTATATTTTTATATTATGTGCCGAAGTTCTAGGAAAAATGATAAGGAAAAACAAGAGTATTAAGGGTATTATTATAAATGAAAAAGAATACAAAATAAGTCAATATGCTGATGACACTTGATGGTTCGGAAAGTACATTAAATGAAATCTTAAATGTTCTTAATACATTTTATCAGATGTAGGGTTTAAAACTTAATGTGGAGAAAACTAGAGCTATCTGGGTAGGCGCCAAGCGATTTTCAAATGACAGATTATGTCAACATTTTAAGTTAGATTGGTGACAAGGGCCTTTTAAAATTTTAGGAGTAAATTTTTCAGCTAATGTAAACGAGATTTGGAATATAAATACGCATGCTATTATGAATAAAATTACGCATTTATTAAACCAGTGGTCAAGAAGAAAGTTAACAATTATTGGTAAAATTACAATTGTTAAATCTGTAGTTTTATCAAAATTTGTACACTTTTTATATCGCTCCGCCAGATCTCTTAAAAGAACTGGAGAAACGGTTTTATAGATTTATATGGAATAAAGGTCCAGACCGGATAAGTAGAAAGGTTTTAATAAAAAATATATCTCTAGAGACTCAGAATGACTCATATACCAAATTTCGTTAAATCTCTAAACATTTCATGGTTAAGAAGACTTGTAATGCAGTCTGAGGAAGAAAGCTCTGTTGGTGATGCCTTAGCTCTGGCTTTCCGCTGTGCACGTTTCTGCTCGGCTTCGCTGATTCTTTTTCTTCGTATTCACCAGCTCCCCTTTTTATGAGGCCTCGCCACTTTGTACGATCTTGTGCAATCTGTTCCCATGACTCTGTTGGTATGTTGAAGTCTTTAAGGGAGGCTTTGAGGGTGTCCTAGTATCGCTTCTTCTGACCACCATGGGAGCGTTTTCCCACTTGAAGTTCTCCATAGAGGATTTTCTTTGGCAAACGTTCATCAGGCATTCTGATAACATGGCCTGTCCATCTTAACTGTGCCAATTTCAGAAGAGTATGTATACTCTGCATCCCTGCCCTTTTCAGGACTTCTGTGTCTAGAATCCTGTCTTGCCACTTGATCTTTAGAAGTTTTCTGAGACAGCTTGTATGGAAGTGGTTCAGTCTTTTGGCATGCCGTTGGTAAACTGTCCAAGTTTCGTATGCGTATAATAGTGTTGGCAGCACTACCGATGTATATACTTTCAGCTTTGTGTCGAGTCTGATTCCACTTCGGTCCCAAATACTTCCACGTAGCCGGCCAAATGCTGCACTAGCTTTGGCAATTCTAGCATTGACTTCATCATCAATGTGCATAACTCTAGACAATGTGCTTCCAAGGTAGGTGAACTTGTCTACCACTTGCAGTCGTTAACCTTTCACTGTGATGGTAGGCTCCTTGTAAGGCTTTCCAGGTGCTGGCTGATATACTACCTCAGTCTTTTTTATGCTGATTGCGAGATCATAGCTGTCACATGAATGAGATACTTGATCCACACCTTTTTGCATTTTCTCTTCTGTTGGAGCACCCTTTGCCATGTCATCAGCAAAGAGGAACTCTTCTAGCACCTCTTCTTAGGTTGAAAAGTTTCCCATCAAAGCGATACCTAATAGGTATACCATTGTCACCATCCTGGAAAGCATCTGTAAGCATGGCAGAAAACATCATGCTGAACAGTGTTGAAGCTAATACGCAGCCTTGCTTAACTCCATTTGTCACAGGAAATGGATCAGAAAATTCGCCATCATTTTGGACCCTTGCAAGCATACCATCATGGAACTGCCCCACCATTGCTATGAATTTGGCAGGACAACCAAACTTTGTCATAATTTTCCAAAGTCCCTCACGACTGACTGTGTCAAATGCTTTGGTAAGGTCGACAAAGGTCATGTAGAGATCCACATTCTGTTCCTGGCATTTTTCTTGAAGCTGTCGTGCTGTGAAGATCATGTCTATTGTTCCTCTGTTTTTCTGGTAGAAGCCCTGACCGTTCCAGCTGTTCATTCAGTCGGTTCAGTAGGACCCTAGCAAGAATCTTCCCAGCAATTGACAATAAGGAGATGCCTCGATGATTGTCACAGACTTGAGGATTCCCTTTCCTTTTGAACAGGTGGATAATTGTTGCATCCTTGAATTCTTGAGGGATGGTTTCTTTTCTCCACATAATGTGAAATAACTCTGTCAGTTTCTCTGCACTGGAGGACCTCCTGCTTTGTAGATCTCTGCAGGTATTGCATCTGATCCTGGAGCCTTGCCAGATGACAGGAGCTTTCACTGTTTCAGAGACGGTTGGGAGCTCATCAAGCAGTGGATTACATTCCACCTGTGGTAGTCTGTTGATAGCTTCATCATTGATAGATGAGGCCGATTAAGGACATCAAAGTGTTCAGCCAATCTTTTCAAGATAGCTTCTTTATCAGTCAGAAGACTAGTTCCATCTGCACTAAGGAGTGGGGAGGTTCCTGAGCTCTGGGGACCATATACTGTCTTGAGTGCATCAAAGAACTTTTTCATGTCCTTTCTGTCTGCAAAGGACTGGATTTCATCAGTCTTTTTTCTCAGCCAGGAGTCTTGCATGTCTCTGAGCCTCGTCTGAACTGCCTTGCATATGTTTGAATAGGCAGTCTTGCTAGATACTGAGCTGGTATTTCTGCCTTGTGTTTTTGGTGTTTCTCTTCAAGGAGTCCCTGAATTTCTTTGTCATTCTCATCAAACCAATCTTGGTGTTTGCGAGATACTGGTCCTAGGGAATCCATTGCTGAAGAGTGAACGGTGTCTTTGAAGACTGTCCAGCTCTCATCTACATCTTCTGAACTGTGTTCCAGTGCATCTAATTGGCTGCAGAGATTGTTGACGAATGCTTGCCTCTTGCTGTCTTGTTTCAGCTTGGAGACATCTAATTTCTTTGGCACCTTCTTGCCTTGTGGTCGTCGTACAGGCTGAATGCGCAGGTTGAGTTTGCTGACAACAAGCCTGTGATCTGTCCAACAGTCTGCACCACACATAGTTTTAGTCACTCTGACATCCTGTCTGTCCTTCCTTCGCACTATGACATAGATGCCAGTGTTTGGAGCGAGGGTGCATCCATGTTGTCTTTCTGCAAGTTGGTAGACGGAAGACTGTTGGTGATCAGTAATTCATGCTCTGCACACTTCCTTAAAAGGAGGAGTCCATTGCTGTTGCACTTCCCTACATCTTCAGATCCAATCACTCCTTCCCAGGTCTGGTGGTCTGTGCCCACTCTGGCATTGAAGTCCCCGAGGAGGATGAGTTTGTCTGTCCGGGGTGCTGCAGAAATCACAGAATCCAAATCATCATATAACTTGTCTTTAACTTCATCTGGGTTGGTCATTGTGGGTGCATAGGCACTTACAACTATTGCATGCCTCTTGCCAGATAAGGGAAGTCTCAGCGTCATCAGGCGGTCATTTATACCTTTGGGATGTCCTGAAAGCTTGCTGACGAGGTGTGACTTGATGGCGAATCCTACTCCTGCTTCACGCCGCTCTTCTTTCTTGCGTCCACTCCAGAAGAAAGTGTAGCCAGCACCAACTTCTTTTAAAAGCCCTTCTTCTGCAAGGCGAGTCTCACTCAGAGCTGCAATCTCGACTTTGTATCGGTAGAGTTCTCTACCAACTAGAGCTGTTCTTCGCTCAGGTCTGTCAGAACTAGAACTGTCCATTAGGACTACAGAACTAGAACTGCACATTCCAAGCACCGATGGTAAGAGGTATCACCTTCATCTTCTTTTTTCTTGTTTGACCGCTAAGTGGGATTCCCGCTGATCGCGGTTAACAAGCCAGGAATTTTGAAGCAGGCAATTGTTTAGGGCACCTTTTCTAGCCCCTTCCCCATGCTATGGGGGTGAGCAGTGCGATCCTAAAAAGGTCTGCTCAGTCGCTCAGTTCGGCTGCCGAATTCCCCATACTGCTTCGCTCTTAAGGAAAGCGACCATATAGAACCAAGCCGCTTGTGTGCAGATCCGCAACTACAGCTTCCAGTGTTTCCTCACCTGCTGCTTTGCCGCTCGCCCATCGCAACAGGGCTTTTCTATGATTTGCATATATGTGCTTGCTGTGAATGTGTGTTGCTGATTAAGATGACATGCGCTGTGAATTGGATTATAGTGAGGAAGACGCGCGCAGAGTCAACCTCACTCTCTTATCCTGACCTAGCTGGATCCAGAGGCAAGACAGTATCAGGACATCTGGAACTAAGCCCGGATGCAGTGGATGACCATGACTCCATGCTCCACAATATGCTGCTGCATCGCCATTTGGGCCGTTGAATCATAGTAATGATTTTTTCCGCCCCAGCTGCCGAAGCAGACTTTACATAACTGGAACAGGCAAATCCAGGTATGCAGGTTTTTGTTTGGAGTTGCCAACTTCTAGATGGATTGCCGACCAGGGCTTGAGAGCTCCATCTACCCTAGATATTGCTACACAAATTCTGTTAACAGCTATATAGAAGCAGTAACTTAAATGTCTTATGTAGCATTGCCAATAATACTGTTTAGTCAATCTGCTAAGATACAAGCATACAATGTAATACCTTGATACCTGATATTATATTATAATTAGGCGAATGTGTATGTACATGCATACGTTTACTCATGTGCATACGTTCGCGTGTACATGCATGTGTACTTGTGTATGTACAGTCACACGCTTGTGTATGTACATTCACACACACACACACACACACACACACACGCACATACACACACACACACACACAAGCACACACACACACACACACACAAGCACCTCCAAATGAAGTCACCTGTCGTTTCACTGCCAAATGAGGACTTTTATATTTACGAAGTGTTTCATTTGAAACTCACAGATTGGTATCGATACATTTTAAAATATATCTGTATATACTTTTTCCCTGAAAACCGTATCACACATTTTTTTTGTAAAAACCACCGCAAAGTAAGGATACGACGCACTCATGTACACTAATTGACCAATTGAGGACATCCCTAAAATCCACCGCCAATTGAGGACGCAACACACTATCCCCCACTCACATACTAATAAGGAAATACCAAAACTCCACAGCCAAGTGAGGACGCGACACACTCTCACCCACTCACATATTAATGAGGACATACCTACAATCCACCGCCAAGTGAGGACGCGACAAACTCTCACCCACTCACATACTAATGAAGAGATAGTTAAAATCCACCGCCAAGTAAGGACACGACGCACTCATACACACCACATCCTATTGAGGACATCCCTAAAATCCTCCGCCAAGTTAAGACACGGACATACTCTCACCCACCCACATACTGATGAGGATATACCTAAAATCCACCGCCTAGGAAGGACACGACGCACCCCCACCCCCAACCCCCACTCTCATACTAATGAGGACATGCTTAAAATCCACCGCCAAGTGAGGACATGACGACACGCTCTCACCCACTCACATACTAATGAGAACATATCTAAACTCCACCGCCAAGTGAGGACACGACGCTCTCACCCACTCACATACTAATGAGAACATACCTAAAATCCATCGCCAAGTGAGGACACGACGCTCTCACCCACTCACATACTAAATGAGAACATACCTAAAATCGACCGCCATGTGAGGACGCGATACACACTCTCTCTCTGTCACTCACATATTAATGAGGACATACCTAAAATCCACCGCCAAGTGAGGACACGACACACTCTCACCCACTCACATACTAATGAAGAGATACCTAAAATCCACCCCCAAGTGAGGACACGACGCTCTCTCGCTCTCTCGCTCTCTCTCTCTCTCATACTAATGAGAACATACCTAAAATCCACCGCCAGGTAAGGACGCGACACACTCTCTCTCTCTCACTCACATATTAATGAGGACATACCTAAAATCCATCGCCAAGTGAGGACACGACACACTCTCACCCACTCACATACTAATGAAGAGATACCTAAAATCCACCCCCAAGTGTAGACACGACGCTCGCTCGCTCTCTCTCTCTCTCTCTCTCTCTCTCTCTCTCTCTCTCTCTCTCTCTCTCTCTCTCTCTCTCTCTCTCTCTCTCTCTCTCTCTAATGAGAACATACCTAAAATCCACCGCCAAGTAAGTACGCGACACACTCTCTCTCTCTCTCACTCACATATTAATGAGAACATACCTAAAATCCATCGCCAAGTGAGGACACGACGCTCTCACCCACTCACATACTAATGAGAACATACCTAAAATCCACCGCCAAGTGAGGACGCGATACACTCTCTCTCTCACTCACATATTAATGAGGACATACCTAAAATCCATCGCCAAGTGAGGACACGACACACTCTCACCCACTCACATACTAATGAAGAGATACCTAAAATCCACCCCCAAGTGAGGACACGACGCTCTCTCTCTCTCGCTCTCTCGCTCTCTCGCTCTCTCATACTAATGAGAACATACCTAAAATCCATCGCCAAGTAAGATCGCGACACACTCTCTCTCACTCACATATTAATGAGGACATAGCTAAAAGTGAGGACACGACACCGCCAAGTGAGGACACGACACACTCTCACCCACTCAAATACTAATGAGGACATCCCTAAAATTCACTGCAAAGTGAGGACACGACTCACTCTCAACCACTCACATACAAATGGGGTCATCCCTAAAATGCACCGCCAAGTGAGGAAGCGACACACTATCATCCAATCACATACTAATAAGGACATACCTAACTTTGAAATCCACCGCCAGGTGAGGACACGACACACTCTCACCCACTCACATACTAATGAGGACAAACCTAAAACACACAGCCAAGTAAGAACACGACGCACTCTCACCCACTCACATACTAATAAGAAAATACCTAAATCCACCGCCAAGTGAGGACACGACGCACTCTTACCCAATTTCATACTAATGAGGACATACTTAAAATCCATCGCAAAGTGAGGACGTGACACACTCTCACCCACTCACATACTTATGAGAGTACACATAAAATCCAGCGCCAAGTGAGGACGCGACAGATTCTCACCCACTCACATACTCATGAGGACACATCTAAAATCCAGCGCCAAGTGAGGACACCACACACTCTCACCCACTCCCATACTAATCAGGACACATCTAAAATCCACCGCCAAGTGAAGTCGCGACACACTCTCATCCACTCACATACTAATGTGGGCACACTTAAAATCCATCGCCAAGTGAGGACGCGACACACTCTCACCCACTCACATACTAATGAGGACACCCTAAAATCCACCGCCAGGTGAGGACACGACGCACTTTCACCCACTCATAAACTAATGAGAACATCCCTTAAATCCACCGCCAAGTGAGGACGCGACACACTCTCACTTACTCATATACTAATGAGGACATACCTACAATCCACCGCCATGTGAGGACGCGACTAACTCTCAACCACTCGCGTACTAATGAGAACATACCTAAAACCACCGCCCAGTGATGACACAACGCACTCATACACACAACGTCCTATTGAGGACATCCCTAAAATCCTCCGCCAAGTCAGGACACGGACCCACTCTCACCCATCCACATACTAATGAGAATAAACCTAAAATCCACCGCCTAGTGAGGACACGACGCACTTCCCTCCCCCACTCTCATACTAATGAGGCCATACCTAAAACCCACCGCCAAGTGAGGAAACGACACGCTCTCGCCCACTCACATACTAATGAGAACTTACCTAAAATCCGCCAAGTGAGGACACGACGCTCTCACCCACTCACATACAAATGAGGAAATATCTAAAATCCACCGCCAAGTGAGGGCGCGACCCACTCTCACCTTATCACATATTAATGAAGACACACCTAAAGTCCACCGCCAAGTGAGGACGCGACACACTCTCTCTCTCACTCACATATTAATGATGACATACCTAAAATCCACCTCCAAGTGAGGACACGACACACTCTCATATACTAATGAGGACATCCCCAAAAATCCACCGCTAAATGAGGACACGACGCACTTTCTCCCACACACATCCGTACCCAAGTGAGGACGCGACGCACTCATACACACCGCGTCCCATTGAGGACATCCCTAAAATCCACCGCCAAGTGAGGACACGACGCACTCTCACCTACTCACATACTAATGAGGACATCCCTAAAATCTACAGCAAAAGGAGGACGCGAACACTCTCTTCCACTCACATACTAATGAGGACACACCTAAAATACACAGCGAAGTAAGGACACGACACACTCTCACCCACTCCAATACTATTGAGGACATTCCTAGTCCAACGCCAAGTGAGGACACGACGCACTATCACCCACTCACATACGTATAAGGACATACATAAATCCACCGCCAATTGAGGTCGCGATGCACTCATACACACCATGTCCAATTGAGGATATCCTTACATCCACCACCGTGAGGCCAGGACGTACTTTCAACCACTCACATACTAATGGGGACATCCCTAAAACCCACCGCCAGGTAAGGACACGACACACTCTAACCCACTCACATACTAATGAGGACATACCTAAAATCGACCGCAAAATGAGGACACGACGCACTCTTACCCTCTTTCATTCTAATGAGGAGGACACACCTAAATCCACCGCCAAGTGAGGCCGCGACACTCACATACTCATGAGGACACACCTAAAATCCACCGCCAAGTGAGGACACGACACACTCTCACCCACTCACATACTAATGAGGACACATCAAAAATCCAGCGCCAAGTGAAGTCGCGACACACTCTCACCCGCTCACATACTAATCAGGGCACAAGTAAAATCCACCGCCAAGTGAGGACGCGACACACTCTCACCCACTAACATACTAATGAGGACACACCTAAAATCCACCGCAAAGTGAGGAAACGACTCACTCTCACACACTCAAATACTTATGAGGACATCCCTAAAATCCACCGCCAGTGAGGACGCGACACACTGTTGCCCACTCACAAACTAATGAGGACACACATAAAATCCACCGCCAGACGCACTGACATACTAATGAGGACATCCCTAAAATCCACTACCACCAAGTACTGATGCGACGCGCTATCGCCACTCACATACTAATGAGGACATACCTAAAATCCACAGCCGAGTGAGGACGCATCACACTCTCACCCACTCACATACTAATGAGGACATCCGTAAAATCCACAGCCAAGTGAGGACGCGACACACTCTCACCCACTCACAAACATGAGGACACACCTAAAATCCACTGCCAAGTGAGGACACGACACCCTCTCACCCACTCACATGAAGAATACCTTAAATGCACCACCATGTAAGAACACGACGTACTCTCAGCCTTTCACATACTAATGAGGGCATACCTAAATTTCACCGCCAAATGAGGACGCGACACATTCTCCCTCACTCACATACTAATGAGGACACGACGCACACACTACATACAAGTGACGACAGTTTGAAAGAACAAACGCAAATGCAGGACATTTCTTGTAGATAGTTTTCGTGATCATCATTAGCGCTATAACTTCTCTTTTCCTTTCCTTTTTATAACCACTTTCGGGTGGAATCGGGCGGCGGGGTTAGGGGTCGTTACTCCATTGAAATATAGGTCCAGAGTTCTGGATCAAGGTCTATAATTCAGTAGCATACTGAGAACAAAAAACATGCAAGATTTGATGTTTCTGGCTATCATGGTGGCAGAGACACCAAGGGTGAGTGCAAATGTTTACAGACAGACGGACGGAAACTCAGACACCTATATCGCACCTTGTCAGATGGCTTGTGCGACAAAAATGGCATAATTTTGTGAAAACTTCTGTTTTTGAACATGCAAAAACCATGCAAATAATAAAGTATATTTCTTTTTACACTTCATGTTTGTCAAACCCCATTTAGGATGACGTATACAAAAGTTGTGTACTTTTTTGGTTGGTTTTGGTTTTACCGCCCTTTCAAGATTATTACTTATTTCGGGCTGATCGCTAATCAGAGGTGGGCAAAAACCGGAGTATCCTGCGAAAAACCACCTTATCTTTCGCTCCATATGACATCCCACATGCGATCCAAGCGATAAAATCGTGTTCTAATAAAAAGCCTTTTGGTAGCATTGTAACAAAAAAAAAATGTGCATAACAAGGAAAACATCCTGAAACTATGAAGCCAAGATTCGTATAATTCTGTCAACTAGTGAATGTATGCAGCCAGAAAACCTTTTTCTAATAATTTTGTCGAAGAAAAAACTTATACTGGCTGCGGAACTTTGCCACTCACAGTCTATATGACTCTTGTATCGAAATGAGAATTTAAAGCTAAACTGCTTTAATCCCTTAACCCACTGAACAAAACAGAATCAGACCACATTTTGACACTTAAATGTGATTTTTCTCAGACAATTCACAAGAAATATTGAGCCTTATTTTTGCACGCATACTAAGACACTTATCACAGTTTTTGTTGTCTGCTTCAGTTATGCTCAGCGGGTTTAAAATGCATCACAATATAGAAGGGAACGCTGTATTCATATATTGACCTTTGATTGATTGTGTTGGGGTTTAACGGCACATCAATCCTTGTGGCTTATTTTGTGTCGTCTTCAAGAGAAAGGGAGAAAAGAGATAGAAGAGATAGTAGAAGAGATGAAAGAGAGGAACAGGGAAAAAAGAAGAAACAGAAGAAATAAAAACATTCCCCCACTACCTTTACCTACTACAAGGATAGCAGGCCTTGCCCAACTGTAAGCCAAGATCAGTTGCACGCCGGGGTGACACAAGATACATGAAGCCTTCGCACCACCCGACCACCCCCTATATTGGCCTATATCAGCCATGCGAAATAATATAAAACAAGAACAAAGCATAGCAAATAAAATGATTATAAATTATGGAAGCGTCCTAGTGCCAGGTGAAAAAAATATTTAAGTCCTACGTAGGAGATAGTAACTCCTACGTAGGAAATCGTAGGAGATAATAACTCCTACGTAGGAGTTAGTAACTCCTACGTAGGATATAATAAGTCCTACGTAGGAGATAGTAACTCCTACGTAGGAGTTAGTAACTCCTACGTAGGAGATAATAAGTCCTACGTAGGAGTTACTAACACCTACGTAGGAGATAATAAGTCCTACGTAGGAGTTAGTAAGTCCTTCGTAGGAGATAATGTCCTACGTAGGGGATAGTAACTCCTACGTAGGAGATAATGTCCTACGTAGGAGTTAATAACTCCTACGTAGGAGATAATAAGTCCTACGTAGGAGTTACTAACACCAACGTAGGAGTTAGTAACTCCTACGTAGGAGATAATAAGTCCTACGTATGAGATAGTAACACCTACGTAGGAGATACTAAGTCCTACGTAGCAGATAATAAGTCCTACGTAACTCCTACGTAGGAGATAATAAGTCCTACGTAGGAGTTAGTAAGTCCTTCGTAGGAGATAATAAGTCCTACGTAGGGGATAGTAACTCCTACGTAGGAGATAATAAGTCCTACGCAGGAGTTAATAACTCCTACGTAGGAGATAATAAGTCCTACGTAGGAGTTACTAACACCAACGTAGGAGTTAGTAACTCCTACGTAGGAGGTTATAAGTCCTACGTATGAGATAGTAACACCTACGTAGGAGATACTACGTAGCAGATAATAAGTCCTACGTAACTCCTACGTAGGAGATAATAAGTCCTACGTAGGAGTTACTAACACCTACGTAGGAGATAATAAATCCTACGTAGGACTTACTATCTCCTACAAAGGTGTTAGTAACCGCATTACAATGCGGAGAAAAACAATCTTATGTTGGTCATATTTCATTCCATAAAATATATCTATTCAACTGATTATTCTTTATTTATTTATTTACTTATTTATTTATTTAAATGATTAGTAATAGCAACAGTGATTTAACTGTACATTTGAATTCCGAAGAATAAATATTATGTTGGTCATGTTCAAAACGTTTTGTTTTTAAAAGAGTTACGTGGGGCTTTAATAGTTTTTGGGTATAATATTGTTAATTATTAAACACCTTAAATCTCTACCAAACTGAAATTTGATTAAGTCCGTGTTACATGTACTACCTGTAGACATGGCTTATACGTGCTGTTTTTTTTTGTTTTTTTTTTTTTTTTTTTTGTTTTTTTGTTGTTGTTTTTTTGAGTGATAAACAGTGTGCAGACCTTAATGCTCTGTAGTGTAATGACTGCTGTTTGTTAAGGCGGTCTATCAGAATACTTAGGTTAAATACTGTAAACCACTTTCTTCTCTAACCACCATCTGTCAAATTGTTCACACCTTTTTAAACAATGGCCTAAAGCAAAGGTACTTGTTTCAAAAACAAACGATCCTTTACCACACTTGCCCTATATTCTTTACAAGGCCGTTATAGTACCCACTGATTTGTCTAAACATTGTTGGCTACGTGTAGAACCGTGTAGACCCTGATTACACAATGTGTTATGTTACAATCTGATCTGGGTCTACACTGTAAGCATAGGCCTCTCTATCTAGAAACATAGGGAAGTAACAGTAATAATCCAAGGAAATGATATTTTATCCATATTTACTAACTACCCAACACAGAAATAACAAGAGTCTCTCCAAATAATAAAAACAGGATTTAATAATATGTGCAACAATTGTAGTTCCAGATCAGCATGTGCATACATTTTTTTCGCTGATAGAATGTGCAATCTCTATTTGCGTGCAGTGTAGACTCTGATCATAAAGCGGTCGCACAGACTAATCTGGGTATACAGTGGTCACATAATTCATAAAGTCCATTTTTATTTGAAAAGACTCAACTATCATTGTTTCTTATTTTACTTGTAGACACCTCAAAGTTCTACAAAATATCAACAAGACATTCTATTTCTATTTTTATTAGTGCATTGTTTTATATTAAAAAGATTGTTCAAACATGTGTAAACACAAGTTTAATAACATCAGTTGTGTATTTCCAGTATTTGTATCTAGATTTTTAACGCTGCCAGGCAACTGAATCACATAGAGGCAGTATTTCCATGAAGTGTGAACCGGTTAAATACAACATTCTCCAGGGACCTGTACCTCCTGGTTTCATTTATCTACTTGACATCATACAGCTGAGAACAAGACGCCTCAGGCCACTGGGCAAGGTTAAAGTTTGATTTCTAATGCATGCAATAAAAACAAAGTGGTCAAAACATAAATGAACATCAATATTTGAAAAGGACCATTACGGAAATGATCTAAGAATCCGAGCAGACAAATCGGCATCTTTAATTGTGTACCTAAAGAAACACTGGTTACTGTAGAATACATTGATAAACAGTGAAAATCCTGATCAGAATGTGCAGATGTGCTGTCTGATCTGGGTATTTCGTGTTTGCATAATACACAATCTCCCTTTTTCATAATCTGACACAAGTGTCCTTTATCTGAGACAGGTCACTGCAATTCTTTAATCTGTTTCTTAAGTTTGATTGGTTAACTGAAAAATGATTGTAAGGCAACATTTATGCATCAAGGACAAACTGATGATATTCGTCATTTTCCCAGAAAGCAGGCTTTGACATATCATGCAAATTGTCTCCAATAGAGACAGTTTGCATGAACTGTCAAACTAATATTTGGGGTAAAATAGTTTAACCCTTAACCTTTACCTCTCTCTGGGCTAATTCAGCAGACGATAAATTGGTGATATTTGTCTTATTTTACCCAGAAAATAGGATTTGACATTTCATGCAAATTGTTTCCAACAGAGACATTTTGCATGAAATGTCAAACCATTTGTGTGTGTGTGTGTGTGTGTGTGTGTGTGTGTGTGTGTGTGTGTGTGTGTGTGTGTGTGTGTGTGTGTGTGTGTGTGTGTGTGTGTGTGTGTGTGTGTGTGTGTGTGTGTGTGTGAGGAGTTCCTGAATTATCGTTCACTAAATATATTACATTTTTAATTAATCAATAAGTTTTGTTTTCTTAAACTATTGGTCTTCATTTCAAACTCGTATTGAATTATTTATAACTACATGTACATACTATTTCCTACGTAGGACTTATTATCTCATACGTACTAACTCCTACGTAGGTGTTAGTAACTCCTACGTAGGACTTATTATCTCCCACGTAGGACTTATTATCTCATACGTAGGAGCTACTATCTCCTACGTAGGACTTATTAACTCCTACGTAGGACTTACTATCTCCTACGTAGGTGTTAGTAACTCCTACGTAGGACTTATTATCTCCTACGTAGGACTTATTATCTCCTACGTAGAAGTTACTAACTCCTACGTAGGAGTAATTATCTCCTACGTAGGAGTTACTATCTCCTACGTAGGACTTAAATATTTTTTTCACCTGACACTAGGACGCTTCCATAATAAATTAACCTTGTCAAATGAAACCCATATTTAGCAATAAGCAACCAACGAACACAGGTCAGCACATTCTGATAA
Source organism: Anodontia alba (assembly GCA_964016985.1). NCBI lineage: Eukaryota > Metazoa > Mollusca > Bivalvia > Lucinida > Lucinidae > Anodontia > Anodontia alba. The sequence continues at coordinate 56,184,703 of OZ024821.1, forward strand.
GCGTCAGTGAAAGTCATTGCTCAGACAGTCGAGTTATAGTATCTGTTTTGTATATGTGGAATTTCAAGACAGAACTTCCCAAGCAGAGTAGCCGAGTATGTAGTACCAGATAGTTAACCTTAATATAAGGTGAACCATCCAACAATGTGGCATGTGCGCCCAGCAGAGGCTCAGATAAAATTGGGCATTTGCCCCGCCTGATCAGGACCAAATGCTTTTTCATGCGGACAGTGAACTCTGATCAGACTTGTCAAATACCCGAGTTGATCTAAGTCTTTGCTGGGCGCACATGCCACGTTGGTTTTCTCAACGACAAGGCTAACAACCTAAATCAATCTTTCATGAGAATTAAAACCATTCTGCATGAAACTCACAACAATTCCATTTGAAACATTTCAAACCACATTTCAACATAGCTTTTTATTCTCAGATAACGTATGCCGGATGAACCTGGTTTTAAACCCATAGCCTGCTGAACGTGACAGAAGCAGATGACATTTTGAAACTTATATCACACTTTCGAAAACGAAATAAAGCCAGATGCAGCTTGTTATATGTCTGCTGAATTAGTCTTGCTACTTGTGCATTGACAATTAACAAGTAGTATCAAGCTTGATTAAGTTTTCAAAACTGCATTTTAGTTTAATCGTGTTGTCTGCTTCAGTTGTGTTCGGTCTGAGAGTTAAGCATAGATGAGTTTAATATATTTTGCATTTTGTTTTCAGATAGACTAAGGCTGTATTTTCCTTTCTTGGTTTCACTACTAGCACAGAAAATCCTGAAAATTTGGACATGAAAATGGAACAAGACCACTTTAGCCCCTGATCGATATTCTGCACTGATCTAATAGGCAAATCTGGCCTCAAACTTAAGATTCAATAAAATAAAGAAAAGGGAATATAGATAAATTTGTTCAGGTATTCTAAGGAATAATATCAGATAATTAAGAGAGGATTTTCTTTTTATGTCCCCCACCAGAGGGGTGGGGGGACAAATTGTTTTAAGTGCGGATCCCGTCGGCGTCGGCGTCGGCGTAGCCTCTGGTCTGCACTCTATCTCCTTAATGAATTTTGGCCAAACTTACACAAATTTATCATTGGGTGGGGGGAAAAATCTGATTATATTTTGATGACCTTGACCCATTTTGAAGGTCACACGAGGACTTAGATTGTTGGAAAATGCTGGAAAATTGCTTGTCTGCATCCAATCTACTGATAGACCACAACCTCTTTACTAAATATGTTCTTTTTCTAACTTGTTATGTAAAATGTTTGCTTTGCACCATTGTACCTCTAAATGAATGTATTTCATGCTGCAGGGAGAGGACCATGTAATGTTGTTATAACTTGTGTCCAATCCCTTTGTTTAAAATGCAATAAAATATAAAGGACAAATGGATTTTGACCATACCTGCACATCTAAATTGCTGGGACATGTAAAAGAACTGATTAGATTTTGGTGACCTTGACCCCATCTTCAAGGTCACTTGATAGCTTAGATGGTTGGAAAATGGATTGTCTGCACCCTATCTCCTGAATGAATGGATGGATTTTTACCAAACTCGTACATCTATATTGTTGAGACATGGAAAAGAGCTGTTTAGATTTTGGTGACCTTGACCCCATTTTCAAGGTCACAGGAAGGCTCAAATTGTTGAAAAATGGTTTTCTGCACCTCCAGAATGAATGGATGGATTTTGACCAAACTTGTACAGCTATATTGTTGAGACATGGAAAAGAACTGATTAGATTTTGGTCACCTTGACCCATTTTCAAGGTCACGGGGGTGGGGGCTCAGATTGTTGATAAATGGCTTGTCTTCACCCTATCTCCAGAATGAATGGATTGATTTTGACTTAATTTGTACATCTATATTGTTGTGACATGGAAAAGAACTGATTAGATTTCGGTGACCTTGACCCCCATTTTCTAGGTCACAGAAGGGCTTAGATTGTTGAAACATGGCTTGTCTGCACCCTATCTCATGAAGGAAGATTTTGATTTTGACCAAACTTGCACAATTATTTTGTTGTGATATGAAAAAGAACTGATTAGATTTTGGAGACCTTGACCCCATTTTCAAGGTTAATGGAGGGCTCATATTGTTGGAAAATGGCTTGTCTGCACCCTATCTCTCCAGAATGAATGGATGGATTTTTACCAAACTTGTACAGCTATATTGTTGAGAACGGGGCAAAGAATTGGTGACCTTGATCCCATTTTCAAGGTCACACTAGGGCTTAGATTTTGGAAAATGGCCCCATCGACCACGCACACGCAAAAAAAAAGATAAATTATAGAAACAACCTTTTTCAACGACAGGTCGGTTCAATCTGGTGTGGGACATACGTTTTCCTCTGAAAACACTGTTCTAGTTTTCTTTACAAACATATCTTGTGGGTACTTGTTTGAATCGCTCATTGAGGCAGTTCTAAGAAGTACCTACAGCATATGGGTTTCTGGGCAACTGAAGGAATTTACTCTTCAAATATTCTTGTTACTTCTCCTTAGCTTGAACTATGTTTAAAATAAAAAAAAAAAACAGAATTCCGCGGAAGGCGGCGTGTGGGGCAAAAGTCACAGGACGTGGTTATTAAATAAATTTATTTCATTCTTAGCAGTGCTTATTTGGAAAAGTGACAAAAATTAAAGACAAGGATTTTATGAATATAGGAATTTCATTGAAAGCATATGCATTTTCTCATTTGATGCATGAGAAATCGGGCTCAAAAAGTACCCAAAGTCTGTACACTTCATACAATCTGAGGTTCAGAAAATGACAAAATTAAAGTGGAAAAAGTGGCAAAAATGAATTTAAAAATCATATCCAAACCACGTGCACTTCAGCAGACACGGGAGAAAACATGTGCAAAGTTTCAAAAAGACCGGTTTAAAATTGTATGAAAAGTTACAATCACAAGGTACCCACTGTCTGTACATCTGAGGTCAGAAAATGACAAAAGTTCAAAAAGTACAAAAAAGTGACAAAAAGTACGGCAAGGATTATATGAAAAGCACATGCACATCTTCAGACTATGGAGAAAACATGTGCAAAGTTGCAAAAAGATTAGTATAAAATTGTATGAGGAGTTGTGCTCACGAGGTAGCCACTGTCTATGTATTGAGAGTGAAAAATGACTAAGTTCACAATGTGGAAAAAAGTAAAAAAAAAATAATTTAACAATTACATCCAAATCACATGCACATCCTCATACCATGAAGAAAACGCATGCAAAGTTTCATAATAATCGGTACAAAACTGTAAGAGGAGTTGCGCTCGCAAGAGGTACAAACTGTTTATATATAAAGGCTGAAAAATGACATAGTTCACAATGTAGAAAAAGTGACAAAAAATAATCTAACAATTATATCCAAATAACATGCACATCCTCATACCATGAAGAAAACATATGCAAAGTTTCAAAACGATCGGTACAAAACTGTAAGAGGAGTTGCGCTCAAAAAAGGGTACCCACTGTGTATATACTGAGGGTGAAAAATGGCTAAGTTCACAATGTGGAAAAAGTGATAAAAAATGTTCTAACAATTATACCTTAACCATATGCACATCCTCATACCATGAAGAAAACATATGCAAAGTTTCAAAACGCTCGGTACAAAACTGTAAGAGGAGTTGCGCTCACAAGAGGTACCCACTGTCTATATACTGAGGGTGAAAAATGACTAAGTTCACAATGTGGAAAAAGTGACAAAAAATATCCTAACAATTATACCCAAACCACATGCACATCCTCATACCATGAAGAAAACACATGCGAAGTTTCAAAACGATCGGTACAAAACTGTAAGAGGAGTTGCGCTCACAAGAGGTACCCACTGTCAATATACTGAGGGTGAAAAATGACTGTTCACAATGTGGAAAAAGTGACAAAAATAATCAAACAATTATATCCAAACCACATGCACATCTTCATACCATGTAGAAAACATATGCAAAGTTTCAAAATGATCGGTACAAAACTGTAGGAGGAGTTGCGCTCACAAGACACCCAGGGTAATTACTGACGGAAAGACGAACAGACGGACGGACGGCGAACGGACGGACGGACGAACGTACGGACGGACGGAAACTTTCACGCCTAAGTCGTCCATAAAGCAGGTGCGATAAAAATAAGACAAGAGGCTAAAATAGGTCGGAAATCGCTCACCTGGACGAGGCTGATCATGATATGTTACCCTATGACATGATGGCCGTCTTGCCTCTCAGATTAGATTGCAATTATGAATCTGCATGTTGCCTTGGTGATTCTGATTAAGTTTCTGAACAGCTCAACCCAACTAAGGATTCAGGAGATAATGGTGGTGCTAAATGGAGGGTGTAGATGCCCTTTGAAGAATTTCAAGCTAGCCTCCATGACAGCCAAATTCCTCCAACAATTTTCGACTCAGACTGACTGACCGATCGAAACGGTTTAGTAATTCTGAATATCTGAATCTCAATGTTGCCCCAATGCCTTCAACTAAGTTTCGGCTCAATCCAGCTTCGGGTCCAGATGTCATTTGAAGATTTTCAAATTGACCGCTATGGCTGCCATCATTGAAATTGGAACACAATGGATCTAAACAGGTTTGAATTTACATGAGCCTACAAAGATCTGATTAAACACATTGTGTGTTTGTAAATCATTGTGTCCTGGAACAAATATTTAATTTATATATTTTACACATTATTTTTTCTCAATTTCTGAGAACGACATTTCATGTATAAAACAAATATTGGACATACAAGTTACATCTTTGTTATCTTTTCCTTTGACCAATAACCTGGTTCTTATGTGTTCTTTCACCATGGTCCATGATCTATGTAGTATGTATTTTTTTTCACAACATTCAAGTTTCTTTGGCAAAGTTGCAATTTAAAGCAGTTTACCAGTCATCTGGCTAAAGTCAAGGGAGTGCCACAATCACAAGCCGTAGCCAATCCCTGACACCAAGAAGAGGAGGAATTAGACAAAAAATAAATAAATAAATAAATAAACATAAAAAATAAAAATAACGCAAATAAAACAAACGTACGAAATGAACTTAGATCAGCCCTCTCTCTCTCTCTCAATCTCTCTCTCTCTCAATCTCTCTCTCTCTCTCTCTCTCTCTCTCTCTCTCTCTCTCTCTCTCTCTCTCTCTCTCTCTCTCTCTCTCTCTCTCTTCCCCAAGCGAGGTTATCGCAATGATAAGAGGACTGCAAACACAAGACAAAACTAAATATAAATTACTTCGTAGAATAATCCACAAAACTGCAACACCGCCTTAGTATAAACTACGTGGGGGAAGGCGTGTGTGGGATGGGGATTTAAAATCTTCAATTACATTGGTTAAATGTATGACAAAAAAAAAAATAAAATAAGATCAAGGCTATTTTTCACAGAAAATGAATTTAAAACACACTATAGATTTGTAAATCAGTGTGTTTTTTTTTGTGTGTTTTTTTTTTCTTGTTGTTTTTTTGGGGTTTTTTTTTTTGGGGGGGGGGGTCTTATATTTCATTGATATACGTATTTTATATCGCATTTTATACATAATCTATTCTTGATTGCTAAAAACACGCCTGCCAATCACTCTCATGCGAAACCCCTGTCGAAAAAAGGAAACAATGAGAGCAGCTTCCGTTTTTTGCAGAAGTGGAGCTCAAATTGTCAACAACGCTGCACGTTGTGAAGGTTTGTCTCATATAATTTCCTTTGAAAACATTTATGGAAAGTATTACAATGCTTTTTTGCCACTGCTAATTCCGCACAAGAAAGGATTTCATATGATCGTGCATTTTTTGAGGTATTTGATTAGTACGGTGAAACAGCTACTCAAGGTAAAATTCAATAATTTAAACAGCTAAAAAAGAGTTCATTTTCTGGCTCAGTTTAAAAACTTTGACCTTTTTAGTAGTGATGGAGTGAACAGAATTACTTAATCATCTGAAGTAAGCTTCAGATGATGAAAACCAGCACCCAAAAGATATACGCCAAAACATAGCATCGAAGGGCCGGTTGAGCATGAGATTAAAGAGAATGTGAAGAACATATATTCATCAAATCCAAATCCAGCCCCTGAAGAAAAGAGTACTGAAGAAATTGGTGAAGAGTGTGACTCCACAATTCTATAAATTGTTGATGGTTTTCTGTCCGTTTCAATTCCAGCTGTATGTCTAAATAAGGTATAATGGAAATATTCTTGTTTCTGTGTTATTTGACCTTTAAAAATGGTTATCCCTGCGCTTTTCGAAGAATAAGCGGGGATATTGTTATACCCCACGTCCGTCCGGCCGTCCGGCCGGCCGACCATCCGTTCATACGTCCGTCTGTAATGTCATACCATTGCTCCTAGACCATTTAAGCTAGATTCTCGAAACTTTCACAGGCGATAACGCTATGGATAACACATTCACAGGCGATAACACATTCGGAATTTTGATGTGACCCCTTGGGGCAGGGTCAGGGGGTGTGGCCCCGAAGGGTCCAAAATTCATTTTAATCGAGAATATTTTTGTGGAGTTCGGCGGACGGATATTTCAGCAAACAATCGGCATACCGATGGGTACTAACTGTGCACCGTTACTTGCCGACTTGTTTTTATACTCGTATGAGGCGGAGTTTGTACAAAGTCTCCTCCAAGCAGGCAAGAAACACCTCGCACAACAATTCAATTTCACCTACAGATATATAGATGATGTATTGTCTCTGAAAAAACACAGAGTATTTAGAATTCATCTATCCACGTGAACTTGAAAAAAAGGAAACAACGGAGACTGCAGCCTCCTCCTCATACTTGGATTGTTATCTCTACATTGACAATGGAAAGCTTACTACTAGGCTTTACGACACACGGGATGACTTCAATTTTCCCATTGTTAACTTTCCATTCCTGAGCAGTAATATCCCTTCTGCACCAGCATACGGCGTTTACATTTCTCAGTTAATCCGTTATGCCAGAACCTGTTCAAATTATCAGGACTTCATGGAGCGTGGGAAAGTGGTCACTACAAAGTTGTTGAGCCAGGGGTATCAAAAAACCAAATTGGTAGCAACACTTAAGAAGTTCTATGGCAGACATCATGATCTGGTCGATCCCTACAATGTGGCAGTTTCCAGAATTGTTTCTGATGTTTTTGCCAGTGACGCGCCATAAGTAGACTTCCCAGATCCCGGACATACGCTTCTACCGATATTTCCTTCGTTCAGGCCTATGGGCATGGTGGGCGAAGCTTGCTTACCAAGTAATGCTTACTATCCGCGGACGCCTGATTACACCCTTTATTCTGCGGTCCATGTCTGTTGGTCTGAACATTCTGATTCGTCATTCGTTTATGGATTTATGAGTTTGGATTACGGCATGACCGCAACTACTTTATACAAACATAGCCACGTTGCATATCAAATCGAAGATTATATAGTGGTGCAAAAATGTTGTCCCGATGGCATGTCTGGAGGTCACTAGAGGTCAAAAAGTAGGATTTTGGGTCCTTTTTTTATTGTTACCCAACTCCTCTTAGGCCTTTTAGCTAGAACCTTGAAACTGTCACAGGTAATAGCCCTATGGATGAGAAATGGAGGAACACATTCGGAATTTTCATGTGACCCCCTGGGTGTGGCCTCGAAGGGTCCAAAATCCATTTTGTACAAACATAGTCATGTTGCATATCAAATCGAAGGTAATGAAGAGTAGACTACAGTAGTGCAAAAATTTTGCCCTGGGGTTTGTCTGGGAGTCACTAGAGGTCAAAAAGTAGGCTTTTAGGTCCTTTTTTTATTGTCACCCAACTCCTCTTAGGCTTTTTAGCTAGAACCTTGAAACTGTCACGGGTAATAGCCCTATGGATGAGGACTGGAGGAACATATTCGGAATTATGATGTGACCCCTGGAATCAGGGACAGAGTCAAATTTCATTTTGTACAAACATAGTCATGTTGCATATCAAATCAAAGGTTATGAAGAGTAGAATACAGTGGTGCAAACATTTTGCCCCGGGGTCTGGGGGTCACTAGAAGTCAAAACGTAGGATTTTCGGGCCTTTTTTTTTCATTGTCACCCAAATCCTCTAAGGCTTTTTTAGCTAGAACCTTGAAACTGTCACAGGTAATACCCTATGAATGAGAACTGGAGGAATGCATTTGGAATTTTGATGTACAGGGAAATATGCGATGGCGCTGGCGCGGGGATATACGATGGCGCGCCATCGACTTGCTCTAGTTTTATTTACTATTGTGTCTATATATGAGTATAACCGCATGGTTTAAACCCTTTCATACACATTTTCGGCAAACAATCACCCAAGTTACACAGGTCCTGTAAAAAACTTTGGGTTTGATGTAAATTCTTCACATTTTCTATAATCTCATGCTCAACCGGTCCGTCGATGTTATATTTTGGCGTATTTCTTTTGTGTGCTTAAGTTTTCATCATCTAAAGCCGATGTTTGAACACTTGGTTGAAGTAATTCTATTCACTCGATCGCTACTAAAAAGGTCAGATTTTAAACTGAGCCAGGAATTGAGCTTTTTTTTTACCTGTTTCGCCGTACTAATCAGATATCTCGATAAACACTCGATCATGATTCAAATCCTTCCTTGTGTGGAATAAGCAGTCTATATGTGACAAAATAAGCATTCTAATATTTTATTTATAAGTTTTCAAGAGAAAGTAAATAAGACAAACCTTCACAGCGTGCAGCGTTGTTGACGATTTGAGATCCACTTCTTCAAAAACGGAAGCTCCTCTCATTGATTCCTTTACTCGACCGCGTGAAGAAAGACCTTTCTTATATGGCCAGCCGTTTTACTATTTATTATGCAAAATACATATCTTATATATTAGATATCTTAATTAACATATGATTTATGATATTTGTTAAATAAGATATCATATATTCATATAGATATCTGATATACTTAATTAGATATCTGATATTCTAAAGGAGATATTTAAATGAATAAATGAAATATCGTTTTTAGTAAATAAGATTGTTTGTTTGTGTTGAGGTTTTACGGCCCAGTCAACTCAATGGGGTCATGTCGAGCGCGGTCAGTTTACCTAACCACACGTTTAATGGGCAGGCTTAGTCCTCTAAGCGATTAACCAGTATTGTGCACATTCTTTCGCCAGAAACTGACAACTGCCCTTCTTGAATCAGCGGAAGGGAGAGAATGACCCTAGAAAATATTTCATGAAGTAAATAAGATATCTTTAATAGCATATAAGATATCGTTTTTTTTTTTTTTTTTTTTTTTTTTTTTTTTTGTTTTTTTTTTTTTTTTGTTTTGTCTTTTTTTTTTTTTTTTTTTTGAGGGGTGGTGGGGGGGGGGGGGGGTTATGGCCATTTCAAGAATATTTCACTTATATCGAGCCGATTGTTCATCAAAGGTGGACGAAAACCAGAGAACCCGGAAAAAAAAAAAAAAAAAACATCTGGCCATCCGTAAGCAGAGCTTGGCTTAGTATTACCAGGTACACCGAATAATTTCTCTGATAACTGTTGGAAGAAATGTTATTACTATAACATTTTTGGCCGAAGAATTGTCTTTGTGTTGTAAAGAACTGTTTCCAAGCCAATCACATAACATCTTACCATTCCTCAGAGTGGTACAGAACCTAAACATAAGCAGATGTGTCATGTTTCATGAATATACAGCTTATCATATTCAGGATCGAAAATCTTATCCATTTTTCAAGCAAGGCAGTCGTGAGATCTGACAATATCTCTTGGGTTTTCGTTTCTTGACAAGGTAAGAAATAATTAGAGACCAGCAGTGGCAGTAAGAAACACAGTTAGAGCAGTAGTAAATAGCAACAACATCAGAAGCGCATAGCTGTGTGAGGAGCACAAGTAAGTAACAGCACTGACAGCGTGCTGAGTAAGTAGGAGCAGCAGCAGAAGGAAATATCAGCATCCTCAGCTGTAAGTAATAGCATCAACAGCAGACGTCAGTAGCATTATCAGCAGCAGGAGTAAATAGCAGCATCATGACCAGACATAAATAGCAGCATCGCTGCAGAAGTGCTTAGCATCGTCCGTTGCAGGGCTAAGATGCTGCATTAGTATCAGAGAGATAAAATAAAAGTTAAAAGGATTGCCTTTGGAAACAAAGAACACATTACAAATAGAAAATGGGAGTCTCGGTTGTATTGAGACTCTTCATAAGCAGTAATGGGGATTGCAGCACTGCTTACAACCTCTAGCTTATACATAAGCAGAACTCCATTTTCAAAGATACCACAATGGGCCCAGAGATCCCAAAAGAAATGAACTTTAATTTGCACTAAGTTGAAGTACGGGGAGACGTTGGACGGCCGCCACACGGCAATAACATTAGCTGCAGTTTAGTAAAATTAAAGTCGACAAAATTGCTTTTGGATAAAAAGAACACATAACTGATAGAAAAGATAGTCTCGGTTTTACAGTATCAGCAGCAGTAGTGAGTAGCAGCATCGGCAGTAGGAGTAAGCCGCACACAAAAGAGTAACAGTAGCAAGGAGTAGCGGCATCAGCAGTGGTAGAACAATGAGTATGTGGTCTACAAGCAGTGTGGGTAGCAATATTAGAAGCATGACTGAGCAACCGCACCAGCAACAGGAGTAAGCATCATCAACACAGCACAGGTAAGAAGCAACATCAGGAGAAAACGTGAATACATTTACTTCCAGCTGCAGAAATTACACGAGCAGCAGGATCACAACAGCATCAACAGCAGAAGTAATAACTTATGAAACAGCTGCAAGTGGCAGCATCAGCGGCAGCAGTGTAGAATTAAGTAGCAGGATCAGCATCAAGAATATCATGAGCAGCAGAATGGAGAAGCAGTATCAGCAGCAGTTGCAATTTGCAGCACTAGTAATAATATTAGCTGCATCAGAATGGGAAAAAGTAGTAGAATCGGCGACAGGCATGCGCAGATTCACCAGCAGCAGAATATATCAGTATCAGCAGCAGAGGGCGAAACAGCACCAACCGCAGGAATGGTAGCTTTAGCAGGTAGCAGCATCAGCAGCAGTAGTGTGCGTGTAAGTAGCAGCATCAGCATTAGATGTGGCATTAGTAACAACAGCATTACCAAAAGCAATGCAAAACAACACCGTCATAAGTAGCTGCATCAGGAGGAATAAGTAGTAGCATCTGCAACATAAGCTATAGCGTCCTTGGCAGCTGTAATTAGAAGGATCAGCAACAGTCGTGAGAAGCAGCATCAGCAGCAGAAGTAAATTGCAGCAAGATCAGCAGCAACATCAGTAAGAGTGTATTACAACAGCAGTAGAAGTAATAGCCAACAGCAGGAGGAGGGGTAGCAGTATCGTCACTAGCAGTGAGTTGCAGTATCCGCACCGTTAGTCTGTAGCATCGTTAGTGAGCAACTGCTTTACCAGTGGTTAAAGGCACATATTTTATGCCTCTTGGCTGGCGTGGTCCATCATCATTGCACCCAATATACAGCCCTAATAGTGGTGTCCCACATCAAAGGCTGGCCTTATCTAAGTGATTATGAGGGGATTAACACTGTCTGCAGTATGTTTAGGTGGGGCCAGAAAAGGGAAAAATGAATATAATAAAGTGTTCATTGCTTTACCTGAACTATATGAATATTTTGATTTAATTATAAATTTTATTTATCAATTTTTATAAGAAATATTTAAATTCAATTATGCATTTTTTTTTATTTATTCTTTTTACTCTTATGTATTCTTATTGAATTACAAAGTAAATAGACGAATTCTTATTTTTCAGAGTTGTCAAAAAAAAAAGAAAAAAAAAAAGAAATAATAATAATAAGACAGATTTTTTTATCGATTTCTTTACTTTTATTTATGTATTAGGTAAAAGCTGAACACTTCAAAAGATCAAAATTTTTATCAGACTTGTAATAATAAAACAAAACATTTTGAGCTTAATTTGAAGCTATAAAATGTTTTGCCTTAATTTATTTATTATTTATTTAAACAATGTTTAAAGAGGATGACACAATTAGCTATAAATAACTATTCTACCTTGCGGTCCTCTAACTAAAATTTATATACATATATACAACAAGACTTAACTAACAGCTAATAAATTCATGGGATAAAAGTAGCTTGTAGCGAAGTGAATGCTTATATAAAGTTTTTATCAAATAAAAAGTGCTAACAGGTATGTGCAAGTGATTTAAAACCAAACATGGCACTTATTTATATCAAAGACAAATCTGTATGTTATCAAAGTTTTTGTAAGTGCTTTAAGATTTGACGAGCGCATAAAACCAATATCTAAAACAATTATGCTAGGTCATAAAAGCTCTCAATTCAGTTACAATTTTACACATGGTATATCATTTAAAATCATAGTTAAAGACATTTTATAAGGGTTAAAATGTTGCTTTAAGAGACTGCTTAAAGGTAGAGTGACCCCGATGTTTTTACTGTTTGAGGTAGAGCGTTCCATAGTCTTGGTGCGGAACACGAAAAAGAGCCATCAAAAAGTGCTGTCCGTGCTTTCGGCAAATAAAGTGAGCCATTTTCTGATGACCTCAGGTTAAGAGTGTGTACCTCGGATACTGGTTTTAGAAGTTGTGTTATATATTCAGGGGATAAATTATTTATTGCTCGGTATGTCAAGACAGCCTTATTATATTTAAGTCTGTCCGGAATTGACAGCCATCCCAGCTGACTGAACATATCTACTGATGGGGTATCGTAATCTGCTCGCAGGATGATTCGAGCAGCGCGTTTTTGCAGTTTGGATATGCGTTCAATATTAGTTGCAGAGGCTGACCCCCAGGTAACAGAGCCGTAATCAATATAAGGAAGAATATACCCCTGATAGTAAACTTTTTGAATATGTGTCGGTACATACGTTGCTAACTGGCGTAATAGAGATATTTTAGATGAGATAAGGGAGCATAAGTGGTCTATATGGGCAGACCAAGAAAGGTGTTCATCGATATAAACACCAAGGAGTTTCTGTTTACTAACGGATTGAATGTTGACATCGTCAGCAATAATATTTAGAGGTCGAGAGTCGTTCAAGCGCTTTGTAGCGCCAACTAGCATGCAAGTTGTTTTGGTCATGTGAACATTCATTTTGTTTATCTTTCCCCATGTTTTTGTGTTACCGAATTCTCCTTGCAGATCTTCTTCAATAGCATCTATGTCATTACCATGCGTGTGAATCGTCGTGTCATCTGCATACAAATCAGAGGAGCACTTTTTGATATGAAGCGGAAGATCGTTGATAAAAATGAGAAATAAGGTCGGGCCCAATATTGAGCCCTGAGGCACACCAGATTGTACGGTGGTGAAATCTGTCAACCCTTTATCACTCTCGATTACTTGTTGTCGAGAACATAAATATGATTTGAACCACTGTATGGCAGAAGGGTTAAGTTTGTATAATGCAAGTTTATTCAGCAAGATGGAGTGATCAACTAGATCAAAAGCCTTTCGAAAATCGATAAAAAGGGCTCCAACCAAGCCACCCTTATCAATACATTTCATCCAGTCATTAATGAGTTTGACTAAAGCTGTTTGGCAACTATGTTTTGGCCTGAACCCGGATTGATTGTCATGTAGAAGTTTATATTTATTCAAATATGCCATAAGTTCACGTGTTTTCGAAAATTTTAGATACAGTGGACAGGATAGAAATTGGCCTATAGTTTGAGGGGTCGGACTTTTCACCACCTTTGTAAATTGGAAGTACCTTTGCCAATTGCATTTGAGAAGGAAACTGGCCGGTCGCAATGCTTTTATTGATAAGCATCGCAATCGATGGCGATAACGATTGGGCAGCAAGTTTGATGATCCTTGGCCCTATGCCGTCAAGCCCGGTCGATTTTGAAGCCTCTAAGGTATTAATATGTGATAAAACTTGTTCGGGGGTAATAAATGGAATTGTAAATTGTGTGTTTGTAGGCACTTTGCTATCAACAAAATCGCTGATTTTATTGGTGTCAAAGTCTAATGAACTTCCGGATGATGTGTTTTCACTCAAGAGCTCGGCAACTAAAGCAAAGTATTTATTCAGTTTGCTCGCAACAGCTTCAAACTCCGTAATGGTTTCATTTCCGATTATAAGTTTTTCAGGCAAATTACTGGAGCCAGTCTTGCCACCATTATTCACATCTCGCAGGTGTTTCCATAAGGATTTGGTATCTTTTGAATTTGTTATGCTATTAGAAAAATATTTACGTTTTGCTTGTCGTATGAGTTGTTTTGTTTTATTTCGGTATTTTCTATGATCACTCCATTGCTTTAATCGTTTGGTTTTATCTCGTAAAGATTGCATTTGAATTATATCTGGAGTAAACCAGTCAGGCATACGTTTAGATTTTACGCGTTTGGATTTAATCGGAGCATGATTGTTCAAGTGTTTCAAAAGGAATGAATACCAGATGTTAAGGTGTTCGTCTATACTTGATTTATCTGCCGCAAACGCATCCAAATCGTTAGCAATATCAGATATAAACTTATTTTCGTCAAAATGCTTGTAGCTGCGATAAGTAGTGGTAGTATGTTTGTCTTTTAGAAGCTTTGAGTTTACTTTTCGTGTAAAGCAAATGGGAAAATAATCGCTTAAAGATAAAGTAGAAGTAAAACAACGTACAATATTCTCTGGATGAGTCGTATATACATGATCAATTAACGTATCGGTAGTTTCCGTTACCCTAGTTGGCTCTGTTACCAGTTGAGTTAAATCGAATAGATTTATAAGGTTAAGCCATTTATTATTCGTATGAGCTTTCAAATCAATATTAAAATCACCCATGAGAAGGAATTCAAGACCAGATGTCTGTGCTATAGAAAGCTCTACCTCAAACAAGTCGATCCATTCGCTTTTTGCATCGGGTGGCCCTTTAAACTGTACATAGGAGAAAAGGTTTAGCATTCGGTAGCTCGATTTCAACCCAAAGTGTTTCTAAGCTAGATGTTTCAAACTCAGGCCTGCGTTTGAACTTAATTGTGTTTCTAATGTATAATAGTAGACCACCACCAGTTTTATTTTTGGTCTCTGCTCTATCTTTTCTAAGAATCTCAAATCCGTCGATCGCCACCACATTGTCAGAGACGGTCGGTTCTAAAAATGACTCACAAATACTCAGAATATCTGGGCATGTCTTGTTAGCCATGATAATGCGTATCTCATCAAATTTAGAGACAATGTGCCTAACATTAAGATTACAAAAATGCAACCCTTTTGACTTGGATAACAAGTCCAGTGGTATTACGTGTGGTGTTAGGCATCAAGCAGGTAGGATCAGAGGTATGAGAGTTTGGTGTACTGTTTTGATTGGGCAAAGAAGAAGTGTTAGCAAGGGAAGGATCACCTTGAATAATTGAACAACGAAGAAATGCCAGACATTGTTTTATATACCCAATCTATTATCACAAGTTTTAAATTAAGATCAAAATAATATGTACATGTACATCTCAGATACTTAATAAATTTTATCACTTTTTAGTGGCATTGCATGTTTCAAAATGGTTTAAAAGTTAAGTTTCATTGGAAAGCAAGTTTATTCCTAAAAGTTCTTGCACAGTTATGATGGATTTTAAATAAACAAAGTTACACTTGTTTATGAAACTTTTAAATATTCAAATTCTTTACTTTATCAAAATAGTTTCAAATGGTTAAATGAATAAAAACTTTTTTATATATACATCTAGCCATTTACCTTCTGCCCAAAACGGATTTCCCCTTGTGTAGCCTCTACCTGTTTGCGAGCCATAGGTCACCACAGATGTATGATCTGTTATCTGCATATTTCACTGATAGGGTCATTAGGCTGCTATGCAATGGAATATGTGTCTGTTAGTAGGCGTGAGTAGCGTCATAAATAGCAGCAGTCAGTAGCAGCATCAGAAGCAGTAATACAGCAGCAGCAGAGACAGAAGCAGTGTAGAATTAAGTAGAAGGATCAGCACTAAGAATATTATGAGCAGCAGAATGGAGAAGCAGTATCAGCAACGGCTGTAATTTGCAGCACCACCAGTAATAAAATAGCTACATCAGGATAGGAATAAGTAGAAGAATCAGCGACAGGCATGCGCAGATTCACCCGCAGTAGAATATGTCAGTATCAGAAGCCGGGGGCGTAACAGTACCAACAGCAGGAATGGTAGCTTAAGCAGCAGAAATAAGTAGCAGCATCAGCAGCAGTAGTGTTCGAGTAAGTAGCAGGCGTGTTGGTGTATACAGCACCAGTACGCATGAGCACCAGTATTCATTAGTTGCGTCAATATGCGTTTCGGCATCATGGGCAGCATTAGAAATAGGCCGAAACAGGCAGCGGCATCAGCAGCAGGTGTAAGTACCTGCATCAGAAGCAGGAGTGAGTAGCAGCAGCGTCGGCAGAAGTGAATACCAGCAGCGTAAACAAAAGTGAGTAGTACCTTTAGCAGGATGAGTAAGTAAAAGCAACAGTAGCAGATGATCAACACTAGCAACATGATGTGATAGCTGTATCGACAGCAGCGGTGAGGTACAATATCAGGGAAGGATAGCTTACTTCCTTTAGCATAAGGCGTAAGCAACAGCATCAGATCTGAAGCAGGAATGAGTATCAGCAACAGGAGTGCGTAGCAGTATCGGCAGCAACAATAACCTGTATCAGTGGTAGTAGCAGTGTGTATCCGCTTAACCATCAGGTGTGTGCAATAGCACACGCATGAGAAACAAGCCGCCTCATCCCTAGCAGGATCGGGTATCCTTATCAGCCGCAGCAGCGTAAAGCAACTTCAGCAGGCGTGTGTAGCATCACCAGCAACAGCAGCAGTTACCAGCTGCATCAGCAGCAACAGTACGCAACAGCATAAGTAACAGCTTTAACAGCAGGCGTATATCAGTAAGTAGCAGCATCAGCAGTATGAGTATGTATAGGAGAGATTAGCTGCAAGCAGCAGCAGCAGGAGTAATCAGAATCAGAAGGAGCGTCATCATCAGCAGGGAAAAGCAGCGGCACAGGGCACTAGTTGACGTACCTGCATCAGTATCAGAAATGAGTAGCAGCATTATCAGCAAGAGTGAGTAAGTGTCCGTTGTAGCACTATGAGAAGTAGCAGCAAATGAAACAAAACTAACAACAACATTTTACATTTGCATCAGCATAGATGAGCAATAAAAGCTGTATGGATGTCTAGTAGCTTCAATAGGATAGCGTTTTGTTTTCTTAGCATTGTTAGCAGCATTAGAAGCAGGAGTAATCAGCAGCAGCAGAAGAAGAAACAGCATCAGCAGTAGTATTGAGCAGCAGCACAAGCAGCAGAAGTAGTTATCATCATAAGCAGAAGGAGTATGTAGCAACATCAGTATGAAGCACCAGCAGCCGCAGCAAAAGCAGGATCTCATGCAAGAGTAAACAACATGAATAGCAGCAGGATTAAATACTAGCGTCAGAAGAAGTAAGTAGAAGCATCAGAAGGAGTAGACGCACAAGCAGCATGATGAATTATCATCAAAAGCAGCATCAGTAAGCGGCAGTATAAACAGCAGGAGTAGGTAGCAACACTAGCGGCAGGAATAAGTAGCAGAAGATAGAAGCAGCAACAGCAGAAGGAATGAAGGCAGTACCAGCTGCAGTAGTAGCAAGTAGCAATATGAGTGAGTAGCAGTATCAGAAGCAATAGTAAGTATAATCAATGAGTATCAAAAACAGCAACTGGAGTTCGTAGCATTATCAGCAGTGAATAGTAGCAGCAGCAACAAGAGTAAGGAGCAGGATCAGAAGCAAGAGTAATTAACAGCATTAGGAGCAGCATCAGAAGCTGAAATGTAGAACATCGGCAAAAGACCAGCTTCATCAGCGACTAGGGTAAGTACCTCCATCAGTACTAGAAGTGACTAGCAGCAGCAAGAGTCACTAGCAACAGCAGCAGCAGGAGTAAACAGCAGTTTAAGCACCATGAGAAGTCAAAGCATCAGTAGCAGAGGTAACAACACTAAGAACAGGCATCAGCAGAGCCGAGAAAAGCATATAAGCAGCATGTATGACTAGCATATTCCGCATCAGGAGACTGTCCTTTATTTAGCATGCTGAGTAAGTAGCAGCATGAGCAATAGATTCAGCAGCTGCATGAGAAGCAGTATCAGCAGCAGCACAGAAAAGTAACACCGTCAGGAGATAAAATTGCCACCATGAGCAGCGGGAGTCAACAGCAGAATCAGCAAAAGCAGAACGAAACAGCATCGGTGGCCATTGTAAGAAGAAGCATTAGCAGAAAGAGTATGTACCATAATCAGCAGCAGGATTATGTAGCGCCAGCCATCAGGAGCTGAAGTAATTAGCCTTAGCTCCGGGAATAATAGCAACACCAAAGGCAAATGTATTATCAATACCAGGAGTAAGTACAGCAGCAGAAGAAGTTAAGTAGCACCATCAGAAGGTGTGAGTAGCAACATCAGTAGCAGGAGTAATATGTAACATAGTAGCATGTATCAGTAACAGTATCAGTGAGTGGTATGTGGCGAAAGAATAGACAGTGTAAAGTGGATACATCGGCAGCATGCGTAAGAAGATGTAGCAGAATCATTAGCGGTATTATAAGTATCACAAACAGTGAGTAGCAGCATCATTAGCGGTAGTAACAGCATTAGCAGAAGAAGTGGAAGCTGCTTTACCAGCAGGAGTAAATAGCAGCATCAGCTCCAGGAGTTACAGAATAATCAACTATTCGTAGCATCGTCAGCAACAGGATTGAGAAGTAGTATAACTCCGGGAGTGAGTAGAAACAGCTAAAGCAATTATGAGTACCAACTTTACCAGCAGAAGTAGCAGCATCAATAAACAGCAGAAATGAGCAGCAGACGTATATACAGCTTCGGTAGCAGCAGATATAAGCAGCAGCATCTCCATATGTAATGGATTAGGCTCAGCATCAGCAGTAAAAGTAAGTAGCAGCATCAGCAGCAGGAGACGGATCATCATTAGCGGCAGTAGCTACAACAGCAGATGTTATGCTGTAACTAGTTACTCCTGTAAGTAGCAGCATCTGCAGCAGGGGTCAGTAGCAGCATGTAGTACAGGATGATGTACTCATTTTAGCAGCAAGGCTGACCAGTAGCATCATAGCAAGAATTAAGCATCAGCAACAGAACTGAGTTTCACTATCAGGAGCAAGAGCAGTGACTGCATTAGGAGTAAGTGGCAGCGTAAGCAGCAAAATTACCAGCATCTGTGGCAGCAATTAGTAGCTGCATCAGCAGCGGAATTGGACAGAACCAGCAGTAGGAGTGGGTAGCACCATCTACCAGCTAGTATAAGTAGCAGCATTATCAACATATGTCAGCAGCAGCTCAGCAGGCGTAGAAAGCCGAGCCAGCAGTACTAAGAAGTAGCATCAGCTGTAGGAAAATAAGAGCGACAGCAACAGATATTAAAGCTTCAGTAAGTAGCAGCATAAGCAGAAGGAGTGTAGGAGTTAGTGGCAAGATGAGAAGTAGGAGGACAAAGCGGCATCTGAAATGTCAATCAGTAGCGACATCAGCAAGAGCAGGAATAAGAAGCATCAGCAGAAGTAGCCATCAAAAGCTGGGATGATTAGCTGCATCAGTAGCAGCAATAACTAGAAGCAGCATTACTAGCAGCTTGAGGGAGTTGGAGTAGACGGTGTGGACCGTAATACGAGAAGCATCAGGAATTACTATCATAAGCAGCAGAACTGATTCGCAGCACCAGCAGCTAGAGTAAGTAGCAACAGTAGCAGCAGGAAGAAATGCAACATCAGCAGAAAAGTATTTAGCAAATTCAGCAGCCGGAGTAAGCAGCAGCAGCAGGAACAGTCGATTGCAGTATCAGGATTGATAAATAGCGAAGTCAGAAATAAGTGTACTAACAGAGGTAAGTAGAACTATCACCTGCAAGAGTAATTAGCATCAGCAGGTGTAATTTTTATCACCATCAACAGAAGAAGTGAGTAGCAGAATCAGCACAAGGAGTTCGTAGCAGCACCCACAGAAGGTATTAGAAGCAGCTTTTTAGACAGGGACATGTAGCAGAGTTACGAGGAGGGCAGCTGCAGTCAGCAACAGTGTAAGCAGCATGAATAATGAAGCCAAATCAGCAGCAAAAGTAAGTATTATCAGCAGTAGATAGTAGCATAGCAGCGTCATCAGCAAGCTTGAGTAGCAGTACCAACAGAAGCAGTAAGTTACAGCGTGAGCAGCACGAAAGAGTAGCAGCGTCGACAACAGGAGTATTTAGCAGCTTCAGCAGCAGTATTAAGTAGCACCATCATCAACAGGAGTGTAGCAGTAAACAGTGTACATCAGAAGTAACAGTAAGGAGCAATATAAATGTAAAAGCATCAGCAGCAGAAGCAGCAACAGAAGGCAGTAGTAATATCTGCAGCAGAAGTAAATAGCAGCGTCTGCAGCAGGAGTAAGTTGCAATATCTGCAGCAGGAGTAATGAAGTAAGCATCATAATCATAAGCAGGGGTGTGTATCGTCAACAGCAGAAGTTCACGAAGCAGGCGTAGCGGCATAAGTTACAGCATCAGCAACGGAGTTAGTACCAGCATCAGAAGTAACATCGGCAGCCAAAATAAGTTGCATGATTAGCACCAGAAGTAAGTCGGAGCACCGGTAGATAGTAGAATCAAAAGCAGTGATTTGCAACGTTGGCAGCACCATGAGTGTGTAGCAGTATCAGCAACAGTAGTGAGTAGCATCAGCACAGGCAATTAGAAGTAAGTAGTTGCATCAGAGCAGAAAACAGTTACATCATAATCACTGCTGGAGAGCAGAAGCATAAACAGCGGTACTGATTAGCCTCAAAGGCAGTAGGAGAGTGAAGATGCTTTACAAGCAGAATTAAGAAGCCGCATTACCTTGAGTTTGTATCAGCACAGCAACAGGATTTAGTAGCAGAATCCGCAAGGGGCGTGGGTAGCAGCAGCTGCGAGAATAAGAAGTCGCGTCAGCAATAGTAGTAAGTAACATTTTCAACTGCATTAGCGAATAGTAACATCAGCAGCAAGCTTGTGTAGCATCATCAACAGCAGCAATAAAGTAGCAGTTTCAGCAGGAGTAATTAGCAGCATCAGCACTGGAGTATGTAGCACCATCAGCAGCAGTGTTGTATCAGCAGTAACAATAAGAAACAGTATCAGCAGCGGGTGAAGCAGCATCAGCAGGAGGCAGTAGAAACATCTACATTAAGAGTAAGTACCAGCAGCTGCGGCAGGAGTAAGTAGCAACATCTGCTGCAAGAGCAAATAGTCGAATCAACAGTATCAACAGCAAAGGTTTATATCAATCTCTGCAGCAGGAAAAGCTTATGAAGCAGGAGTAAATGTCAGTATAAGAAGCATAAGAATTAGCATCAGCAGCAAAAGTTCTTGCCAGCATCAGCAGCCGGAGTTAGCAGCATCATCAACAGCAGGAATGAGCAACACCAGCAGCAGAAGTAATTGTCATCATAAGAAGGAGTGAATAGAAGCATTAACAGCAAGAGCGAGTAGCAGCATCAACAGCAGGAATATCTAGCTGCAACAGCAGCAGGAAAAAGAACCGTCATCAGCAATAGACGTTTTTTAGCAGCTGGAGTAAGCAGAAAAAGCAGCAACAGGATGTAAGTGCAAGTAACAGTAGCGATAGGAGAAGTACACAGCACTATCAGTAGAAGAAGTAAGCAGTCGCATCAGCAGGAGTGAGTAGAAGCAGCGGCCGGAAGAAGCCAAATCACCATCAAATGAATCAGAAGCAGCATCAGGATGAGTGTGAAGCAGCACCAGTAGTGAGTAGCCTCAGCAACATCAGGAGCCGAAGTAAGTAATCGCATGAAACGTAGGAGTGAGTAGCAGCAGCACCAGTAGAATTGAGGAGGAGCAGCAGCATCGGTAATGAGTATCAGCATCAGAAGTAGCAGATTAGGCCAGCTGCATAAGAGAAAGAAACAAGTAACCACACCAGCAGAAGGAGTGAAAAGCAACTTTAGCAGCATGCGTGAGTAGCAATAGCAGCCGTGTAACTAGCAACAGCACCCGCAGTAAGCAAAGCGTATCGGCAGAAGTGAGTAGCAGGAGACAATAGTGCTAATGAGCAGCAACAGTACGCAGTAGCATCAGCAGTAGAATCAGCAATCTAAGCAGCTGGAGTAATTTACAGCACCAGCAGAATGGGTATAGGAGCAAGCAGTCGGATCCGCAGTAGGAGCAAGCATCAGCAGAAGCAGCAGGAGTGATTAGCTGCAACAGCAGGAGGAGTAATTAGAAGTAACATCAGCAGGAGTATCAGCAACATCATCAGCAACAGGTGCATCAGCATCAACAGCAGCAGCAAGAAGCAGCGAGATCAGATAAAGATGAGAGTAACTGCATCTGTAGGAGCTAGCTTGAGCATCAGCAGCATGATTGGCTGTATCAACAGGAGGATCGATTATAAGCAGCATCAGCAGGAGTATCAGCATCATCAGCGGCAGCAAAAGCATCAGCACCAGCAAGAAAGCAGATGTAGATCTGAGTACCTGTATTCGAGGCAGGAGAGAATAACATCATCATCAGCAAGAGTTACTAGAAGAATCGGGACCAGAAGTGCGTAGTATTTTAGTACCATGAGAAGTACCAGCATCAGGAGCAGAAGTAAGAAAATCAAAAAACAGGAATAAATGGCTGCTTCAGCAGCAGGGCAAAGCAGTATAAGGAGGAGTGACCAGCAGCTTAAACAGCAGAAGTATTTCCTCAAACATCAAAAGCAGCACCATGCGCAGCTGGGATTAGCAGCACCAGCATGAGGGGTTATTAATATTATAAGCAGCAACAGTGATTAGCAACAGCAGCAGTAACAGGCAGCACTAATGTTGTTGCAGCATCAGCAGGAAATGTAGCATTATCAGCAGCAGAAGAATCAGCAGAAGAAGCAGCATCAGCTGACAGTGTGACTAACAGCATCAACTTCAGACATCAACATAAGTGAGTAATAGCATCAGATACAGCAGAAAGTAGCATCAGCACAGTAATAAGTAGTGAGCAACAGCAGCATTCGCAGCATGCGTAAGTTGCTGCAACAGAAGCAGGACTGGGGAACATCGCCACCTCTAGTAGTGAATTGTAGCATCAGCAGCAGGAGTTGGGAGCTATTTTACCAGCAGAGTAAGTAGAAGCATCAACTAACTGAGTAAGTATAGGATAAGCAGCTGGAGTACGTATCAGCATCAAAAGCATGATGGAATAGCAGCATAAATCCCAGAGTGCGTATGTGAATCTGCAGCAATTATAAGTAGCAGCTTTATCAGCAGAAGCACATAGCAACATCATAATATAAACAGGTACATAATACAAATAGGCAGGAATGAGACGCCGCACCAGCACCAGAAGTATAATCATCAACAGCAGTAAGAGGTAGCAGAATCAGCAGAAGACCTGAGAAACAACTTGAACTAACAGCAGGAGAAAAGTAGTAGCATCAGCAGAAGTACTGAGAAGCAGAATTAGCAACAGACCTGAGTAGCAGCGTCTGTAGGACGAGTAAGCAGCAGCAGGTGACAGTCCCAACTTCTGCAGCAGAAAGTATCCGGAGAAAGTAGCAGCATCTGCAGAAGGAGTAGTATCTTCAGCAGTAAAAGATAGCTGCATCAGCTGCATATCTAAATGGCAGTAACAGAACCAGAGAGCTGGAACCGAGTGTAAGCATCTGCAGCAAATGTGAATATCAGCAGCACAAGTTTGTGCAATAGGAGTAAAATCAGCAGCAAAAGTTTGTGCAATAAGAGTAATCATCAGCAGAAGAGTTAGTAGCAGCAACAGCAGCAGAGCTGGATTGACAAGCTCCATCAGCAACAGTAGGACAATCTACTCACAGATATGAGTAGAAGTGCTAGCTCTATCAGAAAGGATACGTAGCAGCATTAGCAGCAGAAATGAGTAGCAGGAGCAATAGGAATGGGCGACAGTGATTAACAGCCGGTAGCAAGAATAACTATCATAAGCAGCAGCAACAACACGCAGTAGACTTTAGCAACAGCAACAGCACCCGCTACTGCGGGCGTATTGGCAGCATACCGCGGTTATAATCCATAAATCAGTACACCCAACCCCCCCGCCCCCGCTCCCCCCCCCACCCCCCCAATATGGTACCAAGGTGTGCTCAGGTGCTCACGAAAAAAAAAAGCTTCACATGTTTAAAATGTTTTACACCCGCAAGTTCTAGAACGGCAGTGTGCCAGGTCTGGCAACTGAAAGCTTGTATAAAATACTGTTCGAGTGATTACATTTTAATATAGTACTATTATGCTCAAGCAGACATAAATACAATTCATTATATATGTATTTTGGCTCACGTTTATGACAAATTTAATTTTTTAGTAGCTATAACAAGTAGCAGGATCAGCAGCTGGAGCACAAGAGCAAGAAATAGGATCAACAGAAGGACGTAAAAATTAGCAGCCATGCAGAAGGAATAATCAGCAGCATGAGCAGCAGGAGTAAGTAGCAACATCGGCAGCAGGATTAAGTAACAATGTCAGCAGCAGGCGTGTATCAGTGAGTAACAGGATGAGCAGCGACGGGAAGAAGCAGCATTAGCAGTGGGAAAGGGCAGCGACATTGGGGTTGTATTAATACAGGTACCGATTTAACAACAGCAATTTATGTATACAAAGCGCTCGCCAGTGACGTACTCTCAGAGTACTCCGAGCAGGCTCTCATTCAAATGCAAAAACATAGCAGAGTAAATTCTAAAGCGGCCATTCATATCAAAATTGCAACTCTTGCTGCTATATTCATTGATTTTGAAAAGAGTGGTAGTTCTTCCGAGTCAGATGAGGAATTGTAACATCAGCAACGTCATTAGCAATAGCTGTGTATGCTTGTATTATCCTTCTGATATACATTTTGTTGTTTATATGCTAAATGACATGAGTTTTTTTTACCTCGAAATAGTTTTATTTTGAATACAGTTTACGAATTATGCTAAGGTGTACATATTCAGTGTCGTGTTTATCAAACTTCGTTCACCATATGATACAAACTTTAAATCATGGCAGTATTCTCTCTGTTTATACAATCAGCACCCCTGTTCCCCTCGGTAATAGAGTAATGCAATGAAGCTACGCAAATTGTCCGTCCCTCCGCCATTTTGATGACGTCATACTCCCGAACACCCGACCTCGGACAGAAGAGTAATCTGAGCATACTCTGTGCAGCTAATCTTGATCACTTTATTCATTTTTCGTCTACCCGAAGGAAAAATAATACTCGGAAGAGGGGAATCAAGTACGTCCCAGAATGCCGGCACGGTTTTATAAGGGATGTAATTTAATATCTGTATATGTAAAGTACCTCTACCCTGATTCGCCGTTTTTTTGTTGTTTTTTTTTTTTGTTTTTTTGGGGGGGGGGGGGGTTTGCTGTTTGTTTTTTTTTTTGCTGTTTGTTTTTTTTTTTTTTTGTTGTTGTTTTTTGTTTTGTTTATTTTTGTTGTTGTTTTTTTTTTTTGTTTGTTTTTTTTTTGTTTTTTTGTTGTTTTTTTTGGTTTTTTTGTTGTTGTTTTTTTCGGTTCGCATTCGTTAATAAGTACCTTTTTATAAAATGCATCAGAAGTGGACGTGCTAAAAATATAATTGTACCTTTTCTGTGTTAATTCTGTCGACAAGGGGAAAATCACTGAAGATGATCTACTGCTTTTTAGTAGTAAAGAACTGCTAGTGGCCATGTTGGTGACGTTATATGAATAATTTATATGAAAAACGTTTTACGGTTACGTTATTCCATAGCTAACAGGTATTTATAGTGATTTCTGGCGACATAAAAGGGATATTTCTTACTGGGAAATATTACTCCGTGAGAAATTATCACGTCGTGCAAAAGACATAAATGACGTCATGACAAAAGATGCCGTCATGGAAATGCGTTAAAATTGACAAAAATAAGTCATTTTAAAAGCTATTTAATATATGATTTAAACAACCGTGGTTTCAAAATACGGGAAGCAATGCCCACGGCGTTGCAAGTCAAGATAAAATCCTCGTGTTAGCGCACTCGATTTTTATCGGGCTTGCAACGCCCTAGGGAATGATTTCCCTCGTTTTAAAACCACTGTTGATTAACCTCGATCACTAAATCGAATAAGTGATATTACAAATTCTAATTAGTGATATCACTAAATAGAGATGGATTTGCGATATCACTAAATCGAATTAGTGATATCACAAAATATATTTAGTGATACCACTAAATAGAGTTAGTGATATCACTAAATCAAATATTTTTGTGATATCACAAAATCGAATTAGTGATATCACTAAATTGATTTTGTGGTATCACTAATTCGATTTTGTGATATCACTAATTCGATTTAGTGATATCACTAAATAAACATGATTAAGTTCACAAAGCTGAATTAGTGATATCACAAAGTCGAATTAGTGATATCACTAAATATGAACGAATTAGTGATATCACTAAATCGAATTAGTGATATCAGTAAATATATTATATTCGCAAAAAAACACAATGTTTACTCTCCAATAAATGTGTTGCCCCTTAGTAATGGCTGACAGAGAAGGTGCTACAGACCAATGTCAAAGTGATATTTTAGCAAACATTCAGCAGGCTATTTTGAACGGCAAACGATGTTTTGAGACTGATGATGTAGACGACAGCGGGATTTTACTAGACCTCTGAGGGATCTGCAAATTCTCCATAATGACCAAGACAATGCTCGACACATAGGGGATCATGCGCAGTGATCATTTCGGGAGCCTACATTATTCCAAACATTCAAAGGGAAAATATGAATTTGTGATATCACAAAATCAATTTAGTGATATCACAAATTCACTCCTATTTAGTGATATCACAAAATCGAATGTGATATCACAAAATCGATTTAATGATATCACTAAATAGAATTAGTGATATCACTAAATATAATTAGTGATATAAAAAAAACCATGCCCATTTTGTGATATCATAAAATTGATTTTTGAGATATCACAAATCTCTTTTATGTGATATCACTAAATCGTTTATGTGATATCACAAATTCAATCTTACCTTGTGATATCACAAAATCGATTTAGTGATATCACAAAATCGATTTTGTGATATAAAATAATTATTGATATCACATAATAATTAGTGATATCACAAAATCGATTTTGTGACAGATCTATCACAAAATCGATTTAGTGATATCAAAAATAGGGGATTTATAGTAAAAAGGCGCCTCATATACATTCCGCTGTATACCCCCAAAATGCTAGACATTAGGCGGAGGTAAACTGACCCAAATCTCATCCAGGTCATTTAATTTTCAATACATAAAACGGTGAACTATAACGCAAATCCGAAATGGTAAAAAAAAAAAAAACGGTGATTTAAACACCTCCCTAACTATATTTATATAACAATTATCGAAACTTTGTCTCTTCATGTGCATTCCACGTAGCTTTACAATGTTTTAGCTTATCGAGACCTTGAAAATATTACACAAAGGTTCTAAGGAAAGGTTTTCGATGGTATTCGATATTCCCCGGCCCTACTCTCCTTTTTCCGATAACATGCTTTCTAGGCGACCGGATCTCAGAATGAGTAATGGGTTTTACTACTGTAAACATGATAAAAACGGGTACACTATGTAACGAAATTAATTATGGAACAGAAAACAACGAGAACAATAATAAGTATAACATGAAACATCATGTTATACAAAGGCGTTGCTGGTAGTAAAATCATCTTTTTAAATACTTGAAGTATTTGTAAAAATCTACAGGGAAAAATCTGACGGGTTTTCCGATTATTCCTGTTTCTAAAGATGACTGAGCCCTGAAAACGAGGACAAATACAGACTAAAACCGGAACGAGCTTTCCATTCTTAATGGCTTGCGCGCGTACGCGCAAGCCAAAAATTAAAAAAAAATCCCCTCTATTTAGAATACCAATTTGATAGAAATAATGATGTACATGGCGCGAAGGTGCTTTCGAAAAAAACGATCAGTCCGCCGATACACAACCACCGCAAACCACCCCGAAATACCCCAAACAACTTTATCCATTTACCGTTTCACATCAAACCACTTACTTCATCTATTTTTCACTCTAAATTATTATACTTTTTATATATTATCTCAAGTGGAATGGGGTATCAAAGGTGTTTGATATTTCAGTATAATGAGCATCCACACAGTTTGATCTTGGTCTTTGCAACAGATAAACGTAAGTGAAATATGGACCTGTCAGGACTTTCGCAAAAACAAATAAAAAAAAACTTAAATGAAGCATAAAATGTTGCCCAAGAAACATCTGACCAGCAAAGTTCTAGATCAGCAGCTTCATGCATGTGCATCTGCACAATCTGGTCAAGGTCTTTGGGTCTTTACAGTCTTTACAGAAAAAAAGACTTACATGAAATAAGGGACGGTGTCCAAAAAAAATATATGACCACCAAAGTTGCAGATCAGCATGTGCATGTGCATCCGGGTATTTTGAGCAGGATCTTTCCAATAATAACAAACATATCACGTAAGGCCGTTTTGTCTTCCACTAGACACATGCATTCGGTATGCACGAACGATGGCATGAGCGAACAAAGAACAGACAAATCAATGAAAGAAAAAATGAATTAACATTTTGCCCTGTTATATCACATCCAAAGAAGCCAACCCATTATAGAAACCCATATATTACATGCTAGTGAACAACACAATCATTAGGTCAGGTGCCTATAGTCATCAGAAGCTATGTAGAAATACTTCAAATTGTTATTTTTTCTATAATGTATGTAGATGTACAGTATTTAACCATAGTTGATTTTCAACTGTTGCATTTGTAACTTAAGTTTAAAATATGGTATAGTTTGGGTGATTTTAGTGTAGTTTGGGGTGTTTCGGGGTGTTTCAATGGACCCAGAAAGGATAAATCCTATGCCTACTTGCCGATCAAATGGTACAAAATTATGACGAACTTTTAGTTTAAGTTCTCAACGTCAGAAGATAAACCGAAATTTTGTTTGCATTGTTTAAGCATGTTTAGGACCCAAATTCAGAGAAAAGGAATTTTTGAAACTAGCAACTGTGCAAAGTGACAAGGCCTTTTTGTAGACACCAAGAAAAAAGTTGTCTAAGTACCCATGGCGGTCAAATTAGATATCAACTTCGTATCCAGCGTTACATAGAGTGGGGTGTGACTTTGACACGGAAACTGTCGGGTGTAAAGTGGACTTCAGTTTAAAAACCCTCTTTTGTGATATCAAAAAAAAAAAAAAAAAAAAAAAAAATGCCAACAATTATCTGCTATTCTTCGTTACTTATCTTCTTGTTTGAAGATGCTTCTTGTATACTATTTCATTGTTGTTATCCCGATTTAATTATCATTTAACATATTGCAATAATATATATACTTATCATGATTTAAATATATGAAAATTTAAAATACATTAATTAATCAAACTTTTGCGCTTGGAACGTTGAAGGAAGATGTGTCTACGAAAGGACCATCTTAGCATAGATTTTATTGTTGTTATCCCGATTTTATTATCCAATTTATTTATCATGATTTAAAATATATGGCCATGCCAACAACAAAGGCAGAAATCAGTCTGTGCATCCGCGCAGTATGATCAATGCCTTAATAATGCGTTTAGTTTCTATAGCAATTAACAAGTATAGTCTATTTAGAAAACAACTGAGTAAAGTCATTTGATTTATGGCAATGTAAAAAACAAAGGCGCAGATTAGCCTGTGCATCTGCACAGTCTGAATAACGCCTTTATAATCCGCTTAGTACAAGTACATAGAAGATAAATGGGCCTCGTGACATGATTCATGCCTATATGCATCCGCGCAGTCTAGTCAAGGCCTTTGGCATTCCCTGATAAGACTTATAATACGTCTTGTTTCAATGCGAATAACAAATGCGCAGATCAGCCTGTGCATCCGCGCAGTCTGAGCAACGCCTTTATAATGTGTCTAGTTTCTATACTAGTAACACTTAACAATTATATAGAAGACAACATAACCTTGCTATATGATTTATGCCTATAGGAACAATAAAGGCTCAGATCAGCCTGCACCTGCGCGCCAGTTTCTGGCGAAAGAATGCTCACAATACTGTTAAACCGCTTAGAGGACGTGTGGCTAGGTCAACTGAATGCGCTCGACATGAAGCCACAACAAAAATAAAATTAACACCTTGTAAATGAGAATATCACACCTCGCAAATAGTTTATGGTGATGTTATCTAACACAACCTCTCTGATCAGAATGTGCGGGTGACCAGGCTTATCTGGTATTCATTGGACGCATATAGTCGAAAGCATATTTTCTCATAATTAAAGATGCAATATTAGACAATGTATTTTCGGATATGTATGCCCACTAAACATACAGATCAGCCTGCACGCTCACCTAATGACACAGATGATCAATAGAAACAAAGCGCATCCTGTGCATCGGTGCATTCTGTTCAGGATTACCGATGTTTCTTTATGTAGACTAATGTAGACGTTGATCAGTCTGTACTGGATGCACATTTGAAGCCTTTTAATATTTAAATGAACTGTCCTCCTACTGCACTTAATGTTTTCGTTACAAAATATTGTCACTTGTTTTAGTGTCAGAATTCATAAAAGCGCGAAAGGAAGATTACTGTTTTATACTTTTTTGTATTTAAATCATGATACATAAATGACAATATATTAAAATATAAAAAAATATGTAACAGGATAGTAAATTCGAGGTAACACAATAAATCATATAGTTAGCTGTTCCTTTCAAATTTCTTACAGCTAATTTATTAAAGCAATGTCTGATTTTAGGAATTATTTAGATTTTATGGTTGCTAAGGAAACAGAAAATGCTAAAGTTAGTTGAAATTAGGAAAATAGGCATTTTGGACTGATTTTCAAGATTCAAACATTAAATTAACATAGAGCACAGCTGAATACCAAAAAGATAAGTTAGCAGATGACAATTACAATTACACAAAATATGAAAACATCATTTTGGTATACAGCTGTGTTCGCATGTAATTTTCACACGTTCATATTTTATTCAAAATACTTATTTTCCTAATTTTAGCTTATTTCAAAGGCCGACTTCTGTTGCCATAGCAACCATAAAAGGAAATTTATTTCTATTCACGTGGCCAGTCACTTTTGTGTACACGTAATATCTGAATCGTGTAATGATAAAACGAGTCATATAACATTGGCGAACAGCGGATGCCCAGATCAATAAGATCTGCGCAGTCTCATCAGGACTTTTGCTGTTCGCCAGGATGGAATTTGATGGTTATGTAAGCGAACCGTGAAATCCCTGATCAGGCTAGACGGGTGCGCAGGCTAAATCAGGTCCTCCGTTCACATATGGCATAAGACCTTTTTCTCATGGCATGGCTACTTTTGCTTGTCGTTGCTATTATGCACCTTTTCTGAGTATGACCAGTCCGTTTCAAAACACTGGGGTGCTTGGGTGAGGCAAAGGTGTCGCGTATCTTACGTCATAGGGGCGTCCAACTGAGATTGGCTTACAGTTGGGCAAGGCTTGCTATCCTTGCAGCAGGTAAGGGTAGAGGGGGGGGGGGGGTAATTTCTTCTATTTCTTTACTTTCGTTCATTTTCCTCATTTTCCCCTGTCCCTCTTTTTATCTTTCTACTCTCTTCTATCTCTCTTCTCCCTTTTCTCTGGGAGACGTAGCAAAATGACCCACAAGGGTTGACGTGTCGTTAAACCCCAACACAATAAAATCAAAATGAGGTTCGACTCCGTCCAATTTCTAGCAACTTTCCAAGTGTATTGGGGTATGATTGGCTCACGGTCAATATAAAAAAGTTCGTCTTTATAGCGCACTGTTTGCATTATACATCTCGGGAACAATATAGAAGTATAATGTACTGTAAGATCTGTCGCAACCAAAGAGCAGGGTCCAGGTATTTTGATTTCTCAATAATTATTGCAGTGCATTGCGCCTATCGACATTTTCCCCCAGGAGGGGCGGGGGAGTGGGGGGAAGGGTGGCGAACCAGCGACCCAAGTCATAGTCGTAGCGCTCAGTACGCACATTACGCATGTGCGTAACAAAATGATATTATTTGCAATAAAGAAACATGACATTACATAAAAGATCTGCTTCTTTACGATATGGACTGCTCTTAACGGAAATAATTTATCGCTTCCAAAACGGGGCGGGGACTCTAAAAGGAAAGAATTTGCTCCCTCAAGGAGCAAATTAATAATAGTAATAATCCTTTAATAGTAGCCCCTATTTCGGAACCGATACGAAGGAGATTTGTTTTAAGATTTTTTTTCTGTGTTTGCGTCACGATAATTCCGTTTTGGCTGAGAGGATTAGACTTCAAAGACTTCCCACACACGGGAATTAGATTTTATTTTATTTGTGTTGAGGTTTTACGGCCCAGTCAACCCATTGGGGTCATGTCGAGCGCGGTCAGTCTACCAGTATTGTGCATATTCTTTCGCCAGAAACTGCCCTTCTTGAATCAGCGGAAGGGAGAGAATGACCGTAGAAAACCACGAAAGAATGTTACCGACCTCGGTAGGGGTCGAACCCGCGACCTCCTGGTCTCCAGTTGGACGCGATCCAACTGAGCCACCGAGGCCGACCGAGGCCTTCTTTACCAACAAATGCATGGAGAATGTGTTGAAATAGTCCGCTTTGAGAATTTTAGACCCAAATTTCGGACCCCGGGTAAATAGACTCGAAATTTTAAAAATGGTCAAAACCCCTGTCTCGTCCCGCCGCCCCACCCCGCCCTTTCAGTTGGAAAACATTGATAGGTGCATTATGTGAACCTATTGACGGAATGCTAGTGAAACCAGCTCCCGCCTGGCTTGATGCAGATTTGGCCCCTGGACTAGAATTACGCCAACGCCAAGTCCAGAGGGCAAATCCACCGACTCCAACGCCAAATCCATCAGTTTTTCTTCAATATGGAGGGAGGATAACTCTAGTATGCTAAAGTCGTCCAACGGAGAAAGGGTAACTCTGGTATAACCTTGTATAAATGCAAAAGTCATTTAACAGACAAAGGATAGCTCTGCTATAACATTATATTAATGTAGCTGTAAAAATCAATATCAGCTGTTGCAGCTGATGATTTGCTGCTGCTGGTGATTCTGAAAAAAAAAAGATTTGAACCTTACTGAAATTTTCAGTCACAAGGTCGTGGGTTTGAATCTAAGTAGAAGCTGACGAAATTCTTTATTTGCTTTTTATGCGATATGAAGACTTATGTGTCTAAATATGTTACAATTAGGTATATAATATAATTCGACCAGTAATCGGCATGCATGCTTTCTTCCTGCGGTCGGAATCTACCTAGTAAAACCGTTCTAAAAAGACACTCTTTAAACAAACGTTGGAGGCAGGTAGCTGCTTAATGCAGACTAAAAGTAACACCGAAAGCTCTCAGAGGAACGTTCTGCATTATTCCCGCCCTGCATTTAGCGGCCACCTAACTTAAAGACCACATGAAATCATTTTGAGTGGCCACTAAAGAGACGTTTTATTGTACGTAGGAAACTGTAGATCTCCATGAGGTCTCTATACAAGCTATAGAGGAATCTCTATACAAGATTTAAGAATTTTTAAACTCGAAGTTGATTTTGCTCTTAAACCCCTACATGTATTATGCTATTTCATGCAGGTTTAATGATATGACTTACCTTTTTCAATAAAAAACCAAATTAATATACTATTTTGACGCAAATGACCCTCATGAATTGTCGCGTCGTTAAATCTGAATTCATCACCATCATCATCATCATCATCACCATCATTATCATCATCATCAAATTCAATGACGTGATAGAAATTACTGAGAAAGCAAAGTGGTGGGGAAGGGTTGAGGACAGATGGAGACGAGCCTGCGACCATGTGGAGAAGATGATAGATCAGATGAAAGCCACATATCCCGACACTAGGGAGCAAGGTGAACGTTTTGTGATCTACATGTACGTGACGGACTCTGATGACAGCGGCACTGACACAGCGAGTGAATAAGAGAGGCGTTTCACTGAAACGATTGCATTGTTTGAAATGGTCAACTGTTATAAAATGTATGTAAGAAAGAAGAAAAAAAGATAAATGAAAATCCTAAAATAATATAAAACAGAAATTTCAACAGAAAAATCTGGTCGCGGTTCGAACCACGGACACCGAGTTTACAAAACGCTAGGTCTTACTATTACACCATAGACTCGCTTGAACATTCATACATATCTACTGCTAAAAATAAAATCTGAAAATCTGATCGCCATTATAACGGGAACCTACGAAGACGTTGGCGGAATAATTATCTCAGCTTAATTTTGCGGTACTATATACTCGTATTTGAAGACAAGAAGCATCTTCAAAAGAAGATAAGGGAAGTAGAATAGAAGATAATGTTTGCAATTTGGTAGGTGCTGGGGCTGATCATGTAGGATAAGAACTAATGGATGACTAAGATGAGGTAACACGAACTACCTAGATTATGGTGCGTCTAACCACCCAATATACACAAACCTTTACAACCTACTCCGGCTTCATTCACGTTAAACAGAGACAAATGGCGAGAAGTGTACTTTGGTTTAGCTCTTTGAAACCTCATTACATGTCACTGTATTATTTATTCACGCCAAAAGATAACTTGCGAAGCTTTTTATAAAGCTAACCTTTGCTCTTTCTAAAAAGTTTACCTTGTTTATCTTTTCTTACGAAAGCACCTTCGCGCAATATATATCATTGCTTCTATCAAATTGTTATTCTAAATAGAGATGGTTTTCTTTGACTTTCAAAACTTGATTTTTGCGTGAGCTTGAAGATCATATTGTAAAGATGTTTTAAAATGCATATAGTGAAATCTGAATCAAAGGATCTGATAAAAAATAATCGTTTCACGAGTTTTATCATCGCTTCAAAGCACGTATATTCTTACATTCATGGGTCAGCGAACTCTTTAACCGACTTCGTCGATAAACATCTCGCAGTATGATGGGTATATTAACCTTTAAAGCGCTAAGCGAAATGTATAGCAAACATCATTCTATTTTTTGCATTTTGTTTTCAGAGACAATAAGCCTTGACATTTTGTATAAATCGATTCGCCTGAAATATCAAGACATTTTCTTGGAATGATAATAATTTAAAAAAAAAAAATGTCGCCATCTGCAGTTGTGATTGGCGCTTTACAGGCCAATACACATGAAATATGATAAATTATTGTCACCATTAATGTCGTATTGACCTTTATGATATATAATGATATTATAATGTTGCCAACGTTGTTACACTGATGCCAGAAAGCAATCTTTTAGAAAGGCTTTGGGACCATGGAGATTTGTTCTAGACATGGGTAGTTCGAATCACTGCGAGTGCCAGGTCAGGAGGCAAACGGGGATAATTTAAGGTGTCTTTTCAATCTTGTAAAAAGATTGAGTCTACTTTTTAAAATAGCCTCGATGAGGCGATTCTAATGACTACATACAATTATTTTTATGATAGAATAAGAACATTTTCCTGAAATATCCCTAGATATTAGTTTTCTTGAGCTGTCCGAAGAGTTTGCCAGGGACTCGCGTTGGAGAGGTCTAAAGTCACAGGAAACGACCCATCGGTGTTCGAGGCAGTTTTACTGTACATCCGTTTGTTTGTACTTTTATCTATCCGACGGCTACCTGTCTCAACTAAGATTTGCGCTGCGCTTCACCCACCTCCCCCCGCCCCCACCCCTCCCCCCATCCCCCCGTGTTTTGTATGATGGGGGAACAAAACGGTTCTCTAGACGATAAACAAAAGTCGCAGTGCGTTCACT
The DNA here is from genome assembly GCA_964016985.1 of Anodontia alba. NCBI lineage: Eukaryota > Metazoa > Mollusca > Bivalvia > Lucinida > Lucinidae > Anodontia > Anodontia alba. The sequence continues at coordinate 56,220,422 of OZ024821.1, forward strand.
ATTTGCTGGAAACACAGTTGTTTGCTGCTTGTGTGCATGCTACGTCATATACAGGTCAAATAAAACAAATGCATTGCATAGTTTGTATCGTTTGTAATATTATACACTTTATGAGAGAATGGACAACTTTTGCTTTCCTTCTTAAAAGCGGTCTACTTACATATTGAAGGGACTTTCTTGTTAGAGTACGCTTACATTTACTTTTCACCAAAACACGTTTCAGCTATTACGTCGTTTAAGCTCATCGTCTTGAGCAGCTGTATGAAATCACGAATATGCCATACAATCGAAAAGTATCTGCACAACGACCTTTTCTGTTATTACCGTAAAAGGGCACGCCAAAAAGTCATTGTACATTATGCTTTGAAACGTGTTTTCAAGATCACAGTAAAACTGCGAGGTTAGGACAAATCTAAAGAGGACAATACTAAAAAATAAAAACAGGATATTTATAATTCTTTTCTGACTCAAGAGTAAGTAATGTATTCTCCAAATTGCAGCCACAATGACAAGTGATCTGTCACCCTGGCTGCAATAATGGCATTTAGAATTAAAAGCTGAACCTCACTATAGCTATGATAAGGGTATGTAATATGTCTCAATCCAGAGCACACTCTCTGCATTAATTACATGTGAACCATCTGTAGAACTTTTTAGGACTGTTTGACTTATAATTCTTTTCGAACGATACTGTACTCTTTGTCCTTCCATACGCACATTATTGAGTTATGTTTATTTTTAGCTATAGAAAAATGTAGCTGCTTAGCAATATATAATTAGTTTTCGGACAGCAGCGAAACAGCTGTGAAAAATAGAAATGTTCCCATATTAACGGTATTAACCTAATCATTCAGACATCTTAACTGCATACTGTACATTGTACCTGTCCTTAAATGAACAAGTCGATTTTACTACCTGTTGATATGTCCTAAAACAGCTGAATTGGGGCAAATAGTGTAGACACAGATCAGACGCCGCAGAACGCGGCATCTGATCTGTGTCTACACAGTTTTCTCAGGCCTGTCTCTGAATATTTAAGTAATTAGGTACCCTTTAAACACCTTTACTTCCGGAGTAACCTTTCACCTCCAAATTCCAAAAAGTTGGCAAGTCCATTTGACTTCCAGGCTATGTCATTTATAAAACTACTCCTGGTCTGGGTCTGAACCAGACATGCTGCTCAGGCATGCTGCAATATTTAACTTTAACTACAGTGAGGTCCTTTTTATTTGGAGATACTCGTAGTTCTTATTTCCCGTCTCGCAATTTCGGCGTCAGCGTGCTAAAGATTGATTTAGTCTCGTATATATATATATTATCCTAGCCGAAAGTAAAAAGCAAAAGGCAAAGGTGCACATGTCCCAGTGTCTTGCGATCGTATGGGGTACCCACCTTGATTTTGGCTACAACATATGAAAGGTGGGGCCCAATATTTTCCTTTCGATGACTTTTAACCTTCCCGTAAAGAGTACCGATTTAGTGCTGGGTAAACAGCGAGTTTTTTTATTTGATGACCTGAGCTGGGCTCGAACCTGCAATTTTCAGCACCGCAGTCAACCGCTCAATATAACAACTCGGCTACGGAGCCAAATGAACAGATAAACAGACGGTTTGAAGATGACCGTACCTTACTATATATACTAGCGGAAAACCCGCAAGTTTGGTTTTGGTGTCATAACTTTTTATTTATTAGGTTATCTACCTTAAAACGTCACTGTGAATATGCTAACTGGTATAGTTTTCATTGAAAAAATCGGTCAAAAATTGTAGCGACGTAAGATAAGATTTTGAGTTTAGTTCTCTCTCTTAACTCTTACGTGTCTACTTAAATCTAAGGGAGAAAAAAATCAGCACAACTCAAGAAATTTTACTGCAAACTAGTTTCGGAATTTAATCCTTCTTCAGTGCACAAAATGGCTGAACGTTCAATAAAATATCCGCTCAATAAAATATCAATAAAATATCGTGCTCTTCCTAGGGACATGGCATTAACAGAAACTGTAAAAAGTGGCAAGTACCGTATGTGATAACCTATAATCCCTCCCTACCTATTATTGGTGAAATCATCAATAAATACTGGGGTTTATTGGCTCTGTCTGAAAAATAAAGTGTAAAATATGTTTTCCAGGATAAACCTATTTTGACATTTAAAAGACCACAGAACCTTGGTGATATTCTCGCCCACTCAAAAATGAATTTCAGTCAAAATCCTACAGGATCTGTGTCCGCTTGTAAAAAACGCAGATGCACTCATTGTAAAACTATCAATGAATCAGATAATTTCAGAAGTACCAGTACCAGCGAAACGTTTTTGCATAAACAGGACTTTAATTGTACAGCTGAAAATGTTATTCATTTTATATAACATGCAAAAAGTGTCAGAAGGAGTCAAAAAGAATGAACAGTCACCGCTTTGATATTTTGCACTACCCTGAAAGTATTACAAACGTTTCTGTTCATTTTAATGAAAACGGCCATTCTGTGGATAATTTTTCATTCACATCCATTGATAGAGGAGAAACTGAATGGCCACATTTATTAAAAGAAACCTACTGTATGCATCGTCTCAAAACCCTTTCACCAAATGGAATGAATTCTAAGGTATTGTACCAGATTCCTAAAACTTGTATTTTGTTGTATGAGTCAGGGCGCAGTGATTCCTGTGATTTGCATGGGTGTCCGGTGGTGACTCGGATGGGCCTGTGCATCCGCGCATTTTGATCGGGGTATTCACTGGCCGCTTTTAGAAGCTACTGGCCCTTAGCTACCCATAGAGTGCATGGTGAGAACTCTGATCAGACAGTGCGGATGCGCGGGCTGGTCTAGGTCTTCACTGGGTGTACGTGAGAGTTGTGGGAGTTGATATGCTCCGGCTCATATTGCAAAGCATAAAAATGTATATAAAAAAGTGTTTGTCACTATTTTAAAATTTTTAAGTTTTGTACTTAAATCTAAGAAATTCTTAAGTATTATTTATAAACCCACTTAACTCTATAATTTCTTTTGTTATTTAAGAGAAATAAAATGGCTGCCAGATTAAGTCAGTCAAGAATTTAACCACCAAGAAACGTTCTTTTTCACGATGTATACAAAAATGTATTAATCGAGATGTCGATCCTTACGTTGTCTTGCTAGATTCGAATTTAAATAAAAAAAAAAAAAAAAAAAAAAAAAAAAACAATCGGAAATAACGTGACGTCTTTTCCGCTCAAAGAGGATGAATGTATTGTGATGAGTTTGACGACCTGTTTGTGTGATTCGATAGCAGCAACGATTCGGGTTCCAACAAACATGATGTATTGACATTGTACAGCTTCAGACTACCTTTTGCAACATATTGGTAAGACAGTGAATCTTTCAGTTGGACATGTTTTTAAAACAAGTAACAGCTTCCTGAAAAATCGACAATATAGCGTCTCCCGGCTATATAGTCGCCCAAAAATTAAATGTGGAGATACCAGGAAAGGTCACATCCACGGAACCAGCCTTCTTAAGATACCAATACAGGGTTCCTTCTTTCTCGGCATATTTCCATACGCCCTCGCAGACATTCTAGGCAGATCCGGGTTTCAGGTAACCATTTGATGAAACATTTGGGGAAGAGGGAGCTGCTCGCTTGGCTAGTCATTTAGTTGTATGTTCTGGTTGTTGATATTCCTGTTCGTTCGCTCTTCGGGAGGTAGATTGCAATCTGTAATTGTGGCTCTTTGTGAACTTCATATTTTAGACACACAGTGTTTAGAGAGCGAAGACCTAGTTCAGTTTACCAAGGCGCACGGTCTTGTCAGTTTACAGAATCATTATAGAAGTTGTGAAATGTATCAACAGACAGCGACACCCTTGACCAAACTGTGCCACTTTGCAGGATGTACATTTACATGAAGTGTTCGATCTCATATACATTTTAAGCGGTAGTGCTATAGGGAAAATCCTTAGATTGATGACAGTTGTCTTGTTTTTTTGTTTGTTTTTTTCACAAAAAATAAGACTTTCATTTACAGTTTACGAAATGTCAAATCTTATTTCCTGTAAAAAAATAAGAAATATTTTAAAGATTGTTATTGGCTAATCTAATTTTACACAGTTCGCCTAAGGTTCTTTTTTCGTGGCGCGGTAGCACCGAGATAAGCCAAGCAGATAAGGACAGTCCGTGACTTAAGTCCCTCCGACTTTACATTTTGAGTAGCAAATGTCTGCACTGGCTAATTTACCCAGCAATATAACTTGTATAGTTATCTCTCAGTATGATACGTCTTGCCACAATGTTGGTCATTTCGGGTCCTGGGTACGCCCAACTGGTTTTTAGGTAAACAGTGATAGGCGCTATATCTTGTATGGGAAAGATATGTTTTCTTAATCATTCAACGTACAAATGATGCTTAACATGAGACAATGGCCCTTTTACCAAATACTTAACAACAAAGACCCTGATCAGACTGATCTCAACCTTCAGTGTTCCCTTATATATTCTCAAGAAGCTAAGGCTATTGAAAACGGGCAACGATCATCCTGATCAGGCTGATCTAGACATTCACTTTTCGCATATGGAACAAGGGCCCTTTTACCACGTTGTGCATAAACATATTCATATCCTTGTAAACTGAAACGTATTACTTATAACAATTTGCACTATGCTAAACTATTACACGGCCTCACAAGTATTACAGCGTGCCTTTGTTTGGATTAATCTTATCTTAACAATTGGAGAGAAAATGTGTAACATATCATTGGCGTAATACTGTATAAAGCATTTGAAGCGCAACGTCAGAAAGCGTACCTGTGGACATGTGCGCACAGTCTGATCAGAATATTCACTGGACGCTTTTTGGATTGCAAAGGATGCAAAATGTCTTCATGCGGACGGCGATGACACTGTTGAGAATGCGTGGATGCGCAGGTTCATTTGAATCTTCGTTTGGTTCACATGTCAGAAGGTACTTTTTTTCAAGTCGCAGCTCATTTATTGAGAAGCGACATTCTTTACCTTGTATCTTTTATTTACCCAGGCATAACAATAGCGAACTTGTTTAGCTACAGGCTTGATTCAGCAATTCCGGCCAGTGTAGGATTTCATGTACATTGTTCGCAAGTACATTAAAGGATACATATTAACGTTTGCGCACTGGGTGACAGTGCTGGCATTTTAGTAATTTTCAAAACTAAAGCACAGAAGAGCTGTTTCTGGTTTGGATTTATCATGATCTGGAGACGAAGCAAATTCACTATTTTTGCAGTTGTTCTGCAAGTTTTGTTTATCCTGCTATTTGGACTGCTAGGAGAGTATTCCGAGACGTCTAGAGCAAAGAAACCTCTGCCAGCAACTCACGTTGTCGCAACGTATCCACGTAAGTAACGTCACACTACAGAATTCTTAGCTGATCTTGAATACATTGAGTTTCATATATATATATATATATATATATATATATATATATATATATATATATATATATATATATATATATATATATATATATATATATATATATATATATATATATATATATATATATATATATATATATATATATATATATATATATATATATATATATATATATACTCCACAAAATAATTTAAGGACCACCAGTTTTATTTCCCCTTTGATTATCACTATGCGACCCTCAAGTTTTACAATTATTTCGTGGACAAAACTGGAAGTTTCAGCCCTATTTCAATCAGCTGAACATGTTCGCAACATGTTCAGCTACAAAAGTGTCAATGGCACCAACAGCGCCAGACCAAAAGATTCTAAGAAAAACGGGAATTACAAAAACAAAAAAACGATTTTTACCCCAAAATGAAGTTCTTTCACAATACCGGAAAAATTCTTTGTTTAATGAAAACAATACTCTGTCACACACAAAGTCATGCAAACTCAACCTTCATTCGAGTAAAAGACACACAGATATGGCCAGAAAAAGAGACCAACCTTTTGAGAGGCTAAAAATGCTTCGAAAGTTTCCCATAGACAACGAATAATCTGTAGAGGGTACCTCTAGCAAAATGTGCGTTTCTTGATAACAAATAAGGCTTTCTCTATGAGTTTTTCACATCACTTTTGACGCGAAAATGTAAATTTTTAATTTTTGGGTAAAAAGTAGTGTTTTTTGCAAATTTTAAAATGAAAATTTTTATTTCAAATTTTTTTGTTGGAAACACTCCTTTAGTGCTTCCTTTTAAAGAAACATTCAACGATATTTTGATATCTTCTGTGCCCATACACCCGGCCAAAGTTTGTATATATGGAAATTTGCGCTATGTGACACTTAAATTTTTTTGTTGAGTATATTATGAATACCGTATTTAATCTAGATGTTACACTTTACCTCCTTACCATATCTGTCCTAAAATTTGAACAGCTACTAAAACAAGTAATGTAATGTGTACCTCAGTGTTCTCCCATTATATATTGTGAAAAACAACTGCATTATTAGGAGGATACTCGACTTTTGCAGCATCCAAACCAGCTTTTTTTAATTTATTACTTCTAGCAACCTTCTTATACAAGTACAAGTCTGTCTTAATATGCATAATAACCCAACTAATCCTTATTTTCAATATTACATGGTAAAAATGCCGTTGCTTAATCACCTCTAGATAAAAGGGTAATCAAGATATTTTTTTCTTATTTCATCCTGAGGCGCTTCTAATGATATTTTAGTGAAGAAATAAGAAATCCATATACATGTATTTTAGTAATAAATGTGCCTTAGCTAAATGGATGGAGTCTGTGGATGGAGTAAAGTATATATTTCACATAGGTGTGTCCACATAATGTTTTACTGTTTGATTGTTTTGTTGTTGTTTTTGTTTGTTTTTTGTTGTTGTTTTTTGTTGTTGTTGTTTTTCTGTTGTGGCTGTGGTGGGTTTATTGTGTGCTTGAAATTCTGCTTGAAGCAGCATGCTTCTATTCCATCTAGTTCTCCGTTATTCCCTCGGTCCCCACTGTTTATCTTTCCTAACTTCAATGATTTTTCTCTCTATTTCGTCTGAGTGACGAATCGAAATGACCCACAAGGGTTGACGTGCTTTTAAACAACACAACCTTTACTGCTTACTAACGTGCCCAAACAATTGCTGCATGATGAGTAGCAAACAGTGTAAATCCTGATCGGACGCCGCGTTCTGTGTCGTCTGATCGGGGTCTACAATATTTGGTCAATCCCTTTTATCTTCCGAATATACGGTACCATAGATATAGACCATTGAAATATTCGGCCAGGTTCCTCAATGGGGGAAATCGTATTAATATTTAGACATTCTAGGCAGTCATCAGATGACAAATTCATGTTGCTTTTTTATTATTGTTACAGAAAATAGGATTTGACATTTCATGTCAGTTTTCTCCTAGTGAGACCACCTGAATGGCTGCCAACCCCTATTTTCTGGAATATATAAGAAAAAAAATATGAAAATGTCGTCTGCTGATTTCTAGTGTTATTATAAAACCGGTTATCTGTCACCGTTTTTTTTTTTTTGTTTCGTTTTTTTATTGGTTGCGCCAAGCAAAAAGGGTGCCGTTGGGCATATGCGAACATCGAAAGCCCAGAATAACCTGCGTATCGACTCGGTCTGATCTGGGCCTTCATTGTCTGCTTCTAGAATTATTGGATAGTGTTCAGTGTACGTATCAATGGCCGGATGCAATTTAGGATGCGCAGAATGATCTGAATTTGTACGCTTCGCATACACTCGAAGACATAGTTTCGTTTGACGAGGGCCTTATGTAAGAATGTTCCAAGCACCAGCAGGAATGACGTTGAATAAACTTTGGATCACCGTCGGTTATTTTGATCCAACGTTTATTTAACGGCATAATTATACTTGATGTACGGAAGTCTACAATGTGACAGTCACCAGTTACAAACACAGAACTTAAAACATTACTTCACAAAACACAATGTAACGTATACAAGTGTAGGTTTCCATGTCGGGTTCCTTAGCGCAGTCAGTTGTGCGTCGGTCTGCAAATCAAGGGGTGGCAAGTTCGGCCACATAACTTTCCTTAAGGTTGATCATGAAACCGTAGCCGCTGATTCAAGAAGGGCAGTTACCAGTTATTAGCAAACGTATGTGCACAAGTGCCGCTTAGAGGATTAAACATATCCAGAAAAAGTGTACACAGGTGAACTGACCGGCTCGACATGGAATTAATAGTGTTGTCTTGGCCGTAAAACTCATTAAAGAAACACATAAAATAGGCTTCCGTACTGATTAGTTGCTAGTACTTGCAAAGACCAGAGTTCTGTTTGGTACTTCAGGCTAAGTCACATTACCCGGATATATTCAGTGAACCGTTCGAGTCGATATATACATGTGTTGAACTTGAGGCGTCTTATCTTGCCAAGTCCTGTTTTGAGCATCAAAGGGTTTGACTGATAAGACGATCATTCTATGGCGTTTTATCTTGCCAAGATCTTGTTGGGCATCAACGGATAAAGACAATTTAACTTAAATTGACAACACTGCACTACATACTTTTCACACAGTCTCTTAATACAAGGATGAGGATCTGTTTTAGCAGCAGTTATCTCATGTTAATAAGGGCATATGCGCATTTTGCTGTTACCTTATACTCTAAATTCCGGACGCCATACAACTTAACTTCAATATGTAATTTCATCTGATTACCTGGGAATGTGTAAAATGTATTTATTATATATAAAATATATTTATTTCAATACTAAAGACCCTGGAAATGTATTAAAAGTATTTAATACAGTACTAAAGTCTGGGTATAAATATGTGTAATCAGCATCTATTTTAATACAAAAGACCATTTAATCACCCGAAAATGTGTTAATTATAGTTTATTTCAATACTAAATAATGTCAAAATATAGTACATGGGAATGTGTTAAATGTAGTATTTCAATACTGAAGTTCAATCAACTACCTGCGAATATCCTATTCAACTACCTGGGAATGTGTTATATGCAGTTATTTCAATACTAAAGTCTATTCAACTGAAAATGTATTAATATGAATGTAGTATTTCAATACTGAAGTCAATCCAATTACCTGGAAATGTGTTTAATGTAGTATTTCAGTACTAAAGACCGTTCAACTACCTGAGAATGTGTTAAATGCATTTCTTTCAATATTGATGTCCATTTGACTACTTGGGAATGTGTAAAATATATATAGTTCAATACTGAAGTATATACATTTGACTACCTAGCAATGTGTTATTAAAGTCCCTTTGTCTGCCTGGGAATGTTTAAAACTTAATTATTTCAATATTAAAAATCATTTCACTCCTTGAGAATGTGCAAACTATATTCATTTCAATACTTAAGTCCATCTGACTCTCTGGGAATGAGTAAAATACATTTATTTCAATACTTAAGTCTGTTTGACTACCTGGGAATGTGCCTAAAATGTATTTATTCAATATTAAAGTCTATCTGACTATCTGCAAATGTTTAAAATGCATTAAATGATTTTATAGTTTGTTTGACAACCTGAGAATGTATAAAAATGTATTTATTTCAATACTTCAGCCCATTTGACTACCTGGGAATGTGTAAAATGTATTTATTTTCATACTAAAGTATGTTTGACTGCTTGGGAATACGCCTAAATATATTTATTCAATATTAAAGTCTACCTGACTATCTGGAAATGTGCACTATGCATTTATTTGGATTCTACAGTCTGTGTGACTACCTGGGAATGTATAAAAGGTATTTATTTCAATACTTAAGTCCATTTGACTACCTGGAAATGTGTAAAATAGATTTATTTTAATACTAATGTCTGTTTGACTACCTTTGAATGTACCTAAAATGTATTAATTACATGATTAAAGCCTATTTGACTATCTTGGAATATGTAAAATGTATCAAGTCTACTAGACTACCTAGGAATGTGTCAAATTTATTTATTTTGATATTGAAGTCTATTTGACTATCTTGGAATGTGTAAAATATATATATATTTGAATACTGAAGTCCATTTGCCTACATGGCACGTGTATAAAACGTATATATTTGAATATTGTAGTCCATCTGACTACCTGAAAATGTATCTGAAATGTATTTGTTTGAATATGGAAGTCCATTTGCCTACCTAGGAATGTGTCTAAAATGTATTTGTTTAAATACTGAAGTCTATTTGACTACCTGGTAAGTGTAAAAAATGTATCTGTTTGAATACTGAGGAGGCGGCACATTCCTTCACCTCATTTGTAACAGTTTCTCACGCAAAAGAATGGCATATCCTTTAATAAGGTAACCTCCAGTTTTCTTTAGAAGCAACAAAAAGGAAATAATTTGCACGTAGGCGTGAGAGGGGAGGGGTGGAACATTTAATCCGTGTCTACACTGTTAACTACTTATCCAGTAGTTTAGGGAATTTCCAATTTTAGGACAAGTATGGTAAGGCTTTTAAAAGGTGTCTTTCAGACCTTGGACATATATACAACAGCATATATCGACGAATAGCAAACCTGCTGTACAGCAAGTGCGAGTGCGTAGTCTACTCTGAAGCATTTTCGACGACAGAGGTTTTGCAAACGTCTTAGATAATGCTTTTGGCACCACAGGCTTTGAAAACAGTATTAATAATGCTTTCGACGCAACCACTTTTGCAAAAGTTTTGTAAACAGTACCAATAATGCTTTCGACGCCACAACATTTACAAACAGTTTGGTAAACAGCACAGAAAATGTTTTTGGCACCACTGTTTATCAAACAGCTTTGTAAACAAAGATAATGGTTTCAGTGCCACGGATTTTGCGAACAGATATATAAACAGTTCAGATAATGGTTTCGGTAATCAGCCTTGTAAACAACGCAGATAATGATTTCGGTACTACAGGTTTTGTAACTAGCCTTGTAATTAGCATAGATAATGCTTTCGTAGCCATAGAATTTGCAAACAGCTTTGTTAACAACACATAATATGCCTTTGATGTCACTGGTTAAGTTTTGTAAATCGCACAGAAAATGCTTTCGGTGTCATAGGTTTGTAAGTAGATTTATAAACAACACATCATACTGTTTTTTATTTTATTTTATTTTTATTTTTATTTTTTTTTTTTATTTTTTATTTTTTTTTTATTTTATTTTTATTTATTTATTATTTTTTTTTTTATAAAAAGCCTTGTAAATAGCGGAATAATGCTTTCGGTGTCATGAGCGACAATAATCCATGTAGAAGAGATGCTGTGCTAAACGTTTGATTCATTCGACAAGTTCTAATTCTACTTAAAGCCTGTACAATTCCGCAGTCTACTTCCAACGTTCTTTCGCCATTAAATTTCGAAACGTGACACAAGATTCGTTTGAAGAAAATGGATATAATCGTAGGGGAGGCAACTCTGTCAGAAAAGCTTTTTTTTTTTTTTTTTTTTTTTGCAATAAGAAGTCTAGTCTTAAAGCAAAAAATAATTTGCACGTAGGCGGCGCGTAGGGGGTGGAACATCTAACCCGTGTCTACACTGTTTAGCACTCATCCAGTAGTTTTTTAGATAAAGGGACTTTCAAATTTTTGGACAAGTATAGTAAGGATTTTAAAAGGTGTCTGAAAATTTTGGACATATATGCAACAGCATATATCGACGGATAGCAAATCTCCTGTTCAGCCTATGCGAATTCGAGTTCTGCTCTGAAGCATTTGTTGTCACATATTCCCCGAATATCTCTGTATTTTGCACAGCACCTTAATTAGTATTCCTAGCACCCCTAGTGTTGTTCCGGTGGTGTCTTGTTTCGACACTGAATTCTGAAGCTCATGTTACAATATAATCTTGTGTCACGTTTCCTATCATAATCCGATTTTGAAAGTATTCGGTGTATGTTGAAATAAAATTGATGCGCAACGCAGGAAAATGGCCCTTATGTTATTTGCGGACAACGCAAGCCGCTGATGCGCAGGCTGATCTGGACCGTCGTTGTCCGCTCACAGAATCAGTGGATACTGTAGTATATGTCGATGAACAGATAATGTCCAGATAAGACTGCACAGATGCGCACGCTGATCTGGATCTACGTTGCCTGCAAAATGCATAAGGGTCCTTTTCGTGCGTTGCGCATCAAATATTATTTCGAAGTCATCTACATATGTGACATCTTCGCACAAAGAACGTAAAGTGAAACCCGCTATAAGAGACATTTCTATCTATAAGACAACTGATCTCCTAGACTGACTCGTCAACATTACTTAAATATTTCATCTCATAATTCTATTCGATAACACACTAAAATAAAACAAAAATAATATGGTGGTCACTGGTGACCAGCCTTTATAGTGGTGATATTTTAGTTTTATTTTAGTGGATTGTCAAACAGGATTTTCAGACAAAAATATTTAGTCACTGGAGACTGGATCCATTCTACTACTCTCCCGGTTAAGACAGTTCAGATCTTACTTTAGAAAAGCCAACAAACTTCCGCCATAATACAGCTGACTCAGTCAGTTATTTCTTACAAGATAGCCACCCCTGTCTACGGAGTTACCGTAGACTAATAGTGTGGTAGCGCAGTGATTAGTGTACTGGCCTCAGGCGTTACAGGTCCCCGGTTCAATCTCCGCTCCAGGTGAACATTCTTCTGGGTCCTACTGTTGGTTTTCTTTTGCTTCAGCATTTCAGTTATTTCTTGCTGTCGGGTCCTCATCGTTGTTTTACCTCTGTATTCGTTTGATTTTTTTGTTCTCGGAGATGTTGCACTGATGAGCTAGGAAACCTTCACGCGAACTAAACAAATATCTTATACCACGGCAGAGGGTAAATCGATTTAAGCACCACCCCCCGCCAACCCACTGCCCGCCAGTAATATTTTTTACTAACCGTTCCAAGGCGGTGCTTCTGCTGTGGCTTAAAATATCTGTCATTGTATGTCTTTGCATGTTTGTCCTGGTGCAATTTTTATTTTGGATAGCCGTTTGGCCATTTTTTGGGAAGAAACTGTCCTTTTGGCTTTCTGCTTGTAGTGTTTTGATGGTGATGCCGTTACTTTAAGTGCGTCTTTCTTTCCGTTTGGTGTCTTGGAACGGAAGGTGTTAGGTAATTGTATCTTCCTGATCATTGCCTTCCTTTCTATTTCCTTTTGATTAAGTTCCAAATTGGGTAACGCCTATAAAAATAAACAAACGCACCCTAACGCCTATGACAAAACAAACAAACACTATAATTCTACAATAAACAATATGAAGCTTGCTAAAATCCAACTCTATACTATCACTATGCATTATTATTAATATCATTGGTCGGGATCATATCACGTGCAGGGGAATGTTACCATGTAATATTACCCTCTCAAGCTATATTACCCTCTGACGTCACTTCGGTAAGAGCATTTCATGTCAGGTTTCCCTGCAATATTACCCTCATATAAAATATTACACTCCGGTGTCTTCATTGCTGTCAGTAAAGTTACAGTTGTAAGAATTCGGTATAATAGAAAAATTGTTGCCCTTGAATTTGACGATTTGTTTCACCATCGACATTTAATGCAAGCCCTCGGGAAACATTACCTTCCTCGGGTGAACAAATCATCATATTACAAGGGCAATAATTGTATAATGACGACGCACGCCACGGAGTAGCATCAGATACGTCATTGACGTCACGGCCGAGTAACCGACGTCATGGATAACCAATTACTGACCCGACATGACTCCCCTGTTACCTACTTCCCGGCTGCCGATACCGGCGCCGTCGACAGTAATCAGCTCACTGACTGTCGACACCGTTGCACGACATCAAAAGTCAAAACATAAGCTTCATTTCTTTCACAAATAATGATAATTTACTACACTGATCTCCGAGTTCTATTAATGAAAAGCAACGGGGCCACGACATTCAGATGTCATCATCCGAATGCTGCAAAGACATTACAAATCGATGTCAATACCAACAACCTATGAGATATATCCTATTAAAATCATGTTGTTTACAATATTTCAAAAGGACTTGGTATAATCTAAGGGAGATAACTCGAGAATCAAAATTTTTCGATTCACACAAGAAAAATCTTTCAAAAAACCAGTATGCTCAGATCAAATTGCTCCGTCGTCGCAAATTGAAGTCGCAATCTCAAGATAGTAATAAACCGCATGAGTCTGTGGTCTATACGCCTTCACGCATACCACGTATGCGTGTGCCCGCAATCACTCATAATGTCAGTGTGGACACTACCGTGACTGAGCACATGCACCTATGCACACGAATTCGCATACATTGTATGTGTATGTGTGTGCGTGTTTGTGTGTGTGTACGTGCGTTCCTACATAATATTCGCGCATACGTCCGGTTACACTAAGCATAACCCAAAGTAGACGCCTTACACTAAGCGCCGGGAAAATTACATTTGTACCCAGCAATCTGATTTTTCTCACTTTCTTGTTTTGTTTTTCGTATTGGGTATAGTTAAGCCACATAAATCCATATATTCAAGCAAAGGCCTTATAAAAGCGATCAACTTTTCCCAAGAGATTTCCTGTTAAGTTTGCGCATAAAATTGATCCTGTTCCATGCTTTTTTAGCTCGTCGGGACTATGTCCCTGGAGATTTTATGTTGTCACCCAGTCGTTGGCGTCGGCGTCTGTCTGCGTCGGCACCGATCGAGCACAATATTTAAGTTTTCAAAGTGTGCATAGTTTTTTCAATTATTCAAGGTACTGCTTTCATATTTCATATTGAGTCTATTAATGCTTTAAATTATTGGAAATTAAAGCGTTTTAAGATCATTGATGAACATGTGTTATCTTACCTTGATCTTCTCCCTCCTAAGCCTAAATTATATTTTCGATATTTGAAACAAGGTCATAGGAAGTATGTTTTGGCTCCAGCTGATAAAGCTGCTAATAATGTTGTTGTTGTGTGACGACTTCATAATATCAATACTCTAATACAAGAAGTTGGCAGTACCAAAACATATGAACGGATTTCTACTGACGAGAGATCTGTTGTTAATACACATTCTATCGATATTATTGCTAAGTTTGCAGTGGGTATTTAAGAAAACCCAGACAAACTTCCTATGTTATATTGGTTACCGAAACTTCATAAAAGACCTTATAAAGCTCGTTTCGTTGCAAATTCTAGTTCATGTCCGACTATTATTTTGTCCAAACTGCTAACTTCATGCCTTACTGCTGTCAAAAATCATTGGATTAGATACTATGGTACTGTTTACGGAAGGGACAGACTTAACTAGTTTTGGTCAATTTAACATTCCAATGAAGTTCTCAATAAATTCAAATCTAAAAACTTTAAGGCTTCTAAATTGTCTATTTTTCTACACTGTAAACTACGTTACCTCATCATCTTATAAAAGATAAACTTATTGATTTAATTAACTGAACGTTTATTCGGGAGAATACCCAATATTTGGCTTGCAACGAAGAATGTGCTTTTTTCCCATCTGATGTATACAAGAATTACAATTTATGGTCTTGTCAAAAAGTCTGTGATTGTCCTTGTTTAACTTTTGGATATCATTTTTATTAGATTTGGAACTAAACTTTATAGGCAAACTATTGGTATTCCGATGGGAACTAATTATGCTCCTCTTGTTGCAGATTTGTTTCTTTTTTGTTATGATAGAGATTTCATGAAGTCTCTCTCACGGGCAAGTCAGGCTGACATTATTGAGGCTTTCAATTCAACTTCAAGATACCTTGATAACTTATTAAATATTGACAATATTTACTTTGATCAAATGGTGGACCTATATACCCTACAGAACTCCAGTTAAATAAAGCCAATTCTTCCGATACCGAGGCACCTTTTTTGGATTTAAATCTATGTATATCTAATGGTACAGTTTCCACTAAAATTTATGATAAACGGGACGAGTTTGATTTTGATATAGTCAATTTTCTTTTTCTGGATGGCGATATCCCCCGGCATACCTCATAGATTCGCCAGAGCTTCTTCAAATCTTAGTGACTTTAACTGCCGTAATAACGCCCTTACTGCCAAACTTCTTAGGCAGGCCTATCGTTATTTTAAACTTCACAAGGCGTTTTCGAAATTTTATCGCAGACACAGTGCCTTGGTAGAAAAATATAACGTCGGTGTGAAACAAAAAAGGTAAGAAAAACGTCCAGAGAGTGCCACAATCACAAACAGCAGCTCTTCCCAGACACCAAGAGGAAGAGGAAACCGACAAAACCAAACAACACAAATCGAACAAACGTACGAAAAGCACTAAGATTCTTCCCCAAGCGAGGTAATCGCAATGCTAAAAGGACTGAAAAACACAAAAACAAAATAACACAAGGTAAGACATAAAACAAATCGCCTCGTAGAATAAACCACAAAGCAACAAAGAGTAAGTCTAACTCCGGGACCTCCGCCTTAGAAAGTACACTACCGGGGGTGGGGGGGGGGGATTCTGAATTGCTCCGAAAAGTTAGATTTTCCTACAATTTTTCTAAATCTGTACACTAAGTCACCGGTTCACGATACAGTATACGATACAAAAATGGCCAGGACACTATTCAGATCACGGTTCACGATTCTGTATACGATTCAAAATTGACCAGAACACGATTCAGGTTACGGTTCACGATTCAGAATATGATTCAAAATTGGCAAGAATACGATTCAGGTCGCGGTTCACGATTCAAATTTTCAGTCTCTGATTCAATCCACGGGTCAGGATTCAGTCTTGGATTCAAACATTTTCGGTCCACGATTCAGACGACGGTTCAGGATTCAGTCAAGGATTCAAAATTTCTCAGTCTAGGATTCAGTCTACGGTTCAGGATTTAGTCAAGGATTAAAACTGTTCAGTCCACGATTCAGTCCATGGTTCAGGAATCAATCCAGGATTCAAAAGGATTCAGACCACGATTATGTCCACGGTTCAGAATTCAGTTCAGTATTAAAAATATATAGTCCTCGAAGCAGTCCACGGTTCAGGATTCAGCTTTGTTTTAAAAGATTTGCAGTCCAGTATTCATTTCACGGTTAATAAGTAGTTGCGGTCATGGTACCTAAGCCGTAATCCAAACTCATAAATCCATAAACGAATCAGAATGTTCAGACCAACAGACATGGACCCCAGAATAAAGGGTGTAATTCAGTTCAGGATTTAAAATTTCTCAGCCTAGTATTCAGTTCATGGCTCAGGATTCAGTCCAGGATCCAAAAATGTTTAGCCCAGGATTCAGTCTCTGGTTCAGGATTCAGTCCAGGATTCACAAATTTTCCAGTCCAGATTTAGTCCAGTAGTCTGAGTTTTCGGATTTAGTCAATTATCTTATACAAACACATTTTTAGTTGTGCAAGTATTCTGAATATGTTATTACCCTTTGTGCGTTATTTTCTTAGGAAAAGGATAAGTAAGCAAGTTGTTCCGTTTGATAGAGCTTGGTCGTATTTGAAAAAAGCGACAGCTCCCATCCTTTTTGTACCTATTTTAAGTAAGTATTGAATTACCTATTTGAACTCATATATCATAACATTTTGGAGAATGTGCTATATGTCCCCAGCTTTAATAAATGTCACAATATCACAATATCAAATTTCCATCATTTTTTGAGTACGATAAGATATTCTTACATTAATAACACGGATAGGAATTGTCGTGTTTGCATGTTTGGTCGTTAAAAAAGCTTGCCGCACCTACCATTTATGTGTATATGTTGTTCTATTAAACGCATCAAATTTAAACTAACTTGTCTAGTACAAAAAGTGTAGAAATGCTTCTCAAAGATAAGTAGAAATGTTTCTAAACATGTATCCATGGCGATGCTTTTCGGATGCTGATATCGGGTCAGTTAATCTGTTTCTTAAACGTAATTGCATTTATACTTAGCACAGGAGTTATCGTTAAGAAAATCACATGCACGTGAATGACGCGTCGACAGTATCTTATCATGAAGTAGTCAATTTTTTATGTGAATGGAGATGTAAAATCTATGAGAACTAATTTATATCAATATGAGTGAAGGTATATAATGTTTTGCTGTCATCGAATTTTCAATCGCTCCATGAGTAAGAAAATAAAGAACGACATGACATTCACTACAAACCTCGTTATGAATAGACTTTGAGGAGAATTCGACCTGTCGCCCTACAACCTTGAATAAATCAACACCCTAAACGAGTCTTTTATTTCTACTGCAGAGTAGAGAACAGGCCTCTTTGATACTTTGTGTAAACATAAGTCAGTTCCCAGTCTGTAAATTGTGAAATTGATTTGGATTTTCGGGGCAAAGCCGCGCTCCTACCCCCGGCCCCCGAACTAGAGCCCCAAGCCCGGACTCAATAAAGTCTAATCTGCTGGTGGACATATCTCGCACTTTGTTATCGCTTTCATAAAAATGTATGGCTCTATTAGGAAAATCCTTCCTAAGAATTTATTGATAAACTTGATCAGTGTTGCAAACTTCATTACTGCTTATGAATAAAACCGAGACTCCCATTTTCTAATTTGTAGTGTGTTCTATTATTAATGCCTGAATAGCAACGGGGCCACGACATTCAGATGTTACCATCCGAATGCTGTAAAGACATTACAAATCGCTGTCAATACCAGCAACCTAAGAGATATTAAAATCATGTTGTTTACAATATTTCAAAAGGACTTGGTATAATCTAAGGGAGATAACTCGAGAATCAAAATTTTTCGATTCACACAAGAAAAATCTTTGATGCTCAGATCAAATTGCTCTGTCGTCGCAAATTGAAGTCGCAATTTCAAGATAGTAATAAACCGCATGAGTCTGTGGTCTGTACGCCTTCACGCATACCACGTATGCCCGCAAACACTCATAATGTCAGTGCGGACACTACCGTGACTGCGCACATGCACCTATTCACACGAATTCGCGATTGTGTATGTGTGAGCGTGTTTGTGTGTGTACGTGCGTTCCTTCATAATATCTTAATTCGCGCATACAACCGGTTACACTAAGCATAACCCAAATTAGACGCTTTACACTAAGCGCCGGGAAAATTACATTTGTACCCAGCAATTTGATTTTTCTCACTTTCTTGTTTTTCGTATTGGGTATAGTTAAGTCACATAAATCCATATATTCAAGCAAAGGCCTTATAAAAGCAATTAATATTTTTCAAGAGATTTCCTGTTCAATTCAAATTTAAATTTGCGCATAATATTGATCCTGTTCCATGCTTATTTAGCTCGTCGGGACTATGTCCCTGGAGATTTTATGTTGTCACCCAGTCGTTGGCGTCGGCGTCTTTCCGCGTCGGCACCGCGTGAGCACAATATTTAAGCTTTCAAAGCGTGCATAGTTTTTTTTAATTATTCAAGGTACTCCTTTCATATTGAGTCTATTAATGCTTTAAATTATTGGAAATTAAAGCGTTTTAAGATCATTGATGAACATGTGTTATCTTACCTTGATCTTCTCCCTCCTAAGCCTAAATTATCTTTTCGATATTTGAAACAAGGTCATAGGAAGTATGTTTTGGCTCCAGCTGATAAAGCTGCTAATAATGTTGTTGTTGTGTGACGACTTCATAATATCAATACTTTAATACAAGAAGTTGGCAGTACCAAAACATATGAAAGGATTTCTACTGACGAGAGATCTGTTGTTAATACACATTCTATCGATATTATTGCTAAGTTTGCAGTGGGTATTTAAGAAAACCCAGACAAACTTCCTATGTTATATTGGTTACCGAAACTTCATGAACGACCTTATAAAGCACGTTTTATTGCAAATTCTAGTTCATGTCCGACTATTATTTTGTCCAAACTGCTAACTTCATGCCTTACTGCTGTCAAAAAACAACGGATTAGATACTATGATACTGTTTACGAAAGTGACAGACAACTATTTTTGGTCAATTAAAAATTCCAATGAAGTTCTCAATAAATTGAAATCTAAAAACTTTAAGGCTTCTAAATTGTCTACATATGATTTTTCTACACTGTATACTACGTTACCTCATCATCTTATAAAAGATAAACTTATTGATTTAATTAACTGAACGTTTATTCGGGAGAATACCCAATATTTGGCTTGCAACGAAGAATGTGCTTTTTCCCTTCTGATGTATACAAGAATAACAATATATGGTCTTGTCAAAAAGTCTGTGATGTCCTTGTTTATCTTTCGGATAACATCTTTATTAGATTTGGAACTAAACTTTATAGGCAAACTATTGGTATTCCGATGGGAACTAATTATGCTCCTCTTGTTGCAGATTTGTTTCTTTTTTGTTATGATAGAGATTTCATGAAGTCTCTCTCACGGGCAAGTCAGGCTGACATTATTGAGGCTTTCAATTCAACTTCAAGATACCTTGATAATTTATTAAATATTGACAATATTTACTTTGATCAAATGGTGGACCGTACATACCCTACGGAACTCCAGTTAAATAAAGCCAATTCTTCCGATACCGAGGCACCTCTTTTGGATTTAAATCTATGTATATCTAATAGTACAGTTTCCACTAAAATTTATGATAAACGGGACGATTTTGATTTTGATATAGTCAATTTTCTTTTTCTGGATGGCGATATCCCCCGGCATACCTCATAGATTCGCCAGAGCTTCTTCAAATCTTAGTGACTTTAACTGCCGTAATAACGCCCTTACTGTCAAACTTCTTAGGCAGGCCTATCGTTATTTTAAACTTCACAAGGCGTTTTCGAAATTTTATCGCAGACACAGTGCCTTGGTAGAAAAATATAACGTCGGTGTGAAACAAAAAAGGTAAGAAAAACGTCCAGGGAGTGCCACAATCACAAACAGCAGCTCTTCCCAGACACCAAGAGGAAGAGGAAACCGACAAAACCAAACAACACAAATCGAACAAACGTACGAAAAGCACTAAGATTTAGCTCTTTCTTCCCCAAGCGAGGAAATCGCAATGTTAAAAGGACTGAAAAACACAAAAACAAAATAACACAGGGTAAGACATAAAACAAATCGCCTCGTAAAAAAGCAACAAAGAGTAAGACTAACTCCGGGACCTCCGCCTTAGAACTATGCTTGACTTTTTAATTGCACGACGGCGGTTCGGGCCTCAGTGACGGCCTCTTCGTAAAATCTTAGGTTGGGGCATGACGATGTCTTTGGCTTGGCCCGCCGTGGTTCACCTACTGGTTTCTATTTACTCTGGCACACAGTAGAATTGCCATGAGTACTCGTCTTTGTTTATCATAGTGATTAATTTGCTTTTTATGTTTTCGCTTGATGCATTGACTGAGTGGGAGCCTTTATGCGAACTGAATTTTTATTTATTTCTGCATTAAGCCTAGCATCGGGACCCATGGGAAGTTGACTGGTCGTAAAAGTGCTATAAACCACCCCCCCCCCCCCCACCCCCGGTAGTTTATTCTACTGACCGTTCTAAGGCGGTGGTCCCGGTGTTAGTCTTACCTTTGTTGCTTTGTGGCGATTTGTTTTAAGGCTTGCCTTGTGTTATTTTCTTCTTGTATTTTTCAGTCCTTTTAGCATTGCGATTACCTATTAGTGCTTTTTGACGAATGTAAAGATAGCATCTGGTTCACGGTTCATTATTCATGCTTCAGGATTCAGCATACGATTCAAAAATGACTTGCGTATTATTCAGCGTCTGGTTCAGGATTCAGCGTACGATTAAAAATGACGATTAAATTTGACCAGCGTATTATTCAGCGGCTGGTTCACGATTCAGCATACGATTAAAAAATGACCAGATTATTATTCAGCGTCTGGTTCAGGGTTCAGCGTACGATTAAAAAATGAACAGCGTATTATTCAGCGTCAGGTTCAGGATTCACCGTACGATTCAAAAACGACCAGAGTATTATTCAGCTTCTGGTTCAGGATTCAGCGTACGATTTAAAAAATGACCAACGTATTATTCAGCGTCTGGTTCAGGATTCAGCGTACGATTCAAAAATGACCAGCGTATTATTCAGCGTCTGGTTCAGGATTCAGCTTACGATTCACACATGACCAGTGTATTATTCAGCGTCTCATTCAGGATTCAGCGTCTGGTTCAGGATTCAGCATACGATTCAAAAACGGCCAGAGTATTATTCAGCGTCTGGCTCATTATTCATCGTCTCATTCAGGATTCAGTGTACTATTAAAAATGACATGACTATTATTCAGCGTCTGGCTCAGTATTCAGCGTACGATTCCAAAATGTTATGGTCAAACAAACTCAATTATCAAAGGAAACCTGATTGTTATGGGGGATCACCTTTCAAACAAGTTTGTACTCCTTCATGGATGTGTCCAACAAGCGTTTTGTACATGTCGAAAATTAATATTGACATATAAACTTTTGCAAGGTGGTTTTTTAATAAATTGTGTCCATTTCATGTGATTTGAAAGGAAAGGAGCTCTTGTTTACGTTGATGAAAAGAAATTATGCTTTGGGTAGATAGAAATGGTGTAATTTGCAAAATAAAACAGACTTTTTCTGAAGCAAATTCTTGAATTTCTTTGATTTTTTCGCATATTTTTACTTATAGTTTTAAATTAAAACTTTGAAGTTTTGGCCTACCTTTCCCCTGCATCATCTTGTATGCATTACTATGATTAATTCTTTTGCAATTTTCGCATGCGATTTTCGGGGAAAATTTAATAGTTATTGTTTTATTTTATTTCTTATTTGAGAATACGCCCTTGAACCTTATTTTGTCTGTTTTGAGATGGAATAACGTGTTTCCTCAGAGTTGTAAATACTTCTGTGATAAAAAAAAAAACGTTTTCAGTCTTGTCGATTTTTCACATACTTTGCAGTAATGACTGACCATTATCCTTAACCTTTTCCTTAAAGTCAGAATGTACATTTATAAGTTAACAAGTCTTACTAGAGTCTCATTTTTGCATATGTGCGGAATATTAATAGCTTGGAGATTTTAAGGTGAGTAGACCTTGGGCTGACCATAAACCCCATTTCTCCAGGGGCTGTTTCGTCCACTATGATTTTTCTGAAAGTACGTGGGGTGATAAGAAATCATCCGGAAAAATACTGTAATTTCATGAAGAATACAGATACGACGTTCAAACTTTGAACAATAAGCTCCACCTATTCCTAAGCTAGTTTTATTTTCGGCGAAATTGCGGTTACCAAGGGGGCCGGAATATGCGGATCAAATTTCAGTGCATGTAGTGTTTATACACACATTACAATCCTTTTCCGAGTTATAAAAAGATGTTAATATTAGAATAACACAGAAAAACAATTATGCGTCAAGTATCCTAAAGTAAACTCATACCGCCATTAAAATAATACCTCGTTCAGATATTTGATAGTTATCTTCCCTTGTGCTGATTTTTCCGAGAACATTTAAACATTTAGAGGTAAAAACCGGGCCGATGATTAAAACCTCATTTGTTTTCACTAATGACAGTATTTTGTGAGATAATGTGAGCCCGTTTTTTTTTTTTTTTTTTTTTTTTTTTTTTTCCTGTTTCCCCACCATAGGTGTCGTATTATTATTCATGTAGGGCGCGTCAGGAATGTACCATTCTTGAAGAAGGTAATCTATGTTGTTTAATTAACTTTTTTCTAAGTGCTCATACTGCTAAATATTTGTTATTTTCTCATTTTTGTATATCCGTGGAAACCGTTGACTTCCGTTAAAGTTTTCTCTTATATCACTTTTTCAGTCGCTTCGTGTGAAGTTAATGTTTGACATATTTATTGTGCTCATGTTCTTTTAGGGTATAAAGTGGTTTTTGTCTAGCATCATCCTTAACAGACATTATTTTATCATTTATTCTATCCGATAATTTCGATTTTCCCCGATAACTTCATTCTTGTTGACGACATCTATTTTAAGCACAAAGCTCACAACCGAGTTCGGTTGTCTGATACAGGTATTTTACATAAATAATTCTTGTAAATAGGCTGTCTCTAAAAGTTTTCATGTCGTTTCGTCGGTGAATGTCCATTTATTTAACTGTTATGTCATTCTATCCAAGTCCCGGTAACCATTTCGGCGTTGTATGTTTTCAACGTCCGAGACGTGAGCAGGCGTTAGCGGAATTCGTTCTTTAACGTCATTGGCTGACATTCCGTTAACTTTGTTTCCATTGGTCAATTTTGTATTTTTGTATTCTTGTGCCGTTAAGCCCAGAGTCTATACATATGCGTGTGGAGCGGCGTTCTGGGAACATTTCAGACGATCAGGGCGACTTACAGAATCTGTTCACGGGCGTTTTATTTTCTGAATCCTAAATCCTAAATTCCACAAGACTGTGATGTCTATTTCCAGTACCATTTGTTTATTTAAGGGAAAAAGCTTAAACTATAATTTTTTGGGACTTTTTGGCATTAAATCTTTTCTCGAGACGGATACTTTAATTCTTGAAGTTGTCACAATTACTGAATTCCACCAAGGTGGGCGCACCTGGGTTGGAGTCCGCTAAGCCTGCACAGCTATATCCAGGCTATAGCCAATTAATGTTAATAAGTTTTCTGAATTGCTCCGAAAAGTTAGATTTTCCTACAATTTTTCTAAATCTGTACACTAAGTCACCGTATAATTCTGGTTCCGATATACCTAGTTGCAGAAGTATTTTCTACCAAGCACTGTGTCTACGATAAAATTTCGAAAACGCCTTACGAAGTTTAAAATAACGATATTCCTGCCTAAGAAGTTTGGCAGTAAGGGCTTTATTACGGCAGTTAAAGTCACTAAGATTTGAAGAAGCTGTGGTGAATCTAACAAGTTGAGATATGTGTACCCAATATGAGGTACTGTGTCTATTTGCTGGCGCGTCCTAATCCACACGTGTAGTATGTTTTAACTGTGATACAACCTTACAACCTTCATTGTCTTTTTGCTACCAGTGGTGCTTGGCAAGGACTTATCTAGTTTACAGTACCACTGTCAGCTGCTCCTGACCAGTCTGATGATTACAGTAATTTAATTGTAACAAATCCCTTGGAATTGTTTTACATAAAAAGACAATACAATATGTGTAGTATTGATCCAGCAGCCGCCATGTAATTACTGGAAATCTTAAAAACATGTCATAATCTAGAATTCCTAATATAGTTTCTAAGGGATTAAATATAGACTTCATCCGCGTATTGATTTCTCCAAATGTCCTGAAGATGGTGCTGATCAATGCATTGAATGCTTTTGGCAATCTATTAAAAGAGACACAGACCTAAACGAGTCACTAGATACAATTCCCGCCGCTTTGATACTTCTCTGCTTTATCACAGTAACTTAAATGGCTTCGATTTCATTCCTGTACATTTATCATATATAGCTGATTTTATTACACATGTCGTGGACTTTTTACCGGAACAGGTCCTACGACTGACCGCAGAGAGAGATTTCAAAAGCATTGGCTGTATTGTGTTTATCTGTGATGATGACCATTAAGTAAAGTGTGTGTGTGTTTTTTGTTTTTTTTTTTTAGAAAATTTATTTAAGTGTTCTTGTTTCTGGAACATTGTCAGCATTCTAAAATATTTTTTATCATATCAAGCTTCGATTCTTTTAAGGTACGAGCAATATTGCAAACGCAATCAGGAGTCTCCGTCCCTTAATTCACCCTAAAACATTTCTGTACATCGACTGTCTTGTTCTGAAGCACAAAACGAATCCTTTCAAAATATGTTCAAGATCACATGTCAGCATTTGCCCGCACTGGCGCTTGACGTTTAGAATGCATTTCTTTTAAGTAAAATGAGTTAGAACCCAATAAGATGATAGTTTAAAGGACAGTTTACTAAAAAAGCTGAAGGGAGATAACGAAAGAGCCGCAAAATTTTGCAAGCATAGCAAGCAAATCTACCCAGCCATATTGTGCAAAGGATTTTCGATAAAAAAAAAAAAAAAAAAACAAAAAAAAAACACTAAAACACGAATGCACAGTCAAACGTACTGATAATTGAACAAATGGTCACCTCAATATTGGTGGTTGTTTCCCTTGTTCAACCAGGAAGAAATCATAGAGTTCTGGTTCGAATATTCAATATGTCAGCGAAGAAACCCTTATTCTCCAATTTGAGCTGCATGATATTAAAGTTTTAAAACCAGTGGATCAAGTTTCACAAAGCTCGGAAACAGTGACTGTGAATTAACATACACATTATTCGGACAATATTGAAACTCTGCCTGAAGGAGTTGAAGATATGATTATCACTTGTGAAGAAAAAAAAAAGTAAAAGCAATTTCATACAGACTGGAAGTGCATATTTTCCAAGGACTTTACAGATTTATGAAATTGTGATATTGTGAAGCATAAGATTCAACTCTCTGATGATGTGCCGGTAAAAATAGCTCCAATGTGTATACCACTAAAACTTTTTCAAGGCGCAATACGACCGAGTCAATCTGTGATTGGTTGAATGCAGCCATCGTGAGAAAGAAAGACGGAACCATCCGCTTCTGCGTCGATTTTCGTAGGATCAACAACAAGGCAATCAAGGATGCACACCAACAAGGCAATCACTCTGTTCCTGAAGTTGAGAAAACACTTAATCTCCTCTAAATACTTTACTCAACCTCAGAAGTAGATATTGGCAAATGGAGATCGACGAAGATGACTAATATTAAACTGCCTTTCATGTTGGACCCACGTATGGTGGGTCTAAACCTTCATGATTGCCTCATCTACGTAGATGACAGTATAATATCTCCTTTGCCATCTAGAAGCCGTCTTCAAAAGACGAGCAGCATAACCTCAAACTAAAGGCTACCAAGTGTACATTTATGAAGTCTGAGGTCAACTATCTTGGCCATGCTATGTCGGAAGAAGGGGTGAAAACAGAACCGGACAAAGTAGAGTCTCTGAAATCGTGGCCTATTCCAAAGGATGTAAAAGATGTGCGAGCAATCCTTGAATTTTCAGGGTACTACCGTAGGTTCATTCGAAACCACGCAAGCATCGCGAGATACTTCAGCGACTTATTGATTGGCCGCTGTACTAACACGAAAAGAAAAAAAAAGAGGAAGCTCAGAGTAAAGCCTTTGAATGGTAGGACAGGCAGCAACAGGCCTTTGATATGCTGATTGAGATCTCACTATGCCTCCTTTCCTCGCGTATGCAGACTAATCCACTCTGCTATCTTATTGTTGTTTCAACATGTTGAAACTAGCACTGACTGCATTGTTATGCGCAATACTTCAACGCAGTAGTCAAGAGTAGTGTAAACAGTGCAGACCCAGATGAAACAGCTCATGATTCTGAGCACACTGACCTGTTTCATAATGTTGAGAATACAATGCCTCTATGCAATATTCAGGAGCAGGGCAAACAATGCAGATCCAGATGAAACGGCCAATGGCAAGTCCTTCATCTGAATCCTCACTACCAGCCATAGTGTTGAAACCAGCACTGACCCCATAAAACACAATACTTCCATAGTGTGGACCCGTGATGAGCCATCTCATCCGAAACCAAACTGTTAGCCATCTTCCGGTTTCATAGCGGTCAATCCAGCAATGACTGCATGAAACACATCACTTCACTGTAACAGTCAAGGGAAGTACAAACAGTGTAGATCGCGATGAAACAACTCATGATGAGCCATCTGATCTGATCTACTCTGCCAGCCAATGAAACAATACTTCCCTGAAATAGTCAGTAGTAGTGCAAACAGTGCAGACCAGATGAAACAACTCATTCGCCGTTAAGTCGTCCGCCGACAATCTAGCACCAACCGGTATGAAATACAGCACTCCCATGTACCAATCAAGATTAGTGCAAACAGTGTGGACTCAGACGAAACAATTCATGAGTCATGTCGTCTGAATCTAGACTATCAGCAATCTCTTACTGATATGATATATCAAGATAGGCAAACAGTGTAGATCCAGACGAAGTGCATAATGATAATCTCTCCTTTCTGACTATAGTCCTTTGACAATCTTCCCATTTCCAAGTGCCCGACCGACATGGGATGCAGCATTTCCCTATAATATTCAATTGTATAAAGAGTGTAGGCCCCGACAACAGAGCCCACAATGAGCCCTCCCACCTAAATCTAGACTGTCTGCAATTGTCCTTTTTCACAGCATTAATCTACACCAGCTCGAATGAAAAGAAACGCAGCACTTTCATATACCAGTCAACCATAGTGCAAACAGTGCAACTCAGACGCAACAGTAGCAGTATTATTTGAATTTAGACCAGAGGCAATCTTCTTGTTTCAAACTGTACCTCACACCTACTGACTGGAATATAAGACCCGACAAAAACGTGTCACGATAAGCCATCTCATCTAAATCTGCACTTTCAGCAGTTTTTGAGCCCATACCTATTATTGACCAACACAAATTTAACATTTCCTTAAAACAGTCAACAAGAAATGCAGACAGTCCATACACATATGAAATAGCTCATCGCACTCTATCCCATCAGAGACCAGACCATCAGCAACTTTCCCATCATAGCATTACTCTTTACACTTAGCGGTGTAGACCCAGACACACTGAGTCAAGACCGTCAGCATTCTTCCTGTTCCACCGCAGTGAAGCCATATTTCTGGGAAACTTGTAGAAGCAGACATTATTGTGAGAAGATACTCATGGCCTGACTTGGTTTTGGGCAGTCAATAATTATTCTGCTAAAAGGTTCATCAAAAGCAGGTACGGGCTGTAAATGAGCTTTTGGTATATTATCCGGTTGTGTTTTCCTACCATCTGACAAGTATGGCAAGATTTACAAAACTGAGAAACGAAAACTGAGAAACGTTCCTAGCCAGTAAAATGGTTAAGAATTTTGTGATAGGTATTGTTTACACCTAAATGACCTGACATGGGAGTATGACATGACATGGGCCCTGACATGGGCCAAGTTTAAAAATTCAGGGTGATAAACCCTTGGAACCACTATTTGCTGCATTCGTCTTCTGCTGAGATATCAGGAGGACGCCATTTTCTCATTTAAGTTCCATTTTTGACATAGAAACAGACTAGGAATTGATCTATTTCTTTCTCATCAAAAGCCCCATCAAGCAAAGGCAAAATTTCAGGATCATTATGCTGTTCCTTGCAAAGTTGTGACCTTGACACCAAGTCATGACCTTGACCTTGGTCGTTTAATATTGAAGAGTAATGACTGGATTCTGACTTGTCACTTAAATCTGTCTGCTTGCTGGATGAAAGAGAATTTGTAATCTTATGTTTAAAAGACTGGCCTAAAAAAGTATCAGTTAAATCAATGTCGGCAGACGATGAGTAAAGATCATGGATTTCCTGTTCAATGGAATCAGATGGCTGATCAATACAAGGTATAGTAGTCAAAAGTGGGTTTACCACAACTTTATCTCCCGCTGTCATTGCCAAAGTGAATACCTTTAAAAGGTTAAGAAGGTCGAATACCAACAGCCACTAAACCAGTCACCAAGTCTAAGGATAAATAAATGTTATGAAGAGGAACATTAACAAATCCACGCTCTACATCCTGAATAAGGACACTTGTCCCAGAAGAACTCTCAGAAAAAGGCAGAGTATCTGCTAAAATAAGGGATTGAGAAGCTCCGGTATCTCGTAATTGGAGTAGACTGGGCATAGTCACAAAACCACGTGATAATAATGGTTCATAAATCTTTATAACAGAATCAGTCTCAAACCTTTCGGTCTGTGTAGGATCCTTAACACATGACTATGGTTTTGACCGTAAAGAGGTAAGGCCTGTAGGTTTAAGCCCCTCTTGTTTTTCTTTCTTTCTTTTCAAATGTAAGCACTCAGAAATAATATTGCAAATTGACTAAGGGAATTTGATTCTTGTTTTCACCAAAAGATTTGGGTTTGGGAGTAAATGTTTGGCTATAACTGCCAGATGGATTACTATGACTAGGTTTGGATCCTTATTGTTGGGAAAATGGTCTTCTGGAAGGATTTGACTTATTAATAATGGAAATCTCATGTGTTAAAGCATAATTGTCTGCAAGTCGAGCTGCAGCTTCAAAAGTTTCAACTTGTTTCTCATCAGGACTTAATGTCTGAATTTATGCTTCTTTTGAACTCCTCTACAAGCATGAGCTGCCTAAGTTTTTCATGATTAGAACCAATTTTCTTCGAAGAGCACCACCTACAAATAACTGTTCTTTAGTTCTAGCAAATTCTACATGGGTCTGCTCATTTTCTTTCTTACAGTAAGCCTCAGGGACCAACTCATGAGCCTTAAGAATTAATTGTTTTACAGAATCATAACTGGAGCTCTGCTCGACAGTCAGCTGGGTATAAATTCCTCGAGCCTTCCCAATTATAACACTTTGCAAAAGCAAAGCCCAATGCTCCTTTGGCCATGTTAAATTTTCTGCTACTTTTTCAAAATGAAAAAAAAATACTTCAACCTCATTTCTAATTTCACTCTTAATTCTATATCATAGACCATACAAACCAGTTGATGAACGGAAATGTAATTTCTGTAACTGTAGAGAAGATGAATATCATTTCATACTCGAATGTCGGCTATATAACCATTTAAGACGAAAATACATTGATCGGTTTTACTGGGCCAGGCCCAGCATGTTTAAATTTGTAGAACTCATGAAATCAAGTAATCTAAGAATCATTTCAAATTTAAGTATCTTTGTATTTGTATTGAGAAACAACGAACTTTATTCTGTTTCAAATAATAATAGTACCTAGCTTTCATATGATGACATGCGAAATTGATGTTAAAAAAAAATCTCTTTCTCCTCCACTTTCTTTTTCTTTTCTCTATATTCATATTTTCGCTGAACTAGTTTAATTTATCACTGTCAAGTAAAAATGTTCATAAATGTTCTGAAAACTTATGCTAATTTACGTTTGTAAATTTGTGATGCATTGTATCACTCTGTACTGTCTGTCATATGTATATATTTCATAGTCCTGTTGGGCTACTGGAATTTAATAAACTTACTTATCATATTTTAATTTTTCCCTTTCTATCTGCATTTGTCTTTCTTTTTCTTTCTTCCTCTCTTCCATTTCCATTCCTCCTTTCTGCATTATTCTTTCTTGCTCTTTCTTCCATTTCCATTTTAAGCTTTTTCTTGCTTTAATCTTAATGTTTCAAACTCAATTTACCTCTGAATTTTAAGCTCTCGCATTTGCAAACCTGTCTGAGTTATGAGAATAAGAGACAAAGCAGAAGAATCAAGAACTTCCTTATCAACCAAAAACCGGACCAAAATATTTTTATTTCCTCTTTTAACATGGACTTGTTGACGGTATCAAACAAATCTGACTTTTGAGCCAAATTTAACAGGCACGGTGATAATAGCATTTCAGGTTAAATTCTTTTGCTGATTCTGTTAAGTTCTTTTATCAAAGAAAGATGTTTTCTCATTTTTTTTTATGTTTTTTTTTTTAAATACTTGTTTTTAGCATATATATATATATATATATATATATATATATATATATATATATATATATATATATATATATATATATATATATATATATATATATATATATATATATATATATATATATATATATATATATATATATATATGTTTTTTTGTTTTTTTTTTGTTTAATTTATATGTCAATACTTGCTTTTTTTTAAAAAGCTCAAACTTGTTTAAGCAGAAGAAAAAGTTCGATCCCGGACGAGCCCCCAATTTCTCGCGTAACGAGAAAGAAATGAAAGTTAAACCAGCAACAAGCACTAAATTATTTACAATATTATTCACCCAAAAAAATAAGACATCAGAATCAAAC
Source organism: Anodontia alba (assembly GCA_964016985.1). Taxonomy (NCBI): domain Eukaryota; kingdom Metazoa; phylum Mollusca; class Bivalvia; order Lucinida; family Lucinidae; genus Anodontia; species Anodontia alba. The sequence continues at coordinate 56,251,995 of OZ024821.1, forward strand.
TAAAAGAATGTAAGTAAACAGTACCTTTCAAGTTTATGTCAGAAATATAACAAATCCTTTGAATAAAAGTTTCTGATCCCACAATCCCTGAATTCAGAGTTTAATTCCAGAATGAATGAAAAATTAAAGTAATCCAGTATAGAATAAAGATGCCCACATGAAAATCTTTTCCTCTTATATGATATCAAAGAACATACTAGAAAAATAATTTACTAGAGGCATCACTCATTTTCCAGTTTTAGTCAAGAACATTCTAAATGTTCTGATATACCAAAAATAAGCAGTCCAGAATCAAAACTTGTTATTGTAAACATGTTTTTCCCAGAAAGTTCTATTTATATATAGAAACTTGTAGTAAACATAAAAAAATAATGATACTTAAAATAATCAAACACCCTATATATAACTATAATCAAACACCCTGATGTTTTCTATTTCAAAAATTATTTCTACATACTCGGCCTCTTACTTCCTCGGTAAGAAAATAGTAGAGAAGCATAGCTTCATTCAACGAGGATGTGTCAGCTGGACTTGCCAATTTTTCTTTAGTTCCTACATAAACATGTACTTGCCAACAGCAGTCAAACCAAAAAATGACGGGGAAGAAAAATGTTTAAATGTTTCAATGTTCTAGAAATTCACGAACTTGATAAAGGCGATAGCAGTACCAAATATATGAAATAGAAAAATGTAATTACGTTACTTCTCCTTAAAAGGACTGTACTTATTAGTTTAGCTGGCGCATGACTCCAGCCAAAATTAAAACATGAAAGGTCATGAGGAAATTGCCATAAAAAAGACACTTTGATTCCTGATAAGTTGCTTATTAGGGAATGTAACCTTGGCAATTACCAAACACGATAATGATTTCGAGGAAATTACAGGCTGAATATGTGGTAATATTTAAAACAGAAAATACTCAACAAAAATTACTGTAGTTTCCTATGCGAAAGACATATTGGTCCCTCAAGGTCCCGTTCCTAGAGAATATCATCCAGCGTGACCCATTTCTTGTTTGAATCTGGATAACCAGTAAGCATAATGATTACATGGAAACAAGAGACTGAGTCTCCAAAAGAAATGTGAAATAGAAATTGCCATACAAGCAAGGTACAATATGTTGCCACAAGAAAGATGTTGATGCACATGTGGACATGAAACCTATACCCCCGATTGGCTGACAACCAACGAAAGCGAAGGAAAAATGGTAATGTTTTTCTAAGGAAAAATGAAGTTATATTCATGAAAAAAGCAAGGTAATGTTTGTCAAAGAAAAAATTAAGGTTAGCCATATGCAGGGTAATATTGGTCTAAGAAACAGTTACGGTTACCCAATACGAAAGGTAACGTTTTTCTAAGGAAAATGAAGGTTTTACATACAGGTTCTGCGAAGGAGTCATTTTCTACTTTGATTACAGTAATTGCCACAGTAAAGTAATATTTGATTTCCTCTGTTCCAGTATTTCAAGATGTTCATGTTATGATATTCATCGGCTTCGGTTTCTTGATGACGTTTCTCAAGCGCTATGGTTACGGTGCAGTGAGCGTCAACATGCTTATATCAGCGTTTGTCATTCAGTGGGCCTACATTGTCCGAGGACTAATACACCATGTTGCACATGGAGAAAGCAAGTTTACAGTTCATATAGACGAGTAAGTAGATGATCAGCGGTCTTTAACCCTTTCAACCTCAAGTTTCTGAAATAGACGTTTCCATTTCTGCATTTGAACACATCCATTACTGCCAAAAAAAGTGACGACTGTAAATGAAGAGCAAAATTGCAAACAGTGTAATTCCTGATGGGCCGACCAATTATGAGCAGTCTCATCTGGATCTACACTATTTGCAAAAAGCATCTGTCTTGGTCTACAGAACTGAATTGATAACCTTGACAGTTTTTCTGAAATAAAAGATCTCGTTAAACATGCATTTTTTTGAAAATTTCATCAAAATCGGATGAAAGGGTTATCGTGGGTCAATTTTTCAAAGTTGTTTTTATGGGGAGGGCCATCAAAATTGTTTTTTATGGAAAAATGCCATTTTGAATATTTAATGATATTTGACATCGTAAAACCTTAATTAAATATGCAAGATCTAAAAGAATAAATCTCCATATATTTTTTAATTTGTGATTATAGTTTCTGCTCTAAAAAATTTCACTATTTACTGTCCTGTCAGTACTTGGAGACGAATTGATTTATTGTCTGGGGCGTATACAAATGAGGATCCATTATTGATCCACAATGTATCATTGACCTTATACTTGTTGTCTATAACTAAAACCGGGAACTAGATTGTATATAACTAAAACCCGGGACTAGATGGAGCACTGAATTGAAAAGAATGGAATAGAATAATATTTATTGGAAAACCAAAGGTGCTCTCTTTTCATATTGCACTGTTTTGGGTATTTAGCTTCCAAGTTTAATGGCCCTTAAAATGGCACTTAAAACCAGGATTTTTAATTGTTAGAAAGTGTTAAAGGCATGTTATTTGAGTCCTTAATGACATTTTCAGAGTCAATAATTTATATAGTATGATCTTTTTTAATCCCATTTAAAGTTTCTGATGACCGTTAAAATCATATTGATTTAGGGATCAACTATGTTTTTTCATGCATCAACATTTACTGGGTCCTGAGAAAGAGGCTGCAAGTGAGGGATTCAAATATCTTTCGATGGACCAGGCAAACGTTAATGGAATGAAATAAACAGATATCGAAAATGTTGACAAAAACTGACCCCATATCATGACAGATTACCATCCTACCATCCGCTGGATCTTGGGCCAAAGTGAGCTTGAAAACTATTGATATTGCAGCCTGCAGCTGCAGAAAAGCATTTTTCGATGCATGGTTTTCCGTAAGTGACATGCAACAATGTCGCATGAATGTCGTATGGATGTCGGAAGTGATGTCAGAACGTCGCATGATCGTGCTGTAACATCGATGATCACGTCTAATACGCCAGAAACGTATACGTTTCAATTTAATTATTTTTAATATATAATAAAATATTGTTGAAATACGTTTTGGTAAACTTGAAGTGTTATTGATCGACATCGCAGTTTACTGTTCAATAACACTTCGTGTCCACCTCAGCATGTCAGTAATTGTACAATGTCAACTTTACAGGTGCTGCATATATTCTGCCACGGTTTCGTGATCTTCCTGCACTGAACAGTAATTAAGCTCTACATTAACCAGCCGTTTTGGCTAAGGGGAGAAATTCGGGTTATGCAAATAACAGCATAGCAAATTTAAAAATTTAAAAATTCAATTTGTTCCATTGAAGGTCAAACTTTGAACATACAGGTCTAAAATGTGATATAAAGTCAATCATTTATCTGCTGTATAAGAAAAGGGCACAATTAGAAAAACAACTTAAGCGTGCCATGAAACATAGCTCAAGGTCAAATACGGATGACTACAATCAAAAGGTCATGCTAAGATGTATGCATGTGCCAAGTATCACTGCTGTAGATGATCAGCTGAGAAACTCACCTAAATGCAAAAATTTAATAGTCAGTGGACCGTGAAATATAGGTCAAGACCAAATATGGATGATTGCATTCAAGAGTCATGCTATGATGTATGCAAGTATCACTGCTGTAGGACTAATAGTTACTGAGAACTTGACCTAAATAGAAAAACTTAATAAAGTCACTAGACCGTGAAAAATAGGTCATAAGTGAACTTGACCTAGATCAAGACAATTTGAGCAAAATTCATGACGATTATATACAAAGTGACTTCTAGAATGTAAACAAAGTTTTTGTTTTATTTGCTCTAGTGACCTAGTTTTTGACCCCAAATAACGCAGTTCCGAACTTGACCTAGAAATCATCAAGACAAACGTTTTGAGCAAGATTCATTGTGATAACTTCAAAATGTGACCACAACAGTCATCATAAGGTTTTTAACTTCAAAATCTGACCACTACAGTCATAATAAGGTTTTCTTTTGATCTGGAATTCCGGATAGAATTTACTGTGATCCCAGCTGGATCCCAACTGGGAATCCTGTAACTTTATCCCTGTCTGGGATCCCAGTCTAAATTCGAACCGGGAAACCAGTCCAGATTCCTGAATAAACTTGGATCCGGTTCAGAATATGGGTGTACTCTCAGAAAAAGCATGTTTCATGGAGAAATAAGAAAAATATCTTATTCTTGACACTCCTCCAGTATTAGCATTATAACTAATGCAAAAACTAGTAAAGAATAACTAATGCAAAAAGACTTGATCTGCTCACGAGTCTAAGTCTGGCTATGAACCTGTTGCAGTTTTCCTAGTACCTGTACTATTTCATGTTGAGCTGGTGCCTCATAATTTGTGAGACTTCTGCGTAACCCATGATTTTGGTTGGTTTGGAATTAACAGCCCAGTCAACACTATCGATCAGCACTGATATCATGTATACCTAACCATGCTGTTCCCGGACAGGAGTATACATAAACTGTTAAGCAGTACAGTGCATATTCTTTCGCCAGATACTGACGTCTATCACAATGAGCCTTCTTGAATCTTTTAAATATGAAAGCATATTAACTCAGTGGTGAGCGCACTGGTCTCTATAGCTAGCGGTACTGGGGTTGAACCCCAGAGGCTGCTCAGGCAAGGGAATTTTCAGTGTATGAACACGCTTTCCTTCGTGTCATTTGCAGGCATTACATGAAAAAAATATGCGCCGTCCTTCGGATCGGGATGTTAACTTGAGGCCTGTGCAAGGAAAATTACCCTGTCTAGGTTATCGTAATTCAAAATGGTTACTTCACTCCGAAGTGTGCAATTTACAACTGCCAAATAATTCCAAATTGGCATTATTCGATGATAGATAAAGATGAATATTACATGACTGTTTTTTTCATAAAGAGGATGCAGGAGGCTAAATTTAAATTGCCTCCCAGCATGGCCTTCTTTTTCTATAGCATCTTTCCTCTTCTTACAGATTTTAGCTTTCTATTTCAAAACTTAATGAAAATCAATCTCCACGAAATGTTGTTCGACCCATTTTGGATCAAACCCGCAACCTTTTGATATGCTTGGATGAATTAAGTACTGCAAAAATTATACAAGTTATACCAGACTTTAAATGTCTATCTGTAGTGAGACATCAATACATTTTTAGTTTTCTAATATAACAATCTATGTTCTGTTCAGATTTTAAAACAAATGCACAGCACCTTTGTATGCTTGACCATCACCTTCAGCTACCTGTTTTACATGAAGGGAGGTCACACTTATTTGAAAATATTAAAATATTGCAAAGATTTTTATATGACAATAAACTAGACACAGACGTTTGAATTTTGAAAAAAAACGTGCAGGAAAAAAAAACCGTTATGCAGTTTTGAAAAATGTAGTCATTCATTTTCCTGCCTTCTGTCGTGAAAATCGATAAGCTCGCTGGTTCCTGTGCGCTCTATCGAGACGGCGAACTGCTAATTATTGGGTCGATTGCTTACACCGAAATGCCTCTAAGGTCAACGTGATTATCATTGAACAATAAAATGAAACCGCGCGTTTTTACGTTCTATTCTTGTCAGAGTGACGTGTAAAGAGGGTTATCTGTAAAACATGGACAGTGACAGTGGCCAACAGAACGCTGCGTGTGATCAGGATCTGCACTGTTTGCTTAAATGACAGAAAGTTTATGGTTAAATGAAACAGTCTTAAGTTTCAGTTCAGGACCAGCTTCCCAGCATATATTTTGAAACAGGCGACCCATCAGTAACACATGTAAAAGGGGACGTACCCCATAACAGGAACACGACAGGCTCATTCCATGTGAATATATTTAATGCTGAAACCCTGAAAGTAAGGGTTTCAGCATAAGCAGTGACCACTTCTTCTCGCCGCTCACAATAAGGCCAATCAAATTATTTGGTGCAGTTCGCAGAGCGCGACCATGTGCTTCGAGCATTGGAAGAGAAACGAAGTCTCAAAGCAAGAACAAAATCAGCATTCTCACAAAAATTAAACGTCTATGCATGTATAAAATGCAAGACAAAATAACAGCCTTTTCGTCGCTTTGGGACTGGGAATCAATACCAGTTTCATACTCAGATTTGCTCTCACTTCTTATTTTTAGCGAGGGCTTTTTGTAACTATTCTCTTTTTTATCATAGCCAGAGCCACTCTTATCTCCATTTTCTTTCATGCCATTCCACCCCAACTTTTTGTGCTGTCCTCAGCATTCTGACCGCATATCTGTTCTTTTGCCTGCTGGAAAGATCCAGCAATTCTCGTCTTAAAACTACGTCATCAACTTGCATTATGACATAGACATTATCTTGTAATCTATCGACCACTTTATATGGGGTTGAATCCCATTTATCCTGGATTTTGTTACGGCCCAGAGGGTGATTCGACAATAAAACAGGGCCACCAATAGCAATTGGTTGGTTCGACGCTGTCTGATTATAAAAATCATTCCTTGCTTTGCTTTGCTTTGCTAAAAACCTATTTGCAATGTCATACCTACGGTGTAGTTTCTTTTCATGAGTCTGAATCCAAGAATCAAGACTTTCATCCTTTCCCTCAGACGGCAGAGAAAGGATGGTATATATGGGAAGTTTCGGCTCACATTATGGCAAAAGGGGACATGCCTGTTGATGCATGCACTGCTGCATTATAACAGTAAACCAATTCAGGAAGATATTCAGGCCATTTCTTTTTCTTGTCAGATGAGACTCGGACCTAATAATACCCGGACTTGTCACTAACGGAACTGCCAAAATATGTTGTCGTGGCTTGATTTTAGGGCTATTTTACAGCACTATGGTCATTAAAAATTATTTTGGATAATAACTGGTTGTAATAAATTGTTTTTAATAGGTTTGGTTGAAAAATAAGTCACAATTAATTAGATTGAAGTTATAACACCATTTTGGGTGAATTTCTGATAAAAGTGCCATAATAGCTAAAATGGGTGCCTAGTTTTCTCGTTGATGTTTACAAAAACTGTTGGTTTTTCCTTAAATATAATGCTGCATATTGACCTATGGCTTTCTGAAAACAAATCTGAGATATTTGGAAAAATAACTGAAATATGAGCATTTAAATTTCATCATACAAAATTATGAAAACTCAGCCACGACAACATATTTCCAATAAATACAATACCTGTACCGTAGTTACTAGTCCAGTGTATATTGGGTCCGAGGATGAGAGTGATTTCAGAAAATTATGCGTGGTTCTGTTAAATCTCTCTCATTGACCCATTACCTTGTGGATGATATGGGGTCGTTCTTGATTTGACTATCCTATTGCTTGACCACTGACCTTTCAAAATTCCTGCCTTGGTCACTGTGAATTCTTTCGGGGATACCAAATTTATGAAACCACTCTGAAACCAACACATTGGCAACTGTAGTTGCCTTTTGATTTCTTGTCGGAACAGCAATTGTATACTTGGTAAATGCGTCAGTTATGACAAGAACATTCTCTCTGCCATCGGAAGCTTTCTCTAATTGGGTGAAATCAATGCAAATAAACTCCAGAGGTCTGGAAACTATGAAACTTTTGTTTTTTGGCTTGACCCCAGGTACAGGAAGTTTAGACACTGTACAGCATTCACACTTCCGTATCCAATTACGTACATGGGTTTCCATTGCAGGCCAAAAGCATCTTTTGTGAAGTAAAGATAATGTCCTATCAACACCCTCATGACCTGCAGTCATGGACTGACTCAAGAATCTGGTCACGGAGACTTTTGGGAGATATGAACAGTTTTAATTCTTCTTGTACAGGGCTGAGTGATTTATACCACAGTACATCCCCCTCCTTGTACAACTTATTCTCAGAATTTTCCTCACCTCCACTGGTTCCCTGTACAATTGACGCACAGTGGGTTTATTTGGCCAGACGAAAGCCACTGCCTGACAACTGCAAGTTCAGGATCTTGTGACTGTACTTTACTCAAATCCATCTGAGATAATAATGGAAACGTGGAAAAGGTTGAAAGACCATTTCAAGTCATTTCCATCGAGGAAACAATGGTTTCTTCCAGGGGCAACTGCCCTGTTTGATTACACAAAAGTAGTCTGAGGGGCCTGTTCAAAAACACTGATGGTATCACTGGTTTCAACCGATTCAATCTCGTGCTCAGTGCATCAGCATTTCTGTTTGACTGACCAGATCTGTACTTAATGGTGAAATTGAACTGGGCAAGTTGTGAAACCCATCTCATCTCTGTGGCATCTAGTTTGGCCGATTTGAGATAGCTTAATGGGTTGTTGTCAGTGAAGACAACAAAACTAGTACCAAAGAGGAAGTCCCTGAACTTGTCAGTCACAGCCCATTTCAGTGCAAACATCTCTCATTTCAAAGAACTATAACGGTCCATATTCCTCTCGGAGGGACGCAGGCTTTTTGGATGCATATGCTATGACCACCCTTCCATGTTCCTATTCCTGAGATAACACAGTCCCAAGACCACGGAAGCTGGCATCAGTTTCGACTATAAATGGGCGAGAAAAGTCAGGAAATCCCAAAATGGGACTTGATGTGAATTTTTTTTGCTTAAACGCAGTCTCACAGTCCCATAAATGTACAACAGACCTACTAGATGCATTACCATGCTGTTGTACAATGTCTTTTTTTTTTAGACAAAAGCCGATGAAGTGGCGCTGCAATCTGAGCAAACCCCTTGACAAAACGACGGTAAATAACTTGCCAAGCCCAGGAAACTCCTGAGCTGACATTCAGTTTTTGGAGTAACCCTTCGTTTTAGCTGGGTTTGTGGCAACACCATCTTCTGACACTTTGTGACCCAAAAAGGATACTTCCTTCATGAAGAAATGGCATTTACTGATCTTCAGCTTGAGGCCATGATCCCTCAAGCGGCTAAATACATATTCTAGCCTTCCTACCATTTCCTGGAATGAGCGACCAAACACTAGGATATCATCCGGGTAGACCAATAATAGATCGAAATTTGCCTCAGTAAAACACATTTCCATTAAGCGTGGAACGTACTTGGGCTATTACATTGGCATGCGGGTATATTCGTATAAACCACCTGTACCTACACGAAAGGCTGTCTTGTGTGCATCCATTTCATGGATTGGAACCTGATAGATTGAGCTAAAATACTTGGCTCCATGTAGACAATCCAATGCTTTATCGATGCGCGCCAATGGATAAACATCCTTTATTGTTTTATCATTCAATTTCCGATAATCTACACATAGCCGCAGGGACCCATCCTTTTTACGCACCGACAACTGGGGTCGCATAAGCAGTAGGGCGAATGACTTTCTGGCGTAATAGTTTATTAATTAACTCTCTGACTTCCGGCATTAGATTTGGAGGAAGGGATTTTCACAGGAACATCATCAACAGTAGGAATTTTATGTGGCGTTAATGTTGTCAGACCATCATCCTGACAAAAGCAATACCTGTATTTCATGAACACAGTAGCAATCTTTGCTTCAATATCAGGCGGTTAATCCTTGCAATCAATATCAACCTTAAATGGTAGGTCACTTATCCTACTGCATGATATGCCTTCATCTTTGGCGCAAACATCTATTTTGTATACTTGCACAATTATCTCCGAAGCAGACGCCTCCATAGTACAATGTGGGACATCTTTTTCACGAACCAACTCAACCTGGGTGGCAATACCTAAGATAGATCTGAATGGTTACAACCACACATCCTCTAGACCAATGTTGATAACCCGAGGTACTCTACCATTTTGAACTTCTGCATCAACAACTTGAATGTTCTTGGGCAGGGACCCAACCGGAGTAGCTACAGCTTGTATAGCAACAGTGCAAGGCTGGCAATTCAAATCCTGTCTAACTGAACCATTCACAACAATCATAGAAGATGCAGGGACTTTCAGTGGAGCTGAGCCAGTGACCCTTACAAAGGATTTCTGTTGGTCTGCTGAAACTCATACAGAGCCAATATGTGCTGGAGGCTACCACAACGTGACATGGACGTGACATGCCTGAGGTGCATTCTGGACAACATCTTTCAGCAACTTGAAAACATTACTACCCAGCAGTCCAGGAAGTTTCTGTTTAGAAACTATTCCATGTGGATCTATTGGGTCCCTAACACCGACTTTTTCTAAAGTATGTTGACCTATTGTCAAACGTAACTGTATAACCAAGATATGGGATATCTAAATGATTCGCACCAGTTATCTTGATCCAGTTACTAACATCTAACAACTCACAGTCAGACAATGTTTTAAACAATGTCTCTGTTATAGGTGTAATCTGTCTGCCGGTATCTATCAAACATCTCACAGGACGCCCCTCTATTAAAATTTCAACATCTGGGCAAGAGGCCACAGCTCTATCTAAAATTTCACGGCGATTAGAAAATGAATTGTCAGCCTTACCAGTTGAGTGTTGGGTCTTTTCGCCCACCGCCTGACTCACTACGATGGGAGCTGTTCGTTTAAAGGATGCGAGGGATCGGAAGAATTTCTGTGCTGAGCCTTTGGGCAAGATCTGGCAAAATGCTCTTCCTCATGACAGTTGTAACATCTGCCCATACCCCTCCGCATGCCGCGGAAAGAACCCCTATTTGTAGGCGCATTGTCGGCTTTTGTAACTAAATTTGTTAGAGCATCCAACTGGGCCTGTTGCTTTGCCAAATAAGTCACAAGTGTCCAAGTAGGACACCATTGTCCAAATGCTTAAAGTCCTGTTGGGCTTTAAGCATTTGGACAATGGTATCCTGCGAGGTGACATCATTAGCCTGAGACTCCACCTGTAAAGTTTCTTGTGAATTGGCATTAACTTTGACAGGTCCCTTTCCATCAGCTGTCCATTTCAGGACTTTCTTCGTGTTCAAGGGCATAGCGTCTCATTTCCCGTCGCAAGTGATGATCAGTAATGCCATCTATGAATCTTTCCCTTAAAACTAAATCTCTGTTTCCAATAACACCTACACCTCTCTTACACAGCCTATCAGCCAACTTCATCAGCTGCAGACTATAAATCTTGCAATGTCTCACCAGGCTTTTGATTTCGTTGATAAAAAGCCTGCTGTAACTGCGCAACTGAATCAGTGTCTTGAAACAAATGTTTCAAGGCTTCAAAAATGGCATTGGCCGACTTTTTACTTGATGGGTCTCTTATGCGTAGTTCATCTTTCGCAGTCCCAGTCAAATGATCCAACAGGAACTGCACCTTTTCCTCTTCGGAACTCAATAACTTTATATGTTGTTGAGCAGCCTCAATCCATTCTTCCACATTTAACTCTTTTTCATTTTTAGGACGACCTGCAAATTTATCAAGTTTTCTATCTTTGCTTATGTAAACAGTTTTGGGTGACGATCCATAACAGTTTTATCTAGCTCTGACTGCAAAACAGATTTTGAGAGAGGCATTATGCTTAATGCATCTCTCATTCTCACTAACTCTTCCTCTAATTCAATCACTCTAGCCTCTGCCATACTGAAATCTAAGATGCACAACGGGAGCAAGATAAAAGGAATAAAACTGACAGGCTCTACTTGAAAATTAAAAGATTAACAGCCCTATGTAAAACGCTCAATAATTCGCTTCATCCAACTTCAGACATAAGGTGATCAGGATGAACACCATCAGAAAGATTTTTGTATGGTATGTTCTTCTTGCTTCCTTACCTGCTGCTTTATGTGTTCTAATCATATCAAGCTTGAAGCGGGGCGACTCGACACAACACACCTCATTCTTTTCCCTAATTAATTCATTGAGCAGACAGACTCGCTTGTGCAATTCAGTATCTTGTTGCCTTAATTCATCTGAGGCCTGTTTACCTTTTGACTCTAGTCATTGAAGTACCATCACTGCATCCATCACTGCATCGCAGCGCCAAATGTAAACAGGGGACGTACCCCACAAACAGGCTCATTCAATGCTGAAACCCTAAGTAAGGGTTTCAGCATAAGCAGAAACCACTTCTTCTCGCCGCTCACAATTAAGACAATCAAATTGTTTGGTGCGGTTCGCAGAGCGCGACCATGTGCTTGGAGCTTTTGAAGAGAAAGTAAGTCTCAAAGCAAGAACAAAATCAGCATTCTCACAAAAATTAAACGTCTATGCATGTATAAAATGCAAGACAAAATAACAGTATTACACCAAAAAAGATTAATATACAATGGAACAAATAGAAAAAAAATCCATTCTCTTTTGGCTTTGAGACTAATGCAGAAGGGACGACCTGAAGAAGGGTCGTTGAACACTTTCCGAGAACAGACGGCAAGGGCTATTCTCGGAAAATTCTCAACAGCCGATTTCTGTGAAAATTGACATTACATTCTTCCCTGCGTTAAGTTGACTTCCACGTCAACTATGTCGTAATACACGTTTCTGCAGTAATCTCACTGCCTACATACCATTACGAAGTAACAATGCTCTTCAATTCAATAAGGAACTAATAAAAAGTAATTAAGAAAAACGCAATAAGGCACATATTATAGCTAGAAAGGAATTAATAAGATTTCAAGGTAATAAGGATGCCTTGTAGCTAGCTCCTGCAGCTGACGCCTGTCAGGCAATCTGATTGGGGCCATGAACCTGAAGACATTGTGAAATGCTGCATATTACTACGCTGTTGAAATAAGTCTAGCACAAGTGATTTTTCCAACTTCAAATGAAAAGTTCAGATCACATGAACAAAACCAAATTTTGTCTGAAGCAGCACAATAACTAAACTGTAGCTGTTAACATTTTTCTCAATTTCTTCACAATGAGCTAAGAAGGGTGGTGTTTTTTTTTTTGTGTTTTTTGTTTTTTCCTGTGATTTTTCTCCACTTTTTCTATTTCCTTACATTTTATCTTTAGTTTAAAATTTTTAAAATATATGCCCAAATGGGGCAAGAAACCTATAATTAAGTTTTCTTTCAATGTTCTATTTCACTGCTCTGTGTGTGTCCAGAGGCCACCCACTGACAACGAACAAAAAAGGTTCTGTTCAAGTATTTGCATCAGACAGAGGCAAGGCATACTATGTACCTACATTTTATTTTTTTTTATATCAGAAAGCAGCGTTCCTGGCGCGCCGCAATGCTTCGTACAAAGCAAAAACTTGAATCATAAAAACTATATTACGGCGCAAACATATTTACATTCGACTAGACTGGCTGAATTCCGTGGGTTAAGTCCCGCAATTGATTGGCGCAGTGATTGGGTCTGTCCCTTCCAACATTGACAACCAAATGCGACACTTAAACCAACAGAACCACCAACACCGGATCTTAACATACTATTTCGTATAATTGCAAAAATCGCGTAGCCCTGATTGCAAAATTTGCAATGTTTTTTGTGCCAGAAAAGTTTGATTTTCTTGCACGGCCATAACTGACTTACTGAATTGTTCATACAAAGCACTTGGCTCAATGGCTATACTTGTCTGAGTATCCACTTCATTGGAAAACTCGGATTTCGGCTCGTGATGTGGATTTGAATGTTTCCCTTTAGTTTTTTCTCTGACCTGCGAAGGGGAATAACCTCCTCCTCTGAGGACTCATCAGACCTTCAAGACGCTTTCTAACCTTCCTTCCTCGCTCTCTTGCACTCACATCTGTACTGATTCCATCAGCTGAATCCGTCACCGATTCAAAATGTGAATCAACAGCATCTCTACACACTGTTCCAACTCTACTCTCAGTGTCTTCAAAGCGGATATCACTGGTTCCAGAATTTTCCTTTCCTCTCTTACATCATTTTTATGAGCCTCATTGCTCCTGACAATCTCACTGTCATTACTCTGCATTGTCTCATGGAATCCCGCCTTTTCGTCGCTTTGGGACTGGGAATCAAACCAGTTTCATACTCACTACTTATTTTCAGCGAGTGCTTTTTGTCACTATTCTCTTTTTTAGCCACTCTTATCTCCATTTTCTTGCATGCCATTCTCAGACTTCCCTACGTTGTCATTACTATGACCTTGCTTTTGTAGGCCCGACAACGGTGGATTTTGCGACTCTCTCAACCTATACACCGTTTCAGAGAATGAAGAGGACTCATCAACACCTACATCACTTCCACCCCGACTTTTTGTGCTGTCCTCAGCATCACTGACCACATATCTGTCCTTTTGCCTGCTGGAAAGATCCAGAAATTCTCGTCTCAAAACTACCAGTCATCAACTTGCATTATGACATGTAATCTATCGACCACTTTATATGTGGTTGAATCCCATTTATCCTGGATTTTGTTACGGCCCAGTGGGTGATTCGACAATAAAACAGTGCCACCAAAAGCAATTGGTTGGTTCGACGCTGTCTGATCAAGCCTTGATTTGCTTTGCTTTGCTAAATACCTATTTGCTATGTCATAACTACGGTGTAATTTCTTTTCATGAGTCTGAATCCAAGAAGACTTTCATCCTTTCCCTCAGACGACAGAGAAAGGATGATATCTATGGGAAGTTTCGGCTCACGGCCAGACATCATGGCGAAAGGGGACATGACTGTTGATGCATGCACTGCTGCATTATAACAGTAAACGAATTCAGACCATTTCTTTTTCTTGTCAGATGAGAGTGATTTTAGCAAATTATGCATGGTTCTGTTAAATCTCTAACCTTGTGGATGATATGGGGTCATTCTTGATTTGACTATCCCATACATCTGGCACAATTGCTTGACCGACTGACTCTTCAGAATTCCTGCCTTGGTCACTGTGAATTCTTTCGGGGTTACCAAATTTATGAAACCACTCTGAAACCAACACATTGGCAACTGTAGTTGCTTTTTGATTTCTTGTCGGAACAGCAATTGGATACTTGGTAAATGCGTCAGTTATGACAAGAACATTCTCTCTGCCATCGGAAGCTTTCTCTAATTGGGTGAAATCAATGCAAATAACCTCCAGAGGTCTGGAAGCTATGAGACTTTTGATTTTGGGATTGACCCCAGGTACAGGAAGTTTATACAGCGTTCACACTTCCGTATCCAATTACGTACATGGGTTTCCATTGCAGGCCAATAGCATCTTTGCGAAGTAAAGATAGTGTCCTGTCAACACCCTGATGACCTCTGATGACCTGCATAGACTGACTCAAGAATCTGGTCACGGAGACTTTTGGGAGGTATAAAGTTTTAATTCTTCTTGTGAGAATTTATACCACAGTACATGTACAACTTACCCACTTTCTCAGAATTTTCCTCATCTCCACTGGTTCCCTGTACAATTGACGCACAGAGGGTTTATAGCCAGACGAAAGCCACTGCCTGAACTGCGTGACTGTACTTTACTCAAATCCATCTGAGATGATGGAAACGAGGAACAGGCTGAAAGACCATTTCAGTCATTTCCATCGAGAAACAATGGTTTCTTCCAGGGGCAACTGCCCTGTTTGATTTCACGAGTGGCCTTTTCAAAAACACTGATGGTATCACTGGTTTCAACCGATTCAATCTCGTGATCATACCTACTCAGTGCATCAGCATTTCTGTTTGACTAACCAGATCTGTACTTAATGGTGAAATTGAACTGGGCAAGTTGTGAAATCATCTCTGTGGCATCTAGTTTGGCCGATTTGAGATAGCTTAATGGGTCAGTGAAGACAACAAACCTAAGAGGAAGTCCCTGAACTTGTCAGTCACAGCCCATTTCAGTGCAAGCATCTCTAATTTCAAAGAACTATAACGGTCCATATTCCTCTCGGAGGGACGCAGGCTTCTGGATGCATATGCTATGACCATCCTTCCATGCTCCTGTTCCTGAGATAACACAGCCCTAAGACCATGGAGGCTGCATCAGTCTCGACTATAACTGGGCGAGAAAAGTCAGGAAATCCCAAAATGGGAGATGATGTGAGACATGTTTTTAATTGCTTAAACGCAGTCTCACAGTCGTCATCTCATAAATGTACAACAGACCTACTAGTTGCATTACCATGCTGTTGTGCAATGTCTTTTTTCTTCCCCTTTACCTTTTTAGACAAAAGCCGATGAAGTGGAGCTGCAATCTGAGCAAACCCCTTGACAAAACGAAGGTAATAACTTGCCAAGCCCAGGAAACTCCTGACCTGACGTTTAGTTTTTGGAGTAACCCATTCTTCTATCACCTGCGTTTTAGCTGGGTCTGTGGCAACATCATCTTCTGACACTTTGTGACCCAAAAAGGATGCTGCGACATGATCCCTCAAGCGGCTAAATACATATTCTAGCCTTGCTACCTTTTCCTCTAAGGAGCGACCAAAAACTAGAATATCATCCAGGTAGACCAATAATAGATCGAAATTTGCCTCAGTAAAACACATTTCCATTAAGCATTGGAACGGTACTTGGGCTATTACCTACACGAAAGGCTGTCTTGTGTGCATCCATTTCATGGATTGGAACCTGATAGAATCCCTGTGCCAAATCAATTGAGCTAAAATACTTGGCTCCATGTAGACAATCCAACGCTTCATCGATGCGCGGCAATGGATAAGCATCCTTTATTGTTTTATCGTTCAATTAGCGATAATCTACACAGCCGCAGGGACCCATCCTTTTTACGCACCAAGACAATTGGGGCCGCATAAGCACTGACACTAGGGCGAATGACTTTCTGGCGTAATAGTTTATTAATTAATTCTCTGACTTCCGGCATTAGATTTGGAGGTAAGGGATTTTCACAGGAACATTATGTGACCTTAATGTTGTCAGACCTAAATCTTCATCATCCTGACAAAAGCAATCCCTGTATTTCATGAACACAGCATTGCTTCAATATCAGGCGGTAAATCCTTGCAATCAATATCAGCCTTAAATGTTGATATGCCTTCATATTTGGCGTAAACATCTATTTTGTGCACTTGCACAATTATCTCCGAAGCAGATGCTTCCATAGTGCAATGTGGGACATCTTTTTCACGAACCAACTCAGCCTGAGTGGCAATACCGAAGATAGATCTGGGGTGTAACCACACATTCTCCAGACCAATGTTGATAACCCGAACTGGCACTCTACCATTTTGAACTTCTGCATAAGTGTCGACAAATAGGTTGTTCTTGGGCAGGGACCCAACCGGAGTAGCTACAGCTTGTATAGCAACAGTGCAAAGGCTGGCAATTCAAATCCTGTCTAACTTAACCATTCACAACAATCATAGAAGATGCAGGGACTTTCAGTGGAGCTGAGCCAGTGACCCTCACTAACGGAACTGCCAAAATATGTTGTCGTGGCTTGATTTTAGGGCTATTTTACAACACTATGGTCATTAAAAATTATTTTGGATAATAACTGAAGTTGTAATAAATTGTTTTTAATATGTTTGGTTGAAAAATGTTAAGTCACAATTAATTAGATTGAAGTTATAACACCATTTTGGGTGAATTTCTGCTAAAAGTGCCGAAAATAGCTAAAATGGGTGCCTAGTTTTCTCGTTGATGTTTACAAAATCTGTTGGTTTTTCCTTAAATATAATGCTGCAGTCTTACAGGTAATATATTGACCTATTGCTTTCTGAAAACAAATCTGAGATATTTGGAAAAATAACTGAAATATGAGCATTTAAATTTCATCATACAAAATTATGAAAACTCAGCCACGACAACATATTTCCAATAAATACAATACCTGTACCGTAGTTACTAGTCCAGTGTATATTGGGTCCAAGGATGAGAGTGATTTCAGAAAATTATGCGTGGTTCTGTTAAATCTCTCACATTGACCATTACCTTGTGGATGATATGGGGTCGTTCTTGATTTGACTATCCCATTGCTTGACCACTGACCCTTCAAAATTCCTGCCTTGGTCACTGTGAATTCTTTCGGGGATACCAAATTTATGAAACCACTCTGAAACCAACACATTGGCAACTGTAGTTGCTTTTTGATTTCTTGTCGGAACAGCAATTGTATACTTGGTAAATTCGTCAGTTATGACAAGAACATTCTCTCTGCCATCGGAAGTTTTCTCTAATTGGGTGAAATCAATGCAAATAACCTCCAGAGGTCTGGAAGCTATGACACTTTTGATTTTGGGCTAGACCCCAGGTACAGGAAGTTTAGACACTGTACAGCATTCACACTTCCGTATCCAATTACGTACATGGGTTTCCATTGCAGGCCAAAAGCATCTTTTGTGAAGTAAAGATAATGTCCTGTCAACACCCTGATGACCTACAGAGTCATGGACTGACTCAAAAATCTGGTCACGGAGACTTTTGGGAGGTATGAACAGTTTTAATTCTTCTTGTACAGGGCTGAGTGATTTATACCACAGTACATCCCCCTCCTTGTACAACTTATTCTCAGAATTTTCCTCACCTCCACTGGTTCCCTGTACAATTGACGCACAGTGGGTTTATGGCCAGACGAAAGCCACTGCCTGACAACTGCAAGTTCAGGATCTTGTGACTGTACTTTACTCAAATCCATCTGAGATAATAATGGAAACGTGGAAAAGGTTGAAAGACCATTTTCAGTCATTTCCATCGAGGAAACAATGGTTTCTTCCAGGGGCAACTGCCCTGTTTGATTTCACAAAAGTAGTCTGAGTGGACTGAGTCTGGTTTCAACCGATTCAATCTCGTGATCATACCTACTCAGTGCATCTGTGCACCTACTCTGCCCTGTTTGATTTCACGAGTGGCCTGTTCAAAAACACTAATGGTATCACTGGTTTCAACCGATTCAATCTCGTGCTCAGTGCATCAGCATTTCTGTTTGACTGACCAGATCTGTACTTAATGGTGAAATTAAACTGGGCAACCCATCTCATCTCTGTGGCATCTAGTTTGTCCGATTTGAGATAGCTTAATGGATTGTTGTCAGTGAAGACAACAAAACTAGTACCTTCTTAGGAAGTCCCTGAACTTGTCAGTCACAGCCCAGTTCAGTGCAAGCATCTCTAATTTCAAAGAACTATAACGGTCCATATTCCTCTCGCAGGAACGCACACTTTTGGATGCATATGCTATGACTACCCTTCCATGTTCCTATTCCTGAGATAACACAGCCCCAAGACCACGGAAGCTGGCGTCAGTCTCGACTATAAATGGGCGAGAAAGGAAATCCCAAAATGGGACTTGATGTGAATTTTTTTTGCTTAAACGCAGTCTCACAGTCCCATAAATGTACAACAGACCTACTAGATGCATTACCATGCTGTTGTACAATGTCTTTTTTTTTTAGACAAAAGGAGCTGCAATCTGAGCGAACCCCTTGACAAAATGACGGTAAATAACTTCCGAAGCCCAGGAAACTCCTGAGCTGATTTTCAGTTTTTGGAGTAACCCTTCGATTTAGCTGGGTCTGTGGCAACACCATCTTCTGACACTTTGTGACCCAAAAAGGATACTTCCTTCATGAAGAAATGGCATTTACTGATCTTCAGCTTGAGGCCATGATCCCTCAAGCGGCTAAGTACATATTCTAGCCTTGCTACCTTTTCCTGTAATGAGCGACCAAACACTAGAATATCATCCAGATAGACCAATAATAGATCGAAATTTGCCTCAGTAAAACACATTTCCATTAAGCGTGGAACGTACTTGGGCTATTACATTGGCATGCGGGTATATTCGTATAAACCACCTGTACCTACACGAAAGGCTGTCTTGTGTGCATCCATTTCATGGATTGGAACCTGATAGAATCCCTGTGCCAAATCAATTGAGCTAAAATACTTGGCTCCATGTAGACAATCCAATGCTTCATCGATGCGCGGCAATGGATAAACATCCTTTATTGTTTTATCATTCAATTTCCGATAATCTACACATAGCCGCAGGGACCCATCCTTTTTACGCACCGACAACTGGGGTCGCATAAGCAGTATGGCGAATGACTTTCTGGCGTAATAGTTTATTAATTAACTCTCTGACTTCCGGCATTAGATTTGGAGGTAGAGATTTTCACAGGAACATCATCAACAGTAGGAATTTTATGTGACGTTAATGTTGTCAGACCATCATAAGCAATCCCTGTATTTCATGAACACAGTAGCAATCTTTGCTTCAATATCAGGCGGTAAATCCTTGCAATCAATATCAACCTTAAATGTTGATATGCCTTCATATGGTAGGTCACTTATCCTACTGCATGATATGTCTTCATCTTTGGCGCAAACATCTATTTTGTGCACTTGCACAATTATCTCCGAAGCAGATGCCTCAATGTGGGACATCTTTTTCACGAACCAACTCAACCTGGGTGGCAATACCTAAGATAGATCTGAATGGTTACAACCACACATCCTCTGGACCAATGTTGATAACCCGAACAGGTACTCTACCATTTTGAACTTCTGCATCAACAACTAGAATGTTCTTGGGCAGGGACCCAATCGGAGTAGCTACAGCTTGTATAGCAACAGTGGCAATTCAAATCCTGTCTAACTGAACCATTCACAACAATCAGAAGAGGCAGGGACTTTCAGTGGAGCTGAGCCAGTGACCCTTACAAAGGAAGATTTCTGTTGGTCTGCTGAAACTCATACAGAGCCAATATGTGCTGGACAAGGTGACTGAGCAGCCTGAGGTGCATTCTGGACAGCATCTTTCAGCAACTTGAAAACATTACTTCCCAGCAGTCCAGGAAATTTCTGTTTAGAAACTATTCCATGTGGATCTATTGGGTCCCTAACACCGACTTTTTCTAAAGTATGTTGACCTATTGTCAAACGTAACTCTGTATAACCAAGATATGGGATATCTAAATGATTCGCACCAGTTATCTTGATCCAGTTACTAACATCTAACAACTCACAGTCAGACAATGTTTTAAACAATGTCTCTGCTATAGGTGTAATCTGTCTGCCGGTATCTATCAAACATCTCACAGGACGCCCCTCTATTAAAATTTCAACATCTGGGCAAGAGGCCACAGCTCTATCTAAAATTTCACGGCGATTAGAAAATGAATTGTCAGCCTTACCAGTTGAGTGTTGGGTCTTTTCGCCCACCGCCTGACTCACTACGATGGGAGCTGTTCGTTTAAAGGATGTGAGGGATCGGAAGAATTTCCGTGCTGAGCCTTTGGGCAAGATTTGGCAAAATGCTATTCCTCATGACTGTTGTAACACCTGTCACTACTACTTCTACCCATACCCCTCCGCATGCCGCGGAAAGAACCCCTATTTGTAGGCGCATTGTCGGCCTTTGTAACTAAATTTGTTAGAGCATCCAACTGCTTTGCCAACAAGTCACAAGTGTCCAAGTAGGACACCATTGCCCAAATGCTTAAAGTCTTGTTGGACAATGGTATCCTGCGAGGCGATATCATTAGCCTGAGACACCACCTGTAAAGTTTCTTGTGAATTGGCATTAACTTTGACAGGTCCATCAGCTGTCCATTTCAAGACTTTCTTCGTGTTCAAGGGCATAGCGTCTCATTTCCCGTCGCAAGTGATGATCAGTAATGCCATCTATGAATCTTTCCCTTAAAACTAAATCTCTGTTTCCAATAACACCTACACCTCTCTTACACAGCCTATCAGCCAACTTCATCAGCTGCAGACTATAAATCTTGCAATGTCTCACCAGGCTTTTGATTTCGTTGATAAAAAGCCTGCTGTAAACTGCGCAACTGAATCAGTGTCTTGAAACAAATGTTTCAAGGCTTCAAAAATGGCATTGGCCGACTTTTTACTTGATGGGTCTCTTATGCGTAGTTCATCTTTCGCAGTCCCAGTCAAATGATCCAACAGGAACTGCACCTTTTCCTCTTCGGAACTCAATAACTTTATATGTTGTTGAGCATCCTCAATCCATTCTTCCACATTTATCTCTTTTTCATTTTTAGGACGACCTGCAAATTTATCAAGTTTTCTATCTTTGCTTATGTAAACAGTTTTGGGTGACGATCCATAACAGTTTTATCTAGCTCTGACTGCAAAACAGATTTTGAGAGAGACATTTTGCTTAATGCATCTCTCATTCTCACGAACTCTTCCTCTAATTCAATCACTCTAGCCTCTGCCATACTGAAATCTAAGATGCACAACGGGAGCAAGATAAAAGGAGTAAAACTGACAGGCTCTAATTGAAAATTAAAAGATTAACAGCCCTATGTAAAACGCTCAATAATTCGCTTCATCCAAACTTCAGACATAAGGTGATCAGGATGAACACCATCAGAAAGATTTTTGTATGGTATGTTCTTCTTGCTTCCTTACCTGCTGCTTTATGTGTTCTAATCATATCAAGCTTAAAGCGGGGCGACTCGACACAACACACCTCATTTTTTTCCCTAATTAATTCATTGAGCACACAGACTCGCTTGTGCGATTCAGTATCTTGTTGCCTTAATTCATCTGAGGCCTGTTTACCTTTTGACTCTAGTCATTGAAGTGCCATCACTGCATTCATCACTGCATCGCAGCGCAAAATGTAAACAGGGGACGTACCCCACAAACAGGCTCATTCAATGCTGAAACCCTAAGTAAGGGTTTCAGCATAAGCAGTGACCACTTCTTCTCGCCGTTCACAATTAAGACAATCAAATTGTTTGGTGCGGTTCGCGGATCGCGACCGTGTGCTTCGAGCTTTTGAAGAGAAAGTAAGTCTCAAAGCAAGAACAAAATCAGCATTCTCACAAAAATTAAACTTGTCTATGCATGTATCAAATGCAAGACAAAATAACAGTATTACACCAAACAAGATTAATATACAATGGAACAAATAGAAAAAAAATCCATTCTCTTTTGGCTTTGAGACTAATGCAGAAGGGACGAACTGAAGAAGGGTCGTTGAACTCTTTCCGAGAACAGACGGCAAGGGCTATTCTCGGAAAATTCTCAACAGCCGATTTCTGTTAAAATTGACTTATTACATTCTTCCCTGCAAACTTTACTTCCACGTCAACTATGTCGTAATACACGTTTCTGCAGTAATCCCACTGCCTACATACCATTACGAAGTAACAATGCTCTTCTATTCAATAAGGAACTAATAAAAAGTAATTAAGAAAAACGCAATAAGGCACATATTATAGCTAGAAAGGAATAAATAAGATTCCAAGGTATTAAGGATGCCTTGTAGCTAGCACCTGCAGCTGACGCCTGTCTGGCAATCTGATTGGGGCCATGAACCTGAAGACAGTGTGAAATGCTGCATATTACTACGCTGTTGAAATAAGTCTAGCACAAGTGATTTTTCCAAAAGGTCAGATCACATGAACAAAACCAAATTTTGTCTGAAGCAGCACAATAACTAAACTGTAGCTGTTAACATTTTTCTCAATTTCTTCACAATGACCTAAGAAAGGTGTTTTTTTTTTTTTTTTTGTTTGTTTATTTCCTGTGGTTTTTCTCCCCTTTCCAGTTTGAAATAAAATATATGCAATATGGTGCACACCCTGATGACCTGCATAGACTGACTCAAGAATCTGGTCACGGAGACTTTTGGGAGGTATAAAGTTTTAATTCTTCTTGTGAGAATTTATACCACAGTACATGTACAACTTACCCACTTTCTCAGAATTTTCCTCACCTCCACTGGTTCCCTGTACAATTGACGCACAGTGGGTTTATGGCCAGACGAAAGCCACTGCCTGAACTGCAAGTTCAGGAACTTGTGACTGTACTTTACTCAAATCTATCTGAGATGATGGAAACGAGGAACAGGCTGAAAGACCATTTCAGTCATTTCCATCGAGGAAACAATGGTTTCTTCCAGGGGCAACTGCCCTGTTTGATTTCACGAGTGGCCTGTTCAAAAACACTGATGGTATCACTGGTTTCAACCGATTCAATCTCGTGATCATACCTACTCAGTGCATCAGCATTTCTGTTTGACTAACCAGATCTGTACTTAATGGTGAAATTGAACTGGGCGAGTTGTGAAACCCATCTCTGTGGCATCTAGTTTGGCCGATTTGAGATAGCTTAATGGGTCAGTGAAGACAACAAAACTAGTACCTAAGAGGAAGTCCCTGAACTTGTCAGTCACAGCCCATTTCAGTGCAAGCATCTCTAATTTCAAAGAACTATAACGGTCCATATTCCTCTCGGAGGGACGCAGGCTTCTGGATGCATATGCTATGACCAACCTTTCATGCTCCTGTTCCTGAGATAACACAGCCCTAAGACCATGGAGGCTGCAATCAGTCTCGACTATAACTGGGCGAGAAAAGTCAGGAAATCCCAAAATGGGAGATGATGTGAGACATGTTTTTAATTGCTTAAACGCAGTCTCACAGTCGTCATCTCATAAATGTACAACAGACCTACTAGTTGCATTACCATGCTGTTGTACAATGTCTTTTTTCTTCCCCTTTACCTTTTTAGACAAAAGCCGATGAAGTGGAGCTGCAATCTGAGCAAACCCCTTGACAAAACGACGGTAATAACTTGCCAAGCCCAGGAAACTCCTGACCTGACGTTCAGTTTTTGGAGTAACCCAGTCTTCTATCACCTTCGTTTTAGCTGGGTCTGTGGCAACACCATCTTCTGACACTTTGTGATCCCTCAGGCGGCTAAATACATATTCTAGCCTTGCTACCTTTTCCTCTAAGGAGCGACCAAAAACTGGAATATCATCCAGGTAGACCAATAATAGATCGAAATTTGCCTTCAAGCGTTGGAACGTACTTGGGCACACAAGCCCGTTGGCATGCGGGTATATTCGTATAAACCACCAGTACCTACACGAAAGGCTGTCTTGTGTGCATCCATTTCATGGATTGGAACCTGATAGAATCCCTGTGCCAAATCAATTGAGCTAAAATACTTGGCTCCATGTAGGCAAGCCAATGCTTCATCGATGTGCGGCAATGGATAAGCATCCTTTATTGTTTCATCGTTCAATTTGCGATAATCTACACAGCCGCAGGGACCCATCCTTTTTACGCACCAAGACAATTGGGGCTGCATAAGCGCTGACACTAGGGCGAATGACTTTCTGGCGTAATAGTTTATTAATTAACTCTCTGACTTCCGGCATTAGATTTGGAGGTATTCGCCTGTAAGGGATTTTCACAGGAACATCATGTGACCTTAATGTTGTCAGACCTAAATCTTCATCATCCTGACAAAAAGCAATCCCTGTATTTCATGAACACAGTAGCAATCTTTGCTTCAATATCAGGCGGTAAATCCTTGCAATCAATATCAACCTTAAATGTTGATATGCCTTCATCTTTGACGTAAACATCTATTTTGTGCACTTGCACAATTATCTCCGAAGCAGATGCCTCCATAGTGCAATGTGGGACATCTTTTTCACGAACTAACTCAGCCTGAGTGGCAATACCGAAGATAGATCTGGGGTGTAACCACACATCCTCCAGACCAATGTTGATAACCCGAACTGGCACTCTACCATTTTGAACTTCTGCATAAGTGTCAACAACTAGGATGTTCTTGGGCAGGGACCCAACCGGAGTAGCTACAGCTTGTATAGCAACAGTGCAAAGGCTGGCAATTCAAATCCTGTCTAACCGAACCATTCACAACAATCATAGAAGATGCAGGGACTTTCAGTGGAGCTGAGCCAGTGACCCTTACAAAGGAAGTTTTCTGTTGGTCTGCTGAAACTCTAGTTTCATACAGAGCCAATATGTGCTGGAGGCTTCGACAAGGTGACTGAGCAGCCTGAGGTGTATTCTGGACAGCAGTCCAGGAAGTTTCTGTTTCATGTGATCTATTGGGTCCCAAACAACTATAACACAGACTTTTTCTAAAGTATGTTGACCTAATGTCAAACGTAACTCTGTATAACCAAGATATGGGATATCTAAATGATTCGCACCAGTTATCTTGATCCAGTTACTAACATCCAACAACTGACAGTCAGACAATGTTTTAAACAATGTCTCTGTTATAGTTGTAATCTGGCTGCCGGTATCTATCAAACATCTCACAGGACGCCCCTCTATTAAAATTTCAACATCTGGGCAAGCTCTATCTAAAATTTCACGGCGATTAGAAAATGAATTGTCAGCCTTACCAGTTGGGTCTTTCTCCCACCGCCTGACTCACTACGATGGGAGCTGTTCGTTTAAAGGATGCGAGGGATCGGAAGAATTTCCGTGCTGAGCCTTTGGGCCAGATCTGGCAAAATGCCCTTCCTCATGACAGTTGTAACATCTGTTACTACTACCTCTACCCATACCCCTCCGCCTGCCGCGGAAATAACCCCCTATTTGTAGGCGGATTGTCGGCCTTTGTAAACTAAATTTGTTAGAGCATCCAAACTGGGCCTGTTGCTTTGCCAGTAAGTCACAAGTGTCCAATCAGGACACCATTGTCCAAATGCTTAAAGTCCTGTTGTGCTTACAATGGTATCCTGCGAGGCGACATCATTAGCCTGAGATTCCACCTGTAAAGTTTCTTGTGAATTGGCATTAACTTTGACAGGTCCCTTTCCATCAGCTGTCCATTTCAGGACTTTCTTCGTGTTCAAGGGCATAGCGCTTCATTTCCCGTCGCAAGTGATGATCAGTAATGCCATGTATGAATCTTTCCCTTAAAACTAAATCTCTGTTTCCAATAACACCTTCACCTCTCTTACACAGCCTATCAGCCAACTTCGTTGCAGACTATAAATCTTGCAATGTCTCACCAGGCTTTTGATTTCGTTGATAAAAAAGTGTCTTGAAACAAATGTTTCAAGGCTTCAAAAATGGCATTGGCCGACTTTTTACTTGATGGGTCTCTTATGCGTAGTTCATCTTTCGCAGTCCCAGTCAAATGATCCAACAGGAACTGCACCTTTTCCTCTTCGGAACTCAATAACTTTATATGTTGTTGAGCATCCTCAATCCATTCTTCCACATTTATCTCTTTTTCATTTTTAGGACGACCTGCAAATTTATCAAGTTTTCTATCTTTGCTTATGTAAACAGTTTTAGGTGACGATCCATAACAGTTTTATCTAGCTCTGACTGCAAAACAGATTTTGAGAGAGACATTTTGCATCTCTCATTCTCACTAACTCTTCCTCTAATTCAATCACTCTAGCCTCTGCCATACTGAAATCTAAGATGCACAACGGGAGCAAGATAAACGGAATAAAACTGACAGGCTCTACTTTTAATTAAAAGATTAACAGCCCTATGTAAAACGCTCAATAATTCGCTTCATCCAAACTTCAGACATAAGGTGATCAGGATGAACACCATCAGAAAGATTTTTGTATGGTATGTTCTTCTTGCTTACTTACCTGCTGCTTTATGTGTTCTAATCATATCAAGCTTGAAGCGGGGCGACTCGACACAACACACCTCATTCTTTTCCCTAATTAATTCATTGAGCACACAGACTCGCTTGTGCAATTCAGTATCTTGTTGCCTTAATTCATCTGAGGCCTGTTTACCTTTTGACTCTAGTCATTGAAGTGCTATCACTGCATCGCAGCGCCAAATGTAAACAGGGGACGTACCCCACAAACAGGCTCATTCAATGCTGAAACCCTAAGTAAGGGTTTCAGCATAAGCAGTGACCACTTCTTCTCGCCGCTCACAATTAAGACAATCAAATTGTTTGGTGCGGTTCGCAGAGCGCGACCATGTGCTTCGAGCTTTTGAAGAGAAAGTAAGTCTCAAAGCAAGAACAAAATCAGCATTCTCACAAAAATTAAATGTCTATGCATGTATAAAATGCAAGACAAAATAACAGTATTACACCAAACAAGATGGAACAAATAGAAAAAAAATCCATTCTCTTTTGGCTTTGAGATTAATGCAGAAGGGACGACCTGAAGAAGGGTCGTTGAACACTTTCCGAGAACAGACGGCAAGGGCTATTCTCGGAAAATTCTCAACAGCCGATTTCTGTTAAAATTGACTTCTTCCCTGCGTTAAGTTGACTTCCACGTCAACTATGTCGTAATACACGTTTCTGCAGTAATCTCACTGCCTACATACCATTACGAAGTAACAATGCTCTTCTATTCTATTCAATAAGGAATAAAAAGTAATTAAGAGAAACGCAATAAGGCACATATTATAGCTAGAAAGGAATAAATAAGATTCCAAGTTAATAAGGATGCCTTGTAGCTAGCACCTGCAGCTGACGCCTGTCAGGCAATCTGATTGGGGCCATGAACCTGAAGACATTGTGAAATGCTGCATATTACTACGCTGTTGAAATAAGTCTAGCCCAAGTGATTTTTCCAACTTCAAATGAAAAGGTCAGATCACATGAACAAAACCAAATTTTGTCTGAAGCAGCACAATAACTAAACTATAGCTGTTAACATTTTTCTCAATTTCTTCACAATGAGCTAAGAAAGGTGTTTTTTTTTTTTTTTTTTGTTTGTTTATTTCCTGTGGTTTTTCTCCCCTTTTCAGTTTGAAATAAAATATATGCACAAATGGTGCAAGAAACCTATAATTAAGTTTTCTTTCAATGTTCTATTTCACTGCTGTGTGTTGTGTGTCCAGAGGCCACCTACTGACAACGAACAAAAAGGTTCTGTTCTGTTCAAGTATTTGCATCAGACAGAGGCAAGTAACTATGTACTTACACTTTATTATTTTTTTTATATCAGAAAGCAGCGTTCCTGGCGCGCCGCAATGCTTCGTACAAAGCAAAACTTGATTCATAAAAACTATATTACGGCGCAAACATTTGACAAGTAGAGCATGTTTGACTAGACTGGCTGAATTCCGTGGGTTAAGTCCCGCAATTGATTGGCGCAGTGATTGGGTCTGTCCCTTCCAACATTGACAACCAAATGCGACACTTAAACCAACAGAACCACCAACACCGGACCTTAACATACTATTTCGTATAATTGCAAAAATCGCGTAGCCCTGATTGCAAAATTTGCAATGCATTTGTTGTGCCAGAGAAGTTTGATTTTCTTGCACGGCCATAACTTACTTACTGAATTGTTCATACAAAGCACTTGGCTCAATGGCTATACTAGTATCCACTTCATTAGAAAACTCGGATTTCGGCTCGTGATGTGGATTTGAATGTTTCCCTTTAGTTTTTTCTCTTTGACCTGCGAAGGGGAATAACCTCCTCCTCTGAGGACTCATCAGACCTTCAAGACGCTTTCTAACCTTCCTTCCTCGCTCTCTTGCACTCACATCTGTACTGATTCCATCAGCTGAATCCGTCACCGATTCAAAATGTGAATCAACAGCATCTCTACACACTGTTCCAACTCTACTCTGTTTCTCAGTGTCTTCAAAGCGGATATCACTGGTTCCAGAATTATCCTTTCCACTCTCTTCATCCTCTCTTACATCATTGCTCATTGCTCCTGACAATCTCACTGTCATTACTCTGCATTGTCTCATGAAATCCCGCCTTTTCTTCGCTTTGGGACTGGGAATCAATACCAGTTTCATACTCACTACTTATTTTCAGCGAGTGCTTTTTGTCACTATTCTCTTTTTTATCATAGCCACTCTTATCTCCATTTTCTTGCATGCCATTCTCAGACTTCCCTGCGTTGTCATTACTATGACCTTGCTTTTGTAGGCCCGACAACGGTGGATTTTGCGACTCTCTCAACCGTTTCAGAGAATGAAGGGGACTCATCAACACCTACATCACTTCCACCCCGACTTTTTGTGCTGTCCTCAGCATCACTGACCACATATCTGTCCTTTTGCCTGCTGGAAAGACCCAGCAATTCTCGTCTCAAAACTACCCGAGTCATCAACTTGCATTATGAATATAATCTATCGACCACTTTATATGGGGTTGAATCCCATTTATCCTGGATTTTGTTACGGCCCAGTGGGTGATTCGACAATAAAACAGTGCCACCAATAGCAATTGGTTGTTTCGACGCTGTACAAATCAGTCCTTGCTTTGCTTTGCCTTGCTATTTGCTATGTCATAACTACGGTGTAGTTTCTTTTCATGAGTCTGAATCCAAGAAGACCCTCAGACGGCAGAGAAAGGATGATATCTATGGGAAGTTTCGGCTCACGGCCAAACATCATGGCAAAAGGGGATATGACTGTTGATGCATGCACTGCTGCATTATAACAGTAAACGAATTCAGGCCATTTCCTTTTCTTGTCAGATGAGAGTGATTTTAGCAAATTATGCATGGTTCTGTTAAATCTCTCACATTGACCATTACCTTGTGGATATATGGGGTCATTCTTGATTTGACTATCCCATACATCTGGCACAATTGCTTGACCACTGACCCTTCAAAATTCCTGCCTTGGTCACTGTGAATTCTTTCGGGGATACCAAATTTATGAAACCACTCTGAAACCAACACATTGGCAACTGTAGTTGCCTTTTGATTTCTTGTCGGAACAGCAATTGGATACTTGGTAAATGCGTCAGTTATGACAAGAACATTCTCTCTGCCATCGGAAGCTTTCTCTAATTGGGTGAAATCAATGCAAATAATCTCCAGAGGTCTGGAAGCTATGAGACTTTTGATTTTTGGATTGACCCCAGTACAGCGTTCATACTTCCGTATCCAATTACGTACATGGGTTTCCATTGCAGGCCAATGGCATCTTTTGCGAAGTAAAGATAGTGTCCTGTCAACACCCTGATGACCTGCAGTCATAGACTGACTCAAGAATCTGGTCACGGAGACTTTTGGGAGGTATAAAGTTTTAATTCTTCTTGTGAGAATTTATACCACAGTACATGTACAACTTACCCACTTTCTCAGAATTTTCCTCACCTCCACTGGTTCCCTGTACAATTGACGCACAGTGGGTTTATGGCCAGACGAAAGCCACTGCCTGAACTGCAAGTTCAGGAACTTGTGATACTTTACTCAAATCCATCTGAGATGATGGAAACGAGGAACAGGCTGAAAGACCATTTCAGTCATTTCCATCGAGGAAACAATGGTTTCTTCCAGGGGCAACTGCCCTGTTTGATTTCACGAGTGGCCTTTTCAAAAACACTGATGGTACCACTGGTTTCAACCGATTCAATCTCGTGATCATACCTACTCAGTGCATCAGCATTTCTGTTTGACTAACCAGATCTGTACTAAATGGTGAAATTGAACTGGGCAAGTTGTGAAACCCATCTCTGTGGCATCTAGTTTGGCCGATTTGAGATAGCCTAATGGGTCAGTGAAGACAACAAAACTACTACCTAAGAGGAAGTCCCTGAACTTGTCAGTCACAGCCCATTTCAGTGCAAGCATCTCTAATTTCAAAGAACTATAACGGTCCATATTCCTCTCGGAGGGACGCAGGCTTCTGGATGCATATGCTATGACCAACCTTCAATGCTCCTGTTCCTGAGATAACACAGCCCTAAGACCATGGAGGCTGCATCAGTCTCGACTATAACTGGGCGAGAAAAGTCAGGAAATCCCAAAATGGGAGATGATGTGAGACATGTTTTTAATTGCTTAAACGCAGTCTCACAGTCGTCATCTCATAAATGTACAACAGACCTACTAGTTGCATTACCATGCTGTTGTACAATGTCTTTTTTCTTCCCCTTTACCTTTTTAGACAAAAGCCGATGAAGTGGAGCTGCAATCTGAGCAAACCCCTTGACAAAACGACGGTAATAACTTGCCAAGCCCAGGAAACTCCTGACCTGACGTTCAGTTTTTGGAGTAACCCAGTCTTCTATCACCTTCGTTTTAGCTGGGTCTGTGGCAACACCATCTTCTGACACTTTGTGACCCAAAAAGCATGCTGCGCCATGATCCCTCAAGCGGCTAAATACATATTCTAGCCTTGCTACCTTTTCCTCTAAGGAGCGACCAAAAACTAGAATATCATCCAGGTAGACCAATAATAGATCGAAATTTGCCTTTAAGCGTTGGAACATACTTGGGCTATTAACACAAGCCCATTGGCATGCGGGTACATTCACCAGTACCTACACGAAAGGCTGTCTTGTGTGCATCCATTTCATGGATTGGAACCTGATAGAATCCCTGTGCCAAATCAATTGAGCTAAAATACTTGGCTCCATGTAGACAATCCAATGCTTCATCGATGCCCGGCAATGGATAAGCATCCTTTATTGTTTCATCGTTCAATTTGCGATAATCTACACAGCCGCAGGGACCCATCCTTTTTACGCACCAAGACAATTGGGGCTGCATAAGCGCTGACACTAGGGCGAATGACTTTCTGGCGTAATAGTTTATTAATTAACTCTCTGACTTCCGGCATTAGATTTGGAGGTATTCGCCTGTAAGGGATTTTCACAGGAACATCATGTGACCTTAATGTTGTCAGACCTAAATCTTCATCATCCTGACAAAAGCAATCCCTGTATTTCATGAACACAGTAGCAATCTTTGCTTCAATATCAGGCGGTAAATCCTTGCAATCAATACCAACCTTAAATGTTGATATGCCTTCATCTTTGACGTAAACATCTATTTTGTGCACTTGCACAATTATCTCCGAAGCAGATGCCTCCATAGTGCAATGTGGGACATCTTTTTCACGAACTAACTCAGCCTGAGTGGCAATACCGAAGATAGATCTGGGGTGTAACCACACATCCTCCAGACCAATGTTGATAACCCGAACTGGCACTCTACCATTTTGAACTTCTGCATAAGTGTCAACAACTAGGATGTTCTTGGGCAGGGACCCAACCGGAGTAGCTACAGCTTGTATAGCAACAGTGCAAAGGCTGGCAATTCAAATCCTGTCTAACTGAACCATTCACAACAATCATAGAAGATGCAGGGACTTTCAGTGGAGCTGAGCCAGTGACCCTTACAAAGGAAGTTTTCTGTTGGTCTGCTGAAACTCTAGTTTCATACAGAGCCAATATGTGCTTTAGGCTACGACCAGGTGACTGAGCAGCCTGAGGTGCATTCTGGACAGCAGTCCAGGAAGTTTCTGTTTCTGTTTCATTGGGTCCCTAACAACTATAATACCGACTTTTTCTAAAGTATGTTGACCTAATGTCAAACGTAACTCTGTATAACCAAGATATGGGATACCTAAATGATTCGCACCAGTTATCTTGATCCAGTTACTAACATCCAACAACTGACAGTCAGACAATGTTTTAAACAATGTCTCTGTTATAGTTGTAATCTGGCTGCCGGTATCTATCAAACATCTCACAGGACGCCCCTCTATTAAAATTTCAACATCTGGGCAAGCTCTATCTAAAATTTCACGGCGATTAGAAAATGAATTGTCAGCCTTACCAGTTGGGTCTTTCTCCCACCGCCTGACTCACTACGATGGGAGCTGTTCGTTTAAAGGATGCGAGGGATCGGAAGAATTTCCGTGCTGAGCCTTTGGGCCAGATCTGGCAAAATGCCCTTCCTCATGACAGTTGTAACATCTGTTACTACTACCTCTACCCATACCCCTCCGCCTGCCGCGGAAAGAACCCCTATTTGTAGGCGGATTGTCGGCCTTTGTAAACTAAATTTGTTAGAGCATCCAACTAGGCCTGTTGCTTTGCCAATAAGTCACAAGTGTCCAAGCAGGACACCATTGTCCAAATGCTTGTTCTTTAAGCATTTGGACAATGGTATCCTGCGAGGCGACATCATTAGCCTGAGACTCCACCTGTAAAGTTTCTTGTGAATTGGCATTAACTTTGACAGGTCCCTGACGGAAGGTATGAAATGACGCTGATTCGTGTTCAAGGGCATAGCGTCTCATTTCTCGTCGCAAGTGATGATCAGTAATGCCATCTATGAATCTTTCCCTGAAAACTAAATCTCTGTTTCCAATAACACCTACACCTCTCTTACACAGCCTATCAGCCAACTTCATCAGCTGCAGACTATAATCTTGCAATGTTTCACCAGGCTTTTGATCTCGTTGATAAAAAGCCTGCTGTAACTGCGCAACTGAATCAGTGTCTTGAAACAAATGTTTCAAGGCTTCAAAAATGGCATTGGCCGACTTTTTACTTATTGGGTCTCTTATGCGTAGCTTAGCAGTCCCAGTCAAATGATCCAACAGGAACTGCACCTTTTCCTCTTCGGAACTCAATAACTTTATATGTTGTTGAGCATCCTCAATCCATTCTTCCACATTTAACTCTTTTTCATTTTTAGGACGGCCTGCAAATTTATCAAGTTTTCTATCTTTGCTTATGTAAACAGTTTTGGGTGACGATTCACATCCATAACAGTTTTATCTAGCTCTGACTGCAAGACAGATTTTGAGAGAGACATTTTGCTTAATGCATCTCTCATTCTCACTAACTCCTCCTCTAATTCAATCACTCTAGCCTCTGCCATACTGAAATCTAAGATGCACAACGGGGGAAGATAAAAGGGAATAAATCTGACAGGCTCTTCTTGAAAATTCAAAAATTAACAGCCCTATGTAAAACGCTGAATAATTCGCTTCATCCAAACTTCAGACATAAGGTGATCAGGATGAACACCATCAGAAAGATTTTTGTATGTTATGCTTCTTCTTGCTTCCCTATCCGATATTGCTGCTCAGGAATGGAAAGTTAATGATGGGAAAATTGGTCTAGTAGTAATCTTTCCATTATCAATGTAGAGATAACAATCCAAGTAATGAGGAGAATGCTGCAATCTCCTTAGTTTCCTTTAGTTCAAGTTCACGTGGATAGATGAATTCCAAATACTCTGTAAACTGTGTTTTTCAGAGACAATACATATATATATATATATATATATATATATATATATATATATATATATATATATATATATATATATATATATATATATATATATATATATATATATATATATATATATATATATGTATATATCTGTAGGTGAAATTGAATTGTTGTGCGAGGTGTTTCTTGCCTGCTTGGAGGAGACTTTGTACAAACTCCGCCTTATATATAATCAAGTCGGCAAGTAATGGTGCACAGTTAATACCCATCGGTATGCCGATTGTTTGCTGAAATATCCGTCGCCGAACTCCACAAAAATATTGCCGATTAGATATTCCATCATCTTTATGACATCTGCTTCTGAGTATTTTAGTAGCGCATCAGTGATTCCGAACGTAGTATGTGTCTTTGTAGCCAATGACAAATACTGAAATCCAGAAACTGGTTGATAATTCCCTTTTATTTAGATTTCATTTTTTATCACGAGGATTAGTAGTGTAAAGAGTAGAGAAGTCGAAATATTTTATACTGTTGACGGAATGAAGCATTTTGGACTAAGTAAATATTGTCAATATTTAATAAATCGTCAAGGTATCTTGAAGTGGAATTGAAAGCCTCAATAATGTCATCCCGATTTTCCTATGAAAGATCGTTCATAACAAAAAAAGAAACAAATCGGCAATATTTTTGTGTTCGGCGGACGGATATTTCAGCAAACAGGAGCACTATAAGTTCCCATCGGAATACCAATAGTTTGCCAGATAGATATAGAGCTGAAGGTCACGTGATATCGGAAAGTTGTGTTGTTTTTCTGAAGAACAATTTTTGTGTTTTTCGTAACCTCTATGGAGTTTTGGACAATAAAATTTGGTCAGGAACTTATATATTTGGACTATCTCACTGAAGCTGGTAAAATGTTTATGATATAGAAAGTCCAATCGTTTTTCATAATTTCAATAGCAAAAGAACAAAAGAACGAATTCACAACAGAAGTGCAAAATGGTGCGTGAGTCCAACTAACATTGCCCTGAAGGCCTTTGCATCTGATATCATTGATATTGATATGTTGTTAATCATTTTGAAGGACTCCGCATGATTCAAATTTCGTCACGCATGACTGCAGCCCCGGAGATATAGGAATGCTGTTGGCGATAATGGTATTTACATTAGTATAGTAGTATCATAACAATACCTTGCCAATTGTTAGTTCAGTTCAGGCTGGATATGGTAGTTCAAGAATTATAAGATCCCAGGGAAACAAATCATGGCTTCCAATGATCATTATCACCTAACAGAATTAACACCAGAGACATTACAAAACGCGGCCGGGGAGCTGTGAAAGTCCCTAATGTATGTAAAACGGAGGATCCCAGTCCCGTTGCAGATCCAGATGAAAATACATACATTGGTGGTTACATCAGCTGCAAAGCTTGTTCAGATGGCTACCAAAGGAATTGTTCGTTAATCGAATCTTAAAAAATGAAGCATCATGTGAAGATTCACTGGAGAGCCACAGATTAAAATTATTTGAGCTCATACAAGAGTGTGAAGACTTCCCTTACGGTTTGCAGTCTGAGTTAAAACGTAGAGTACAAACAAGGAATGCCGACACTGTGGCGACAAAGCTTGGGTACGACATTCACACCCTTATGGCTGTTCTAGAGGGAGGTGACTATTCCGAAATGAAATTGTTAAGTTCTGGCAAAAATCAAAGGTCACAATCGACAGCTGGCTTTAGTAACACATGTGAATATACCTCAGAAATCAAAATGCTAATAGAGAGCATGAACAATGTCAAAGCTGACGTTCTTAATATAAAACAAACACAGCTTCGGAAACGGCTCTTAAATCGACAGTGCTTTCATCAACAGTTTCCAAAGCCGTACCTGACATACGCTGAACGAATTGAATATGAAAAAAAGTCGGGGTAGCGAATTTGAAAACGAACAAAATATTGAAATACAATGTACGTGACATACAAGATGCACAGGCCCATTGCCTCTACTAGCAGCCGAAAACTAAGGAAAACTAAAAGCGGGCTAAACAAGCAGCAAACATGTGGAACACAAAGCATGGCTGCTAGCGGAGGGCCTGTCGTGACTGGAAGCCTTAGGCATATAAATTCTGATCCTGTCTTAAATTTACATCACCTATAGAATGCCCCACGGACGCGGTCATCCCGTGCACAGTTCGATTCCGTAGAGGCGGAATCCCATTCAGAACAGGACACCGAGGTTCAAACGGAATCGGCCTGTGCTTGGGACGGCGATGGCGTGACTGGAAATGCCCATAACCATACAGTTACAAAAGAACCCCAAATGGGGTATAATAATGTGGGCGATTCTGAGCATCCCAGACACGTCAGTAAATGCTGACACAACAATATCTCTAAATAACCAGACACAGTGCAATATACTGGGAGACGGTGTTTGCAACCCCAACATGCGTCCTATAGCGAAGTTACCGCGCTACCTGGTAGACAGTCGAATGCTCATACCCGTTTCTAAGACACAAGTCTCACTGGGGTGATTATACCGGTCCATAAGCATTTTCAGTGATAATAGTCAATATGTTGATTGTCCCTCTCGAACTCGCGAAACAGAAGACATCGATGACGATGCATAAGGAAAAAATTAAAACGGTTTTACATTGGCGGATTTCTTCCCACTATAACACGAGAAAAGATAGAACGGTACGTTAATAAACGGGGTCCCACAGTCACATGGGTACGTATCTGGCAAAGCAGACGTAGTCCAAGTAGTAAGAATAAATGTAGGATAACGAGTATACTAAATATTTAGAAAGTCCCTTTTTTGGCCACGTGGTATTACATGCAAACCATGGATCAATCTAGTGATCGGGCTCGTCACAGGGGGCATGGCAGGAATGGGGTGAACCCAGAGAAAGCTTTTGATATATATATGGAAGATCAGATGTGGACAATTATAATTCATACTCGCCGCTACGCGATGTGATATATAAAATAATAAGCAGTGCTTAAATTTGCAGTTACATAATATATTAAAAACCTATATACATGGCAAATGTTAATTTGAACATAATTTGCTGGAACGCCAGTGTAATCATATCTTTGTAATTCCTTAAATTATAAGCATAAAGATATCTGTTGTATCTCAGAGCACTGGCTTTATGAGAAGAATGAATTTCCTAGAACAAATCGATACCAATTATATCGATGCCATGCAGTTTCTGACGCTGCATTACGTTTACCTGGGCGTCGACGCATTGGTAAAGGTGGTTTAGCGTTATTGTGGAAAACATAGTAATTATATTACACCAATTACCTATGATGACGACAGAATTATCGGTATTAGATATGAGATAAACTCCTACGCCTGTCTATACAATTTTCAAATTTATCTACCATGTTCAAACCACTCAGTCCCAATATTTCAGGACTGAACAATATCTTAAATCTATATTCTGGCAAAGGTGTTGTGATAATTATGGGAGATCTTAACGCCAATATCTTTTCAAATTAATTCTCCAGAAACCTCAATATCCGCAGTCAACATCTTCTGAAATTTTTAGCAGATAACAATATGATGTCTGCAAATACACTACAGCTGTGTACAGGTGCCAGTTCTTCGTATGTATCTTATGATGGCTCCAGCGAGTCTCTAATAGATCACAATATTTCCAGTCGACAATATTGACCTCGTAAGCCGCTGTGAAATATGTGATGATGATGCCCTAAATGTCTCAAGACATTTCCCTGTGGTTTGTCAAGTTAACATTCCTATATCGCAACCTAGTCCCCCGGATACCAGAACTAACTGGAAAAGGGCCGATGACCAATCGATGCGTACAGGCTAAGTCTCTCAAGCAGTAGTAATTTACAAAATGTCCTAATAAAGGTATTAATTCAAGACATTTAATTGAGACGTATAACGTAATAATCCATGAAATTAAAAATACTGCAAAAAGAATCTTCCCTACTAAGAAATTTAAATCTTATTTAAAACTCTATTGGAAATGAGCTAAGTTCATTACACAAAGATATGAAAACTAAGCGCAGATCTTGGCTCGAAGATGGTAAACCAAGAAATTGTTACATTTGGCATATAAAACAGCAAAACGGGAGTTTAGACGTAAGCACAGACAAGCAAGCTTCCGACCGAAATGGAAGAAATCGATAAACTAGCCGGTGGACAGTACCTTATTTTGGCGCCACGTTAAAAGTCGTCGTAAAAAATCAAATAATTCCGTAGGGGTTCAGTTAAACTTCAATGGCAAAATCGTTTCTAGTTCAAAGGAAATAACAAATGAATGGTCCAAATATACTTTATTCCCCGTCGGAATATCCGACCAACGATAACTCGATAACTCGTTCCATAATTCAATTTCGAATAGTGTAAGAAACATAAACAGTTTTGCATCAAATGATTTTTTAGAATCTATCACACTAGATAGTCGGCTCTTAAATTGGCACAGAAGGGTAAAGCATGTGGCGAAGATGGAATATATTATGAACATCTAATGTTTGGTGGAAATTTCTTGAGCAAAGTTATTTCAAAATTTTTCAATGCAGTAGTCCGTTTATCGTATGCTCCTTGTGAAATGAAAAAAGGGGTTATTATTATGTTATTCAAGGGAGGGAATAAGCATAAGGATAATCCAGACAATTATAGGGCAATAACTTAATCCTCT
Organism: Anodontia alba; assembly: GCA_964016985.1. Classification (NCBI taxonomy): domain Eukaryota; kingdom Metazoa; phylum Mollusca; class Bivalvia; order Lucinida; family Lucinidae; genus Anodontia; species Anodontia alba. Next base: position 56,291,056 of record OZ024821.1, read on the forward strand.
TGTCTACTGAAATTGCTGGAAAGAATATTACTAACAAGGATTCAGCTATTTGACAACATTCAACCGCAAATTCATCCGCTGCAAGGCGGCTTTCAGAAAGGCCTTAATGACTTCTTTTATGCTTATTTTGCAAAAGAAAACGGCAGCAAATTATACGTTTGCTTCCTAGATGTTAAGAAAGCTTTTGATCGGGTATGGCACGATGGCCTGTTTTATAAAATATATTACTCTGGAATAAATAAAGCAATCTATAAATCAATTGTTAACCTGTACACTGAGGCTGTACATCGGAATGGTTCCCGATTCTTCAAGAAACTCCCCAAGCCAGAGTCCCTTTCTCGTTTCTATTGTTTGGGAATGACTTATTTTATAAACTCGAGTTACTTGGTATGTGTATTTACGATATCAGCTGTTGTTCTCCGGCTGTGTTTGATGATATGTTTTATTATCATTCTCAAAACACGGTCTAGACAAGATGCTAAGTATTTGCCATGATCACTCATTGCAATGGAAGTACGAGTACCAGGCGTTTAAATCTGCAGTTATTGTCTTTAACGAGACTGAAAAAGCTAAAGAAAGCTCTGGTAGAACTTGGTTGTTAGGCAATGACGAAATTGCGGAAACTGAATGTAAGCACCTTGGTGTGATGTGTTCATGTCCCTTGACGGAACTATCAAAAGCGCGTCCAATAAACTTAAAAAGGCACATTTCTGAGTTTCATTAACAGTGGAATATATGTTCACATGTACAAAACAGCCGTTATACCTAAAGCACTCTATGGCTGTGACCTCAGGTCTGATCTATTGCCAAAGCCTGTCTTAAACATAGAGCGTGCATATCGCTTTTGTGCAAAGTTTATTCAGTTTTTACTAAGAAATACAAATACTGAAGTAGTTTTGTCACTTATTGGGATTAATCCGATTGAAGCAGATATCGATTATAGAAAACTTACATTTTTTGGACAACTCTGTCGTTTGCCAGGTTGCTATAGAGTAAAAGAGGTTTTTCTGCATAGGCTATTCAACTTCACTTGGTCTCCACTTGGTCCACACGGATTCATCCCCGATTTATTTCATATCCTAAATAAATACTCCTTAGACGTGTACACCGAGAGTGGTGTATACATGTCTGTATGGAAGAAAATTATATGTGAAAAAATAGATACTTTTTACAAGACCCAATTACTAAATAAAATTACACACTCACTCTTTGAGCCGTATCCTTAGGGTACATACAGTCATAAGTATTGAGCCACACATACTATGGCAGTTCAGTTAAACATATCCATGTTACCGTAAGTCTGTACAAATGGCTATACGCCTAATTGGTATGTTATTCTATGGCAGAAGACTTTTTACATGCAATGAACCAAATTTTAACTCCTGCACCGAAACATTTCGAATTCAGTTCTGGAGCAGATTCGTAACTAACTTTGGTATTGGAAGCATTGACGCCTGCCTCCCATGTAGATGCAATGTTATCTGGGTGTTTTGAAATTCTGGATGATGTTAGTAAATGTTATGATTGTTTGAAATTGTTCATGTCGTCCTTAAAATTTATAAACAACCAAGCAGATGTGAATTTTTTACAAATAATCAATTGATCTCGGATTATGTAAGTACTTGATGTGCAGTGCGGCTAAGGGACCCTTGTGTCGACGAAATATACCCGGAATACCCTGTACTTGTACATAGACTGTTAGAGGTATTTCAGCTCCGGTTGACCTAGGTCTTCGCTGCCTCCAAATGCGTTTTGCTGGGGACCATTGGTTGCGTCGCGCATCACTTTCTAATGGCGCATCACTTTCTATATATACATTTGATCATTTGGTAGGAAATTATAGTTAAAATGTAATCATGAGATGCTAAAATGAATAATGTTTAATCAATAATTAATATTTACCCAATAGTTTAATATGATTACCTCATGCAAAGCGTCACGCATGCTTCCGTTTCCTTCATATTTATGTTCTTGCGTTTCGTTTCGGTAAGAGCGAGGTGGAAATACGTGGGAGTGCTGTTAGTCGATAAGCAGCGGACAACATGTTTCCTCTCATAATATGTTTAGGTATGTGTGTCTCGCTGGAATTGTCTCGACGACGTGACTATTCTAGTGATACATACAAGCCTAGTTCTCCCTGGGAAGATAGAGGAGAGTGTTTCTGTTTTATTTCTATATGGTTATTTTGTCTGAATTATCTCATTTCTTTCCTTTGTTTGTTTTATGTTTGGCTTATATTGATTTTTTTTCTTATTTTCTTATATGTATCATGTATGCTCTCCTATACTGGAGGAAAATAAAATATCTATCTATCTATCTGGTTTTTCACTTGGTTTATAATGTTCCTTTGCATGATTATGGGGTCCAACCAAGGATCAGAAGCTCCATTCCTGGTTGTCAGAAAAAAATCTTTTCTTTTTGGATTTGTTTCATTTCCGTCTCTTTGTCAATAAAATCAATTGCATTTGAAATTGCAATCAGATCACCCAGGAAAATAGATGCCAAGCGTGTCACTGGCATCCACCTCCAAGCTAATAGCTGGTACTCCTTGACACATCACAAGACTCTGCACAGTCAGGAACTTCACACTATCCTATTTGTCATACTGGTGCCGCATGTTCCGCTGTGGAATAATGATGCTCTTGTACAACCTAATCATTCTGTTTGGATCAATCGTCTCTGTCTTTCCGAGTATTCTCAAAACTGAGCCTTCACCTCCACTGACTTTACATGGTCATGAAATGTCAGTTTCCCGTCTAAAATTAATCCCAACAGCTTTGGTTTTCTTTTTTTCTGTTTTTCTTCAAGCTTGTCCCGCTATTTTTATCTCCATATCCTGATCTAGGACTCTGACCCTTAGAAAAAATGCCGAATTCCGTTTTCAGGATATTGAGTTGCATTCTCCACTTTTTTTTACCCATGTTACAATATGTGCTGAATTTTTCTCCATCTCTTTTACCATCCCCTGAATGGCATATTTGCTTCTCCATATTGTCACTTTCCTACCATTTACTGCTTCATATATGTTTTCAATATAAAGATTAAATAAGGTAATCCAGTCATGCTGATAAACTTCATCTTCTAGACTTCTCAATCTACATGACAACTTGCCTATTTCTCTATACTGAATCGTACTCTTTTTATCATCCCCGCCAATGTGCTCTCTTTTCTGCTGAAAACATTCATTATGTGTAATTCTCAACTGCGCTTGAGTTGTGCATCTATACCTTCTGAATCCCTCTTGCTCCTTATCTTGTGATGCTCCATAAACCCATAGAGACGTGTAGCAATAATCTTCTCCATACACTTCCCGAGGCAACATAAGACTTATTGGCCTGATGCTGCTGCTTGATGGCAATCCGTTTTCCCACTCTTCTTCAAAAAGGTAACTGAAGCTATCTTCCATTCATAACTCCAGGATTTTTGGAACAGGCTTTTTTCAGTCCCTGTCCTGCTGCTAGTAATAAGCCTGAGTAGACCATATCACTGCCTCGTGCTTTTCCTTTCTGAAGACTCCTCTTCTGTAATGTTACGATTTCATCTGACTCTAATTCTTGTGACTTTGTCTGTTGAAAGTCTTTACTTTGATTAATTTCATTTTCCACTGTAACTCTTGCCAACTCATCAAAATCTTCTTTCTCTAAGTGTTTCCCTCCAAAACTGAAGTAGCATACATTTTCTTTTGGATAAGACGGTAATATATCCTCCGAGTTCTCATCCTGATACGATGTCAAAGTTCTTAAGTTTCGCCAGATCTGTTTACGGTTGTCACTCTCATTTATTTCCATACAAATATCCTGTTTGCATTTTCACAGGTCTGCTCCCATCTCAGTTCATTTAAATTTGCTGTCTGTCATCGCTTTAATTTCTTTTTTGTCACATTGAGTTCATGCTTTATGTCTTTCACTTCCTCATTCCTCCAGGCGCTGTCTTTCTCCTATTTCCTTCCTTCACCGTTACTTTTGGAATCGCTCTATCCATAGCGTTATGAAAACCTCCATGAATGACAACTGATTTGTCTTAATCTTCAAACTTGTAATTTATCATAGTCCATTCCTTGAAACCTTCGTCTGATTACTCTTCCCATATCTGCAAATTTCTACACTTGTTCTCCGATAAATTCCTCATCTTTCTCTATTTCATCGTCTAGTTCCATCTGCACATTTATATGATCCGACCTTACATTCTCATGTGTTAAGGTTTGATCCTGTTCAAATATGAACGAACTAAGAATAGAGCTGTTACACTATGAGAGTTTCTAGGTAGGTAGTGACTGTAGTGTGACTAGTAGGTAGGAAGTTATTCATACATTTAAGGTCATTTTCCTCCACACATTTCCCGCTCCATTAGCATCCACATTCATGCACCTGTAATTGTTATATTTCTATATAGCCCTACTGACGAACTTTTAATAGTCATTTGCTCGATTTTATTTTGGGAAACATACACTGACAAATATATTTCTTTCTTTTTACTTTTGATTTCAACACAAAGTGCTTCCACAAAGTGTTTCGATTCCAGTTCAATTTTCCTTTGATATATGTAATAATTTGAGTGTGTATATAGACATGCCACCCTTCATGACTCAGTTTTGATAAGGAAATCCAATTTTGTATTCCTGATATAGCATTTTCTGTTTTCCTTTCTATTAAGCATAACACATTTAAACAATAATTTTCACCCATTTTTTTTTTTCTTTACATCCCATTTGCCTGTTTTGACATTGGCAATTTAAAGTGAGCAGTTTCATTGTTGTACTTTATTTTTATTTATTTATTTTAGTTTTGCAAATTCTCTTTTACAATTCGCAGAGTTCTCAGGATTCCTACTGTCTCTATCTGTATGCCCTGCTCCGCACGTTTCACACTGTGATTCAAATGAACAGATGGCAGCAAGTGTGACTGTATCTCATACAATTAAAACGCCTAATTATTTTTAACTCTCTGGGATTCAATGGTACCTGCTTCCCACACGAATCCTTCAAATTCTTATTTCTTTCAAAAATACTACTTTCACTACTGGCATTTGCTCTCCTGTGATATGCTTTAGCATCTCTTAACGTCTATCACTAGAATTCCAGCATGAACTAACTCAGATTCTATTTCACTTTCCTGGTCGAAAACAAACGTTCTTCATACCTTAAACGCCTTCAACACACCTTGGATATCTCATTTAGGTATCTCATTTTCATAAAAAAACTGCTGAGTACCACTCCTTTAATACTTTTTTCTGCCTGTCCTTGAACTGTAACCTTTGGGTATAGCTGTACGGAACATTGAGGATTTCTACTTTTTAATTGCTTTTCAGTTTCTAATGAAGACTTTAAGTTGTGCGCATTTACAATAACTGGAAGTGAAAAAAAAGCAGTACTTCCGTTGCATGCTTTATTATGAAATGCCAATTCATTAAGTTAAATCATTGTAGGCTGTCCAGGTCGAAACATTCACTTCAGTTGTGTGACCACTCCAGAGTTTTGTGCCCTTCAAGCATCAAACAGTTTTCCATAGATTTATAATTGGGAAATATTGCTGCAGGCATAGCGACTTCATGTGGCTGCCGTAAAAAGTCCCTGTACATCATCATAGTGTAGGTTATATTATTTTTCCTTTGAGATCATTGAGACCATCCAGGTTATTTTGAAAATCGAATACCGATCGCATGCAGCCTCGCAAACTACAGTGGTGCATATGAAGAGACTCAATCAAACCGATTCTCCGATTTACGTGTTTTGTGTGTTTTGTGTGTGTGTGTGTGTGTGTGTGTGTGTGTGTGCGTGCGTGCGTGCGTGCGTGCGTGCGTGCGTGCGTGCGTGCGTGCGTGCGTGCGTGCGTGCGTGCGTGCGTGCGTGCGTGCGTGCGTGTGTTTGTGTGTGTGTGTGTGTGTGTGTGTGTGTGTGTGTGTGTGTGTGTGTGTGTGTGTGTGTGTGTGTGTGTGTGTGTGTGTGTGTGTGTGTGTGTGTGTGTGTGTGTGTGTGTGTGTGTGTGTGTGTGTGTGTGTGTGTGTGTGTGTGTGTGTGTGTGTGTGTGTGTGTGTGTGTGTGTGTGTGTGTGTGTGTGTGTGTGTGTGAGAGTCCATTTTTACTTTTATTTTACTCTACTGTAACTGGTGTTGTGCCGTGTGGCGGCCGTAAAAGGTTATATTTTATTTCCTTTGGGATCATTGAGCCCTTCCTGGTTTCCAAAGGCAATTATTTTTTACTTTCATTTGTCACATGACAGGCATAAAATCCTGCCTGTGTTAAAAACTGTTTTTTTAAACAATCACTTTATTTGCCAAATGTAGATATCGAATTGAATTGATCTTCTTGAGAAAGGCCACTTTGATGGCCGAAACGTCGTGTTCCTTGGCAAATAAAGTGATTGTTTAAAAATTCTATTTGGATCCCTTATTCATTTGGATCACTAGTGTCATAAGGATTAAAAAAAACTGTCCAGATTGGACAGGAGAACCTGCCTTTGATTGCTAAATGAGCTCACAGCTGACTGTCACCTGGCCAAGTTGGACAGGTGAGCGATTGTTGCCCCTTTGGGGCAACTTTTTCTGCTTCCAAGTGGCTTCAACTATAAATTAATGTTCAACACCAGCAGTTGATTCCTCATATATAGTTAACATTATATGGGCCGCGCCATGCGAATATTTATCTTTCTTTTTGCACATGCAACACAACACCATTCTAGCAGCTTCGCAGGAACCATAGCTCACACACGCAGTGGACCTAAGGCAACCTTCAGGTAATGAGACAAATCCTTAGAGGCTGAGTATGCGCATTTCAAAATGAACACAACAGAACGCTTGAAGACTTGTGTGGCTTAGTGTTGCTTATATAGCAATTTGGAGTTTCATCTGCATCTTGTGGGATGCCAAAGATGCAGCCATATCTATATCTGGGGCCAAGCCTGACAACGAGTTTCCCGGAGACAACTTACACGACACAAACGCAAATAAAAATCGACTGTAAATACGAGTACCTGTCAAATTTATCTGTGGTAAGTTGTTCTAAGACACATATATTCTGCCTCTTGATTTCAACTGCGATTTAAGTCTGTTCTAAGTTCGTTGTCTATGGAACTATGTCCGCGCTGTGTAGCTGTACTGCATACATTTGTGCATGCACATACATTCAGTATGTCCTGCAGAAATTATCTTTTCACACTGACTGAACTTGAGCCGTTATTAATTAAAAACATGTATACTGAAAGGAAAAAGAAACACAGGGTAAATTTGATTCCTAAATTTCATTCAAGTTTGAAAAAGTTTGTTAAATATTTTACTATGATTACAAAACGGTACATGTATGGAACAAAAGTTCCAAATTTCATTGGTTTGTGATCAACAAGTCTCGAGTTATTGAAGTTCATTGGTAGCTACCCCCCAAATCTTGAAATCAAAATCAAACTGAAAATCAATATCGGGTGTGCCCCCCCCCCCTCTTGCTGCCGTTGCTGCCGTTGCTGCCTTTATTCTCCTTTGGATAGAGTTAACCAAAGCATTGACACTTCGCATTGGGATGTTATTCCATTCATCGATCAACGCATTCCTTAGTTGTGCGAGAGTTTCGGGGGGATTTCGGCGCTTCCTAACCCTTCTGTCCAGCTCATCCCACATGTGCTCTATTGGGGTCAAATCTGGACTGTACGGTGGCCATGCTGTACGGTGGAAATCCTGACAAACTCGGGCAACATGTGGTCGGGCATTGTCCTGCTGCAGAATCAGATTACGTTGTTGCACAAGCGGGACTGCAACAGGACGCAAGATTTCATCCCTATACCTTACTGCGGTCATATTGCCCGCAACAATAATCAACTGTGATTTTATCCCGTGAGCAATGCCTCCCCAGACCATAACGGAGCCACCCCCAAACCGATCCCGTTCGACAACACAGGCGTCGGCAAAGCGTTCTCCGCGACGTCGGTACACACGACGTCGACCATCTGCGCGATAGTGAACCTAGATTCGTCCGTAAAAAGAACTCGTCTCCACTGCTTCATCGGCAATAGCCTGGGCGCATGCGCCGTCAACCACGCCATACGACGCAACCTACGTGCCTGGGTCAGAGGCAGACCAACGTATGGACGACGAGCTCGAAGACAATCACGCAATCGACTTCCAACAGTCTTCGGAGAAATTTGTCGATTATGCGTACCTACTGTATTAAGGGCAGTTTCGGTAGCAGTGAGATGACGATTCCGCAAAATGTGCCAGACGGATTGTCCTGTCTTGACGTCGCGACGTCACGCGTGGACGCCCAGACCGCGGTCGGTCTGCTAAATGCCCTGTCTCCCTTAAACGTCTAACAAGACGTTCAATTGTTGAGACGTTAACCCCAAAATGATTGGCAACTTGCTGTTGCCTCTGACCCTGCATCAGCAACGCAATTGCCCTACCCCTCTGAACATCAGTCAATCGTACCATGATTGAAAAAAAGTTCAAAATAGCGTAAAAATGAAAAGAAAAATCGGTAAAAGAATCGAAGAGCGTTGTGTATCGTTGAAGTGTACCAAATGGTGTGAGGAAATCTTGTGCTGAAGGTTTAAACATGCTTGTTTTGCACGAAATTTTGGCTTTCCGTATTGTCCGTGCAATGCACTGTGTAGTGCACGGTTGAATGATTTCACACACTGGGTAGATAGCACATCGACCAAAGACTCGTATACCCGCGGTTCACATTCACAGGACAATCTGTTAAAGTGTATGGCTATAGTAAACACCGTAAAAAATGGTTAAAATAAAAAGGAAAAAACTCTATCATGTTTGATTTTGATTTCAAGATTTGGGGGGTAGTAGGCTACCAATGAACTTCAATAACTCGAGACTTGTTGATCACAAACCAATGAAATTTGGAACTTTTGTTCCATACATGTACCGTTTTGTAATCATAGTAAAATATTTAATAAACTTTTTCAAACTTGAATGAAATTTAGGAATAAAATTTACTCTGCGTTTTCTTTTTCCTTTCAGTATATATGAACAAAGGAGATAAATGAGCAAGCAGTTCTAAATAAACCGGTTTTTCTAAATAAACCGGTTTGTAAATATTTTCAAATAGCTTTTGCCTTTTTTTGCCATCACAGTGGGTAGAGCACTGACCAATAATTGATTGTTTAGACTCATCATATGTAAATGGCTCACTCCTAAGGTCCACCATCTGTACGTGTATCAAATTTCTAGAACTGCTAAAATAAGCTTGGACGAAGTATCATGGTACAAAGTCTAAAAAGGTTTGCTTTACTAGATTTTTAGTTAACTAATTTTTAGTTAAAAAAAAAAAAACAACAAAAATAAACAGAATCTGCACTTTTGCATCTCCTTGGCTACAAAGTAATTCATCTATTATACGAAAACCAGACTGATTTTACTGATCAAAACTTTTCAAAATTGTAACAGCCCTCCAAAATTTACAATTCATCTTGTACAATATGTTTTCAACTCGTCCCTTTCTTGGAAACTCATGTAAAAATATGTTGAATAACACTTTTACTAGATTCAAAATCTGGAAGGGTTTCAGTTTTACAAGACTTTTTTTCCATGTCATAATACTTTTGGGATGGACCTGATTTTCGCTCAGTGGACCATTTACCATACCAGTGAGACGAAATACCATGAAACTCGTTCATGCTTACCACTTAATTAGTTGTTGTAGGGATAACCAAAATTTAGCCAACAACTCATATCAGTCTGTGCATGCCTGCATGCTGTCAATCAGAACACTCCCTGTTCACCTGTGTATGTATATGCCATAACGAAAACACGCCTTAGACCCCCTTAAACCCCACTTTTATATAGTAAAACTGGGGTTTACAGGGGTATGCATTATTTTTCTTATTTCTGCTCAAAAACGTAGATAGTGGGTTCTTGTTAGAACCGCCTCGCCGAGGCAGTTCTAACGAGTACCCACAATCTATGTTTTGAGCAGAAATATGAAAAATATCAGATTTTTTTATCTGAAAATTTTATGTTTTTGGCGGTAAAATGTTCTATATATTTGAATAGGCGTGTTTTCGTAATGTATGCAATCTGCCAGATAAGGCATTGACTTACACCAAAGGATTCCAGGCTGTTTACAGAGAGATTACACTGGACATTTGCTAGTTAGAATGTCACTTTTTGAATTTCACTGAGCTATGAGCACTTGCAAAATGAGTAGAGTATCATTTCAATGGAACACGCTATTACGACAGAGCAGACCGCGGCCCACATTCTAATCAAATTCGACCATGGTGTGTTTGTCGGCCTCAGCTCGACCTCTTTGTTCTCTGGTTAGACAGTAAACATGTTATTTAACATCAAATGTTCTTGTAAGGACACAACTACAATAATATGGAGTCTGCTATTATGATTCGACTCATTATTCTCCAGTGACACACGTCACCGTAAAGAGTGAATAACGTCATTGACGTCGCGGCTGAATCCCCGACGCCATGATAGACCCCATCGATGCGACATTACAATTGTCAAAAACAACCGACATTCTAATTATGATCAGAGGGCGAGCAGTACTCCAACTTTTCGTAACACCATGCCCTGATCAGACGAAATCGGAATAGCTTTAAGTAGCATACATCATATTCCACAGACGGAAAAATAGTACAAAATGTGTCTTACAAGGCCAACAGAAATTCCACTTTCTTAAAACAATTGATTTAAATATTAATTAACATAAAAAACCTTGCGTATGTGTGCCTGTATGTTCATACGTGTTGCGTATGCGTATATAAAACCTAATCTTTCTGCTTGCGTGATTCATATGGTACCACACATAACTACACCTTACGCCTGCTGTTACAAAAGGATTGATCAGTCTGCACATGTCAGCATAGCCTGCTCAGTGTTCACGATAGCGAACTGAGAAACCCCAACCAGACTGCACAACCTAGCGCAGCCCGCTCGGTGTGCTGCAATATAAAGTTTACGGGTTTCCTGTTCAGACTCGGACCCGTTTCTGCTTCTCGGAATTTGAAGAAAAACCTACAAACAAATGTTGCTGTTTCTTTGCCTGATTGTCCTTCATTTGGACAGTACTTGAAACGCATCACTTCCACGCTTTATGCGCTTTAACAACCAGTTTAGCCTATTAAAGTTGCGTAACTTTTATATCACGCTACTGTTATCATTACTACTATAGTGGTACACTTATTTACACTGTGAAATATTAGGATCGTGAACAGCAAAAGGCTGAATCATGAATGATACTAGGTATAATAATAAAAAAAAAAGTAAACAGACTTTTTCTACTGATTCTAAAGCAAAGTCTGGAACCAATCAGCAAAATTAGCCCACGGGAAAACGTAAATCTAAGAAAGCTGGTCAGTCTTCAACTGAATCTAAAAATAACATGGCCGGAAAGGAAAATAGCGGAAAAGCCTCTATCAGTAGGGAAGATGTTATTACTATGTTTGACAAGAAACAAGATACTTAGAGATCAGAGCAGAAGCAGACCAAAAACGCTTTTGCCCCGGGCACAGGAATGAGATATTCGGCCATAATACGCGGGGCGGACAACAGCACAGGACACGACCGAAAAGTCTCTCCAGGAAACGCTCCAGACCGTTGTTCTAACGATGCAGGAACTTATAAAGAGCATACAAAGAAAAAAAAATCAACGCGGAGGTTCATTAGGTGCAAAAAGACAAAGGGCAAAATTGCGTGGAAAAAGACAAAGGGCAAAACAGATCGCAAGAGGCAAAAAAGACGGTTCTAAACTTGTCTAGCCGGCGTTTGTCCGATGACGATTTTATTTTGTTGGGAAATGGGCTGTCTTTCTGTCCTAGAAGTAAAGGTCACGATAATATTTAACTCGCTGAGGAACTTTAAATATTACCCGTAGAATACGTCTTAAGGAGTTCTTTGCCGAGGATGACCTATCTAACAATACACATAAGGGAGCAAAACAGTTTCTCTCAACTTCCATTTTTCAATAGAAAACAGTCGCCATTCACGCCTCCTAGTGGTCGCGACGTTTATTTCGATTTTTACATAGAAGCTGTTTCATAGGAATTATAGCAGGCTGAACCTAAAATTATAAAGCATAGCAATATTTCTAAGTCTGAATTTACGTCGCTTCAAAGTCTGGTACGAGACAATTCCATTGACATCAAAAAATCTGTTAAATCCGGTATATGAACAAATCTGATTACATTGCCGAAGTTGAGCGTCAGTTGTATTTATGAAAAATTAGTCTCAGACCCATCTAAAGAGGTAAAGTTAAGAATAAGTGACTGTATTCAGAAACTCAGTGCGGAGAGTCCTAACATCTGTGATGCATTTGACACTTTTCCGTCTGAAATACGGACTCCAAAGTTTTACATTTTACCAAAGACGCATAAAAAAATTGATGCCAGTATGCTTCTAGGGTATCCGGGTCGTCCGATTGTTTCAGCCTGTAATTCTAGCACAGACAACATTTCTAAGTATGTCTTAAAACCTCTCATGCAGTCCTTTCCATGCTATGTAAAAGACACGACAAATTTCATTCAAAAGCTTAAATCCTTCAAAACTGTCACATGCTAATTCATATTTAGTGACTTTGGATGTGTCCCTCATACTAGTGATACTTGTACCAGAAATCAATTGCCTGTTACTTAATCCGACTCGTTCTTGAAAATAGTTTCAGTTCAATAATGACAATTACCTCCAGAAAATGGGTACTGCTATGGGTCCCGCGTATGCGTCGATATTTATGGGTAAACTTGAACAGGACTTTCTCAAAAGTAGATCTCTTGCACCAAGTATATGGTTGAAATTTTTGGATGACATTTTTATGGTGTGGGATCATTCCATAGAAAGTTTCATAGATGCTCTCAATTCATCCATCAATCAAATTTACATCATAGTTTCATAGATGCTCTCAATTCCATCAATCAAATTTACATTTTTTTTCTTGAGAAAAATTTCCACAGACTGTTTTCTTGATGTTACTGTTTCCAAGTCCGAAAACCTGGAATTTGTTACTAATGTATACGTGAAGTCCACAAATGTTCATCAATATGTTGAATACTCATCTTGTCACCCTAAATCGTGCAAAAAATCAAGGTAAAAGATATAGAAGAATTATTTCTAATGACAAAAAGTTCGAAGCTGCGCGATTTTTTTCTTGAGAAAAATCCTGTATCTATTGTCGATGAGGCACTGGGTAATGTTTCTTCATTAACGCAGGACGAGGCGTTGCAAACATCTATCAAAACGGGAGATAAAAATGTTATCCCCTTTGTTATTGAATGTCTTTGCCTAACATAGGTCTGGTTATAAACAAATACTGGGACTTGTTACAGCTGTCGCAAAGTGCTAGCGTTAATTCTGTACACGCTATTTTGGAGTTTAAACGACCTAAGAATTTACTTGATTACCTGGTACGCTCGTCCTTCGTTGATGAAACATCATTTTTCTCAAACATGTGACTGACGTCGATGCTCTCACTGACGTTTTTACCAGTAGTAGCACTCAAGCGTCTTTCAAAATGCGGTTTTCAGCAAGTTGCACGTCTCAGAATGTCATTTATCTGATAGAATGTAAACGTTGTAACATGCATTGGTCAAACAAATCAACAAGTTTCCAGACGTATGAATAGTCATAGATTTGATATTAATACTTGATGGTCAAGGCTATGCTACTAATGTCGCTTTACATTTCAACTCGGGTTCTCATTCAGCTGACGATTTGTTCCTATCGATGTTGTCAATAATGAGATGGATTGTCTTTGTAAGGAAACTTATTGGATTCATAAACTTGACACTTTGTATCCAAAAGGCATGAATTCAAAGCTACTTTATACTATTAAGTAGACTAGTGTACAATTTGTTTGTTCCTATTAATACTTTTTTTAATATACGCTATAGGAATAACTTGCATCAACAATTGATCCAGTATTTTGTCTTGCTAATCTACTTTTGTGTCTGGGTACGGCTGGCCCCGTGGTCCGTGTCAATGCCTTTTCAGTCTGCGCGGTAGTGCAGGCTGGTTGGGTCTATACTATACGACATATTGGTATCTTGGTCTCCTTGCCGGTCAGCCTACGCGGTTGCGCAGCCTGAATCTTTTTTATTTTGCTGGCCTCCTGGAGGTCTACCTATGGTATTTTATCCGTTACGCGGCTGTTCGTTAATTTTGCATGCGCGCCCGGCTAAGGCTCGGGTCAGCTTGCGCATCCGCGCGGTCTGATCTGGGTCTTCGCTGTGCGCTCTATGGAAGGCCGGGATCATATGCGGCCGGTGGTGACTTTTATCTGGCTGCGCGGATGCGCAGGCTGATCTTGGTCTTCACTTGTCGCATACTTGTGTACTGTGGGAATTGCTGTGCCCCGGATGACTTGCTTTATTGTACATTGCCGCTATTTTTTTGTGTGGCGCACCACATCACGTTACGTTTTCGTGCACGACGTTATCTATATATCTATTGTTTATTCCATCCTGAAGAAGCCGTGATGGCGAAACGTTGATGTTAATACATGATAAAGATTATTTCTTGTTGGTGTTGATTTACTGTACTAAATTATTAAATTATTGACCTGTATAATATAATTTAATTAAATAGCACAACGGCTGTATAATATGGAAGTAAAAAAATAAAATAAAAATGTCCCGCGAAAAAAAAAAAAAAGCGTGAAATACGAACTCAAACTTACATAGAGAGTGCACTAGAGAAGAGAAGAAACACATTGTGTGGAGAGGGAAGGAAATCTTTTCGCACTGGTACTTATTTTGTTTTGGGTAAAATTGATTAACCAAGCCAGGTTTATCAAGTAATACACCCAGTATAAGTCGCCAACCGTGTCAACGTGAGGAGTCTTGCTTGGAATTGTGTGTTGTATTAGTAATGCTGTTACACCATTAAAATACAATAAAATTTAAAGGTATAAATTAACGAGGTTTTTATTTTATTTCATAGTATTTAAGAGGTAAATTAACAGACTTTAAACAACTCTGGCAACTCTTAGTGTGGTACTGGTACGCGCAATTTATAGCATTTTCGAGACAGCGTGACAAACCTTTGCTATTAACTACTTAACTACTTAAGGCAAGCTTAAAAAGTGAAGCGAATTTCGCTGTAATTAATTTTAAATGTGAGGATCATTCGTGTAACGGGACGAGAACGGGACGAGATCTTATTTAGACCTCTCGAAATCACCTTTTGCATTATGGAATTTATTCGGCTCCCAAGACTTTTTCGTATTAAGATCAGCTTTAAGTTTAAGTTTCAAGTACTTGTTCGATTTCGAAATCACGTAACAAAACCCCATCCTCAGAAAGTCATGCTCTTGTTGTAACGTTCCGATTTCAATATATCAAAGCAAAAATAAGTATTTAAAGTTAATTCGGTAGTTTTTGATCGACTACAAAGAAATAATTCATGTGTTCTAAGGCTTTCGTGTGTTTCACTTTTTTTTTAACTCAGAAGCCTCAGAACACTAGTTAACCGTTATCGAACAGAGCATGCAAATAAACTCTTACTTATCTGAGATACACTCCTTACCAACACTGCAAATCTCCATTTGTGTACTCAACCATTCTTCAGGAATGGTGTGGTTCTTGGAAACAAGTTTTGTTTTTTTTTGTTGCTTTTTTTATTTATTTATTTACATTTTTTTTTTTTTTTTTTGTTTTTTTTTTGTTTTTTTGTTTTGTTTTGTTTCACCATTTTCATATGCTTTTGTGAAGAAATTTTAGATATTGCTTAAATCTAGAGTTATGACCGACCTAGCCACATGAAATATACGAACGGTTTGCGAATGTTTGTGCATCTAGATGCATAATAAGGTGTTTGCATTTCAAGACTGTCCAAATGATTTAATTGAACACAGGCAGCGAAAAAGTTAAGCCTGGCTGGGTCTTCGCTGTTCGCGTTTGCAAAAAACAACTCGCCCGTGTAGGTTTTTATATTTTATATAGGAATATCACTCCGCAACTAACATCATAAACGTTTGACGACTACCTGATGTGTCTAAAAGTACTTATTAACGATTTAGAAGAAGTAACTGGATCTGGGTCTATCCGAATTTTAGGGTAAATATGGAAGCATATGGTTTTATCATAAAATGCTTATGATTTGATAAACATAACAAAAATTGCTACAAGGAAATTTTGGTAGGGTCGGTTTAACCCAAACGCATATATTATTGTTATTATATTATTGTTATTATTATTATTATTATTATTATTATTATTTGCCTAGGGGTTGTCATTCATTCGAATAGTCTCCCAGCAGTTCAATAGTCTGTCAACACTACGTATAATGAGAAAATTAACAAGAAGAATTCACTGTTGTCGCGTTCAACGAGCTAAATTGTATTGACATACTCTTTCAGAATGTTGTCGGCGGATTTTGCCGCAGCCACTGTGTTGATTTCATTTGGTGCTGTTCTTGGAAAAACTAGTCCATTGCAACTACTCATCATGGCCCTTATTGAAGTCGTTCTGTCCCAAGTCAACGAATGGATAGGACTGGACAAACTTCACGTAAGACTTTTGGTCATTCCAATACGTTAACACATCTATATTACTAACTAAATAGATTGTCCGATTACGGTAAAGATTACCAGCCGGGTTTCAACACTGATTCGTCAGCATATTGCCCTCATTGATAATTTCGATTTGAAGTTTATGGAATTTTGTTTGCTTTTTCTGATTTTTCAATTTAAAAAAAAAAAAAAAACTTTTTTTTTTCAAATTCTCCCAAAGTAGCTGAATATCTTTCTCGAATTTTCCACCTATAAATAGATCACGTATAAATAGATTCTGTGCACTGGTTCCCGGCTGAGCTGTGCACCGCTGTGACAGCTCGGATACAAGCGCTGCCGCAGATTGACCTTACTAACCAACTTCGTGGGAAATAAATTAGTTCATTACTGCGATGAAGACGGTGAGCAGTTTATGCCTTTTTAAATCCCATATTTAAAATAGGAGAATGGATAAACCCTATTTATTTCTTACTTCTTTATATCTTTTTACTTTATTATGATATTGTTTAACCTGTTAGCAAAAGCAGTACTTCAGTACGAGCCAAATCATATTACAGAAAATCAAAAACAACATATGGCGTAAAATAGTGCCTTTCTTTTTTCTTTCTTTTTTCCATTACATCTAATCTACAGAGACGGTACACCCGGGTTGCAGGATGAAAGCCAATTTGAATTACCATATGGTAACCTGCACAGAGGCCTCCAGTAAACGTCCCAATCCGAAGGACACTGTTTTCATTTCATGCCTGCAAAGCGTGTTCGGACACAGAAAAGTCCCTTGCCTAAGCCTGGGGTACCTCTAGCTCTAGAGGCCAGTGTGCTTGCCACAGAGCTACCGCGCTACCTAAAATACGTCTTTCTTATGGGATAAATGTTTTGTTCAAATCCCGGAGCTTCTACCAATATTTCCTTCGTTCAGGCTTGCTTACCAAGTAATGCTTACTATCCGCGGACGCCTGTTTACACCCTTTATTCTGGGGTCCATGTCTGTTGGTCTGAACATTCTGATTCGTCATTCGTTTATGGATTTATGCGTTTGGTTTACGGCTTTCCTTTGGGATCATTGGGCGCATTGTGGTATATTTGAAAATGGAGTTCTGCTTATGTATACGCTAGAGGGCGTAAGCAGTGTTGCAACCTTCATTACTGCTTATGAAGAGTCTCAATAAAACCGAGACTCCCATTTTCTGATCTGCAGTGTGTTCTTTGTTTCCAAAGGCAATCTTTTTGACGTTTAGGTACCGACCGCAACTACTTGTTGACAGGGCAACACAAAACTAAGTGATGTGAATGTTGCTTTTCACGCACAGTCACCTGATAAGTAACACTTTAAACAAATAATAAACACTTTACCTTTCATAGTTAAAATCAGTGAAAACCACATTATTTCAATGAAGGGTAAGTGATAACTTTTTTGTTTCTTTCTAAATTGTAATCCAATACTTGACAATCAAAGTGGTGAAAGAAAAATAGAATTGCAGTGTAAACAGAATATAACTATGTGCTTTTATGGGATAAATTCGACATATTTGTTGCCATGGCAACATAAATTTCTGTCATGATGATTTTGTTCAGAAATTTTAACAACTATGCTTTTAATTACATTGTTCTCAGATTGCTGCCATGAAATATTTTATAGACAAACAATTTTGTTGTAGTGTTTGTTGCCATAGCAACCATTACAATTTGTTTTTCAAACTTACTTTTGTTGTTTTTGTCCCATGTTGACATATTTAGAAATGTTTCCATTAATATAATTAATAGGGCAGAATTTTGTCATTCTTGAAGCAATCCCTTTTGATTTGTATCCTTATGTCTCCTATAGGTGAACTTACAGTTTAGGCAGGTTCCATCGTTCGCACTCTTCGAACATCTCAGAAACCGCTGGGTCAACCCAAATCCAATTTCATATAAAGCCTCTGAGGCATTTGGGGAACAAATATTTGTTAAAATGATCTGCCATCCGCCTTGTCTATATACATTGGGACAAGGGGCTATTTCTCTACCGGCATAAATGGGACAAGGAGATGACGATCAAGGGCTTACAACAGTAATTTGTGTTGCTAATATTTAAGGTCCTTAAAATAAGTGGTGGCCCTTTAAAAATGGTTATGGGGCAACAAATGGCCCAATCACATTGGTCCTAGCGGCAGCACTGCATATATTGAGCTGCCAGTCATTTTACTGGTTTTGTCATTCGCTGGCTCAATTATGGTAAAAACCGTTCAAATATGCAGGTCATGCAACATAAATTTCTGTCACCTTCGAACCTACTGGCGCAGTGGATCAGTTACTAGAGCATAAACGGGACAAGCGTCCGGGAGGTTGTGGGTTCGATCCCCGACCGAGTCATACCAAAGACTTCTGAAAAGCTGTTCTTTCGTTTGCGCTAAGTATTGAGAAAGCGGAACTGGTCGGTCCGGTGTCAGTATAATGTGATTGGTCATATGTCTGAGGCAGCACTCTTAAAATGAGCATTGAGATCCCTGTCACATCCAGACACGATATAACTGAAAAATCGTTGAAAGTGACATTAAAAGTCTGGATAAAATAAAAATAAAACTTTCTTTTTTCATGTTGAAATCTGTCCGATGGATTAAAACTTAATGTCATACCCGCGCTTGCACGGGTCCTTTTCACATGAAAAATCAACAAAATGACGTGCACCCAGCGCACTCAGATCAGCCTGGGCATCCGCCCAGTCTGATCAGTTTTCACTGTCTACACGTACAAAACCTTAGCAACCCATTGAATGCACAGCGAAGACTGATCAGACTGTTGATCTGATTTTTTCCTGGGAGCCCATTTGGTTTGTCATGCGCTGGCTATGGTAAAAATCGTTCAAATTAGCAGGCCGATTACCTTCGAACCTACTGGCGCAGTGGCTCAGTTACTAGAGCGTTCGGTTTGCGTCCGGGAGGCTGAGGGTTCGATCCCCGGCCGAGTCATACCAAAGACTTTCAAAATGGTATTAGCTGCTCTTCTTTTGCGCTCAGCATTGAGAAAGCGGAACTGGCGCATGCTACAACTCATGTTGTGGATTTTTGGTAGATAAATAAAGTATTGATCTTGATACGTGGCAAAAAGAATTCTGCACACTTGGGAGTTTGAGTGAATTATACTTTAACCAGGAATATTTAATACTAATATATCATTGTTTCGATTAATTATTTTGCTGCAGTTTGATGCATTCCAAACGGAAACCCCCATGAAAAGTTACAAAATAACCAATAATGACACATGCAGTTAAAAGCTTTCATGAAAGCGTAATTAAAATGTCTGTGATGCTTATATGAACTGCATTGTTATTTTAATGAGCTGCTGGGAGATTAACATTTAAAGTCTCTCTGCTGTGATAAATTAAGAGAAACTCAATAGATAGCAGGATTCAAACCCAGATCATTAGCTTTTATGGCTAAACTCTATGGTTTTTAGGCATTGCTTTATATCAGCCCGAAATGTACATATATCATGCCCGAAAGAAAGCGCTGATTTAGATAGTGGAATATTGCACTTGAATGATAGCATATTGATAAAATTATGTTTGAAGGCAACCGTCTCAGCAGCAATCTGTCAACAAACAGCAGCAATTTACTACTTAATCAGTGTGATTCAAATCTTTTTGAAGAGGAAACAATAACGTACGGTACCACCTCAAAAGGTCACAAGCTCATGACCTGGTTTAAATCCCACCAAATATGAACACAGCTCAATAATTACCGCTGAGAAAAACTCCTAAAAATCACTCTACTACAAACTCATTATGACACAAACTTATTGACCTTATCAAAAAGGCTGTTACGCAAATCATTATTATCATGGTAATGCGGTTCATAAGCGATCGCTAATGTTTTGATGCCATGATATTCTTAAGTTCATACACAATTAATTTGTCATTTGCAATTTGACCTTTCAAACGCGGAGTGGAGTGTTTCGTTCGTTAGTCTTGAATTTCACAGCATGTGAAAACGCTCAGATAGCGTGAAAAGCACATACGATCCTACTTTTCCTTAAGCAATCCGAAGAAAAACGAACAAAGTAAATATGGCGTGTTGATAAAGGCCTTCCACACGGTGAGCATGTCTGTGGTGCACCTTATGGACTCGATCCGCTGGACCACGATAGATCCGTCAATAAACTGGAACAACAACATGAGCAGATCAGAATGTCTTCCGCCGTCGAAAATAGCATATCGTAAAAGAAATAAATAAAAATTAATTTATTCTATTATTAAGGCTTAAGAATTAGTTGGTAAGTAGTTTAGGGCCGAAATGTCTCAACGTATTTCTTCAGTAAGCACAGCTTACCGAAGAGGGACTATAAGTAGTAGACTGGCTATCTAATTCTTGAATATAATTTGTGGATAAGGGTGTTGCAACTTTTTGACAGAACAATAAGCTGTGACTCAAGTTTGTTGCAGCTTAAGATCTAACAGAACAGATTTGTATTTGACAGAGTGTGTTGTGAATTGTTTTCATATAGTATGCATAAGGTACAAAAGGAGCTTAAGGACAAGTTTGTATGTTGTGATTGAACACTGATTAAATTAAGAGCATTTAAGAAATCGTTTGTACTAATCAAGTGATAAAAGGAAAATTTATTATATACTTGAGAAATAGATCAGCTCTAGCAGTGATTTTTTTGAATATTAAATCACGGTTTGGAGGTCAGTTGTAAAGTAGATGAAATCACGAGCGCAGAGCGCGAGTGATTTGTCTGCTTACAACTGACCGACAAACTGTTGTTTATTACTCAACAATTAAATAAAAAGAGCTGATATATTTCGATTCTAACACATAGAAAATGACGAAAAAGTGATTGTGTCCTTCAGATTCTTCCAACTTTCCGCCATCGCCAACAGTTTTGACTGTTTACATGCATTTCTTACGTTGTTAACGAGAGAAAAACGACGTTACACCGTCTAACGTCGTGGACGAAGACTGACGTCAGCAAAGTGTCCATATGACGTCGGAACGGCGCCAGATAGCGCCGCGCGTTCCCGCCCAGTCATTTGTTGCAGGCTGGTGAGGAGTGTTAGAATATTTCTTACATAATATCTGACTAGCTGAGCTAGAAGTTACAACCCGGCAGAAAATTCGTTACACAAGTGATCCCTGGGGCAAATAACGCGGCAAAAAATTCGTTACACAAGTGATCCCTGGGGTGGGGTCATTTGCAATTCTTCTCTGTTCGGTTATTGCAAATGTGGCATTTGCCTTATGGGGGAGGCGAATCGCACGAAAAGCAAAACAGCTGAGGCTCTGATCAGACTATGCTGGCCTTCTCTGTTCGTCGGTATAGTCTACAATATCTTGTAAATGAATGTCGCATGCGCATGCACACGCTGCGCCGGGCCTGTCTACAAATGCAATAATATTAATCCGCCTTTGAATGTATCATTGCAGGCTGTGGACGTGGGTGAATCTATGTACATCCATGCCTTTGGCGCTTACTTTGGTTTAGCGGTAGCTAGGGTGCTCTGGAGCGACAAGTATAACGAGACTAGAGGCGAGGGCGTAGTGTACCATTCTGACATCTTCTCAATGATTGGTAAGCAAGCGTTTTGAAAAAAAAATCCGTCCAACTGAAGTCGTCCTTAAGAGATATGCGATCAGTGTAGACACTGCCCACTAACTTAATGTATGTATTTAAAGATTCTGTAAGCGAGAAGCTGAGACCGTTTTCAGACTGCGATAACGTGCAGGCTGACCCGGATCTCTTCTGGTCACACACATCATAATGTTTTCTATTTTGATGGGCTAAATTAAAGATATTAAACAGGTTGAAATTCAGCTCATGTGACATATGCATAAGAAGACACCTAGTAAGCATAGCAAAGTAGGAGAATCGATGGAGAAGATAGCCCAGCAGGGAAACAATTTGTATTGGTGCTCGCCGACTGCTTCATTAAGTGGACTGAGGCCTATGCCATGCCTAACCAGGAAACTAATGAAAATCATTGTAAATAAGTTTATTTGCCGCTTTGGTACACCACTCCAGATCTTGAGCGATCAACTTCAAGTCGAAACTTTTCACTGAGGTCGGCGACTTCCTAAAGATAGATAAGGTCAACACCAGTAGCATAAGACCACAAGCCAATGGTACAGTAGAAAGCTTTAAATAGGACTCCAGACCATGATTACGAGCAGCACGATCAAAAGACCTTTTACAGATACCTACCTCTGATGATGGCATACAGATCATCTTAGCACCGTTCAACACGCCTGATGTAAGGACGGGAAGTAGTGTTGCCTGCCGAAGTCTAACTGGGCACCCTTCAGCTGATAATGACAGCAACTCTCTGTCACCGCCCTTAGAGACAGACTAGCCAAAGCCCATGGTGTTGCCCGTAGAAACCCGCATGCTCATGCTGTGTATCAGAAAAGGCATCATGATCCGAAGGCTATAAACAGTCACTGGAACTCGGACAGCCGGTCTCGCTGTACAATCCGAAACGCAGTGATCCAGAAACTGGATGTCGTTACTCACCCAAGCAGAAGGCCAAAGTTTATCATTCCTTCCTTTCCGAGACAGAAATGGGCTACATGGGGAAGTTGAAGGGACAAAGTCAGTAAACATCAACAGATACATGTAATTCATTTTACAGTTCGCGTTTTTGTTGAAATAGCCAATGTATTTGTTAAAGACGAATTAACTGAAATGTTCTCATTTGTTTCTATTAAACTCATTTCTTGTGACAAGATACCGAAATGCCTGAAAAGATATACGTGGTCATTCAGATCTCGAGTTGAACAATACGCCAAAGTGGATCGACCATGGCCTGATCAACCACTGATCCATTTACTTTGTTGTGGAGCATCATTAGAGCTTGAATCCGGATAGATAGCTGAGATGCCGTATTGTACATTTAAGCACATGTCGAGTAGTCCAGATGTACATCTAAAAAAAGAGGATGACCAGCATATCGGACATTTTTGTTTATATGCGTATCTTCGTCTTGCCAAAATTGGAAAGTGGATGTTGCCGAGTTCATAAAGCATTCACATTTACCAGAAAATCCCTATGACAAATTGAAATATAAATACATTGTGTATCAATTAACTGTATATTCTGTGGGAACGTTTATGGTGTAGACTCTAAAAGTTAATAATAAAGCCATAAAAGCGTTACACCATAGACTCTAGAATATTTTGGCACATGCTAACAGTATACTGTAGAAAAAAAGGTAAATCCAGGGAGTGCCACAATCACAAACCTCCTTCTCAGACACCAAGAGGCAAGCGCAAACCGAACAACTGTACGAGCAGCACTAAGATTAGCTCTCTCTTCCCCGAGCGAGGTAATCGCAGAAAACACAAGAACAAAATAACATAAAACAAATCGCCTCGTAGAATAAACCACAAAGCAATAACCACCGGGGGGTTTAAAGCACTTTTTGAGAAAACCGCTGTTTTCCTATTCTTAGAATTTATCAACAGAATATTTCTACACCTAAGATCATTAGAAAAGGTACCTGATGTTATATAATAATAAACCCAATGAATTTAGTTTTAAGTGACTAATTTGGTCAAACATGTATACATTTTTGTGTATTTGGATCTGTTTTAGAAAATCAGAATTATTCTGATAATTTTTTCTCAAATTCACATTTAGAATTTCTGTTTTTAATGGAAAATGGAGATGCAGGTCAATATGCTTGACCCACATTCATGCTAGGATATAAATCATAGAATATCACTTTTAATGGCTTGGAATTTAAATGGAAACTGTAGAGTGTGGAAATTTAATGTGTAATTTACACTTGACAATTAAACAAGGGAAGCTACAGGATTATGCAATGTAAATTTCTTTAAACAATATGGCTGAATTTTGGCAAGAGGGTGTGGCTTTGATAATTTTCTGTAATTAGTTTATGGAAATCTTTCCTCAACCTGGAGTAAAGTAGTTTTATGCACTCAGAGGGAAAACCATTATAAACTTTCATGAAATCTATCCACTGAAATGAAGTACATGCAAATCAAAATGAAAGCTTCTAGAGTTACCTTTTCTCATGATTTGACCACACTGGAATTAATCCACTTAAAAGTTCCTATAAGTTGTATAATTTAGGTAATATCACAAGTTGATATGTGGTAAATCCAAAACAATGCTTTTATTTTGTAGAATTCTTTTGCAAGATACTTTGAACTGTGGAAAAACTTTATGTCTGCCATTTTGGAATCTAATTATCATATTGTTTGGAAACTTTCTGAAATTGGAGTAAATAGAGCTGTAGGTTGCAAAATAATTATGTATTTTGATAGCAAATGCTGAATATGATTCATTGATTTATTAAGAATAGATATTGGAACTATTTTTTTAAGCTATAAATAGAGACTTCTTAGCAGTAGTAGTGCTGTCTTACACCTTTCTTACCAAACTTCCTATAAAGTTCTGTTTAATGATTGTGAGTGTTTACTTTTCGATAGTAAATTGGCAAACTCATAATCTGAACGTTATTGAAATAGACTAACTTTGTTTGTTAGTATATAAAGAGTGGTCAGCAAGTGTCAAATGTGATTTATTTAATGTTTTCTGTAATTGAAAGACAAAAAGGCTAAAGTTATAGACTGCTAGATTTTTAGAGATCTTAATGTATAGCAGACTCCTAAAGTATTTTTCGACCAATCAGAAAAGCTTTGATTAGATCACATGATGTAACTTGCTGTTTTGGGGAATAAAAACTATAGCATTGCCAGGAGAGCTCATTCTGCTCAAAATCTTTCACGAGGAAACTCTAAACATTTGATATATAAATTAATTTGTTTATTTTTTCGCCTTTTGGAAAGACGTCCAAATTCACAGTAAGAAATTATTTTGAATATCTTGAAAATTATTTTCAGTGATAAAATTTATTAATTGCAATTAGTTGCTTAATTGCAAATATTTCAGCAATTAGTGATTTTAATTTAAAATATTCTGGAAGTCTTTTAGAGATCTGGAGTCCAAATTGTAGGGTTGTCTAAGAAGGTTTTTTGGGCAATTGCATACTATGAGCATGCAATGTATGCACTTTTACTTAGGTAAAGGTACTGCATAATGTCAAGAAGCCTTTTGGGAATTTGTAATATTTTGTTAATATTTTGTTTGTGAAGCAGAACTAAATAGTTTAATTCTTCACAATTATTTTGAAGCGTACTTCATAAATGTGCCATCAAGCTTGGAATATTAGCAAGGTTCTTGCAACGTGCACGATAAGGTGACACCCAAGTTTGAGGCATATCTTTTGATATCATTCCAGACTCTAATTGTTCCAAATTTTGTATATTTATAATCTTGCATCAAGGACAATCAAAGTAGAGAAAGAACCTAGTACATCCCATTCTATCTTCTTACTTTTCCTTCTTATAGTATATAAATTGAAAGTACAGAGGCTATACGTGAATACATTTTCATGAATTTGGGCTCTGGAGTTCTATAGAAATTAAAGGGTAATCTAGACCCAGTGTCCAAATATCTTGTATACCCTTTTCGGTCCTCAGAATAAGGATTATCTCTGCTGGCATTGGTTATTGGTTAAGCACGACTATACGTGTATGTTTTCAACTTTTCTGTAATTCCATATATAGAAATTATATTCTGTCATTCTGCATGAAATTGTCATTATATTTTGATATGGGATAAATTCAGATTATCAGCAGAACAGTCTTTCTCTGACTTTAAACCCCATTAATTTCACATAGTGAAGTGAACATTTGCATTTAGTGTCTGCAGATTGGCGGGAGTGTTAATCCTGCAATAGAATACAGCAATTTCCGTACATGGTTACCTAGCTTGGGGATATACTAAAGCTTATCCAATTGAGCTTATCAATTGGTGGTGTCAGAGTTATTTTAAAATCAAATGATCCAGAAGTAGAAGCGCGAGCTTCGAGAACCCTTGCCCTGTAGTAAGGCAGCGAGTGTGGGTTGTGGACCCAGTTTTACTACAGGCTCTTCAATTACTCTACACTTTGTGCCATAGCAGTTGGTGAGAAGTGGCTATGTTGGAGGCTGGAGCCATGATAAGCTCCTTTAATTGTGCAACAGGATCAAGTTAAGATTAACAAAAGATTAAAGATTATAGATTATAACAACAAACCATAATAACAACAATCCAACCCAGTCGGCCGACATGTCAAGCCTGCTTGTACCACGTAAAGAATATAATATACTTGATGCTGAGAACTTGATGTGGATCTGATTGTATCAGTTCCTGAGTTAACTTAGTTACTTTAACTACTAAATATTACACCTGGGAAACTCCAACGTCAATATTAACACTACTGGAACAGTACATCTTGAACTGTACATAATTTGCATAATTTGATTATGAATTGACTATCACTAATGATCGGCCCCAGCTCTCATCTCACCAGGATGTCAAACCTGAATAAAAAGCATTAAAGAGAGAAAACATATTCTAAGCGTTTCATCAGTGTGAAAAAAATCAGTGTGGTGCATTCAAGCATGTCCATTCTGCTGCTCCACTTGTGTTCGGCCATGATCAGCAACCATGCATTTTTACCATCATTGTGATGTTTGATGATCATGACTTGAAGTGGGTGAGAACTGGTGATTGAATCTTAAGTTCCACAAATTTATAGTGAGCATAGTACAAGTGGCCAGTCGTTACCGCTTGATGACTGCTGAAGTGTGCTCAGTCATGTTTGATAGCTGTTGATGGGTGTGGACAATATATTATACAGCTGTGGAGCATGACTAGAGATTAGCTTCATTAGCGGGTCGATAAAAGCGAGCATATAGTCGAAGTAATCAGAAATTATCATAACTCAATAATTAAGAAAATTATTCCAGTTTCAAAACGTCGTGAGAAGTCCACTTTAAGCCGTCATGTAATAGAATAATTCATTTTTATAAGTGTTAAAAAGTCTATCAGTATTCCTACAACCTGGGAACAGAGTTCCGCTTAAACTTAAACTTTAAACCAAATTCCGGAGACTTTGTTAACAAGGGAGGGGAGAGTGTAATGAACTGCCCCTCTATGAATTTTCAGTTGCAAAACACAGCCATTTCTGGCAATTTAACACTGGCTCAAAGTGATATTCCAGACTGTTGAAAACAGATGATAGTTTCAAATATAACCTTTCGGTAATTTCTCAGCTACCAGAGAACACTGATGAACAGCAAAGTTTGACTAAATTTACCTGGTTAGACGAACACATTTTTTCTGCGCACTGTTTTCCATACTAATTCTAGAAGGGAACAATCTATCAAATATGATCTTTCAAAAACATTCCATCTCAATATTGTTAAGAACATCATTTATGTATGCTAAAGTCATACAGAATCACATAATTCACCGTCTTCACAACCAGGAACTGAAATTCTGTTGACGTCAGCCATTTTGATTTGTGTACGCGTTACCCGGTGACCGCTGCATATACATTTTATCACATGTAATTTTGCATGGTAAAAGTTTACTTGCACTGTCAGCTGCCTCCAACAGTCGCCATTCAGATAGTGTCTATAAATTGGTATTTTTGACAGCTTGTTGTTTCGTCACAAGAGGTGTCTTGTAGCCCGGCACGACCGGTCACCGGACTTTCAATATTATAGCTTTATATCTTGAACACCGAACATCATATCAAAAAGTCTCTTATCACCCAAAGAATTAGATTCTTTCCAAATATTAAGTTTCATGCTTTGTGAAGTTGACGCTGATACCGGATTTGTGGGCAGTCCGGCATCCTAGTTTCCCGGTGGTTTATTCTACTGACCGTTCTAAGGCGGTGGTTGTTGCTTTGTGGTTTATCCTACGAGGCTATTTGTTTTATGTATGCTAGCGGAAAAAAGAAACGCAAGTATTAATTCTGGGGTTGTATTTTTAATTGTGGATTTCATTTGATTGTTTAATTTTTTTAATTCTTTATTTCATTTTCTGTTAAATGCTATTGGTTTAGTGTCGTATAGCAGACGACGTTTGCAATAAATAGCGTTAAACACAGACACCCAACGTTATTGAATAATGGGTATCAATAGCGCGTATGTCCACCACGGGCTGCTGTCGCGGCTCTCACTCTTCTAACCATAAGACCCGACTAAGTTGTCAATGGTCCTTTGAGGGATATTATTCCACTCTTGAATAAGAGCTAGCTGGAGCTGTGCGACATTGTTCGGTACGTTGACGCGCTTTCTGACCCTCCTGTGCAACGCATCCCAAAGGTGCTCGATTGGGTTTAAATCTGGACTGTATGGGGGCCAATCGAGCACTTGGACATTATTCTGGTTGAGGAAGTCGCGACAAACCCTGGCAACATGCGGTCACGCGTGGTCATGCTGAAACGTGAGATAATGAGCATTGACAAGCGGGAGGACGTGAAGAATAAGCACCTGATCCCGATAGCGTACGGCTGTAAGATTACCCTGAATAAGATTACTAGGAGCGTTTTCACCCCACCCCAAACCATTACAGACCCCGCTCCCCCAAATCTGTCGACCTCGTACGCAAGCGTCAGAATATCGCTCACCAAGACGTCGATACACTCGTTGTCGCCTATCTGACCGCTGAAGCGAAAATCGAGACTCATCGCTGAACATTACACGCCGCCAGTCAGCCAGTCGAAACCGATTTGGTGCATGGGCACGCAGCCATTGCATGCGGCGTTGACGTCGCCTGGGCGTAAGGTTCCGGCCCACGTAAGGACGGCGTGGACGTAAATCGAACTCTCGCAAGCGATTTCTGACTGTCCTTGGACACACATGACGGCCATGTGATCCGATAACTTCTCTTGCGGTCTCTGTCGCTGTCCTTAACCTGTTACGAAGGTGTACAAGACGTATACGTCTATCTTGACGTTGCGTCGTAACACGCGGACGTCCGCTCCTAGGACGGTCAGTTAACCTACCGGTAGCTCTAAGACGCTGAACTATGCGCGATATCGTCGACTCGTGCACCCCAAATTGCTGCGCGATGTCACGTTGCGACCGACCCTGCAAAATTAGAGCAATAGCTCTACCCCTATCCAGTTGCGATAAGCGTACCATTTCTCTCTCAACAAACTCAAACAACAAACGTTTTGTGCAACCGATACGAATGGATTTGGTAATGTGTTAAAGTCTCTACCACGCGACACTACCCGTGCAGCACGGATATAACGAAATTCAGGTATAACGATATTGTGTAGCCTGTGTTCACGCTTCAGTGATTTTGTGTGATCCATACACGGGGAAGTACACTAATGTCACCAAATACAGAAAACTAGATCAGTTTGTTCACAAACTTTCAGTATTTAAAAATTTGAACTTGCGTTTCTTTTTTTCCCCCAAGTATATTATGAGTTTTTTCAATCCTTCTAGCATTGCGATTACCTCGCTTGGGGAAGAGAGCGCGCTTTTCGGACGTTTGTTCGATTTGTTCTTGTTTGGTTTTGTCTGTGTCCTCTTCCTCTTAGTGTCTGGGAAGGGCTGCGGTTTGTGGCACTCGTTTTTTCCAAATCGAGGCTTCCGGGCAACTCCTGATGGCACGCACCAGAATCTATAAATCATCTTTGGATCAAGTGCGGGTCGTGACCGTTTCCTGTGACCAAATTTCGTGTTGTGCCCGGCGACCGCCTGTCCTAAATAATACTATATATCTGAAATTCCAGATACCTGTCCCAGCATAAAGTAAACAAATTCAGGCCTAATTTTCACTATATAATACAGAGCGGACGTCTTCTGGAGCCCTGATAATCGAACGTACAGATGAAGCCTTTATACGCGTTTTTCTGGTTCGTGCCTACCGATCGGTGTGGTTTTGATCCAGCAGTTGGTGTGCAAACGTATTCGTTGTCTGATGTCTTAGGCAAGGTACTTCAGATATGTACTCATTGATTGTCCAGTGTCGTTGTTTTTTCCTATGTTAATACAACGTCTGTGATAACAGAAAATGTCTGCGACTGAGTGTCTAAAAGACTGCTGCATAAATCTAGATAACTGTTACACTCTTTTCCTTATTTATTATTATTAAGATCCTGTCTGACAAGCCGGGGTGAGTACAGTATAAATGAAAGAGTCCATTTCAAAAACTCAGGTGTTTTTCATTCATTCAGGTACCATATTCCTATGGATATTCTGGCCGAGCTTCAACGGTGGGGCTGCTTCTGGGGACGAACAACACAGGGCCATCATCAACACCTACCTCTCCCTTTGCGCATGTACCATAATAACATTTGCAGTATCTCAGGTCGTAGACAAGAAGGGGAGATTTACAATGGTAACGTAATATACACAAAGATCCCTAGTGGGTATTTAGAGATCTTATTCGGACACTATCACGTCATATCATACTAGTCAAGAAATTTGAAAAAAAAAAAAAAAAGTCCAAATGGATGAAAGGCAGAAGTGTAGACAATAATACCATTTGCAGTATCACAGATTGTAGAGAAGAAAGAAAGTTTTACAATGAATAAACCATATCGACCTTAATATCGGAACATTTAACTACCATACATAACCTACATTTTTAACAAATCCATTTTACTACCTGTTGTTGTGTCTACAGACAACTGAATAATTGGTAAAAAGTGTACACTCAGTTAAGACTCGTTAAATGCAGCGTCAGATCTGGATCTACATTGTTTGCACAGGCCTCTCTGTCCAAATACTTGGGCTTATTAACGAACGGTACATGAATAACTCCCAAGTTCCTAAATTTTCGGACAATAGCTCCTTACGGGACTGGCCCTGAAAAATTAACATGCTCATTGGACTACACGGCGAAAAAAAAATGTTTGTTTACCTAATGTGTGTAAAATTGCTGACGAACTGCAAAAAGTGTAAAGTAGTAAATCTTACCATTGTAAGTCATTGTACCTTGTAAGTCATGCTAGAAAGTCTGGGATATTGCTAGAAAATACCTAATCTAGACGGCGCAAGTGTACAAAGAGTATTTGCTTTGATATATACGTTTTTTGTCAGGTTTGTAGTATCTGTTCAGACAGTGCAGAACAGACAGACAAGAACATTAGAACATGTTTCTTTTCCGATTTTGCAATCCAGAAAATTCGTTTTTATTTACAGCTGGCAATAATAACAGCTGACAATAAAACGGCTGTTTTTCTATACGGCCTACCTTCGTTGACACTCATTCTTTAAGTTCTGTAGTTACACGTGAATGATAAAGAACTAGTACTAGCGCGCATTGCAACAGCTTTTTTTTTTATCAACAGCAACATACGCAACTGAGCGCAATTGAAGATAAAAAACATCATTTCTTAGGATTCTTTAAATTTGCACCACGTTGGAAAAGGGATCTTATGCGAACAGCGAAGGCAGGTCAGCCTGCGCAATTTCTACAATCTGATACAGCCTGCTTGTTTTGTTGATATATTCTACAGCATCCGTTCATTCTTATCATGGTAACGAAGGCCCAGATCAGGCCCCAAGGTTATGAAACTTTTTTAATGCTCAACTCAGCTGAGCATGCAATTTGTCCTGCTTATAAATCTTCAATTACTAACAACTGTAAATTCTTTCTTGCCTAAAATAGCTGCGCATGAAAATTTCTCGACTAATAAATATGAAAATTCCAACCATTGTTGGCATTTTCATATTTATTAGCAGGAAAATTTCATGCTTAGCTGAGTTGAGCTTGAAAAAAAGTTTTATAACCTCGGGGCCTTGTTTCTCAAATGGGCTGGGTGATCTGGACCTTCGTTTTACAGTTAGGGCCAAAATTCCCATTTTGCACAATTATATTTTTGTGAAAGCAGCAAACCTACAGGACACGGAGAGGACACTTCTGTTTTGAATTTTGCAATCGTTATAAAAGTATGAAAAAGTTTGTTTTTTTACAGATAATTAATACGTGACATGGTTTTATTCAGGTTCATATACAGAACGCAACGCTTGCAGGTGGCGTAGCCGTCGGAACGTCAGCTAATATGCCGTTACAGCCATTCGGGGCCTTGATTATTGGGTCATTGGCAGGTGTTCTTTCAGTTCTAGGATTCCATTTCATAACGGTATGTACGAGCTTTCACAAAATAGCATTTTATTTCGATTTGATAAACAAATCAGCTATGAATCAAAACCGAAATATTATTGAATTAGTTATATAGATATTAAGAATCAGGATCTCAATGGTATAGTTTAGAATTATCGCTTTATTTACTGGCTTGCAAGTCCAATTGATTCGGGTGCATTTCTTGACAAAAAAATCAAGGTCACACTTCAAAGTCAAAGTTCAAATGCCAATATTTCGTGTCCCGCTCTGTAACTTTAAACCGTTTCAAATTTATTCATAAAACTTTGTACAAATATAAGGCGTGATCAGCGATGTGCTGAGGCCTGTAATCCTATTTTCAGTTCTGACGTAATTATACCCCTTCGTTTATTCATATAGTGAGGTTTTTCACCGATTAAAGGATTTTTATACGCCTGTCAAAAGACGGCTCATATTATGTCCTGTCGTTGTCCGTCCGACTGTCTGTCTGTCCGTCTGTCCATCCGTCCGTTTGTCTGTCTGTCCATTAACTTTCGTGTCCGCTCCATATCGCCTTAACGGATTTAAGCTTTTTTTTGTGAAACTGTTCACCATACCATGGAAATGTGCAGAAATTATAACTAAACCCTGCCTGATGAAGGTCGTCACAATTCAAGTTCAAAGTTCTACTGATAATGTTTTTATGTCCGCTTTAAATTAAAAAAAAAAACATTAATGAATTCTTCATGAAACTTTGTACAAATATAAAATATTATTAGATTATGTGCAATGAAAAGGAACAGCAATCATTCTTCCAGTTTTGACGTTATTATTGCCCCCTTTGTATATTTCATTCTGTAATTTCTTGTTCGCTCCATATCTCCTTCACCGACTTTGGATCCAAACTTTGGTTTACTGTTCACCATATCAAGAAAATTTACTGAGCTCATAATTGAACCATCTTGAATGGTCAAGGTAATATTTCAAGGTCAAAGTTCAAAGGATTCTCTTCGCTAGAACTTTAAAACCGTTCAATATTTCATCATGAAAAGTTGTACAAATACAAATCATAATCTGGCAATATACAGAGTAACAGAACCATATGCAGAGTAACAGAACCATAAATGACAAACCCCTATCATCTACTACTAAAATCCCCCACGGTCGTAGATTGTCCCGCTCAGCGGAGCTCTTTTTCGTAAATAAAGTTACATTTGAAATTCCACAATAATTTTATATGCATATTGCTTATTATGAAATTGGCAGATGAGACTTTTTATTTCTTATTTTCCGCGAAAAT
Organism: Anodontia alba; assembly: GCA_964016985.1. Taxonomy (NCBI): domain Eukaryota; kingdom Metazoa; phylum Mollusca; class Bivalvia; order Lucinida; family Lucinidae; genus Anodontia; species Anodontia alba. The sequence goes on from OZ024821.1 coordinate 56,324,712, forward strand.
TGGGCTGACTTTTCATGGCGATTCGTATGAAATGTCAAATTCTATTTTCACAGAAAACAGAATAATAATTATATCAGATTATATTTAACTCCTTTACTCAATAACGAATATACATTATTTTCAAACATAATATGTAAAATTTGAAAAAGATATTTGAACGATCAAGGAGAACTTTTGTAAGAAACTAAAAACCTTTATGGATTCCATCTAATCGACAACTGCTTTGCGGCGTTTGGTGGACGGATATTTCAACAAACAATCGGCATTTCTGTTAGAACTACTTTGCTCCATTGCTTGCCGACTTGCTTTTATACTCGTATGGGGCAGATCTCATGAAAGCAGGCCCAACAAAATTCAATTTTACCTGCAGATACATAGCTAATTTATTTTCTCTGAATGATTCCAATATTTTCTATATTCGTGAAATTAAAGAAATTTTTGAGACGATAACCTCTGCGTTGTATTTGAATTTATACCTCTATATCGACAATGGAAAGCTCACTACTTGGCTTTACCAAAAATGGGATGACCAACTTTCCAATAGTTAATTTTCCGTTTCTGAGCAGCTATACTCCTTCTGCAGCAGAATTTGAGGTTCCCAGTCAATTCGTACTCGTCAACTCGTACTCGTCAACTCGTTCTCATTTTGGTCAATTCATATCGATTTAGTCAATTCGTACTCATTTGGTCAATTCGTACTCACTGTTCGGTCAATTCGTCCTCATTTTGGTCAACTCGTACTCATGTTTTTTGGTCAGTTCGTGCTCATTTTTGGACCTCTATTTGAGAAGGCAAACAAACGGAAGCTATACTTAACGCCATTAAAATGCAAAATTAAGAGCATTTAAAAATGTTTGAGTTAGAGGTGTTAGGTCCGACACGATTCTTAGTTATTGGGTTTTATTCAGGGACATGGTTCAAATTGGACTTTTTGCAGAAGTAATGGCGTCAAGAAAATTTAAATATCTCGGGTGTATAGACGGACCACATTCACCTGTCGCGTTGACCTTTATATTTACTATTCACCAGTATGATCCCACCCATCTTTGCGTCCGTCCGGGCGAACATTTAGATTAAAAGAGGTTATTTTGGACAAACATATTAGGTTAATTCCGTTTAAAATACATTGATGGAGGATCCGTCCGTCCATCTGTCCATTCAATTTACAATAAAGAAGTGAAAGAAAAAAAAAAAATAATAAAAGTACATTATATATTTTGTATGAAGGCGATTTTCAGTCCATCTAAGCAATACAATAAGCATTTCAGAATGAGAGTTTTCAGACTGTTAACATATTCTTTCAATGTAAATTTTAAATTATACAAACGTGTCCTAAAGGCCACCTGTTTTAAGAAATCACCTGTCTGAAAAGGCCACTATTTCAGATCCCATTGAATGCAACGTAATTGGAATTTATATCCATTAAGCAAGCATTTTTTGGCTTTCCCACAAACAGGTTTGTATTTCACATGGCAACTGCTGATCAGTACGAGAAATATTCGGGATTAATTGACAAAATGACTTCCATGACATTTCGTCGATACGACGTTTAATAGCCTACGACATTTGGTCGAATACGACATTTCGTCTAAATTTTGTCAATTGGTCGAAATTTAGTCGAAAAGGCCAAAACCATGATATTTCCGAAAATTAGATACTTTATATACATAATTTGTATCTGAGCGTTATCTGAGTGTACTTAAAAGCCGGAATTAAGGTCGGAAATCGGCCTTGTCAGTTTTACATGAATTAAAAGAAAATACTTGCGGTACATAATGAATTTATTTCATTAAAAAAAACGGTTCTGAAGTCAAAACTTGTTTGACATTTTGTTACATTTATGTTATATTTTGTTACATTTCTGTCACTTTAGTTACATTTCTGTGCACAAGATAATTATGTAACACAATCAAAAGATTACAAAATTAATTGGTATTTTATGGAAGTAAATGTTAACTGTTTTTCTTTCTTACATTCTTCTATATTCTTATATGTCTAACCTGGGATTTTGTGATTGGGTAAACCTCGCTGAGCGTGAGAAGTTACTTCTATTTGAATTACTATAATACATTAGCGATGAGCTGTATCATGCTCAAGTCAAAATAAAATTTATATTATGTAACATTCTCAAAAGTTAATTTGTTCGAATGTCTCATTTCTTTAATTTCGGTTATATTTGGAAGTTTTTCTTACTCGATTTTAATGTGAGATAAAAGGAAAACAACTTTAATTGGCAATTAATGAGGATGAATACTTGTAATAGCTATGTTTTGTTTTTATATTTTGAAGTTTTTCTTTCTTTCTATCTTTCTTTCAAACTGAATAGATTGCGACTTTCTCGTGTTATATTTCTTTTCTGTTATATTTGGATGTTTTCTGTTTGTTTTTCTCTCTCGTAATTAGTCAATTTTAGTGTGAGAACGAACTGAACAAAATGAGAACGAACTGACCAAAATGAGTACGAATAGTCCAAATGAGTATGAATTCTATGAGTGCGAATTGACCGAAAAATGAGTACGAGTTAACCAAAGTACGAATTGACTTGAGAACGAATTGACTTCGTACCGTGTTTAAAGCTTCAAAGTTTATCAATTGTACAACAGGACTTTAATGAACACAAAAAAAAGTACTCACAAAAAAAGACTATTGACGCAGGGATATCAAAGATGTCAACACTTAAGAAGTTCTATGAGAGGCATCATGACCCTACAATGTGGCTGTTTGCGGACTTATGTCTGATACTTTGCCACAGCCAAGCCATAAACAGGCTTTCTAATAGTCAAAAAGATTGCCTTTGGAAACAAAGAACACACTACATATTAGAAAATGGAACTCTTCATAAGCAAATCCCAAAAGAAATGAAATATAATTTGCACTATAAACCTCGGACATTCCAATTCTCGTATTTTCCTGAATCTCTGTTCGGATTGGTAAGTATGGTGGGCGAAGCATACTTTAGTAATATATACTCAACAAAATAATTTAAGGGCCACATAGTGCAAATTTCCATATATACAAACTTTGGCCGGGTGTATGGGCAGAAGATATCAAAATATCGTTGAATGTTTCTTTAAAAGGAAATCCCTAAAGGACCCTCAAAAAAATTTGAAATAAAAATTTTCATTTCAAAATTTGCAAAAAAAAACTACTTTTTACCCCAAAATTAAAAATTTACATTTTCGCGTCGTGATGTCTGGGCTCCCAAATGTGAAAACCTCATAGAGAAAGCCTTATTTGTTATCAAGAAACGCACATTTTGCTAGAGGTACCCTCTACAGATTATTCGTTGTCTATGGAGCAGCAGGCGAGGGGGGGGGGGGGTGCGAATGGACTTTTTTTTGGGTCCCAAAAGGGACCCACGTAGACAAACAATTCTGTATGTGCGTCTAGGCGGCTTCCTCGGGCGTGCGGCTCTTCCTGAGGCCCGAGCCCCTGCGGCTCCCGTGAGCATAGTGAGAGCCCCTGCGGACGGCCCCCACCCTCGCCGGACTTTAGAATATTTTTGTCAGGGCTGCCGATGTTTCGGCTACCAGCTCCTTGCGAAACGAACCTCCTATTTAGACATTAGGTAGCGGTTGGCATACCCACGAAGATGAAAGGTCATAATCAATGTGCGTGGTTAAAAGTGGGCGAGCCGGATATCTGCGCGAAAAGTTGTTGCTGAACGTTTTGCAAGGTTCACCTGGTCAAACTTCGCAAAGGCCGCCCAGTTCCCGTTCCCTGTAAGTCTTACGGGAGGGGGGTTCAGAGCGAGATACATCGCTGCCGGAAGTGCAGGAGAGAAAAGGTTCGCCAACACCATATAGGGCTGGAGAAGAAAACCAGAATACAGTTCGATTTGGTGCTAGATCAGCTTATTGCGGAACGAACTCCTATTTAGACAATGAGTTGCAATAAAAAAAAGTTGCGATATATATACCCCGCCGCGAGCTCAGCTATTTGCGAAACGAACTATTTAGACAATAAGTTGCAGTAGGTATACCCCATCTAACACATGGCTACTAATACTATGGATGACCTGTTCGAAGAAATGCTCGCAGAGTACGAGCCAAGGTTCATCCTCGATGAACCCATTCCAGAAGCTGAGGAAAGACTCCTCCCCCGGCCGCTTCGACCACAGTGGCCATTTACCGACCTGGATGATCGTGTCCCCCACCAAGTAAGACTCCCGGCTTACGAGCCGTGGGTCGAGAAACTTAACGACGCCAAAGACGAATTCGAGGTAGATGGTGCCTCCGCGATCTCTACATGGAGGGTTGAACGAGAAGACCCGCTGGACATCGGCGACGTCGAGATCACCGAAGGCATGCATGCCAGAGCCGACAGGTTGGCACTGGATGCTCGAATGGCCGATGTCAGGGCTACCCAACTTCTGGCGGCTCTCCCAGGGGCACGGAGCTTCTCCTGAGAATCAAGTTTCTCCGGGAGAAAGCTGAAGATGATTGGGTCCTTGAAGACAAGTTTGATCCAGTCCGGGCTGAGCGAAAGAAGGGCCAAGGGGTCGTCGAGGTCTCTCGGACACAAAGCCTGGCGTGTTGACTGGAATTGACAGTGTGTTCTATCAGAACGCCTATCTCGTCACCGCAGTTGTCTACCCCGTCAGGGATCCAGATCCTGCTAACCTAGCTCCGTTAAGAGATGGTGACCTCAACTGTGTAGCTCAGAGGGTGGTCAAGCACTTTGAGGGCGCTTTGAGAGGCCAGCGACTTACACCAACACGGCGACATAAGATCCAGGAGTGGGAAGAGAAAGTCCACGAAACCGGCGCCACGGTCGATGACGTGGCCGAGCTGGAGAAGATGCTCAAAAGAGCGATCACCCTGAGGGACATCGCTGGCGAGGACATCTTAAACAGTGGCAAATATGGTAGAGGTGGGAATGGCGGCCATAGATCCATAGAACTCATCTGCCACAACGGCCACGCCTGGCCCAAAGACCTCCACCCCCCAGAGTAGAGAGGTCCACATCTACGAGGGCAACGTCTTTCACGCCATCCGGGAAGTCACCCAGGGCGAGCCATTAGCGGTCTGGCTCCTGGGCGGTCAAGACCGACAGCTCTCTGTCGACCAGTTCGTGCTCCAGGACGGCCGCACCTACAGGACACGAGAGGCCCACGAAAGACTCCAAACTGGGCAACCCTGAACTTGCTGTGAGAGCCTTCGGCATTATGGCAAAGGAAAGGAACGGCTGGAAGCCAACCCCAGTTCGCCCACCTGAGGGCAAGCATGCTGGCCTACGCCCACATCAACCTCCTCTCAATGCTTTCAAGGTTTGAACCCGATGAGGCCGTCCGAGTGGCAACCGACTCCATCTAAGTAAAAACGGCGTTCTGCAAGCTCGAGAGGGTCGGGGCCTACAAGCCTCATGAGGTGCACCCAAAAGGGCATTGCCGCATCTGTCTCACCTAACACGACAAGGCAACCCCGAGGCCGCCACGAGATGGGATTGCCCCAGCCCAGTGGCGTGACAAGGGCGAGAGCTTCTACATGCCGATGGAACACGCAGCCTACCTCGCCAAGCCTGACTACAAAGCAACAAAAAGGGACCTAACTCCCAGCACCGCGCCGCGCCACGACGATCCCCTGACCCGGCATCAGCTACCTAAACGGCGGCGGGGGCAGCGGTAAAACCACGCGAGCGATCAAGCTCTTCCGTACCAGAAACCCCCTCGTCTTCACCCCGACCCATCGCCTGGCCAAAGATATGCGGGCCAGGGGCGTCCAGGCCCAGACCTATCACAGCTTCTTCCGCTGAAGCGACCAAATGGACTGGACGCCCGAAAGGATGGGACAGAAATTCGTTCCCCGTGTGATCATCTGGGACGAGGTCTGCACAGTGCCCCGCCCCACTCTGGAAACCTTCCTCGACTGGCTCTAGGGTCGATCTGCTATGGCGACCAGGGGCAGCCGCCCCCAATCGCCGGAGAAATGCCACACGACTGGCTCCGCGAGCATGTCGCCTATTACGAAGAGGTCGAGGTAGACCACAGAGCCAAAGACCCTCTTCTCAAGGCCCTCAAGAAGCGAATTCGCCTTCAGCCCGACAGGGTCCAGTGCCGAGAGGTGCGAAAGGCTCTTCCTGGTTGACTCGGGTGGGAGCGCTTCGTGGAGGCCTGGAAGCCATGTGATATCTTGACCTCGAGACAGAAGGTTCGCGACCGGGCCCAGAGGCTGCTGTTCGAGCGCTATGAGGAGTATTTCCCGGACACTTCCGTGCCTCTGCCCCAAAGACACTCGGCGGCAAAACATCATGGTCACCATCCCCGGGCCCTTGCTAGATGGCAGGGCCAGACCGGCAGGAGCTCGTCCTGAACGACGTCGTCGAGGTGCCCTTGGAATATGCCCGCGAGGTCCTCGAGGCCAGGAGTGGGCTCTCGGCTATGCCATCAGTCCACTCGAGCCAAGGTCTCACCGTCGCAGATTCCCAGAAAGTCTGGATCATCGATGATTATCTCCAGTGGTCAAATCTTGCCTACCTGGCTGTCTCAAGGGTGGAGTATATGCACCAGCTCGAGAGGGTAGTCTGTCCCCCAGAGGAGGGCTCTGAGGGTGCACGTACACTCACCGAGCAGCAGCTCCGCAAAGTCATCCAGAGGAAGCTGGTGGCCTACAAGCGACAGGACCAGGCCAAGAGGTTGAGGTTTAGCCTGATCACATCCTAGCACTGAAGGAGGCCCAGAACAATCGCTGCGTGCAACGTCGAGCTCCTACGGGCTTACCACCCAGCAGTTCAGTGTCGACCGGTTCGACAAGTCCGCGGGCCACATCCTGGATAACGTCAGGCTGACCTGTCCCGAGTGCAACCGAAAAAGAGGAGCAACAACGCTCCGGAGGAAGCTACGAGGAGTTCCTCCCTGATAAAACCACGTGGCGGGCCGTCCTGCAAGTAATACAACACGGGCTCGCCGGGCTTGGTCACCGAGCGTCCCAGCCGGTGAACCTCAAGAGACCACACAGGGTCTGTAGCGCGTCGCCGACCGCCCTCTAGCTCGCCAGGCTGGTAAAGGAAGCGAACGTCAACTCCCGAGGAGTCAGTGCCTCGGCACTATAATCTTTGAGATGAAGTTATTTTTATGAATGAATGCTATCACGAAAGTGTCAACGGGCGGTGGAGGTGCGGGGAACATCATAGAAATCTTTTCTCACTCATAATTGCGCTATCCATTATTGTTGTAATTATCCCTAATTTTTGGTAATTAACTTTTGGTTAAATCCTTCTTTCTCTGCGTTTCTGAAAGGGACAGTGCCATCATTGGGTTTTGATGCGTCAATCAATTTACAAAACTGACTTGATAGAACGGCCAACAGAGGAGGAGGCTTATCTGGTACCCTCTCATCTGGACCTACAACGCTTGCTTAAAATCAGTGACGGTATACGTTTGAAATGCGTGTTTATCACAGACACCAAAACGGCTTGGATCCAATGACCAAATTGTTGTGAAGGATACTAGCTGTGACGAATCGGCGAACAGCAGAAGTTCACGCGAGCCGTGTCTCGCAGGAGTCGCTGCTTTCCGCGGACGTTATGGTAATCCATTCACTTGGATGCTGTCTTTAGATGTTGTTCTATTAAAAATCATTTTCACTTGGAGGTTCTGCTAAAGGTAATTTACAAATGTACAATTATATACTGAAAGGAAAAAGAAACGCAGGGTAGAGTTTTTCCTTCTTATTTTAACCATTTTTTACGGTGTTTACTATAGCCATACACTTTTACAGATTGTCCTGTGACTGTGAACCGCGGGTATACGAGTCTTTGGTCGATGTGCTATCTACCCAGTGTGTGAAATCATTCAACCGTGCACTACACAGTGCATTGCACGGACAATAATGAAAGCCAAAATTTCGTGCAAAACAAGCATGTTTAAACCTTCAGCACAATATTTCCTCACACCATTTGGTACACTTCAACGATACACAACGCTCTTCGATTCTTTTACCGATTTTTCTTTTCATTTTTACGCTATTTTGAACTTTTTTTCAATCATGGTACGATTGACTGATGTTCAGAGGGGTAGGGCAATTGCGTTGCTGATGCAGGGTCAGAGGTAACAGCAAGTTGACAATCATTTTGGGGTTAACGTCTCAACAATTGAACGTCTTGTTAGACGTTTAAGGGAGACAGGGCATTTAGCAGACCGACCGCGGTCTGGGCGTCCACGCGTGACGTCGCGACGTCAAGACAGGACAATCCATCTGGCACATTTGCGGAATCGTCATCTCACTGCTACCGAAACTGCCCTTAATACAGTAGGTACGCATAATCGACAAATTTCTCCGAAGACTGTTGGAAGTCGATTGCGTGAGATTGGTATTCGAGCTCGTCGTCCATACGTTGGTCTGCCTCTGACCCAGGCACGTAGGTTGCGTCGTATGGCGTGGTTGACTCTCTATCGCGCAGATGGTCGACGTCGTGTGTGCCGAAATCGCGAACGCTTTGCCGACGCCTGTGTTGTCGAACGGGATCGGTTTGGGGGTGACTCCGTTATGGTCTGCTCACGGGATAAAATCACAGTTGATTATTATTGCGGGCAATATGACCGCAGTAAGGTATAGGGATGAGATCTTGCATCCTGTTGCAGTCCCGCTTGTGCAACAACGTAATCTGATTCTGCAGCAGGACAATGCCCGACCAAATGTTGCCCTAGTTTGTCAGGATTTCCTGGCAAACAATAACATCGCACCACTAGCATGGTCACCGTACAGTCCAGATTTGACCCCAATAGAGCACATGTGGTATGAGCTGGACAGAAGGGTTAGGAAGCGCCGAAATCCCCCCCCCCCCCCAACTCTCGCACAACCAAGGAATGAGTTGATCGATGAATGGAATAACATCCCGATGCGAACTGTCAATGCTTTGGTTAACTCTATCCAAAGGAGAATTAGGGCAGCAACGGCAGCAAGAGGGGGGCACACCCGATATTGATTTTCAGTTTGATTTTGATTTCAAGATTTGGGGGGTAGCTACCAATGAACTTCAATAACTCGAGACTTGTTGATCACAAACCAATGAAATTTGGAACTTTTGTTCCATACATGTACCGTTTTGTAATCATAGTAAAATATTTAACAAACTTTTTCAAACGAATGAAATTTAGGAATAAAATTTACCCTGCGTTTCTTTTTCCTTTCAGTATATTATACAGATAATTATATATGTACCAAATGTATAACCACTATGATCTATTTGTTATTTTGTGAAGATATTTGGAAGGCACTGGTTTACACAACTGTCCAATTTTCTCTTGAAACAAAACACTATTTATATTGTGAGTAGTAGCTGGCTGTGAGTAGTAGTAGCTGGCTGAATACAGTAAACCACTTTTTTTTTCACGTTCTCTTTATTTCGCGAATCTGACATTATAATCGATGATAAATATAAATAGAAAAATCAGCCATACCATCGCGAATATTTAATTTGATAAAGTGTTTTTCATGTGAAACCTTGTTAGAAAAATATAGCGTCGGTCTAAAAACACTTCTGCAAAATTCGGGTTATTATATCGGAACAAGAATTTTACGGTGACTTAGTGTACAGATTTAGAAAAATTGTAGGTAAATCTAACTTTTCGGAGCAATTCAGAAAACTTATTAACCGTTATAAAAGAATTGGCTTATAGCCTGCGGCAGACTGCATGCCTAGTTGTCAACCCAATCATTGTTGATGGCTATGCTTCACTCTTGCCGGTTCGGGCCTCAGACTCAATGACGGCCTCTTCGTAAAACTTTAACCAGTGGGTTGGGGCTTGACGATATGTCTTTGGTTTGGCCCGCCGTGGTTCAACTATTGGTTTTCATTTATTCTGGTATACAGTAGAATTAGCCATGAGTACTCGTCTTTGTTTATTATAGTGATTAATTTGAATTTTATGTTTTCGCTTTGATGCATTGACTGAGTTGGAAGCCTTTATGCGAACCGAATTTTATATGTATTTCTGTATTAAGAGTAGCATCGGGACCCAGTGTGAAGTTAGCTAACTGTAAAACTGCTTTTAAACACCGTTCTAAGGCGGTGGTCCCGGTGTTAGTCTTACTCTTTATTGCTTTGTGGTTTAATCTACAAGGCGATTTGTTGTATGTCTTTCCGTGTGTCATTTTGTTCTTGTCTTTTTCAGTCCTTTTAGTGTTGCGATTACCTCGCTTGGGGAAGAGAGAGCTAATCTTAGTGCTTTTCGTACGTTTGTTCGGTTTGTGCTTGTTTAGATTTGTCGGTTTCCTCTTCCTCTTGGGGTCTTGGAAGGGCTGCGGTTTGTGATTGTGGCACTCTCTGGACCTGTTTTTCTCTCTTTAATCATTCACTTCATATAGGATGCGTACCTATCTCCTACAAAGAGGCAAATGTGACTCCCGTCCCCCAAAATGGGAGACCTATCCATAGTATCTAATTATCGACCCATATCCCTACTCCTCTGAAGATAAAGTATTCGAACGTCTTGTATTCAAACACTTATATAATCCTTTACACCGTCATAACTTAATATCTTCACTCCAATCTGGCTTCATGCCAGGTGACAGTAAATCAGCTTGCATATCTTTATAATACCTTTTGTCAAACACTTGATGCTGGAAAAGGAGTGGCCAAGCCCGAGACTACGGCGCTGTGGTAGAGCGCGTTCACGATCATCTTCCCGTCAGTTGCTGGAGTCGTCATGATTGCTCATTCCATATAAAAGAGATCTCGAGTCTTTAATTGCTTAGCACCGGGGGCAGGCTGTTTGAGCGCGGAGTCAACGGGGCTGCCTCCACCGACGCTGGACCTCTTTTGCGCGTTTCGGAGAAACTTTAGCGCCCCCCCTCCCCCCGCAAGACAAGCCCCAACAACCCACGGGGCCAGTCAGTAAGTCCTTCACGGCGTTCCGGCCGTTTATCCGCGGAAACCGCTGCCGCTTCCTTTGGAGGAATATTGGCAGACGTGCCGTCGCCCGCAGGGGGGCGAAATGATTCCTTGGATGCTCGAAGCTGCCCGAGAAGTCGTTCTTGCTTTGCCTTTCGGGCGACAGCGCCGGCACGCACGGCTGCCACTTTTAAGCGCGTGTCCGACAAACGGTTCGCTCTCGAGGTCTGCGATGAGCCTTGGCTGGTTTTCGATCGGGAGAAACATGGCCGCGACCCCCGCTTAAAGCTGGAGCGCCGCAGACCCCAGCGTCTTCGTCATCGCCGCCCCAAGCCTTGCTTCGTAGCGGGCGTAAAGCTTCTCGATTTCGCTATTTTCCAGAGCGTCGCTGATCGGCGGTGAATGCTTTCCCACGGACCACCAGTCCATACTGCCCGGCTTGGCCTCCAGCCGCGGTGGCAGCAAGCCGTTCGGGGTGTTTTTGCATCCGTTCATCCTCCTTCCGCGCGTCTGACGTCGCCGCTGGGGCGGCTGCCGGTGGAGCCCCCTCGGCTAGACAAGCGTCAGCGCCCTGCGGGTCAGCAACTGACATCAGCTCATCGATCAGTTCATCACAGTCCATTTCACCTATAAAAAGCCGGCGGGCCCGTCTAATATGGAGTGCGACTCGGCGCAGACACTGTGCGATCTGCCAAGCAACAAAAACCAGCAGTACCAAATGCGTGCCAAGCACGGCGACCAGCAGTAACAGGAAGCATTGCTACACAACTATATAAGCAGCAGGCTGATCTGTTTTCAACAGAAGCTTCGCGTGTTTTCTCTCGGCTAGCTGCTGCCGCACCAACGCCCGCTGTTCTCGAGTCGGTATCAGGTCGTTCCCCGCAGGCAGTCTGCAAAGCTGTCGCAATCCTTGCAGTGGAAGAGTGCGACCCAGCGCGTCTGCTCGCGCAAGTCCTTCAGGACAGAGTTGTATTTCTGGGTGAGGACCCAGACACTTATGTTGGCGTGGCGGCCCGAGAACGCCAACTCTGACAGCATGTCTTTCTTCTTCGTCAGAGCCTTCGTGGCCGAGCAGTCGTCGATTATAAAAAGTGTTGGCTCTCCCTTAAACACCAGGTAGAAGGCCCGCAGGTAATCGTGAAAGCGCTCACCGGGGTCCAGAACGTAGACCTCAGGGTCCGTCCAGAGCCAGGGGCACTGCTTGTAGGTCTTCATCACTGTTTCATTACGTAAGTTAGATGATGAGGCGAATAAATTTTATGATAGAAAACATAATTTGTATGATGCAGCTCTCCTTACTAGATGTTATACCCAACATGCTCTTCGTCCTTACATTGATTCTGAAATTAACCACATTAGACACTTCATCAAAATTCCATTCATTAATAAAGGTATTGCATTCATAGATTTACCTAGCATATTTCGAGATAATAATGTTATATCAGCTATACCTTCATATTTCGAAAACACGGAATCTCCTATTATTTGTTATAAATGTAACAAACCTATCCGTAATACTATACTTAATTTCAATAAATTAGTTTCTGATCTTGATATTGAAAGTAGTTCCCCTGATTCTTGAGATTGTAAAGATTCTAAATTTTGCTATCAACCAGCGGGTCATATTGTCACTGGTAACGAAGATTATAACTGATTCACGAATCCGTTTAGTTATTTCAAAAGGACCTAAATATAGATTCCCAGCCCACATTGATTTCAATAAATGTCGGGAAACAATTGCCAGTGCTTTAAATGATTATTGTACGCGTTGGTGTAAACGAGAGCATGTTGAGTCTAATGCTTTAAATAATTGGAAATTAAAGATTTTTAAGATCATTGATGAACGTGTGTTATTTTACTCTAATAACCTTGATCTTCTCCCTCCTAAGCCTAAATTATCTTTTCGATATTTGAAACAAGGTATCCAAGAATTTCTTAGGAAGTATGTTTTGGCTCCAGCTGATAAAGCTGCTAATAATGTTGTTGTTGTGTGACGACTTTATTATATCAATACTCTAAAACAAGAACTTGGTAGTACCAAAACATATGAACGGATTTCTACTGACGAGATTGTCAATACCCATTCTATCGATATTACTGCTATTTAAGAAAAGCAAGACAGACTTCCTACGTTATATTGGTTACCGAAACTTCATAAATGACCTTATAAAGCACGTTTCATTGCTAATTCTAGTTCTTGTCTTTTAGTATTGCGATTACCTCGCTTGGGGAAGAGAGAGCTAATCTTAGTGCTTTTCGTACGTTTGTTCGGTTTGTGCTTGTTTAGATTTGTCGGTTTCCTCTTCCTCTTGGGGTCTGGGAAGGGCTGCGGTTTGTAATTGTGGCACTCCCTGGACTTTTCTCTTTCCTTTTTTGTTGTGCTCTATGGTGGGGCACAGGACCACGATGTGTCGAAAGAACCCCCGGTAGGGGCCTTCTTCGAGCAGAGACAGGATGAAAACGCTTTTTCCGCATACTGTCTGCCCGCAGACAATTGCCGAGTGGGCGCCCTTGGGCAGAAGATGATTAATAAACAGCTGAGACGAACCGGCCATCTTCGAGGTTGAGCTGGGCATCCATCATGATGAAGAGGTAAATGTTCAAAGCGCCGGCCGCCTCTGCTTTCTTTGTCAACTGGATGGATCGCTGGCATTCTCTATGCGGCGACCACGGCCATGAGGCCGGTCATCGGTTGTCCTGAGGTCAAGCCACAGAGCGAACTTGGAAGTCAAGAACTCCCCGAGAGAGACGTCAGCGAGACCAAGGTCTTTCGCCACCACTGCCACCTCGGGGTGGCGTTTCCTGCCGGGCGATGCTGCAAATAACTTCCTCGCCTCGTCCCACATCTGATAGGCACGCATACCCTGACAAGGGCTGGTTGGGGATCCCCTCGATCGTGACCTCAACCTTCGTTATTTTCGGGTTACAGAAGGACTCCGTGTTGCGAGCGAAGGGCGCGGAAACGTCCTCAAAGAGCATCAAGACCCATGCTTCGGGCGGGCAAGTTGAGGTTGATATTCCAGAGGGTGTCGCTCTGCTTATTTTTCGGTGCCTCAGAATCCGGTCATAGAGAATCGCAAGGCGGCCGTTGTACTGATTGGCGATCATGCAAGCCAGTTCTGGCTGCGTGACGATCTCATACTCTAGACTGTTTTCAATGTCGTATGAGGCGTCGGCATCGCCTGTGGCCCGAATTGCGCGGCTGTAGTCGTTGAAGGTGAGTTCGTACTCCAGCCGGTCTTCAAGCGCGCTTTGATAGGCCCTCGAGCAGCTCGAAATCGAGCGGGATGTAGAAGCGGTTGCCGAAGGCATCGGCCGCGACTGTCTCATCTTTTTTTCCGGCTTCGATGCGAATCCGCGTTGCGTTTCAGTTACCAGATGTATAGATGCCTTGGTACTGGTCATTTTTCCTCTCCAAGGCCTTCTTCCAAAGATCCCCGTAACAGTTGAAGACGTCACTATCGTCGACGGACATCACCTCGTTGCCGGAGATCTTGATCACAGTCTTCTTCACGATGGCGCGGCCCAGGTTCTGAACCACGGTCCGGTTCGCATCACTATTCATCGTGATTCTGAAGGCCAGGCGGGCAGTCCCTGGAACGATCACGTCGTGCGCGCCGAGGTTCGGGAATCGAACCAGCAGCTGTTGATTCTGATCAATCGTGCTCGGATTATTGGTTATCACGACAGACTGCCGCACGCCTTTGACCCCCAGGAGCTCGCGGAGGCACCTGTAAGGCTTGCGCCCGAATTTTCTGCTCGAAGCCATGGTGTATTTGAACCTACGCAACAACCTTCAAATTAGCATCCACTGTCAACGCCGCGATGGATGACGTCACTTTCGAGAACCCCACGTTCGACCCTGACGGGCCTGGAGAAGACGATAATTTAGTCCTCCCCGAGCCCCCTATAGAGCCACCGCCTGACGACCAGCATCAGCTAAACGAGTACGGGAACGTTTTGCAGAACTTTCGGGACGAGTTGGGACAGGAAGGGCCTCGAGCCCAGAAGAAGCGCCTGGTTGATACTTTCTACAACGAGGTAAGCCACACCTATGGGCTGCGTTCCGAAGGCAGGATCGACTATAGCCAGTTCGGGATCTACCCTGACAGTAAGACACTTTACTAGACGCCTGAAGACAAGAAGATCTCCATTGCAGCGACGAGGGGAAAATTCCGGTTTCTGGGTCTAGAGACGCTGGCCCGAAGATGGCACCTATGCACTGCGGAGATCAATGGGGCTCACTGATTATATATCGAGGGTATCGCGGAGGCTCAGCAGAGAGGTCGTGGAGACACTCCAGAGTGCAGAGGAAACCCTCCCGAAAAGCATTGAGGCAATCGAACTGAAGGATCTCTCCGGCGTGGCTGATACCACAAGTCAAAGCGTAGAAGACGTCGAAACCGCATTGAAGACCATTAATGATTCGCAAATTGACGTGGCCTGGGTCGCCCAGACCAGAAGAGAACTAGCCGGAATTTGGGAGGCCATGACGAGATCGAGGGACGAGCTCGCTAACAACCTCGCGAAGCTAAGCACCATCGACGACCGGAAATCCGAAGTCGAAAAGCCAAGGAACGCCGAATACTGACCGAAACGGACGACACCGAAATTCAACAAGATATTCGAGACCGAATGGAGAAGCTTAAAGGCGAGCTCTCCGACATCGAGCTTGAAAGGCAGGCGAGGCTCGAAGCCCTCTCCACGAATAGAGCAGCTCTCCGGTCAACAGAATTCGTGAAACCATCAGGCGGCTCCTCCATGAAGACAAGACGCTGGCTGAGCGAATTCGAACACACTTCCAGGGCATTATCATCGCGAGCATCCATACAGCAAACGGCATGGCGATAAGCACTCTCGTCCTCGCTGTCACTGGCGGAGGTGCGGGGGGCACCTACAGGCCCTTGGGCGTACCCTGGCCAATTTGGCCGGCAAGGCCGCTGCAGCCCTGCCCGTAATCATAGGCCCAATCATCTCTTGGCTCCTGAGCACGCTAGGGAAGGCCACGACTTGGATCGCTGACAACGTGTGGCCTTGGTCATCGGCGTGGGGTGCTTCTTCTCGTGGCCGCAAGGGAGACGCCAACCAAAGCGCCACTAGGCCAACCCCGACCCCTGCGTGTATGAGAGCCGTTTTCTCGTCTTCGTGTTGCTCGCCGCGGCCGCGCGACCAGACGCGTGTTGGTCGTGGCCCCGTTGCTCCGCAACATCAGCAGTATGACCCCGTTGCTCCGCAACATCAGCTGCGGGTTTGCCACTCGGTGGCCCCTTGTGATCAGTCCCGACCGGTGCTGCGATTTTTCCTTCGAAGGACATCGCCTGACCCGCTTATCTGCTCCGACTCGTTGATTCCCGGATTGTGGCCGATTGCTGCTTCAGATCCAGCGATCACGATTTCGTTGTTGTAGCCCTGGATGGAGGGCCATGTCGCTCGGGGCGAGGTAGAGCCCAATCCCAAAGACGAAGTCTAGAGGGGTTGATGCATACTGGAGGGTCTTTTGGTATCGAGCGATGCTGCTGGGGATGTCGACGGGCGAGGCGATGGCGTCTTCGACGTTGGCCAGGAACTGCTTTTGTGCGGGCCTTGAGAATGTTCGAGCGCGTCTGGGCTTGCGCTCCCAGGATAGCCCACACATACGTCCTGATCGAGTCGTTGAGGCGCTCCACAACTGCTTGCGTGAAGCCTTCTGATTTATCGAGAATGAACATCGTCCACGTCCCTGATATGTCAAGGTTATGGCGTATGGCGTCCTTCGGGTGGAAGAAGGGGCCATCGGAGAAGTGCGCATGCCGGTAGGCGCCCGACGGCTCCATATACGTGCTCCAAGATCCGAGGCCTTGGCACCCGTGGTCTAGCTTTTGTCTCCAGTCCGTTTCCGGGGACACGCCGAACAGAGCAAAGCCACTTGTGGGCCCTGGCGTCGAAGGAGTTCAGATACCAAGAATGAGATTTTTCTCTGGGAAGGGCGACTCGCAGCTCCTCAAGAATACGCCTAGTGGTGAAGTAAACATGGAAGCGATACAGACTCGCAAGGAGCGGATCTGTGGCATGGAGGTGGTCCTCAACCGAGACGCCACATCCGGCGGTGGCGCACCAAACCGCGAAGTTCAGTTGGCACTGCCACCAATCGAAAGGAGTTGTTTTCCAGGAATTCCAAGCCTTGTTTGCCATAGCGATATTCCCCGTGAGTGGGGGTTCTGGTACTGGGCGAAGATGTCTGGGAAAGAGGCCTGAAAGTCACCTCCCTCGTCATCAACTATAATATTCTGGTTGGCCAGAGACGCCTGATTCTCTTTGAAATGGCCCCCGCCCAATATGTTGCAGAGCTTTTGAACGAGTAGGCCCTCTTGTCCATGCTTTGGATCACTATGTACGTCACACTCACCGACATTCAAAATGGGGAACCGGTCTATCTTGCATCTGTTCCCTGCACTGCGTGTGTGTGTGTGGGGGGGGGGGGGGGGGGGGGGGCTGGAGGTCGCTCTGTGAGCTCACGTATTACCACCGCTGGCTCAATATCGGCGCCGTTATTCAATAACAAGGTCTCAGATCGGTGCAAAATCCTAGGGTTCTCAAGTTTGAGCCCGGCCAGAGCCACATTGCAGACGAGCCAAATCGTCTGGCCATCCATCGGGAGATTTGCGTGCATCTTGCCGAAGTCAGTACGTCGGAGAACATCCACAACGGTCGCCCCTCCACACTGCTGAAATCCGTCCCCGTCGAGAACGAAAGGTGCGGGGGTGGTCGGACATTCCCCGTCTTGCAGTACAAACGACTGGCATCGGGACCTCTTTCCCAGCTGACGCTCACGATATTAGACACGAGTGACAGAAATATAGATTTCGACTATTTGAGTGCAGTCCTACACATAAGAAGAAATGGCTGACGCGGGTGGCCCAGGGAGCGCCAGAAAATGCCCTGGAGTGGCTTTAGCCGATCTCGGGGATACCGAGGGATTCGAAAAGGGTGGGGAAGAGGGCCAGCTGTACGCTTTCGAGCTGTCCGACGGGGTGTACAAACGATAAAAGGTCACCGCCCAAGAGGGAGATGGGGCGCAGAAGCTCAAAGAGTTGAGCGACGTCGACGTCTCATATGCCGTCCCCAAGCGGCTTCACTCGCTGGCGTTTACTGGGAGCAGGTGGGTCGCCTTCGCGGACACCGTTCAAGAAACGGGCTGGATGATCGACATTCAAATCTCCTCTCCCTACGTCGCAACGGGGCAGGATCACAAGGTTCGAAAGGTGACCAATAGCGGTACCCGGCTGTGTTCCTACGTTCCTGAGACCAAACACGTGGTCATTTCCGAGCAGTACACGCTCAAAACGAGCAACCGCCGGGAGGGGATTCTAAAAAATGGTATCCGAGTTCTCTCCAGCGGGAATCATCGGCGCGGGAATACCTATATCAACAATCCTTCTCGAGGTGACCCTCGGAGACCCGCCCGACTTCGTCGAAGTTTTGCCCGGCTCCAAGCTCAATAGACCAGCGCGCAGGCGCGAAAAGAACGGGAACTTCATCAGAGCTCAGGAGCGACCTGTGGTGCGCTTTACCTTGGGGGGAATCCAGCACGAAGCTGAGCACCGCTTTCTGGATATCAACAAGATTCCGGTCGAGCTCAAAAGGCTGAGGTTCACGCCCGCAGGCCTCACCCCAGACCAAAGCTCGGTGGTCCTCGGTGCATTTGAACTTGTCCGACAGTGATGATGTCAGACCTAAAAGCACAATGGGACTTTACCCACCACTTGATACGACTGGAGACAATCACCGACTTCAGCACGTGGCCAAGGTCAGATCCCGCCTCGAAAAGGAACGGGACTTCAGAGCCTCGCTCTACAAAAAATACCGACGGGGTGGGGGGGGGCAATGTCGTGGACGGACTCGACACCGGGCTTTCAGTGGCCAGCGCGGGCTTGGTCTGGTGTCGGAGTATTGACGACGATAATCGCGGCGCCAGTCGCCGTTGGCCTCCAAGCTGGGGCGATTGCTTGTGGGTTGCTGGGGGCTGGCGGGAGATTCATTTGTCGGAAGCTTGAAGCCAAAGCTAGGAAACATGACCAAATCCGGGTCCTGGCCGTCTCAAAGCTAAACTCAATCGCCGACAGGATCTCGGCGCGCTGACCGACGATAAGATCTCCGAGGAGCAGTTTCGCCTGATTCTCTCTGAGGTCGACAAGTACAACCAAATGAAGGCTGAGCTACGCCGGGGGCGTCAAAAAGAAGGCGGTCTGCTCGAAACCGAAAAAAACCGATTTATGAACCTCATGAGAGACGAGATGATGCTAACGGCCCGTACCAAGCTCTTGGAAGAACTCCAAGCCGCTGGAAACAGTGGCGCCTCTCGATAAATATATCTTGTTCGCGGGCTTATAAAAAAAAGAGCGCAGGCTGCGCAGGCTGGTCAAGCCCTTTGAGCAGCAGACGAGTTTATTTAGTGGAAGAATAAAAAAAAAAGTCCGTCGCCGGGATTCGATCTCACGCACAAAAATTCAGCAAAAGCCCCCCGAGGTCCTGGTCATTTTTTTCGTTTTTTAAATCTTATCTCTGGGGGCGCTTTTTCTTGACCAGGACCATACTACTTCCAATGCTCGGTCACTCCTACCTTCAGTACCTAACTATGATTGGGACAAAAGTCGTTAGAGGCTTACTAGAAGAGCCGGCAGAGGTTATGGGGATGGGAATGGGAATGGGATCGTAGCGCTACGTTTAAACCTGTACAGTGCCCCGCAAGGCGATAAATATCTGTAAATTTAACTTATAAAAGCTTGGAGTTTATTGTGCAATAATAACACGATTCAATAGAGAATCGATACAGGTAAACCTGCACACATTTTATAAGAACCCTTACCATGCTTATGGGCAGATTCAGCAGATGCCGGTCCACGGTACTTTAAACCCCGGGAGCTGGGTAGAATTCTTTACACCCACATCTCAAATCCTGTTTTTCTGAGAAAAATATATCAATATGTCGTCTGCTGAAATTTTTACTCAGAGCGTTTAAATATTCATTCAGGGATGAATTTGTAAATACCTCAAGTTGGTGTGCACCAGATAAATTGGATAGTTTTTCGTAGACAAATACAGAACATACATGGTATGAGGGAAATTATCACCTGTTACGCTGACTCTCGTCTGAGGGGGGGGGGGAGGGGGGGGGGAGTGGATATCCGGATCTTAAAATATGCAAGGACCATTCTCCAGGGACATTTTCAAAGGTATCTCGAGGTTCTGTGCTCAACTAGAAAGTGAGGACACATTTTATAAGAACCCTTACCATGCTTATGGGCAGATTCAGCAGATACCGGTCCACGGTACTTTAAACCACGGGGGCCGGGAAGAATTCTTAACACACACATCCCAGTCCTGTGTGTGTGTGTGGGGGGGGGGGGTGAACCGCCTGTCTGTGTCAAACCCTGTTTTCTGAGAGAAATATATCAATATGTCGTCTGCTGAAATTTTTACTCAGAGCGTTGAAATACTTGCGTATTTCAGGTAAATTACTATTGTGCACTCCAGCGCATATAATCCTATAACGTCGTAATATCGTGGGCACCAAATAAATCGATCGGTGAATCGGGTGTGCCTCCCTCTTTTTGCGTTCAGATCCCCAAGGCCGGCGAGGGTGGGGGCGTCCGCAGGGGCTCTCACTATGCTCACTCGGGGGCCGCAGGGGCTCGGGCCTCAGGAAGAGCCAGAGGAAGCCGCATAGACGCACATACATAATTATTTGTCTACGTGGTTCCCTTTCGGGGACCCCAAAAAAAAGTCCATTCGCCTCCCCCACCCCCCCTGCTGCTTGTGGGGAACTTTCGAGGCATTTTTAGTCTCTCAAAGGTTGGTCTCTTTTTTTTTTGACCAAATCTGTATGTCTTTTATTCGAATGAGAGTTGAGTTTGCATGACACAGTATTGTTTTCATTAAAGAATTTTTCCGGTATTGTGAAAAAAAATCTTCATTTTGGGGTAAAAATCGTTTTTTTTTTTTTTTTTTTTTTTTTAAATTCGTTTTTCTTAGAATCTTTTGGTCTGACCTTGTTGGTGCCATTGACACTTTTGTAGCTGAACATGTTGCAAACATGTTGAGCTGATTGGAAATAGGGCTGAGATTTCCAGTTTTGTCCATGAAATAATTGTAAAACTTAAGGGTCGCATTTTAGTGATAATCAAAGGGGAAATAAAACTGGTGGTCCTTAAATTATTTTGTGGAGTATATTTTTGGTCCATGTCTGTCTGTCTGAACATTCCTAATTTTGTCTTTGTGTATATCGACATTATGGTTTTCCGAAATACAATTTTGGTATGTTCTGTCGCATTATGAAAACTTACATACTTTTGAGGGTATTAATGCAGAAAATTAAACGAGGGAAACTAATCACAAGTACATTACGTAAAATAAAACATGACAAAACAGTCCGGGGATAAATGGTTTTTACACTGAATTCTTTAAAAGTTTTCGAAACAATTAGGTTATTTTGTCCTTAGACTTTTCGATTACACAAAGACAGTGTTTTGTAACACGTATCCCAAAAGACACCCATACTCTTCTCAGGGTCTAGAGATCTTTGCCGTTGCAAGATACTGTCTATAAAATAGCATCTGCAGCTATTGATGGTAATAGATAAAAATAATTATTAAATGCCAAACAGGATTTTTGAAAAGAAAATACACGTTAAATATATGATTTAATAAATTATATCGAACAAAATATTGATTTTTGGATTTTGATTATCATGCTCATACGCACAAAAAGCTCTAGAATGTTTAAATTTTGGTCCAGCCATATGCAGATGGATGGCACATTTTACAAATATATAACTGCACTTAGCTGCCCTCTTTAATTGCACGACGATGGGTCGGTCCTCAGACTGAATGACGGCTCCCTCCTCAATCAGCAAGATTATCAATATCTATGGGTCGGACTCGTTGTGTTCCTATTGTGGTTTTCTTGTATTCTATCTCCATTGAGCCCTTTGTTTCGTTTCATCACAGTGTTTCTGATTATATGTGTTCCGCTTGGATGATTCACTGGTGAGGTCGCATTTTAATGCGGACCGAACATGAATTTGTAATTGGAGCTTCATCAGAATTAAGGGTGAGGTTTCGCACGAATGATTGTTTGTTTGATTCGGGAACGTCGCTTTCAACAATCTTTCAGTCATATCGCGACGGTGTCTGGATATGGCAGGGAGCTCAATGCTCACTTTTTTTTAGAGTGCTGCCTCACTGAAATATCACGCCCCAGACACTTTGACATGATATTCCACCCAATCACATTATACTGACACTGAGCTGACCAGTTCCGATTCCTAGCTCTACTTTCTTAATGCTGAGCGCCAAGCGAAAGAGCAGCTAGTACCATTTTTAAAGTCGTTGGTATGACCCGGCCGGGGATCGAACCCGCAACCTCCCGGTCACAAAGCGGACGCTCTACCACTGAGCCACTGTGCCGGTCTCGCACGAATGAAACTGGTACCCAGTAGTTTTCCTACTGATCGTTCCAAGACAGTTACTCTGTTGCATTTCTTCTTTGTTTGTGCGTATGTGGCCTATATCTCTCCTCCTTTAGGAGTACCGGAGTACTTTACAAATAAAACAGCTAGAAAATATGGTAAAAAATGGGATAGACGGTCTTTAACACCTTTAGGAAAAATACATCTAATAAAGACGTTCATGATTTCAGTATTTAATCATTTGTTTATGTCTTTGCCAGATCAAAACCAGGCAATTATAGATTACAGAAATAACACAATAATAAGAGAAACACAATTGAACAGTCAGTGATAATTAATATTGTGAAGGTGGGTTAAAAAAGATTAAAGTAAATATTTTCATTGGTGCACTTAAACAACATGAATAAGGAGACAACAACAGACAGCAAATGACAATATTATTTCATAAGAGCTTATATCAAAATGGATGAATTATTAACCTGTAGGTGCAAAAAAATGGACCATACATATAACAAGTTTTAGACAGATGTATTACAAGTATTCATAAATATTGACAAGAGCATGGAAATAAATGAAGATTCTGCATTGAAATTTCAGTATGTTATAATGAAAATATATAATAAAAACACATAACAGGCGACTGTTTTTAAACGATTTGGACAGTGGTGAATTTTTCTCACGAGACGAATTTACAGATAAAACAGGGGTCCAAATAATGTATACAGGTTTATGGAAAATGGGCTAAAGGACATTAACAAAAGACATTAAAAACATTCCATTACTTATACTTCCCTTTTTCAACAATAAAAATGAACTAAAATTATGTATAATAGTTTAAATCAAAATCGGTTTCGACTGGCTGACTGGCGGCGTGTAATGTTCAGCGATGAGTCGCGATTTTCGCTTCAGCGGTCAGATAGGCGACAGCGAGTGTATCGACGTCTTGGTGAGCGATATTCTGACGCTTGCGTACGAGAAAGCAACAGATTTGGGGGAGTGGGGTCCGTAATGGTTTGGGGTGGGATTTCTCATGGGGTGAAAACGCCCCTAGTGGTTATTCTTACAGCCGTATGCTATCTGGATCAGGTGCTTATGCCTCACGTCCTCCCGCTTGTCAATGCTCATAATCTCACGTTTCAGCATGACAACGCGAGACCGCATGTTGCCAGGGTTTGTCGCGACTTCCTCAACCAGAATAATGTCCAAGTGCTCGATTGGCAGAGTTAAACCCAATCGAGCACCTTTGGGATGCGTTGGACCGGAGTGTCAGGAAGCGCGTCAACGTACCGAACAACGTCGCACAGCTCAAGCTAGCTCTTATTCAAGAGTGGAATAATATCCCTCAAAGGACCATTGACAACAGTCGGGTCTATGGTTAGAAGAGTGAGAGCCGCGACAGCAGCCCGTGGTGGACACACGCGCTATTGATACCCATTATTCAATAACGTTGGGTGTCTGTGTTTAACGCTATTTATTGCAAACGTCGTCTGCTATACGACACATTGGTTTTTAAACCAATAGCATTTAACAGAAAATGAAATAATTAAAAAAATTAAACAATCAAATGAAATCCACAATTTTCTTTAAAAATACAACCCCAGAATTAATACTTGCGTTTCTTTTTTCCGCTAGTATATATAATAAATATTAATTAATTATACAAATTATACAATATAACTGACAAAGATTGGGATCGCATGTTCAATATTACCAACTACCCGGCTGTACTATTGTTTCAGGTTATTAATTAATTATATTATTAATATATTAGTTACAAACAAACTTTTATACCAAATAAAAATGAGAACAGATGCTTTGTGTACCTGATGTCAAGCCAACAATGAAACTATAGCACACTTGCTTTGTAAAAGTGATAAAGCGCAACAATTTAATACAAACCTAATGCAGTGGCTATCAAGTTATGATAAACATTGTGATTTCTGAAGATAAGGAATAAAAGTCCAAACCACGCCACCACTGGCCGGAAATGCCAGTGGTGGCATATACGTGCCTATATATGTACATGGGTACATGTGTGTGCGCGCTTGTATATATAAGTATAGGCATGCATGGGTTGTTCATATATATATGCATATATGCGTTTATGTATGAGCCGCTCCTTGGGATTAATGAGGTGGCATTTCCGGCCAGTGGTGGCGTGGTTTGGCCGTTGCATAGGCTGTTTCAGCCTATATATCAAAAATATATTCAGTCAAAAATATATTCAAAGTCAAACTGAACTACATATGCAATACTTACTAAACAGAATGATGAAGAAAAAGTTCAGCATGAATGGAGCTAGTATCAGTCATTATTAAATTATATTACATAACACAATATAATAAGCCAATCAAGCAGTAAACTAATCATAAATAAAAATGACAATATCCCTATTCTACTTCTTTGTTGATAATTATCAGCCTCCTATAAAAAAAAATGGAAACTGACTAGAACGTGTATGTTACATATATGTGCCTAAATATGTACATGTGTGTGCGCACTTGTATATATAAGTATAGGCATGCATGGGTTGTTCATATATATATGCATATGTGCGTGTCACGGGAACGGACGAGCGTTGGGCCGGTGACGATGGACTAGACGCAATCGCAAACAATCAGAGGATAAACACAACACTTTGTAAATAAAAACAAGCTTAAGTTAAAAAAAAACAAAACAAAAAAAAACTATAATTAAAGTTCAAATTTCTATATTCTGAAGATTCCATAAACTGAAGGTACTGTTAAATTCCATAATCTGAAAATACTGTTAAATTCCATAATTAAATATACTATAAACTTGAAGTGAACACATAACTTAAGGTCACTGACGAAGTCCACGGATATTTTCCGGTTATCACTAACACTTGGTTCTATAGAACTTTGAACAAAACTTCCCGGAAAACATTTGATGGTCAATCATAGTGACGATAACAAAAGGACACAATCACAGTGACGAAACAGATACATATACGGATACGGGACCTGAAAATAAGTATCATGTCCTAGAACTCTCGATATCAAACATTACAAGATATTGCCTTATTAATTTCCACTAGATATACAGAGTGTGTACGCCAAATGTTGTAATACAACAAATCCGTTGCAACTGATTATTATATAGCAAAATCAGATCCTAAAACCACATGGACGCTGTTAATGACATATAATATTGTACGTATATCCAACACAGGCAGACACACAATCAGAATATATCTGACAACCACACTAAATAATCGGAGGAATGGCATCTCGACGATTACACATTCTTACAGGAAGAACCCTTCCACTGTAAGAATCCCTTTAGAACGCTAAAGGCTACAATAAATTAGAACGCTAAAGGCTACAATAAATTATAACAGCCATTATACCACAATGATTACACGATCACACATCGTCCCCACGTAATCATTGGGTACAATATCAACATGCCATCGTCATAGCCTCAAACATGACTCCTTGCCGCTTGAGCCATTTCGCCGTAAAAATATTCTAGTGAACAGACTTGTGATTAAAATAAAAAGGACCTCTGTATATGTGTTTAAGGTAAATATGATATGTGTCATTTGTGTAAATCGCACTAACTACTGAATGTGTATGCAGTTAACATAACGCCTAACGGTACCGTACATTCACGCGTATATGTCTGGTGTGTACAGTCAACATAACGCCTAACTGTGTCGTACATTCAAGCGTATATGTCTGGTAATCATAAAGAAAAAACATAATGTACATGTCAGATTAGAATTTTATGTTAAAATATGCTAGTGCTATCATTGCGCCGATCCATTTATCTCTCTACTCAAGTAAGAATATTGTTTGTATTCTGATCAGGGTCTACAGAACCTATCAGACTCACCAGACTGACCCATAGAATCGATCAAATTTAATTTCCATAACTGGTTATAGTTTACACATCCGACATGGCTTATTCGTCTGATCAGGGTCTATACATATAACCAAAGTGTACACATCTGATCAGGGTCTATCTGCTTATCATGCCGGGTTCGTAAGTACGAATGATAAAATCGCAACGTAGTAAAGCAATAAATTTACCTACTATTTTAGCTGCGGTAAAGATGAGCAAGAATATTGCAAGAATAAAATTAAATAAATTATTGACTTACCATGGTCAGATCCCCGAGATACAGCACAACATCGTAATATGATAAAGGAAGACAAGGATCAGTCTTCAATGAAAACAAATATTGTAGTGTGTGCCGTTCTATTTAACCAGGGAACTTTTATAGTAATGTGGCACGTTTTGAAACATGTGTCCACAAGAAATCCGTGAAATTCAAGATCTCAAAATGATATTCACAAGAATACCGTGATAGTCAAGATTTAAAATAACCTGTTCGATTGTCCGAACGGTGCAAAATTTCACACAGCGACTGCTCAAACGATGAAGTAAAAAACATTTTTCTCTCGGAACGCTACAAAACTGCAAACTTACGACAGAAAATTGTCTCCCCTTTCAAAAGATAGCCTTGAGACAAAAATCAATCCCAGAACAGTGAAGATATTGATCACCGAACCTAGGTTCACTCGGAATATACAATGTTCTGGTAACCGCTCAAGTATATAGACGTAAATAATCAAATACACCCTCAGCATGCATATCTCGTGATTACCGTAATACCGTAACTTAAAAGCTGAAGTTTACCTACTCGCTTAAAAAGTAAAATAGTCATCATAATCAAATGCAATAATCTAACCTGGTTAATAAAAATCGATACAAACATCTTTTTATACTATGTACATATAAAAATATATTCAAGATAAAACAGGGACGTGACAGTGCGTTTATGTATGAGCCGCTCCTTGGGATTAATGAGGTAGCATTTCCGGCCAGTGGTGGCATAGTTTGGCCGTTGCATTTTTGCACAGTCTGAATGGGACAGCTACCATTTACATAAGCCAGAATGGAGTATGATTTTACTGAAGAACTCATGTAGGAGGCGCATATAAAAAATAGGTCTTTAGTTTAGATCTGGAGGGTCTTGAATAATTTCTGCAGTTATGTCTATCTTAAACAATCAAGTGTGAGTGACAGCGAAATAAATACTGTTGCACTATGCATGCATGTTGAAGGCTGTTTACATACGAAAAATAAATATTTTTGCGTTATGTATACATGTTGACAGACTCCAGGCTGCCGTGGCAATCGAGAAGATCGAAATGTGAAAAAGGTTGAGTGAAAAAACTGGAGAAGTTTTCATGATTACCCGGATTTTGAAAGATATTTGTAACGAGTCCATAGGAAATAATAATGATAAAATGTTATTTTTGTATTTTGTGCCGTCAAATTTCAAAAGCAAGCAAACAATACTATGGGAAAGACTTACTTGTTTTGTTTTTATTCATACTTCTTGCATGTAGAATGCCGGGTAAGACGACATTTTGATCTATTTTTTTTCTATCATTTTTTTTTTTCAGATAAGGGTTTTCATGACATGCAAACTGTCTTTTTAGTAGACACTTTGTATGACATCATACACTGTTTTGGGGGAAATCATTTTCAGTCGTCTGCATCGGTTGAATGCTCCTTTCTATATTTTCAGCCATTCCTTAGCTCCAAACTGAAAGTTCATGACACCTGTGGCGTGAACAACCTCCATGGCATGCCGGGATTGTTTGCAGGAATCATCGGTGCAGTAGCAGCAACAATGGCAACGACAGACGGCTGGGGCGAATCGTAATAAATTAACCCTTTAAAGTTCTAATCACAGCTGTACCAGACGCTGTTCTTTGTATTTTTTAGAGAAAATTAGGCTTGACATTTTATGTGAATCATCTGCCAAGACTTATTTTCTCTGAATAATAATAATAATAATAATAATAATAATAATAATAATAATAATACATGTATAATAACAATAATAAGTAGAATGTCGTCTGCTTCATTTCGGCTTTGCCCTTAAAGGGTTTACCTTCTAATAAATCAATTCATAACTTCTAATTGGAATCATTTTTCCTATGCAAACGGCATTCGAACCTAATTGTCGTTGACGAGGCGTTCTTTCCTCCTTGTGTATCCCCTGCTATTTCCTCCTTTAGTCGGGGTTCTCAATTCCTGTATCTTGGGAAAAAAAAAACCAAAAAAAAAACAAAAAAAAAACAAAAAAAAAAAACGTAAACCTACAATCGAAAAGATATATGGCTGGGATTTTTTATATATAAAGCTTGGATATTTATTTATACAAAACCGCTGTATTGCAATGTGAAAGTAATTGCATTTTGCGAGTTTGTTTCTGTTGCACGCGACACGCCTACTGGTCCTCCTTTTCATGCCTACCAGATATTATTAAATTATCTCAAACAGTATAACGGCCTGCACAATATTTCGTCTTCAGGGATGATAACTACATAACGAATTGCATTTTGCGAGTTTGTTTCTCTTGCACACAACACGCCTACTGGTTCTCTTCTACATTCCTACTAAATATTATTGAAATATGTCTAAGGGTATCAAAGTTATGGAGCGCACAGGGATGCATCTACGGACGGACAGACGGATGGACGGACGGACGCCACGCTGATCGCTATATCCCCCGAACCTATCGGTCGGTGGATAAAAAAGATAAACCAAAAGGTAAAGCTCGGACGACGCCCGACGCCCGCCCGTACATCGCTATTTAAAAGGACGGATTTTTTTTATAAACCCGTCCAAAAACCCACTAGCGCGAGCGCCCGAAAATTGGTAAAATCTGGTAAAATTTAAAATGTGTCATTCAAAATGGTGTCATAAAATTTGCAATCAAGCGGCCATATTGGACGAAAAATCGAACTGCAAACGGTAGAAGGTTTATTTGAAATGCAGTTTGCGTGCGAAATTTGAAATTGATGTCAGACATGAAAAATGCGGAAAACAAGTGATGGCACTAATGACATCATGTTTGCATTCTGCTTTATATGTTGAGCTTTTTTTTTTCTTTCTTTTATATGATTTTTTTAACTGAAGGTTTTGTATACTTAGAATTCGTTAAGTATAACTGGGCCTTCATAGAAATGTGCAAGTTTTCGCAAAATGCTATGTATGCATATCAGCTATACAGTTGTTTTATATAGACAGGCTTTCTTCTTCTTTCGAAATAAATCCCGATGCTAAGGTTAGCAAAATTGAGTACTTGAGTTCATACTACTTCGGACTTTCCTACATGAGACTGATATTCAGAATTACACACACAAACCTGTTTTAACCTTAAAGTGCTAATCACAACTGCAGTAGAATTTCGTAATTTTCAAAGAAAATAAGGTTTGCCACTTCATATGAATATTCTGCATCTGTCTTATTTTCTCTGACCAATAATAAAATCAAAGCACTGAGAGTGCTGATGGTGGCGGTTTCCTTAATTTCTATAAGCCTCTAGACTACATATCATCTGTACTTTCATTTTGTTCAATATTTCTTGATATGTAACTAAAGCAATGCCATTTTCGATACACCATGTGTGCATTCTGCCCAATTCAGAGTAACTAGTTTCAGTATCATGAATATTTGATCCACATCACTGTGGTTCTGAACCCCTTTTAACCACATTTTTATTTAATTTCCCTGTACTGTGTACAGTAACATTATTTATAATCAGATAACACAGTTTGTTTTTTTTTGTTTTTTTTTGTTTTTTATTTTTCAAGTATGAAATACTTACATGTTACTTATTTCTTAAAGGACTGAAAGGGTTGTAAGTTGTGGGTATTCATTACAACTACCCTATCAATAACTTTCAAATAAGTACCAACAACATATGTTTTGTGTAGAAATTATAATTAAAAAGATAATCTGGATAATCATCTAGAGTGCTTAAATGTACATAGTTCTGGCCTTTTACCGTTTACCGTCTGTTATTCCATCCATTTGAGGAGTCATTATGTCCATTCTATTATATATATATATATTGTATCTAGAAACAAACAAGAGCTCTACAAGCGGAGGCATCATACGCCCTTGGCAAGTAATAAGATGTAGCACATATGCGGACTACTGTGCAATTCTGTGCTCCAGACCTGTGTAAATTTGTAAGTGGAGTTAGCTGGAAACCAAAAAATTACCAAAAATTTCAAAGGGACATAATGCTGCTACTATTTGTTGGACTGTAATTTTGGAATAATATGTGCTGCTTCACATCATGGTCAAACTACAAATCAAGTTTCAGCTTGATTGGATGTAAACTATATGAGGAGTTAGCCGGGAACAGAAGATTAACAGAATTTTAAAGGGGCATAACTCTGCTAATATTTGGTGTACTGTAACCTCCTAATAATATGCGCTGCTCCACACCACGGTCTAACAATAAATCGCTTTTCAGCATGATTGGATGTAAACTATAGAAGGAGTTAGCCAGAAATGCAAAGTTTATGGAAATTTTTAATGGGGCATAACTCTGGTAATATTTGATGTTTGGTAACCTCAAAATAATATGTGCTGCTCCACATTATATTCTTATTATAAATCGAGTTTAAGCTCAGTGTAAGTATTTACAAAGTTTCAGTTTGATCAGGTGTAAACTATAGGAGTTAGCCAGAAACGAAAAAATTACAGAATTTTCAAAGGGGCATAGCTCTGCTAATATATGGTGGACTGTAACCTCAAAATAATATGCCCTGCTCCACTTCATGGTGTAACTATAAATCAAGTTTCAGCTTGATCCAATATAAACTGTAGTAGGAATAAGCCGGAAACAAAACAATTACAGAAATTTTCATAGGATATAACTGCCAATATTTGGTGGACTGTAACCTTGAAATAATTTGCGCTGCTCCACATCATGTTTTCACTATAAATCAAGTTTAAGCGCGATCAAATGTAAACTGTAGGAGGAGTTAGCTGGGGAAGTGAAAAATTTACTGAAAATTTCAAAGGAAAATAACTCTGCTGATATTTGGTGGACTGTAACCTCGAATATATATGAGCTGCTCGATATCATGGTCTAACTATAAATCAAGTTTCAGCTTGATCCGATGTAAACTGTAGGAGGAGTTGGCCAGAAACATAAAGTTTACAGAAAATATTCCAAGGGACATAACTCTGTTAATATTTGGTGGAGTGTGGCCTCAAAACAATATGCGCTGCTTCACATCATGGTCTACCTATAAATCAAACTTCAGCTTGATCGGATGTAAACTGTAGGAGAAGCTAACAAGAAACTAAAAAATTTAGCGAAATTTTCAAAGGGTCATTATTCTGCCAATATTTGATGGACTGTAACCTCGAACAAATATGCACTGTTCCACATCATGGTCCAACTGTAAATCAAGTTTCAGCTTGATCCGATGTAAACTGTAGGAGGATTTAGTCAGAAACGAAAAGTTTACTGAAATTTTCAAAGGCACATATCTCTGCTAATATTAGGTGGACTGTAACCTTGAAATAATATGCACTGTTCCACATCATGGTCTAAGTAAAAATCAAGTTTCAGCTTGATTGGATGTAAACTGTAGGAGGAGTTAGCTGGAAACAAAAGACTTACAGGAATTTTCAAAGGGGCATAACCCTGTTAGTATTTGGTGGACTGTAACCCCGAAACATTATGTGCTGCTCCACACCATGGTCAGTTTATAAACCAAGATTCAGCCTGATGGGATGTAAACTGTAGAAGGAGTTAGCTGGAAACAAAAAAGTTAATGGCTTCAGACCGTATCACCTAATACGCCCTGTTTGAAAAACGAGTATAATAAAAACAGTAGTGAGCTTAAAGATGTTCAGATGCATCCCCTAATTTCAGAATATTTCAAATTACGGTAAAGATATTGGCAAAATGAAAATTATGTTGAAAACCCCATTTAGAGATTCCTGAATGTTCAAAGTCTTAGTAACTGGTATTGCTATTAATACTTTGTAAAAAAGCTATCCCACAATACACTATCCTATGATGTCACTGATTCTTTTAGATTTTAAATCCTCATCATTTTATTCCAGACTGCTAATTTTAATTAAAAAAAAAAGTAAGTATTCTATTACTATTGATATTAAGACTTAAAATTTCAAGCTAGATTTTTTTTTTTTTAAATTAAGAAAACTAATATAATTAAATTCCAAAAACTTTTTTTTTTAAATATGAAAAATGCAAGATACAGGTTACTATGTTGGAAAAAAAAATTACCAAGAACAAATTTATTTTTGATAATTACATTCCAAAGTTCATTACAAAATACTTATAAAACTTCAGTAAAATAACTTCAGACAATGGAATTTAAATTTTAGTTTGACATAAATTTGATTTCTCAAAATTAAATTGTATCAAACTAAATATGAAAATGTATAAGCACTGCACCCTAACAAAAAGGGAAGAGACCTTTTCTCTCTGTATACATTCTTTGAATATTTTCAAATTAAATTTTTTTAAAAGATTTTTGAAAAAAATTTCATAAGAACCACTGTTGTAAGTACATGTATTTGGAATATTTTCAAATTAAAGTTTTTAAAACATTTTTTTTTAAATTTTTCATAAAAACCAATGATGTAAGTATTTGGAATATTTCAGTAAGGTTTTCACCATTTGACTCGCTAGCACACATACAACCAAAAGTGAAATAAGAGGATGTGTCTGCTTTAATCTATGAAAAATATTTGTGGTTAAAATACGGTTTCACAAAATCCAAAATCAAGCTTCGAATTCAACTGTGATTTTTGTTTGTCTCAGCTCTCTGCACTCTTCATATATAAACAAGAGGACCATGGTGGTCATTAACGCTCACCTGTGCCTAAAAGGTCACTCAGTGTCTACAATATTCATTAATCTGGAGGATATAACTCCAAAATATCCATGTCCTCCACTTCTGCAAGTTTAAGGAAGATCCAATTTTAACTGATGAAGCTATGCAGCAAACAAGTTTCTACTACCAAATACTGTCAGGGGAGATAACAAAAAAACAAAAACAAAAAAAAAAAAAAAAAAAAAAAAAACAAAAAAAAAAAAAACACCATCCAGAGTTGTGGTCCTTACATGCAAAACACCTTTTTAACCTCATGTACAATTCTACCAAGTATCATCAATGTATCTTCCATGGCGCTTAAGTTATGACAATCGCATGGTTTCCACTGACAAATACTGTCAGGGGAGTGAACTCAAAAACTGCAGTATTCTAAGTTACAGTTTTTGTATACGACTAACCTTCTTACCTCCTGTTCAATCCTACCAAGTACTATCAATATATTTCAAAGGGTGTTGGACTTACAAGGTTTCTATTACCAAATACTGACAGGGGAGATACCTTGTCTTGTACAATTCTCCTTAATATCATCGATATATCTGAAATGGTGTTGAAGTTATGGCAATCATAAGGTTTCCATTACCAAATACTGTCAGGGGAGATAACTAAAAACTGTGGCATCTAGAGTTGTGATTCTTTTGTGTGCCATGCTTTCTCAACCTTATGTACAATCCTACCAAGTATCATCAATGCATCTGAAAAGATGTTGGAATTACCAAGATCACAAAGTTTCTATTAGGGGAGATGATTCTAAACCACAGCACCTGGAGTTGTAGTTTAAGCAACACATCTTCTCAACCTCATGTACAATCCTACTGAGTTCAATCAATATATCTGAAAGGGTGTTGGTTATCAAATGCACAAGGTTTCTTTTACTAAATACTGTCAAGGCAGATGACTAAATAACTGTGGGACCTAGAGTTGTAGTTCTTGTATGTGCCACACCTCAATTCTTTCAAAAGATATGTTCTGGGAACTCAATGAAAGCATGCTACCAGGACGTTTCTAGAAGTCCTAGTTAGTACCCACAATATATGTTTACTAGGGGAAATAAGAAAATATGTACCTAAGCACTCCTTTCATCTGGAGCATTGAAATGTAGACATTTCTTGTCTGATTCTCTTGATGTTAATACATTTTCAGATTTTTTTTTTATCCATTTCAAAAGGTACAAATTATCTGACCAGCAAGAGAAACTGGGCCTAACTCAAAACCATATTATTTAAGTAGTTGTGGTCATGATACACTCAAATTACACAAACCTTATTCCAAACTCATAAATCTGTAAAATAATGATGAATCAGAATGTTCAGACCAACAGACATGGACCCCAGAATAAAGGGTATAATCAGGCATCCATGGACAGTAAGCCTTACTTGGTAAGCAAGCTTTGCCCACCATGCCTGAACAAAAGACATGTAGGTAGAAGTGTTATGTCCGGGATTTTGGGAGTCTACTTATGAAATCAGTAAAAAAAGTAACCATTTCTTCAAATCAGAATATTTTCTGACTAATTTTTATGAGACAACTAATCTATCTATATTCCTTGCATTCATTACTGTTTTTGCCTGGCAAGAAATAGAAACAAAATACTGGGCCTATTTACACGCACACGCACACGCACACGCACACGCACACACACACACACACATCGGATAACTTAAGCATGTGTCATAAATTAATGTATTCATTTCTTGAAAAGCTTAAATTATTGGGAATATTCACCAGATAATCTATTTATCTGAGGATTCTTGGTACTAATTCATTTAATAATGTAACTCTTATATAACTGGCAAGAAATAAGAACAAATACTTGTTTGCTTTAAAAAGTTACAACGTGTATCTTAATAAATATGCTAAAATCTGATGACAAAATACAGCTGTATTGCGTTATGCATATTCTGGTATATTTCCACAAGACAAACAATCAATTTGAGGATTTCTTGTGTTCATTTCAATTTGGAGAGTTAAACTCTGTACAAATATGAACAAATAAAAATCAAAATATAGCCTTACTCTTAAAAATGTACACTTAATATAGCTCAAACAAGTGGACAGGGTCACTTATACTGATATATCTGGACAAAATATTACAAATTGAGTCATAATCACTTATAAGTTATCGATTTTAAAGTTAACACATTATTTATTTTTACTTCGATTGCACAGAAAGCTCAGCAATCTTATGCTCTTGTTCTATTAGACATGGATGTTGGTGTTTCGTGAATGTGTGTTAGAGGAACCCAGATTACACAGGGAAAACCATCGACCAGCGCTACCCCACCCTGTTTTATGCCTGATCCTGGTGCCTCATAAATCCAATGTCGGCTGCAGTGAGTTATTCACATTGGGCACCATTAAAGGAAACTAAGGAGGGAAAGTGTGTTGGATGCAGGACTGAAACCTGTGACCTCTAGCTTGCAAGTGCTCTATCCAACTGAGCTAACCAGATGGCTGTACCCCCAATCACCACACCAGGATTTTTTGATGCCTGAATAAGATTAATGTGTGTGTGTGATGATTTTTTTTTTTTTTTTGATTTGGGTTTTATGTCTCTTTCAAGAATATTTCACATATCGAGCCGATCGTTCATCAAAGGTGGGCGAAAACCGGAGTACCCGGGGGAAAACCACCTGACCATCCGTAAGCAGAACACGGCTTTCCCACATGTGACGTGACCCGAGCGAGACTCGAACCACAGCGGTGAGAAATGAGTGATAAAATAAAATCCCCTTATAAACACAAATGATCTTCGGGGTATATATAACGATAACAACTCCAAACATTCCATATAAAATGCCATTTCTCTGTTTTTTCATGGGCGGTATCAATTAGATTTTGAGGGTCCCAGATTTTGTTTTGTACTTTTAAAGCTCATAAATTTTTCCTGATAACTGAGAATTAGAATGTGGGTCAACAATATTTCAGTCATTAACGATATTGCCACCAGATTTGTGGGACTTTTACCCAACCTGATCACATGATGAACTCAGGCCCTGCTTAAGCAGGTCTGCCTTGGAGGCTACAGGCAGCCCATCTACTTCGCGGGCCCCAATGGGCGGGGGCCGTGGTTCCTGGAACCTCGGTAATAGGCATCTCACTGACGATACACTAACCGTTGGCCTCCTGAAACGCATTTTACTGCTTCAGGAATTTTGCTGGAGATCTTGAAACTTTTCTGCTTTTCGGACTTTATTTTTAGCGAGCCTATACATGAACTACAAAAAATCTTCGAGAAAATATAATTTCTATCGAAGAAAATTATTCCTATGGCGGAAATCAGTGTGATTGGGTCGGACTTGATTCACAGTTTTCTTAGTATCCAGTATATCTGGAAGGCACAAAGTGACAGGCACAGTGGCCTGGTGGCCGCAGGAAAGTAATACCGCAAAAATGTAAATAAAACGTTATTTTTATTTATTTTTATTTTGTTTTTATTTATTTATTTTGTCAAAAAATATTTATAAATAATTTTCATAAAAACATATATTAAAGCGAACGTTTAGGAAAAACGTGCTGCTAAATACATATGTAACCGCACTCTCGGACCCATCAATACCCGTATTGATGGGTCCGAGCCGCACTGTACTTTACTTTTTCGAAAATATTCATGCGAAGTGATTTCGGCCGAAACTGTTTATGGTGAATAGCCTAAAAAAACTGCTATACCTTTCTTTGATACGCTTTCGGAGACTTTCGGAGAATTTTTTGCATCAATTTTCAAATTCTCTGCCTCAGAAGGTTCTGGAGGCTGAATCAAGTTCCACCGTTTGTTTATTTTGACTGGTTCCCTCACCCTATAGCTCAATACTTCGCATATAGAACACAGGAAACCAGTTAATTGTTTATTCTGTTTATATTCGTCCGCCGAGATTGCGCTCAACATCATTAAATTATTATTTCTTCAAAAGTTTGAAGTTTTCTTTGTTTTGTATATTCGGTCGCTCTTTATAATTATCAGAGTGTAGAAGGCTTACATGTTTGAATGCAGAATTAAGCGACATCAGCGTCAGTATGGAACTACTTTTTAGGAAGTTATTAGGTTTGCAATTTTGAGAAGACGGATTGTAGAAATTCCGTATAGTAAATTTGGCGGCGGTAAACCGCCACCAAAAACGGATGTCGTCTGCTACAATTTTGCTTAGCGCTGTAATGGTACAAGTATAAAGTAATTAACTCTTTGAAGAGGTTGTTTCAGAGCCCTTAAGTCGACAAGGCATAAATTTACTCGCATTAAGCAAGCACATGTTAAGACATTTACTCACTCTGTGGTGTTTGTTTAACACTGTATATGGAAAATACGAAATATCTGAGCAGAATTGAATTCACGAGATTATTGTTTTCTTTGTAAGTTTCTTTTCTTATCTTTACCGTGTTATCTTCACCGTGTTATCTTTCTTATCTTCACCGTGTTACTTAGAGGCTACAATGAGTATTCAGGTATCTCACTTCTGATTTGCCAGTGTTTACATATTTCTGCATAAATCTTTTCTGTCATAGTAAAGAACAATTATTTCTGCATAATTTGAAGATTTTTAGGAGATCCTGTCAAGGAGCAAGGACATGACATCGATTGAAATGAATAAGTGGTCTGAATCAATATTTCCTTATAAGCAGCTTCCCTCTTGGACAATGGACTTTGGTCATTCATAAATTCATTTTATGCATTCAAACGCGTCACAGTGTAAGGTAGCAAATCTATACCAAGGAAAAGATGTTTTTGTCATTAACGTTTCTCATCTGGTAGAATGCACTGAGTTTCTATGGGCCGTTTAATTACAATTTGCTTTTCAATAAACGGTTTTAGGAGATTTCGTCAGCATTTTGCACAAATACGCAAGCCAAGCAACAAATTTCCGAAAATTCCAGTTGAAAATGTCCAACGTCAATTGAAATATAGACTTCTTAAAGGGAGATAATTTGAATCACCGGTAGAAATTCAAAAGGTTTGACGCCGTTTGATGGGGATTTCAGATTAAATAATGATGTGGTTCTGCCTTTAGGCATTCGTGCAAGACCATTGTGAAATGCAAAATGCCATTTACATGAAGCGAACTGGAAATTCTGTATTTGTTTCTTTTTTTTTCAATTAAGTGCCCATAACTCAACAATTTATGACTGCAGTAGAATTAGCTTTTGTGTTTTGCAAAGCTAGATGAAAAATTACCCATGTAAACATTTTAACGAAAATATTTCACAGGAGCACAAAAGTAAAAACTATACTCGTACATTTTGTTTGAATATATAAAAGTAAAAACTATACTTGTACATTTTGTTGCCTCTGAATAGAAAATATTTAATCTGTCCGTCAAACATACACTGTCAATACAGTGTTGACTAAGTCGTGGCTCTAGATAAGTCATTTTTAAACTAAAAGTATTTGACACTTTGCTCATTTCACCTCAAAAACATGTTGTGGGTTAGAAACGCTCTGTGTGGCGCGTCTAATTTTTACCTAGAACGTATGTTTTCTCTGTAATCGGATAAACACTGTTAGCTAATGCCGTTTAAAGATTTTAACATTTTATCAAGGGTGTCGCTGCCGCCGTTTTATGTAATGAGGTTCTAAACATTTCAAATCATTAAATAAAATCTTTCTAACAGAAAACAGTGTGGTGTTCGAGCTAAATCAGACTAGATCTAGGGAGGACAGTCGAACCAATGGCTGGACTTTAGAAATTTGTTATTGACAGTTCGAGCCACATCATAGCGTCAGCTCAGTAGGCAAATGGGGATACTTTTTGGGATGTCTTTTCGATCTTCTATGAAATAATGGTGTGCTAAGTGTACTCATTAGATTCTTATGAGTACATTTTTATGATCAACTAAAGAAATAAAAAAATCTAGAAAAACCCTAAGTAAATTTTCGTGAGCTAATGAAAGAATTTCCTAGGGACTCAAAAATGGGTTCGCATCAGCCAAGGTAAACGAGCCAACGGTGTTCGAGTCATTGAACTGTATTTACAAATACTGCTGCAATATTATTTGTTTAAGTTTTGTATATGTCATTAATCTTCATAAACTATTCAAAATGACAGCGGTCATAAAAGGTTTTTTTTTTTCATGAATATAGATAACTTTATTATGTTTCAACCAATTATGATGAAATTTGCATCAAAATGCATGATTTTCATTTCAAATAGTATCTTAACAAACATTGCTTTATACATGATGTTTTCGTCCAGAACCTCGGCCAGTAACTGTTTGTATACAACGTGTGTAGACAACGTGTATACGAGCTCTGCCACACATGCGCAGACTGACGGAACTGCAGGTGCATTTCGCTCTACTGTAATAGGAAAGGAGAAAAATCCAAAGCACATTTTTCCCCGACTGGGGGATCGAACCCGGTCCGCCGGATTCAAAGTCCTGCACTCTACCACGTCGCTATAAAAGCCGGCTTCTACCGCGAGGCAGTAGAAGTGTATCTTATACCTAAACTGTTACATTCTTCGGCCTATAACGAGACATTTGTATGCATTCATGCCAGTACAAATGTCGCGCAACCCAGCACTTGCTTCGCCCGTCAGGTTCCAAGGCTGCCATCCCACACTGGCCACCAAATGTAAGGAGAAAATATCCAAATCACATTTTTCCGCGACCGGGGATCGAACCCGGTCCCCCGGATTCGAAGTCCTGCATCGCTATAAAAGCCGCCGGCTTCTACCGCAAGGCAGTAGAAGTGTATCTAATTCCTAAAACTGTTACACTACATTTAGACATTAGGACGGTATGCGCTAAGCCCAGACGGTCTATGAGCGCAGCGCTTGAATGCAGTCTTGTTTAAGTACGCATAGTTAGTATATGCACTTCAAACTCAAGATGCGATTTGTGAGATGTAACCGGAAAATGTAGCCGTCATTTTTCAGAAGGGGGATCTTTTAATAGAAATTTATGTTCCTATCACTTGAATGTGTGTGCGTGGAGCGGGGGGTGGGGGTGGAGCTCGGAGGTGCGGGGAGTGGGCTGTTTTAAATGAAAATCATTTTCTTCTAGAGGGAGGGGGTAAATTCTTTCCTTCTAAAGAAGCACTCCACCCCACCCCACCCCTCACCCCTCCCCA
Source organism: Anodontia alba (assembly GCA_964016985.1). Lineage (NCBI taxonomy): Eukaryota > Metazoa > Mollusca > Bivalvia > Lucinida > Lucinidae > Anodontia > Anodontia alba. Next base: position 56,364,769 of record OZ024821.1, read on the forward strand.
CCACCGAGAAAGGAAGTAAATATTTCCATTTCTCTAAGGAGTTTCCATTCTTACCGAGTTTTCCGCGGATGCCTCTTCTATATGTGTTGTATTTTTCAGATTATATGAAATCTTTGGAAGTGCGGTCATTCCTGCAGCGAATACGACAGAATTTCTCAACTATAAAGCCAACTTCTCAGGATACGACCTCAGTATGGAACCGGGGATGGGGCGCAGCGGAGCGGTTCAGGGTGGCTTTCAGTTTCTGGCTCTTATAGTGACGCTGGTCATAGCCATCGTTGGAGGAGCCCTCACAGGTATACCACAAATTCCCGGCCCCTGAACACCGTATTAGGTTCAGAGATCCCGTCCCACGATCCCTTTGCCGCTCCCATCCCCTCCCCCCCCCCCCACTTCCCCTCTCCACCCGCCCAACCGGTCATTATATGTGGTAACTTTAGAGATTTCTGAATTAATGTATTTAAAAAAGATGAGGCTTGATAGTTCATGCAAAATGTCTCCAAAAGAGACAGCATTGCTGATTTAGCTTAACCTTATAGCTCTGAGGTTTGTAGCAGACGACATTCTAAAACTGATTTTATTTTTATTTATTTTTTTTTCCTGAGAAAATAAGCCTTGATATTTCATGCTCAGATGATTAACATGAAATTCAAGCAGAATTTTCTGATAAAAATTATCGTCTTCTGAAGTTGGCATAAGCGTTTTAAATGTTAAAGAGTTAAAGGTAATTGTGAAATGTATATGGGACGTAAGATGTGGTCTGTTTTGATAAAATCCATCGGAAAAATGTAGACTGTATAAAAGAAAATCATCACTGCAAGAATCTTATTTCGAAGAAAACAATTTTAGGCAGTATAGAAAGTACAATAATTTTGTCATCACTGAAAGAATCTCATTTCGAAAAAATTAAGGCGTATGCAAAAGAGTGCTTATGATATCCAGGAATAGCCACAATCAGAGATCATAGCACCAGTGACACCAAAATGCAAATAAACCATGACAGACAGTAGAGAGACCACAGAAAAACAAAACAGTCAGCTCCCTCGTCCCCAGCAAGGCTAAACGCAACAATTATACAAACAGTATAAACACGACAAAGTCCTATAGCGAGCAGCCACAAAGCAACCCAAAGAATCTGTCTGATATCAACAGGCTTTGTGGATCAGATCATGGCTTTCGCCACCTGCGTTTTTAAAAGGGTTTTTAAAAGCTAATATGAAATTAGGAGCCTAGGATCCAAAAACAAAAATCAAATAAATAAAATAAAAGACTTAGTTTGATTATTCAAGAATGGTACTGAAAACAACTGGAACACAAGTAAAAAAAATATTGTTTATGTGAATCATATATTAAAAACGTATAGTGTATGTGGGGACAGCGAAGGCCCTGACCTGACTGCGCGAATGCTGTTCGCTCATGATATTTTCGCTGAACCAGACTTATATAAACACTAACCGTTTGTCAACTTCAGGACTGTTGCTTAGGCTACCCTGTTTGGATAATGTTTACGGAGACGATATGTTTGATGATAGACAATTCTTCGAAGTCGAAGCTCAAGGCTTCCCTAGCAATGCTGTGTTTATTGAGGATGCGAACGAAACTGACAATGACACTAAAATGTAAGTAATAAGTAGTTACTGTTGAACAAATAAAATTTATAAAGAACACATAAAATAGTGAGCATCGGCGTCTCGGTTTAATTTAAACTCTTCATACAACAGCATTATAGTTTTCTTGGCTACATACGCTTCCCTAGCACAGGCTTAAGCGGAATTCGATTTTCCAAGAAAATAGAACGGGCTCTATCATCCCGAGAAAAATAAAAATATAACTATAATGAAGACGGCTGTCACAGTATACACTTTTCACCAAAGTAAGTGAAGTCAAATGTACATGTACACTGTGTGTGTGTGTGTGTGTGTATGTGTGTGTGTGTGTGTGTGTGTGTGTGTGTGTGTGTGTGTGTGTTTCTAATTAAAGACAGGATTGTAAAGAAGCTGTCGCCATTTTGAATGATTTGGATCTAAGCCAAGAGCCAGACTGTTTAAAATGGAGAGAGAGAGAGAGAGAGAGAGAGAGAGAGAGAGAGAGAGAGAGAGAGAGAGAGAGAGAGAGAGAGAGAGAGAGAGAGAGAGAGAGAGAGAGAGAGAGATTGTTTAACAGAACATCATTTACGACCAGAGGCGAGAAGCTGTGAAGCGATTAGTTACTACCAAGAACCGAAGAACCTATTCGGGGAAGATGAACACCATAGATACATATAACAAGCCACAACATTCGAATAACAGATGCGCTATGGACTACAAGTTCAAAACGGACTTGCATTATTCATCGTTAACAATCAAAACACCCGGAAAATACTGGCTCGCATTATACTTTCCTAAAGTGAGACCAGCAGAATGTTTCCCCAGGACGTACGCCGAATTACTATCACTGACGAAAAATTTGTGACATGTGAAGGCGGCGAGGGAGGTGGGGGGTGGTCCTGACCGTGCCTGGTAGTGGTCATTAAAAGACAGAGCTAATACATTAAGCCGAACATTTTGCAAGGTATATTTCAACACTTATCCTGTTGGTCCCGACCATAATAAAATATGCAAATAGCTTGGATCTGAATTAGACGCCGAGTAACTAGACAGCACATTCTCTTATCACGGTCTCCACAGTGAAAGTGTGTCATTTCCCCTTTACTTCATTCTATCTTTACAGGCAGATGTTGGGCAACGACAATTAGAAGACTGAAGCCGTCGAAAACAGTTTGGCATGATCTGGTTTAATACTCTTTGTTGTATTCGAACGGAAATGTGGGAAAGGACGTCTTATGCGAACAGTCGTCCTTAGTCAGACCACGCGTCTGATCAATGCTTTCTCTGTCACTGGATTGGTCTGCAGTATCTAGCATTCTATAAGTATAAGCGGGAAACGAAAGCCCAGATCTAAATCAGTCAGCGCATCTGCGCTTACTGATCTTGATCTGGGCTTCATTGCCCCGTTTAAGATTAAGGCCTTTTTCACTCTGTCGTGGGTTACCACTGGAAACAGTTTGCAGTGATGACAGGACGTTTTCCTAACGTAGATTTTGAAACACATTTTTTGGAGGTATTAGATTTTGAGATGTATCTGTATATATTTATGTTGTTAAAAAGGTTTTTGAGAATGGCACAGGTACTTTACCGATTTATGTCAGATGTCCGACAAATAGACTTTTGTCTGCGCTGTTTGCCATTAAACTACTACGAAATCATTGTAAGCTACCATAGCACCCTTTCAATAATACATGGAGCCTTTTAACTTTGAAGAATCGCTGCCCGCTCAAAAAACATACATCGACGAATAAAGAGCTGCGCACATATACGGGGTGCTCTGGGCACATGGCATATTTGCGTGTGACGTCTATACCTCTTATTCATGCAATGGATCAGTTATATAAATCATGTCGTAATATTGTTCATATCCACATAGGACACGACCCGTAATAAAACGACGTTGAAAGGCTGTTTTCGAACAATGCCCTATATGTGATGCCTTGTGAGTTCGTCTATCCGTCGGTATGTCTGTGATAGCGCTTAAACCGTTGGGAATATAATGTTTGGCATACTGACGGATCTAATCAATACGTTTGCCGAATGCCTTTTTTCATCGACTAAGACAACACCGAAGCAAAAACTATGGTATATGGAAATCGCCGTATGATAAAATTTATACATACATTAATATTGACAAGATAAATATTGATAAAGGAATTAATTGCCAAATGCCACTTTTTCTCGACCGAGGCCAAAATGTGAAGTTAGCGAAATACGCATAACTCCTGAAACCTTAGGAATACTTTGATACATTTTTCGTACACAGATTTAGTAGTCATAGGCTGCTTTTACAAACACTTTATTGTTGAGCTCTATGTAATGGAAAAAAAATATAGTGAGAACGCTGCAGTGATACAACCAAGGCCTCTCTCATTACCGTGCTGCTGGGGTTCCCTTTTATATTTATACTTTCTAGGTAATTTTAATACTAGTATTAATTTTTAATACTAGTATTAATATTAGTAATTTTTAACACACGATTCGAAAACTTCATTGATAAAAGAAAAAAGGGTTAACGGGTCTAAAACTCTTTGGCGACGTCCTGTGTTCACCTTTAAATAAAGGGATTATTAAGCCTGTTTTCCACACTTGATTGTGTTGGAGTTTAACGACACGTCAGCCTTGTGGTTCATTTTGTGTCGTCTCCCAGAGAAAGAGAGAAAAGAGATAGAAGAAATAGTAGAGGAGATGAAAGAGAGGGACAGGGGAGAAAGAGGAAAATGAATGAAAGTGAAGAAACAGAAGAAATTAAAACATTCCCCCTCTACTCTTACCTGCTGCAAGGATAGCAGACTTTCCGGTGCATATTGGAATTCATATCCGACTGAGCTACCGAGGCCCTCTTCCAGGTGTATCCATTCGCCTTAAAAAGAACACATTTTGGGTAATGTGCACGTGCATAGTCTGGTCTGGACATGCGCAGTTGACATATGGCTTTAACACGGCTAATAAACGTATATTTTGTACCAATATTTTTGTATGCTTCCTATGCAGTAAAATATGTGAAAATATTTACAAGGTTCTATTAACCCATAAAGAACTACGTACACCGTTTATTTTTTGTATTTTATTTTATTCATTCATCTATTTTTTTATTATTATTTTTTTCCAGAAAATGTTCACGAATAAAACATATTATAAGAAAATAGAATGTCGTCTGCAATGATTTGTGAATAGTGCATGTTACAGACTGATACCCTTATTATTTGCAATACCTCTCAGGAGATGACAAATATAGGCGTGGCCTACGCAAAGAATTGTGCATACATAAGTATGCATAAACAAAGCATGTCAAAATAGTCCCATCAACTGAAAATATTTTATAACTGAAAACAAAATTATTGTACTTACTGCGTGAATGGAATGACCTTTTGAACTCATTTGCCACACACTAGCCGTGGGTCTTTTACTAGTCAACACTGTTTTTCATCAATTTCCATTTATTTGATGGAAGGTTGGTGGTAGTCCTGTACTTTCAGCTGGTGGGGAAAGGTGGGTGGTGGGGGTGAGGGCATTTTAGTATTTGTCTGTTTCTGTACTACTATTCTCTTTTCCCTCATACTTCTCTGTTTCTTACTTATCTCCCATTTGCTAACTCCTCTCCCTTTCTTTGGGATACGACACGTCTTGAAGAATAAAACGAAACAAAACAAACAAAAAAAGCAAAGACGTGCTTGGGGTGCGCAGAATAAGACATGTATGGGAAAGTGTTCGAAGGAGTTGCATAACTCTTGTTATTGCAGCTGCAGGCACTATCATAAACTATTTCTTTCTTTTTTTTGTCAGAGAAATAAGCCAATAAGCCTTGACTATTTGTTGTTTTTTTTTGTTTTTTCAAGAAAATATTTAAGAATGTCATCTGGAACCGTTCTGAATAGTGCGTTTGCACTTGAACTGGCTGTACTTGCAATAGATCTGACACACACACACAAAAAAACAAAAAAAAACAACAACAAAAAAAAAAAAAACAAAAAAAAAAACAAGACACCTACAGGAATACTAAATCTAACAGGCTAAATCATGGTTCCACAAATATATACTCGGAAAAACAATTTAAGGGCCACATAGTGCAAATTTCCATATATACAAACTTTGGCCGGGTGTATGGGCAAAACCACAGAAGATATCAAAATATCGTTGAATATTTCTTTAAAAGGAAGTACTAAATGAGTGTTTCCAATAAACATTTTTGAAATAAAAATTTTCATTTTAAAATTTGCAAAAAAACTACTTTTTACCCCAAAATCAAAAGTTTACATTTTCGCGTCAAAAGTGATGTCTGGGCTCCCAACCTGTGAAAACCTCATAGAGAAAGCCTTATTTGTTATCAAGAAACGCACATTTTGCTAGAGGTACCCTCTTCAGATTATTCGTTGTCTATGGGGAACTTTCGAGGCATTTTTAGCCTCTCAAAGGGTTGGTCTCTTTTTCTGGCCGTATCTGTGTGCTTTTTACTGGAATGAAGGTTGAGTTTGCATGTCTTTGTGTGTGACAGGGTATTGTTTTCATTAAACAAAGAATTTTTCCGGTATTATGAAAAAACTTCATTTTGGGGGTAAAAAATCGTTTTTTGGAAATTCCCGTTTTTCGTAGAATCTTTTGTTTTTCTGGCGTTGTTGGTGCCATTGACACTTTTGTAGCTGAACATGTTGCGAACATGTTGAGCTGATTGAAATAGGGCTGAGACTTCCAGTTTTGTCCATGAAATAATTATAAAACTTGAGGGTTGCATTTTAGTGATAATGAAACGGGAAATAAAACTGGTGGCCCTAAAATTATTTTGTGGAGTATAGTTCCGTAAAATCAGTTTCGAAGGTCTTTCCTGGGTTTATATGTCAGATTTAATAATATATTTTAGATTATTATGCAATAGATATAGGCATACTTGTAGGTCAAATTGATTTCTTTCACCACAAATCATCTGGAGTAATTTGCCTTTATATTTGATCAGGACTACAAATTACCCTTGCACCGATCCATATCTTGCAACAAATCTGATTCAGTCCCTTTAACAACTGGAAAGCATCATAGTGTAACGAAATTGTAGGATACAGAGTTTATTTACCTGTACCAGACTATCTATCTATCTATCTGTCTATCTGTCTGTCTGTCTGTCTGTCTGTCTGCCTGTCTGCCTGCCTGCCTTGTCTGTCTGTCTGTCTGTCTGTCTATCTATCTATCTCTCTATCTATCTATCTCTCTATCTATCTATCTATCTATCTATCTATCTATCTACATACCTACCTATTTCCCTATCAACCTGCATACCCTTTTCTCTATTGATTCATTCTTTCTCTGTCTACCATCCCTTGTATATTATATTGCTTTACTTATGGAGAAAGTAAGGAATTTGTTATTTGTATTGGTTGGAAGATTTAATGCTTCAAAAACTTTAATACTATTTTTTGGGAAATAACATTATACGGTCCGTTGTAACTCGCGTCTGCACATCTCGTGATGACCTTGTTTTGCAGCATCCTGTTACCGCTGAAAACGCATGACTATAATTTCAATATTCTGCGCGTGGCTTTAGTTATTTACATTTTGTATATACGCGCATAGCCGACCTGAACTCTCTCTCATTTGATGTAGATATCTGCCTATCTTATTTTAGGAATTAAAACTCTTATATATTCTGACTCATAAAAGTTCTCAATAATAAAATTAATTGAATAATCATATCAAGGTTTTTATCTAATTTATTTAAGACTTGGAGCAAGCCATCCTTTGAGGCCTAGACTGACACTAGCCTGATCTCTGCCGTCCGAGGCAGATTCTTCACTATTCGACTTAGGTCCTTAGGTCCTATATACGCATACCAGGCAAAAAGAATTAACCATATCGGCATTTCTTTCTGTATGTGACACTTGTATATAATTATATTGCTTTAGTTATTATGGAGTAAGTAAGGAATCTGTTATTTGGCGACGGTTTCGGCTTTTACATTCCACTTGGGAAGGTTACTGAATTTCCGAAATTCGGTATATTTATCCAGTCAAAATACAATTTATACCAAAAATGCCGTTTACGTCATTACCAAGACCTCGTGGCGATTGCTTTCGTTCCTGTCTTGTCGCTTCTTCCGGTTTTTATCTAATATATACTGACTTGGAGCAAGCCATCCTTTGAGGCCTAGACTGACACTAGCCGTGTCTAGACCGCGGCCGTCCGAGGCAGATTCTTGTCCCATTTATACACAATTAGAATTTAGGGCCTAATCCAGCCGGACGCATACCAGGCAAAAAGTATTAACCATATCGGCATTCTTTCTGTATGTGACACTTGTATATTGCTTAGTTATGGAGTAAGTAAGGAATGTTATTTGTATTAGCTGGTAGATTTAATGCTCCAAAATGTATATCGGGAGCTTTATTAACACTTGTATGGGAGAGTTTAGCTTGCTTATGCTCGTGTTGGAAAATAACATTATACGGCACGACTCCCATGTTTACTTCGGGTCGCCGTCGCGGTTTTGGCTTTTACGTTTCAGTTACTGAATTACTGGTTAGGTTACTGAATTTCTGAAATTCGGTATATTTATCCAATCAAAATACATTTTATACCAAAACTGCCGTTTACGCCATTACCAAGTCCTCGTGGCGATTGCTTTCGTTTCTGTCTTGTCGCTTCTTCCTTGCAGAACCATTTTTCAGTCAGTGCTTTACGATCATATCATTACCAACTTTGACCTGAAAAAAAGTAAGCGATGTCGCGATTTTTCCGGTAGGTCGAGAAAATGAATATACAGCGACGGAATATTTATTGGGATTTTTGTTCTTTCTGTAAATTACTTCTGAATTTTTAGTCCTTTGTAACTCGCGCCTTTTGAATTCTGAATTTTTAGTCCGTTGTAACTCGCGTCTGCACATTTACGGAGTATTTTGCATTATCTTCTAAAGTCGTGATGGCCTAGTTTAGCAGCACCTTGTTGCCGCTGAAAACGCATGACTCTAAGTTCAATATTCTGCACTGGTTTTAGTTATTTACAATTTGTATATACGCGGCATAAAGGTGACTGAACTCTCTCTCTCTCGTTTGATGTAGATGTCTGCCTATCTTAACATATTTTAGGAATTAAAATTACCTCATATATTCTGACTCATAAAAGTTCTCCTCTACAATAAAATGAATAATCATATCAGCTGTTCACTGTTTATTGTTTTCCTGCACTTATGCTAAGGTTTTTATCTAATTTATCTAAGACATCCTTTGAGGCCTATACTGACACTAGCCTGACCTCGGATGTCCGAGGCAGATTCTTGTCGCTTATGTCTTCGATGCAAGTCCCTTTTATATACTGTTCAACTACTGCCTAATCCAGCCGGACGCATACCAGGCAAAAAGAATTAACAATATTGGCATTCTTTCTGTTTGTGACCCTTGTATATTGCTTTTAGCTATGGAGTAAGTAAGTTTGTTATCTGTATTGGGTGGGATTGGTCTCGCACCCTGTCAAAATGGGTATTCGGTGTATACGCGCACAGTCTTCAGTACAATAGCGGACAGATATGCTGAGATCAGCCTGTCCGCTGATCATTCTTTTGCTGCTCGAGTACAGAGCCTTTGGATACCGATGTGTAGCAAAGACCTTTGTCAGCCTATGCGGTTTCGCCGGCTGAGCTTTACTCACAGTTCACATACATGTATGCCCCGATTGCGTAGCTAATTTATAATGGAATCACACCATTTTACGGGTTTCTGCAGTCTATGCCTTATTTTGTATATATGTATATCGTATTTACAGTATACAGCAAATATACATATATATATATTTATCATATGACGTCGCTGTTATTCAGTGGATAACGTCATGTTATAAAAATCGTATAACCACACGTTATATAACACTTTGGCGGGAACAAGTAACGTCATGACGACGTCCATGTCAACCATGCATTTTCTGTTGAACAATTGTCAACTTAAAAGGCAATAAAATCCAATTCAAAAGGGTCATATGATAAACAGAATCTTACACTCGTGGTCATTTAATATGAAATTTATGAAACTCGCCGAAGGCTCGTTTCATAAATTTCATATAAAATGACCACTCGTGTAAGATCCTCTATATACATATATACAAAATAAGGTATTTGGTAATACAGTATTAAGAGACACCATGTTATATAATGTACCGGTAATGTGCTTTGAAATAATCATAATAATACAGCATCTGCACATTTTATCTTTTTATTATATACAAGGTAATGGAATATAGAGAATTATTAATGAAATAAAATGCATATTTCGAAAAAGTTATATTTTCACTAGTGAAAAAACCTCTGAGCAGTGAAAAATATATAGAGGATATTTATTCTTTTGCTGTGAATACCATAAATATTGTCATCGAGTGAAATGAAAACATCAGTATTTTCACGAGTGCGAAGCACGAATGAAAATTTTGAATGTTTTCATTACACGAGATGAAAATTTTTATGGTATAAACTGAAAAAGAGTAAATTTTCTTTTTATTTTATTGTTCACACGTCAATGCGCGTTTCTGACGTCATGTAACGTCACCAAACAAAACATGAACGTCATGGCGTCGACGCTCAGTGCTTAACATGTGAACCGCTGGAGAGACAAAAAACAAAGTTTCGGCGAATCAAAATCATTTTGATACCATAATGTTCCTTACATTCTAACTAAGAAAATGCATAGTTTAGTTCAGAAACAAAGAAGTTAGAGGTGTTCAAAAATCTGAAGTGGAGGTAACATCCACTTCTGAAACAGTGAAGAAAACCGAAGTCGTCCAAAGCGAAGAGTGAAAATATAAATCGTATCATTCACTATAGTGAAATGATACGATATCAATTCACTAGTGATTGATACCACTTTTATTTTCATCAGATATACACTGATTTCACCGCTGACAATAAAATAAAAGATCTGGAACTACTTTTTTTCTTATTTACATTAATGGTCATTATGCACGAGTGAAAATTTGAATGTTTTCATTACACGAGATGAAAATTTTTATGGTATTCACTGAAAAAGAGTAAATTTACTTTTTATTTTATTGTTTACACGCCAATGCGCGTTTCTGACGTCTTAACTAAGTCACCAAACAAAACATAAACGTCATGGCGGCGTCGACGCTCAGTGCTTAACATGTAAAACGCTGGAGAAAACAAAAAAAAAAAAAAAAAAAAAAAAAAAAAAAGTTTCGGCAAATCAAAATAATTTTGATACCAACATGTTCCTTACATTCTAATGTTATGCGTTCTTATATGTCACCGCCAAGGGACAAAACTGCGTGTCAGACTTCCCCTTGCAAGATTTGCATCTCATCGAGTGAAGTGAAAAATGTATATTTCATGGGTGCCGAAGGCACGAATGAAATATACATTTTTTTCACTTCACGAGATGAAATAAAAGTCATATTCATGACAAACATTTGAATATCCTCTATATATTCTCTGTGCTTTGAAATGATAATAAAATAATGATTACCTGGACACCACCCTTCTCTTGGGTGCTGGTCCATTATCAATAAGCATTGTGTAATGCGGTTCATTTTTTTTTTCCACATAGATGAGAACATTGAAGAAAGGAAAATATTGACCAGGACTTTCTTGCCCGTGGATATATATCGCAGCATCCAATGATCAAGTACATGGGCATGTGAATGCACAGGCTGATCTGGCTTTTGTTTCCGGCATATGCCATAAGGACTTTTTTGTGTGCTTCAGCGTCTGAATTTTATTTAGTAAATTTGTGTAACGTGCAGCCGAGCAACAAATTAATATTCCGATCGTTTCAGCCAATAGACTGGAATAATTTTGGTCGGTTCATTTGTAACAAATATATTTGATAAGTAATCGAATGTGACTAAGAATTCCAAGTTGAGTGCGACTGCGCATGGATTTTGTGTGGGTTGAAATTGTTAACATGGCTGTTTTCTAGTTGACCTAGTTGACTCGGAAGCGTTCACTTCCAAAAGCCCAAACCTTTTTATACAGAGAGCGTTGGTTGGTAACGGAGCTATGGAAAGGGACGAATTTACAAGCCTGGTTCAGGACAGTGTGTATTCTGCCGTCAGTCAATGAAAGACGAGATTCTTACCAGAGTGCAGCAGCTAATTTTGAATATATTTTTAATATATCTTAGAAGCAGTATGAAAAATGGAAAAAATATTACTGTCGTGGTCAAAAAGAAAACTGACACTCCCAGGCAAGATCATAGTCATAAAATCTCGAGCATTTTCAAAATTCATTCAACAGTTGGTCAATTAGAGAAACTGTTTTACCAGTTTCTGTGGAACTCAGGGCCTGATAGGATAAGTTGTAATGTTATTATATAAGATGTTAAGGAGGGTGGACTGTAGATGATAAAAATAAGCAAATTTATCGAATCATTAAAGGTAACATGGTTGCGTCGACCTTATGATAATCTTATGATAATGGGGTGTTTTATGAATGTTTGTGGAACAGCCTTTCCCATGTTGATTTTGGAAAACTTATTTTTGGAGATGGTAATGCCAAACTTTGTGCTTCAAATCTAAGTAATCCTTTTTGGACTGATGTGTTAAACAGCTGGAAAGCTTTTTTGATATGCAATCCAGCATGTAAATTGAACTCACGTCAAATTAAACCATATTGGTTTAATTCAGAGATGCAACATGGTGAAAAATTCTTCATCAAAAATTGGTATGAGAAAGGAATAAGGAACAAAGTGGACCTTATGATAATCTTATGATAATGGGGTGTTTTATGATTTTAATCAGTTCAAAACTTTGTTTAATGTACGAGGCACTATTTTAGATTTTTCCAGGAGTAATAAATAGGTATGGAAAAAATTGAAAAAATTATTAAAAAATAATGTTCAAACCTGTATTGATATAATATTCAAAACATGATAAACTTATTCTTAAAGATAAAAAAGGTTGTAAAAATATTATTAAAGTTTTATTAAAAGCGAAAATGATTTACCAAACAGATGGCAGCGAGATCGAAGGAGGAAAAAAATACAATTCGGCCCTTAATGATATCAAAGAAGTTAAATTGAAAGATTTCCAGTACAAAATTAATAATAGGATTCTTATACAAAATAGATAGCAATAGAAGTAGTTGCGGTCATGGTACCTAAGCCGTAATCCAAACTCATAAATCCGTAAACGATTGACCCCAGAATAAAGGGTGTAATCAGGCGTCCGCGGATAGTAAGCATTACTTGGTAAGCAAGTTTCGCCCACCATGCCCATAAGCCTGAACGACGAAAATATCGGTAGAAGCGTATGTCCGGGATTTTGGAAGTCTACTTATGGCGCATCAGTGGCAAAAACATCAGAAACAATTCTGGAAACCGCCACATTGTAGGGATCAGATCATGACGTCACCCATAGAACTTCTTAAGTGTTGCTACCAGTTTGGTTTTTTGATACCCCTGGCTCAACAACTTTGTAGTGAGCACTTTCCCACGCTCCATGAAGTCCTGATAATTTGAACAGGCTCTGGCATAACGGATTAACTGTGAAACGTAAACGCCGTATGCTGGTGCAGAAGGGATATGCTGCTGGTGCTCAGGAATGGAAAGTAATGGGAAAATTGAAGTCATCCCGTTTGTCGTAAAGCCTAGTAGCAAGCTTTCCATTGTCAATGTAGATATGTCTGAAGTATGAGGAGGAGGCTGCAGTCTCCGTTGTTTCCTTTATTTCAAGTTCAGATATATTCCAAATACTCTGCAAATTTTGTGTTTTTCAGAGACAATACATCATCTATATATCTGTAGGTGAAATTGAATTGTGCGAGGTGTTTCTTGCCTGCTTGGAGGACAAACTCCGCCTCATACGAGTATAAAAACAAGTCGGCAAGTAACGGTGCACAGTTAGTACCCATCGGTATGCCGATTGTTTGTTGAAATATCCGTCGCCGAACTCCGCAAAAAACCTTAGAATAATTACTTCTGTGAACAAGCAACAGAAAAAATTAATCATTTATTTGTAGATTGTCCTAAGGTAAAAGAGTTTTTGGACACATTAAAAAAACGGGCTACAGCTTAATTATAATTTAAATACTACTGATAAAAAGCTACAAGACATCGAAACTTATTGTGGCACGGGGTTTAAAAGTAAACACATAAAAATTTATGATATTTGAAAAAGGTCGATATACACGTTTCGACTTACTTCAATAATGTACTTTATTTAAATACTTTGGTATTTATTTTCTTCAAAATCGACAGTTGGTTCAGAACTCTAAAGAGATACGCTAGTTGAATTGCCAACTCAGAAAAGTGTAAACTGTTTGATCGGTATCAATTTACGGTCATGAAGCCAAAGATGTTAATTGAACTTACACATACCAAATTTTGTAGATGGGTAGTTGTGGTCATGCCATCCAAATTCATAAATCCGTCAACGAATGACGAATCAGAATGTTCAGACCAACAGAAATGGACCCCAGAATAAAGGGTGTAATCCGCCGATAGTAATCATTACTTGGTAAGCAAGCTTCGCCCACCATGCTCATAGGCCTGAACGAAGGAAATATAGGTAGAAGCGTTTGTTCGGGATTTTGGAAGTCTACTTATGTCTTGTTATTGGCAAAAACCTCAGACCAGATGTCTCCCATGTTAAAAGATCGATTTGGCCATACATGCATAATTTGATAGCTTTACGATGTCTAATCCACACAAATGTTAATGTTGCAAATTCTGTTTATCATGCATCAAAGATACGACAAGCTGTGCAAAGCGAACGAAAGACTTGATTATTTTATACTTCTCTATTTATTATTATTTTGAGTGAATTATATCCACAATTCTATTATGACGATAAATGGCTATGTAACAGTTGGGCATTATATCTGTAACAGTTGGGCCTTATATGTTGAGTCCGAGTGCAAAGGGCACGCTGTTTGGACATTGGTTTCTGCCACACGTTTTTCATTCACCCGGATTTGATATGGTACCTTTGTAATAGTACAGATGACCCAGAGTAGGCTCATGTCTTCCGTGAGAAACCTCATAAACTAATGGTGTTTAATTGCTGAATGTACGGCTTCTCATTACAGTAATAAATGTATGAATGTTTCATACTGAATAAAATTGTATGATATTGTATTGTATAAGTTGATGACCATTTCGACTCAACTTTCAATGCAAATCAATCGAAATTACCTGTTTTTCAAAAATGAGTAGTTCTGAAGAAGACGTGAAGTCGAAATAGTAAAAAAAATGTTTCGTCTTAATGCAAATCATGGAAATTCCAAGTTATGGTCAGTAAATCTCATATTTATGTCGGTGGCACTGGAGCTTCGTTTTTTGCTAGGAAGAATATAATGACGAGAACTCATGACATGAGAACTGTAATGAGTAAAAGTAAAAGGATGTAGTTAAAACATACAAAGCTAATACATGAAATATAAATGACAATACTTTTGCTTACTAGCAAAAACAGGTGGCGTACAAAATATGCCAATGGTATGAGACAAAATAATGATGATTAAAATAAGACAAAGAAAGAAAATAAAATGAACAAACAAAACTTTCATTCGTAATATACGTGTTAAGATGGCATGAAGGGGTGGAGATGGGCTGAATAATTTCTTAGTTTTCGGATTATTATCATAGATTTTGTTTTACACAATGATGATATTTGATGTGCCAGGTGATTCGATAATTTAGCATACATTTTTTCACAAGATTGGCTTTGAAAAAGGTTTATGGATTTTTGCAAACTTCCTTGCAATACACTAAAACACAACTTTGGAAGTTTAATATCTGTCATAAAAGCCATTATTTTCAATAATGAGTATTTTATACAACACAGATTCAGGAGGACTTTATCAATGACCAATCAGCTGTTTAAAATCGTTATTTATCTGCTGCAGCATGTATATATTGTCTTTATTAAAATTTATCAAATGAGAGGGCTCAAATTAAGAGTTTTATTTTCTACAAAAATATATGAGCATTTTCCTACAGGAAGACAAATGCTTAAGGTCGGTTTATCTGCTAAATTTGATTGATATAATTCTAAATTTGATTGGTAAGTATACACTTACACCTGCATTCTGCAGTTATAGATGAACCTGTAAATTTGTTGGATCATATGCAGCTAAGCACTTTCTGTGTCCGGAGTACGACCCCTTTAAAAACACACTATTTTTCCGTTTTTTTTTTTTTTTTTTTTTTTTTTTTTTTTTTTTTTTTTTTTGTGTTTTTTTTGTTGTTGTTGTTTTTTCATCTAAAATCACGTGTTTCTTGACTGTTTGGAGTTAATAATGTTGGAGGTGCCGAATTGTTGTAATTTACAAATATACAGTCATATATCCATACGCTATTCCCTGTTTTTAAACTAGTGTTCCCTTTTGTTACGTATAGGTTTTATTGTACGATGCTTTAGTAAAGTAACTAAAAGTAATATAAAACACGTTTACAAGTTTATTTGCTACGGAATACAAATGTGAACAGCAAAAGATTCTTACATAAGTGGTGCATAAGTATCACTGGAGCGGTATACCTGAAGTATATACATGTTCTGCGCAAAGTAATAATCGGTACAAATTCCGGAATTATCTTGTGCAACATAACAAATCCCACTTTGCCGCGCGATGTTGAAATTCTTTTGCGCAAGATAATTCCGGGATTATTCCTGCGCAAAGTAGGAATCGGGACAACGTTAAATGTCATGTTTTTTTTTTTTTTTTCATATGGTACTAAATCATAGTTTTGAAACACTTCATTCGCATTTGGAAATTATAATTTTTCCAAAGGATCAAAGCAGAGTTTTCCTTCGCTTTTTTCTTTTTTTTTTTCTTTGTGTGTGTGTGTGTGTTTTTTTGTTGTTTTTTTTTTTTCCGTAAAATATGACAGCTAGATTTGCTATCCAGTCCTCAATTGTCAGTTTCATCTGTCCTCTTTAACCACGTTTGCCAGCCAGGGCATTTGGGCATCTTCGAAGCTTACTTTTCCACTTGATGCTATCAGACGATTATGATTAATGTTTGTGATTCTTCATGTGCATATTTCCATTCAAAACATATGTACGCATTCAACATTATGCAGTCAGCATTACGTTTACTATGTTGCCTATGCAATATATACGTTGCCTATGCAATATATTTTTATGTCTGCTCAAAACAAAGATTGCGGGTACGGTGCATTCTACAAGATTGCTCCCAGCGAAAAAAAAGATCCGATTCGTCGCCGTCCGTCTGAAGATGCTTTGAATCCTTGGCTAACCACAGAGCTACAAACCGGCCTAAGCTATAAAAAAGATGTTTTCAGGATATGTAGCCAGTGAAGCAGCACACTTTGATAAGGGTCTTTGCATCAAGCTTTTCAACTGTATCCAACAAAACTTCTGTAAGCGGACAGCAAAGGCCCATGTCAGACTACCGTACATCCCAATACACACCTCTCTCATACCTTAAAACTTGTTTAAATAACATTATCATATAAAGATTAATGATTTGATATACACATGTGATATTCACTATCAATGTATGAATATGAAAATCTTCTCCTTAATGACTGCTCTACCTTAAAGGATTCTCAATACACACATTGAAATTTTTGTTGATTAGCAGATGCAATATTATACTGGAATTTTCCTATAGGTGCTACTAAGACTTTCTGCTGGCACTATGTGCCTTGTAAATTTATAGGTCTTTGGGTGGCTCATTTGTACGCCCATCCGCCAGGTATCTGGATGTTGCTGATTCGATCCTATCCCTGCTAAGTCTGCAACATTCTGTCATGGAGGTTGATGACGGTTATTCTCTGGCTTCTGCTTATGTTTTCTGGCATTATCCGGATGTTGCTGGTTTGACCGCATCCCTGCTAGATCTGCATACTGGAATACTCGTGAAAGACACCTACTGAAGAAACCAATACTGGCTTTAATGTAGAAATCCATATACAGTGTGGGAAATCCATGTGACCAAATGACAAAGTACACGGAATGTTACTATTTTTATCCGCTTCAGGTAGGCTTTTTTTAGAATATATTCATACCGAATGGAAGTTGTTGAAATAAGCGCAGAGTACGCAGAAAATGAAGCTCTTTCTGACGGTGTAAGCGCTATTCTGCGATCTGATCTCATTCTCGAGAACATTCGAAGAATGGTATTGCTGTCAGTCTGGGTCAACGGTACAATGTACATGAATTCTGACGAAAAAAATTCTCTGAATGTTCTCGTTAAATCAGAACAGATTGCAGAACAGCACTGACACCACCACAGAGCTTGATTTTCCGCTTACTCTGCCCTTTATTTGAAAAAATTCCATCAAGTATAAATCGAGATATTTTAAAAATCTTACCTGAAGCGGAGCTAAAATAGCAACAAACCCAGTCATTTGGTCACGTGGATTCCCCACTGTGACAGTGATACTCCGGAGGACGATCTTGATAGAGTCCAAAAAAGCTCATGCGAACAATGAAGGCTGATTTGCAGGCTTATCTGGGTATTCCCTGGTCACACAGATCTTATTGTCCTAAAAGTGTTTTCTGAATTTTCATGATCACTATTCTTCCAAGTTATTTCATTCCCTTGTTCTCTATGGCTTCTGATTTGAGTCTACATTGTTTGCATAGGCCTATCTGTCCCAATATTTAGGTTCTTTAATTTCTTAATACATGCCAGTTTCATATGCATTTCTGGCGAGAAAAGGCTCTATAAATTAAGTTTGTTTTTCTCCCGAAGTAGTTTCCCACCATGACCAGGTGACATTACTGCTACGAGCACATGAATTCTTTGTGACTGTTGCATTTTCTGGTTATTTCAATTATTATAATGTTCTCAATCCATAGATAATATAAAAGAATAACGGTACTACTATTTGTTTATGCCCTGGTAAATGCGGACCCTCATTCTTTAGGTTTTACCGTTTAAAGGGAGCTAACTGCCTTGATAATGTAAACAACACAGCATTTTTATCGGGGCAAACCCAGGATGATTTCTGAAGGGATTTGATTGAATTTCCGTACTTACTCTACTTATTCGGACAGAAAGACCTGAGGTGTAGACCCAGATCAGATGCAACAGAACCTTAAACCTTCACTGGAACGGTGATGTAGTTAACCAGAGATTTGTAATCTCTCCAAGAACTGGAGTTTACATGCCTGTTTGTCACCAGAAATGGCAAAATCTGACCGGCCTTGCATCAGAAGATGATCTGAGTCTTCACTGTTCACTGGTCGTATGTCTTGATACTCTTATTGTCCTGAAAGTGTTTTCCAAATTTCCATGTTCCCTGTCCTCTCTAACAAGTTTCATTCCCTCGTTCTCTACGGTGTCTGATATGAGTCTACAGTTTGCATAGGCCTCTCTGTCCTAATACTTAGGTTCTGTTGTTTTTTTTTAATATATGCCAGTTTCATATGCATTTCTGACGACAAAATACTCTATAATTTAACGAACAGAAGTGTGTTTTTCTCTCTAAACTGTTTCCTACAGGTACGAGCACCCGGTTTCTTCATGTGGAGCAAGGGAATGTGACTGTTGCATTTTCTGGGTATTTTTGAAATCTAAACTGGAAATGAGAATGTCCCAGAATTGCGTGTTGTTGCACAGTGACGTATCTGAGCAGACCCATGATAATCTACGTAGGGATTGCTAAATAGGCTCTGCAGGACTTAGAAACATGAATAAATGTTTTGATGCGCAAACTGCTATCTCGCAAATTAAGCGCTAAGGTACTGTTTTGCTCTTTTCTCAGAAAAATAATGATTTGCACCCAGTACTCGAATGTCTCCTCTAAGGGAAACAATGACCGTCTATCAGATATCTGTTGGAACAAAAAAAAAAAACAAAAAAAAAGCAAAAAAAAAACAGCAAGCCATACAGGTTGAAAAAATCAACAGCAAGGGAGGCAAATAAAAGAATTAGCACATAGAAAAAAAAAAAGGAAAAGAAAGAAGGTTTAACCATGAGACTTCCAAATTTGTCCAATAACCAGGCTGACCTGTGTGGACAAATTGTTTTCAAAGGTAACACTTTAAAGACAGTTTGCAAATTATTTGTGGTTACAAGTTAAAAGACTTTCCCTTTATCTGTATGTTGACATATTGGTTTCCACTACTGGTTTCTTCAATAGGTGTCTTTCACAGGTATTCCTGTATTTTCCACTGGTATTCCGGTAGTATTCTGGTAATTTGGTAAGTCATGTGTGACTGGCTTTTGATTGCTTGCCCCACAATATGTCATTGTGTACAGGCTGTCAGTCTAGGGTTTGTCCAGTGGGAATGTACTATTAATTAATGGAAAGTTGAAGTAACTTTCAACAGAAAACAGAGAATAAACAGGGTTCCCACTGCATTTTGAAACTGGCAGTAAATACCCCCAGTGTATAGCAGTAGAGACTCTTCAATTTTTGGAGTAAAAGAAAAAAAAAACTCTGCAGAGGATAAATTGGAATGCTGATAAAAGTTGGTAATTTTTTTCATAGCTGTGGGCAGATATTCATGAATGTGTCCTGCAGGGATAAAATTTAGGACCATTTTTATTGTACATAAATGATGTATTTTGTTTACTTTGAAAGGTAGCTTGTACAATTATGCAGATGGCATCACCCTACTTTTTCATCCCCAGGCCCGTCTTCCTCTGAATATGATAATTTTATCACTGTGCTGTAACCTTTATTGGCTGGTTCTTTTAAAAAAATAGGAGGATAACCTCGTCACATTTTACAACGTACATGTAATTAACTTTTAGAGTAAACACATCTCTTATGCGGAATTCAGTAGTATAGGGTAAGGGTTTGGATCAGATTATTTGTGGAAAATTATAATTCATGGAAGTGCTAGGTAGATTTGTACTAGTTGTTAGCGTGCATTTAAGTGGCTTTTGCCTTTCTCTTAAGAAAAGTAATTTTATTTTAATTCCTCTTAAAGTAGATTCAGTATTAGGGTTACAAAGAGTTTGGATAAGATTGTTTGTGGAAAGTCATCATTCCTGGAAGTATTAAGTTTAGAAATACATGAAGCGGGCCCATCCCAAGTAGACTTGTACTGGTTAGCATGCACTGAAGTGGCTATTGCTTTTCTCTTTGAAAAGTTATGCTATTTTAGGGTTAGTATTCCTCTTAAAAGTAGATTCATTATTAGGGTTAGGGTTGAGCTTAGGAACCAGCATAACAACAGGAGTAAAACAGACCGTGGAAGAGTGACCAGCTAGTTTGGCACAGGGCTCTCCACAACACTAATTGATAAGATTAATAAAGTATATATACAAACGTACGTGCAAAATTACTATTCATGGAAGTTTTTTATTTTAGAATATATATATGAAGCGAATCACCCTAGCTAGAGTATACTAATTAGCATGCTTTAAAGTAGCTATTGCCTGTCTCTTAAGAAAAGTAATTTCATTTTAAGGTTAGTATTCCTCTTAAAGTAGATTCAGTATTAGGTTTACAAAGAGTTTGGATCAGATTATTTGTGGTTTAGAAATACATGAAGCGGGCCCACCCCAAGTAGATTTGTACTGGTAAGCATGCACTTGTGGCTATTGCTTTTCTTTTTAAAAGTAATTTTAAATTCCTCTTAATTTTAGTATTCCTCTTAAAAGTAGATTCATTATTAGGGTTAGGGTTGAGCTAACCAGGTTCCTAACCAGCATAACAACAGGAGTAAAACAGACCATGGAAGAGAGACCAGCTAGTTTGGCAAAGGGCTCTCCACAACACTAATGGATAAGATTATTAAAGTATATATACAAATGTATGTGCAAAAGTACTATTCATGGAAGTTTTCATTTTAGAATATATATGAAGCGAACCACCCTAGCTAGATTTGTATTAGTTAGCATGCTTTGAAGTGGCTATTGCTTTTCTCTTTGAAAAGTAATTTTAATTTAGGGTTAGGATTAAAGTAGATTAAAGTAGATTCAGTATTAGGGTTAGGGTTAACCCTAACCCTAACCAGAGTAAGAACAGGAGTAGAAAAGACCATGGAAGAGTGATGCTAGTTTGGCAGTGGGCTACACGACAGTAATGAATAAGATTGTTTGTGGAAAATTATTATTCATGGGCATGTTAATTTAAGGAATACATGAGGCATTAGGTTTGTACTGGTTAGCGTGCACTGAAGTGGCTAATGCTTTCCTCTTTGAAAAGCAGATTTATTTTAGGGTTAGTATTCTTCTCAAAGTAGATTCAGTATTAGGGTTAGGGTTGAGCTTAGGCTTCATCTTAGAGAGAGGTTGATATCCCTTTAAATTTGCGATATATACTGTAAAAGTCAAGCATTCAGCCCCTGAAATTACCCCATATGTCCCCTAAAATATGCGTCAAAAGAGACCGAAGTTCCCTTAAATGTCTGAGGGAAAACCCAGGGTGGGATGAGAGATATTGGGGTGCAGTTGTTACATATGACTGGTGTATTCCTGCTGAAAGAAGTTAATTCTTCCAAGTGTTTGAATGCTGAAGGCAGCTTCCCTTAGGCAGTTCATTGTTCCATACATGCACACATCAACCTCATTATATCACGGTTCATTAGAACATGGTTTTGGATATTACACGGTCCAAAGACGGGATCTTAAAAATGCATAGATTATATAGAAAAATGACCATAAATCTATATAATCTTTACTTTTTTGTTTGGATACAACACGGTTCTTTAACTAACACAGTTTATGCTTTGGACCCCAACAGTAGTGTTATAAAGAGGTGGTGTATATCTCTGGCTGGGTCACTCAGATTCAAGCGTTTTAATGTAAGTGGCTTACTTTAATTATTTGTTTTTATTTCAAAGTGTTAGACTGCCAAAGGCATTAATACTTCAAAATATCTGGCTGGGTCACTCGGATCTGCCATCCAGTTGTTACGCAGGTTGCATGTTCAGACCCGCGTTTAACACAACATTCTCTGGTGCAACTTTGGTCTTTAAATCTTCTACCACTATTGTCCATGTGTCTGCTGCTCCTAGGTATGGGGATATATTCCTTGGGAATATAATACGCCACCAAATAGCTATGTTCACATTTGTAGGTTTTCATAAGTATTAACAGAACTTTGTTCATTGGTTTTATTGACCATGCCCAGACGAAAACGTGGTAAAAGGCTGCAAGACACTAACAACCAAGATCAGTTTTACTGCAGAAGTCAGTTTTTTTCTTCCTGGACAGACCCTTTGGCCGAGGCCGCTAATGTTTAGTACTCTAGATCACTTTTCATCCCCCTCTGTGTTTTTAAGCTGTCTTATTTATGATTGGGTGACATGAGACAAGCTAAATTCTGCTTATGGATGTTCAGGTTGTTTTTTCTCATGGATCTTTTGCTTCACCTTTCAATTTACTGATGGCTCAGAATAAGCATAACTTTTTGCTTGCAGATACATGTTGACAAGGCCTAATTTATGAAATTGTCAGATGGATTTGGGTGTAATTAATTTGTACTCCTCATAAAAAAAATGTGTCCAGGGCTCCAGATAAAAAAAAAGAAAAAAAAATATTTGAAGGTTCTTGGGGCTCTGAATAAGAGAGATACATACATTTATTGACATTACCTGATGTGAAATTCCTAAATATAAGATTTCTTTGCAATTTTATTGTCTTGTAGAGTAATTACTCTATTTGTATTACCTGTCTATTTGTATTCAGTTTGTGAAAATCCTATAACTTACCTTTTAGAATATTTTGGCATGCAGATACATATTGACAAGGGCTTCTAGAACCAATGAATCTGTCAGATACGATTGGGTATAATTAATGTGTACTACTCATTAAATAGTATAGGTTTTCAGGGCTCCAAAGTAAGGGCTTAGGGCTCCAGATGAGGTGGTTAAACAATAAGTTTTGCATGCAGATACATTTTGACAATGAAATTTTTAAATAATAGATTTCTTTATAAATAACTTCAACGAGACTGTCCGAATGTCCATAATCATTTTGTGAAAATTGCTGTAACTTTTAAACCACTTGTAAAATGTTTATTTGTTTGGCATGCACATACCTATTGACATTACCTACCCAGTGAAATTGTGAAATGGAATCTGGTATAATTAATTGATACTATGGATAAAACAATACAGATTTTTAGGCTCCAGAGAATAGAGGAAAACATGATGCTACAACTTCTAAAGTTGCTTGGAATATTGTACTATTTGTATTTCCTTCACAGGAATAGCTGATGGGATTATTCTGTGATAAATCAAGGATATTTTTTCCTTTTTTCCATAAAAGGTTCTGAAGAAATCAATTTTTCTTTTTCTCCATAAAAAAGGTACATTTGTATATTGTGGATAATGTAACAAATACCCACAATATATATACTTGGGGGAAAAAAGAAACGCAAGTTCAAATTTTTAAATACTGAAAGTTTGTTTGTGAACAAACTCATATAGTTTTCTGTATTTGGTGACATTAGTGTACTTCCCCGTGTATGGATCACGCAAAATCACTGAAGCATGAACACAGGCTACACAATATCGTTGTACCTGAATTTCGTTATATCCGTGCTGCACGGGTAGTGTCGCGTGGTAGAGACGTTAACACATTACCAAATCGAACTTTCGTTCCATTCGTATCGGTTGCACAAAACGTTTGTTGTTTGAGTTTGTTGAGAGAAATAGTACGCTTATCGCAACTGGATAGGGGTAGAGCTATTGCTCTAATTTTGCAGGGTCGGTCGCAACGTGATATCGTGCAGCAATTTGGGGTGCACGAGTCGACGATATCGCGCTTAGTTCAGCGTCTTAGAGCTACCGGTAGGTTAACTGACCGTCCTAGGAGCGGACGTCCGCGCGTTACGACGCAAGGTCAAGATAGACGTATACGTCGTACACCTTCGTAACAGGTTAAGGACGGCGACAGAGACCGCAAGAGAAGTTATCGGAACACATGGCCGTCGTGTGTGTCCAAGGACAGTCAGAAATCGCTTGCGAGAGTTCGATTTACGTCCACGCCGTCCTTACGTGGGCCCGAACCTTACGCCCAGGCGACGTCAACGCCGCATGCAATGGCTGCGTGCCCATGCACCAAATCGGTTTCGACTGGCTGACTGGCGGCATGTAATGTTCAGCGATGAGTCACGATTTTCGCTTCAGCGGTCAGATGGGCGACAACGAGTGTATCGACGTCTTGGTGAGCGATATTCTGACGCTTGCGTACGAGAAGTCGACAGATTTGGGGGAGGGGGGTCCGTAATAGTTTGGGGTGGGATTTCTCATGGGGTGAAAACGCCCCTAGTGGTTATTCAGGGTAATCTTACAGCCGTATGCTATCGGGATCAGGTGCTTATGCCTCACTTCCTCCCGCTTGTCAATGCTCATAATCTCACGTTGCATGACAACGCGAGACCGCATGTTGCCAGGGTTTGTCGCGACTTCCTCAACCAGAATAATGTCCAAGTGCTCGATTGGCCCCCATACAGTCCAGATTTAAACCCAATCGAGCACCTTTGGGATGCGTTGGACCGGAGGGTCAGGAAGCGCGTCAACGTACCCACCAACGTCGCACAGCTCCAGCTAGCTCTTATTCAAGAGTGGAATAATATCCCTCAAAGGACCATTGACAACTTAGTCGGGTCTATGGTTAGAAGAGTGAGAGCCGCGACAGCAGCCCGTGGTGGACACACGCGCTATTGATACCCATTATTCAATAACGTTGGGTGTCTGTGTTTAACGCTATTTATTGCAAACGTCGTCTGCTATACGACACTAAACCAATAGCATTTAACAGAAAATGAAATAAAGAATTAAAAAAATTAAACAATCAAATGAAATCCACAATTTTCTTTAAAAATACAACCCCAGAATTAATACTTGCGTTTCTTTTTTCCGCTAGTATATATCATATGCTCATAGAATTGGCACAGGTAACCGTGAGCACGGTCTGGTCAGGTGTTGCTATCTTTTCTTTTCAGTAACTTCCAACAAATCTCTAAGTGGACAGAGTAAGACGCTGATTCGACTGCGCGCACTCTGAGGTGCGGGCTTATGCGCACCTTCGTTCGCCGCCAATGCGAAAAGACCCATTTTCGCATGTTGCTATTTTGTTATAAGCTCAAATAGGTGAAATACTATAAACCATACTATAAATCTGTTCGAGACTGGCCTAATCTTCTAAAATTAATAGAATTTAAATAGTGGGTTGGGTCAACATTTAAGTACATGATGACAAACAGTGTCGGTCCTGATGAGATGGGTCACTATGTGCGGTCTCATGTGGATATACACTGTTTGCATAGGCAACTGTACTGGTTTTCATGGTTGATGGGGTGAATGGAATTTAAAGTACGGTGTTACTGTTATTGTTCACGTGATTCACGAAAATACTTACCGTATTTGCAATACACACCATACTATCAAACTGCTTTGGACTGACCTGGTATTCATGGATTGTGAACAGCAGGTTAGGTCAATTACAAATAACATGATCACAAAAAATGTGGAGTTTGGTGAGATGACTAAATGGGTGTCGTCTCATCTTGGTCTGCATTGTTAGCATAGTTAAGTGTTTTATTTAGTCAATAATCAATAATATGATGACAAACAGTGTTGGTCCTGATGGGATGGCTCACTGCGTGCGGTCTCATGTGGATCTACACTGATTTCATAGGTACCTGTGCTAGTTTTCAGGGTCGATAGAGTAAAGAGTCTAGACCATATAGACACTGTTATTGTCTACGGGACATTGCTTTGTTCGGTTCACTGCAATACTTACCATATCTGCTATACACATTATACTTCAAAACAGCTCGCGACTGACCCAGTAGTTTTGGATTTAGTGCAACCCTGGGGTCACAGGCTGGTGTACACTCGTGTATATCTAGACCCGATGGTTCTCGAGCTTGAGGCCATGGGCTGCGCAGCACTTATCATACGGCATTCCAAGTTTATACAAATAATAGATTATGTAGGTCTGTTGGATAGCTATGTCTTATTCATTCAAAGTGCGAAATGCTTGGACATAGTTCTCACAATTTCTTTAAGTTGGATTATCTTATGCCACATTGTGTGCTTTCACGTAATGTCATGTCGGTCGTATCATGCCGTGCGGTGTCGTGTCGTGTCATGTCATCTTATGTTGTGTCGTGCTGTTTCATGTCACATTATTTATGTTATCTGTTAAGGTATGTATACCGCACTATGTACCACTCTTATGCTTGAACATATTAGGAACCACTCATATGTTTTGTTGGAGCATACTTTTATTGATCAATTCTTTTAATATGTTACACATGTTACGTCACATAGTGTCCTTTCATGTAATCATGCCATGACGGGAATCTCATGATGCCCTATGTGGTGTTGTGTCATGCCATTTCCGTGTCATGTCATTGTGATATGTTATATCATAAATATGATGAACCGTTCTTATGCGTAGACACACTATGCTGTGAATCATTCCTATCCTTAACATACTATAACTCATTTTTGTTCAAGAGGCATGGATGGAGTGAAGGCTACGGGACACTGCCTTCGTATAACTCTGCCATTTTCGATTGGTGGGATGCGAACCATCCTGCGCAGTTTGATCAGTTCCTTAGTGTTACTTGGTAGGGTAGTACAGTTTTTATGTGTCTGGAGTTTCCGGACTCTTGATTGTGTGCTACTGGAGGTTCCTACTATGTCATGTTATGTACTGTCATGCCCTGCTATGTAGTGGTAAGTCATGGTATCGTGTCATGTCTTGTCATTTCATGGCACCTCGTGTCGTGTCGTGTCGTGTCATGTCATGTCATGTCTTATAATGTATCTTGTCTTATGTTCAGTATATATAAATGGTTGTGCTGAAGTTGTTATCAAGTTCATTTACTACAGAAGGATACTCACATACAGAAAAAAGTGCTAACACATGATTGCACACACACACACACACACACACACACACACACACACACACACACACACACACACACACACACACACACACACACACACACACACACACACACACACACACACACACACACACACACACACACACACACACACACACACACATGAAAACACGAATTGCTGACATTTTGCATACATCTTAGAAGGTTGAAAAGTCTGAAAAATTAACTTTTGTATCAGGAAATATTTAAATCCTAACTACCCACATACAAACATGCATACACGTGCGTAGGTGCGTACCTGCGTACGTGTGTGCATGCGTGTATGTGCATATCTGCCTTTGTGCGTGCGTGAGTTCTTAAGGCCTGCCTGCCTATCTTCTCACATGCCTACATACATAATGTTACCACTAGTGTGGCTGGAGCAACATGTTATAATCATGGGCTGTTTAATATGAGATGAGTATTAACTTGATGCATAAGCTTGATTGTATACTTATTTTTTAATGTATAGTCTTGCTACCATTGTAGAACGTTACAACGAATATTAATGCAATTTTTCCTCCTCTTTTTCTTTATCTTGATTATGATTATCTTTATTCTTACGTCTTTCTGTTCTTTATTTTTCGTCTTAAGGGCTTCTGGAGCGGAACATCTGTGGGTGGTGCATGGGCTTGGTCGTACTGATTGTATTTGGTACAGTGATGCTTATTTTTGTGTGATGGCGTGTGTTCTTTATCAGATTTTAATATCTTCAGTGTCATGAAAGCAAAATCAGAGGAACTTTTCGCCGCCTCGCACACATATGGGTATCGTACCAATTTTGTACCGTTTGCGTTCCGAATCTTTGTTCTGCTATTCATCTGGAATAGAGTAGACAATTCTTTCTCTCTATTATCAGCCATCAAACAAAACCATGCAAAACACGAATTTATATTTCAAAATCTACTTAGACACACTGTACCTGGTAAACACTATAAGGAAAATTGCAAGTTTACATGTCATGGATTAGCATTTATTCTTCTATTGGTTACGGTCGCTTGGATCTTTATTCTGCTTCTTAAGGCCGGAGATATCGAACAGAATCCGGGACCTCAAACAGGCACCTCAGTTAGCACTGCTAACACTTCGTCTTTAGCATCGGGCGGGTCTATGAACCTGTCCACTCTTCAAAACAAGCTATCTATTGTTTATTACAACGTTCAGAGTATTACTCGTAAAATAGATATTCTCAGCTCTGAACTATTTGAATTTGACATTCTCGCTTTTTCTGAAACTTGGCTTAATCCATCCATATCCAAAGAAACTCTTCTAATACAGTCGTATCGGGAGCCCGAACGGAAAGATCGGCAGGGTGATAGTCATGGGGGAGTAATGATATACGTTAAGGACTCTATTTATTATAAACGCAGATTAGATTTAGAACCAAGAGGAATTGAATGTATCTGGATAGAACTAGTTCTTAAACATAAACATGTACTTTTTTGGATTATTTTATCGACCACCCAATTCCGATTTAAACTATTATTCAACAATAGAGGACTCGATCCACCTTGCAGTAGACACCGGTATAAATGACATCATAATAACTGGCGATTTTAATATTAACATGTATAACCCTCAATCGGCCAGGAAAATAAAGGATTTTTGTAATCAATTTTCTCTAACCCAGGTTGTAAACGAACCAACACATTTTACGGAACATTCTTCCACCCTCATTGACTTGATGCTTGTGAGTAATCCTAATCATGTTATTTTAAACGGTGTGGGAGACCCCTTTCTTGGTCAGGATTTGAGATATCACTGTCCGATCTTTGGCATATTTAAATTTTGCAAGCCGATACGTAGATCATTTACCCGTCACATTTGGCGATACGAACAAGGGAATTATGATCTTCTAAAGGAAATGGCATCGTCAACAGACTGGAAGGCTCTCCATAACCCAGATATAAACGTTTATGCTAAGAGACTAATTGACAAGATACTCGAAATTTCAAAAGATTGCATTCCAAATAAAATAGTAACAATACGACCGTCTGATCCACCATGGATGACTTCATCAATCAAAAGATATATTAGGAAACGCAAAAGAGCTTACCGTCGGGCAAAACAAACTAACTTCATGAATGATTGGAATACTTTCAGACGGCTTCGTAATAAAACTATATCTATGATTCGAGAGTCTAAAAAAGCACTTAATGAGTCTTTATCTGACAAACTTAAATCTGATTCTTTATCACCAAGACAGTGGTGGTCACTTCTCAAGTCCTTTATCTCCCCTTCTTCTCAAGCCTCAAGTCCTCCATTAGAGAAGGACGGTCTAGTATTCGTCGAAGAGGTAGAGAAAGCTAACGTTCTTAATGACTTCTTCCGTGACCAAACTCTACTGAATGATCATGATGTTGCACTTCCTGAAATTGCTCCATACCTGGTTGAACGTTGTCTAAGTTCTCTCGTTTTGTCACCAGATGAGGTTAAATTAATCTTAAAATCTCTCCCTGTTGGGAAAGCTACTGGCCCCGATGGACTCAGTAATCGTATTCTCTCTGTGCTAGCTGATGAACTTTCTGTTCCTGTCTGTGCTCTTTTTAATCAGTCCTTACAACATGGAACCGTACCTGAATGTTTTAAAGAAACTCATGTTTGCCCAATACTTAAAGGTGGTGATCCGGCAGTTCCTTCTAATTACAGACCAATTTCACTTTTGAGTAACTTAGACAAAGCTTTAGAAAGACTTGTTTTTAAATATTTATACAATCACCTCCTTGATAACAATATCCTTACATCGTTCCAGTCTGGCTTTAGACCAGGCGACTCTACTGTTAATCAATTAACATATTTATACGATACTTTCTGCCACGCGTTAGACTCAGGGAAAGAAATCAGAGTAGTATTCTGTGATATCAGCAAGGCATTCGACAGGGTTTGGCATAGCGGACTAATTCACAAGCTTAAGGCAGCAGGAGTAACTGGAAATTTACTACAATGGTTTACAAGCTATCTTGAAAATAGAAAACAACGTGTTGTGTTATCTGGGGTCAAGTCTATCTGGAATTATATTAAAGCTGGCGTTCCGCAGGGGTCCATCTTAGGCCCTCTATTATTCCTACTATACATAAATGACATTGTCACTGAAATTCGATCGAACATCCGACTTTTTGCTGACGACACTAGTCTGTATATTATTGTAGACAATCCAGATGCTGCTGCTGAAATCCTTAATACAGATCTTAACAAAATATCAAAATGGGCAAAGTCTTGGTTAGTGAAATTTAACCCAAATAAAAATGAATCTCTTATTATCTCTCGCAAAATAAACCAACCTGATCATCCTCCGGTTTTCATGTCGAATCAAGAAATTAACGAAGTACAGTTTCATAAACATTTGGGAATTTATATAGCATCAGACTGCTCCTGGCATAAACATATAGAGTATGTCAAGAGTAAGGCATGGTCCAGAATAAATGTCATGAAGAAATTTAAATATACCTTGGATAGGAAGTCCCTAGAAACAATTTATATTGCTTTTGTTCGCCCAATACTAGAATATGCCGATGTAGTTTGGGACAACTGCACTCAACAAGAGAAACATGAGATAGAAAAAATTCAATTAGAGGCTGCTAGAATAGCCACCGGAACAACTAAACTAGTCTCTGTGCAAAAACTATATGATGAGATCGGATGGGAAACACTAGATATAAGGAGAAGAAAGCATAAATTGGTCCTATTCTATAAAATGTATAATGACATTGCCCCCTCTTATCTCTCTTCACTGGTTCCTCGACCTGACCAGAACGCTTCACGTTACAGTTTGCGTAACGCAAATAATATAAGAACAATACAATCTCGTACAAATCAATATTATAATTCTTTTCTTCCTGCAGCCATTCGTGATTGGAACAATCTTCCCTGCGCTGACAGGATTGTAGATACAGTTGATGATTTTAAGAGACAATTAAGTCAGGGCAGAGTAATTGTTCCAAAATACTTTTATGCAGGCAACAGAAGCATGCAGATACTTCATACTAGACTTCGAACTGGTTGCAGCTCTCTCAACTACGATCTTTACTCGAAAAACATCATAGAATCTCCTCTCTGTAATTGTAGATGTGGTGAAATAGAAAATGCAGACTACTTCTTTTTTAGATGCTATTTATACCAAAATCATAGACAGGTATTAATGGATACTCTATCACAACATGGCAATATCACCCTAAACATAATCCTCAATGGCGATTTTAATTTACCTAATGAAGCTAATATAGCCATTTTTGAAGCAGTACAGAGGTATATCCGAAGAACGAAAAGATTTTAAGAAAGTTAATCGGTCACACTCGTATCAGTCATTATTTGTACCAGACTAAATGGACTTTAAATAGTGACAGTGATTCGGAGCATACATCGATGACATCACTCGGATCTGTCCTGCACCGCTCACAGTGCTCCCCAGTAACTTCTTACTATATTCATAGTCTTCGTAAAATCTGCTCCATAGTTCTTCATTTCTTTCCCTCCCTCTGTTTTTCTTCATTACATCTTGTGTAATTTGTTTCTCTTTTCTCTTCTTATTCTCATTTTATGTTTGCTCATCTCTTCATGTTAAACTTCACAATTATTATTTATTAATAAATTGTTATTACTTGAAGAGGACCACTGGAAACTAACCATTCAGGATTTGCTTGTATACTCATATTTCTGACAATGATCACATCCTAGGAAAGGAACTAAATAAGCTCTTATGCTTTCGTTCTAATCCTATTGTTGTACTTTTGTATGTGTTGTATATGTAAACATTTCGGAAATAAATATGTTTAAACCAAATAGGTGAAAAAGTTTATGTCGTATGCGAACAGGGGAGATTCAGCTCACTGTGCGCAACAAATACGTGAACATGCGTAAAAAGTGTACAAGTATCATATACCAATAGTAGAGACCAAGATCATACTGAAAATCCGCGTAGTTAGATCATGGTCTTCTCTGTCCGCCAACTTATTTAGTATGTTTTACTGTCTTCAAAAATTCTGTTAGCGGACAAAGTAAACAATGATCAGGCTGCGTGGCTGCACATTCCATTCTGTGCACGCGTCGGACTTAATAGTAAAGTGAAAAAAAAGTATATTCGGAAATGCACACGGAAGGAAAAGAAAAAGCGGAATCATGGCTTAGGAAAAGGCGTCTGCAGAGCACATGCAAACAGAATTATTGCTATGAGTGACAAAATGACGACAAAAAAGTGAATAGGCGGAAAAAAAAACAAAAACATGAAAAGTCTGCAGTAGACGGTAGTGTAAGACGTTCACCTATCCAAGTACTAACCGGGTTTGCGTTGCTTAACTTTACTGAAAAGAGGAGAGCTCTTTGTTTCCACCCTACACGGACAGTCATGCAAAATGGTTGAAAATAAGCATTTTATAGAACGGACTAATATGTATTAAGGAGCTAGCGCGCGTTTTGCGCATTTTGTCCCCCTTGAATTATTTTTATAAATAAAAGTGAACTACATTACTACATTAATTGAACATTTAATTTATTTTACGTAATAACGAATGAAATAGAATACGGCTTTGAACTAGGTCTGCAGATACTAGACTTTGGGAAGGGCTGCGGTTTGTGATTGTGGCACTCCCTGGACTTTTCTCTTACCTTTTTTTTTAATAGTCTCTTTCTTTAACCGTATCCGCTCTCTGGGCTGATTCAGCAGACGCAAAAATGGCGATATATTTTTTTATTTATTTATTTTTTCCAAGAAAGCCTTTCATGCAAATTGTCTCCAAAACAGGATTTGACATTTCGAATGGCAAATCCTGTTTCTGGGGAAAATGAGAAAAATATTTCAAAATGTCGTCCGCTAAAAAAAAAAAAAAAAATAAAAAAAAAAAAAAAAAAAATAAATAAATAAAACAAGAGGGTAAAGGTAAAGCTTATTCTATCTATAAAGAAAAGCCCTCATTCTTTAAAATGTCATTTTTTCAACACCATACAAGTATGAGCTTTTAATAAATAATATTGCCGTGTCATATACGCACATATACGCATAGTTTTTTTTTTTTTTTTTTTGTTCAATTATGCTTATTCTTTACACTTTTGTTTCTCATTAATCAATGCTCTTGTTTTTCCTGCTATTCTTTGCACTTTTTCTTTATTTCTAAAGCTTGATTTTATTCTAATTAGTAGGTGTTTTACTTAGCCTCTGAGAAATATGTTCTATATTTAGCTGGTAATAATCAATTTTCTTCCCGACCCGCAGGTGTTCTTTGTCTTTACTTCTGTTTGGATGCGGAGAGTGAAGGGTAGCAATTACAGGCATTAAACGGAGCACATTCCGAATACATAGTACACGAATTAGTGTTCAATACTTGGCACAACGTATTAGTCTAGTACATGCTTATCTACGTCAACCCGATAATCTGTTGAATATATCAGGAAGCTAAATAAATCAAATGCTCAATTTCTCTACAGATGTGGCCAAGTTTTAGTTAGAAAATTTATACAGGAAGGTGATATATGAAAACAAAACGCTAGCGCCTGATTGCTGTAAACGCACATGTAGTCAGATAGTACCGTTGATAGAGATGGTCATCTTAGTTATTTGTGTATCTATATCCACTTCACGTTGACACAGCTTAAAAAATTCGAGTCCAGTAAGCACTTGGATCGACGACAGCATATCGGGTGCTATCCATTCCCTCCCATCTCTCTCTCTCTCTCTCTCATTGATTTACACGTCCAGTCCTCAAGTCCTTCATCCTATTTCACACGCGAACTGACAGAGTGAACCACTACGTTACGAGTTCTTGTAATATGTGGCCCTTCTGCTGTCAGTTCAGCCATTCTTTCTTTCTATAGCAAATGCGAAAACATAACTATCATAAGCGTGGCCCAACGACGTCGGATAAGGACTGCAATATAAGGAATTAAGACTTGTAAGTTTTATACTTTTACCATTACCAAATTCGTCTGTGTGTTTCTTAGTGTTGCACTTTGAAACACTGTATTGACGGTAAATATTCAGGATTATTAGAGATGTCCGAAATTTTACCGTAAGTTACGGTAACCTTCGTACGGTAAAAATCAATACCTGGCGCGGACAAAGACGTAAA
Organism: Anodontia alba; assembly: GCA_964016985.1. Taxonomy (NCBI): domain Eukaryota; kingdom Metazoa; phylum Mollusca; class Bivalvia; order Lucinida; family Lucinidae; genus Anodontia; species Anodontia alba. The sequence goes on from OZ024821.1 coordinate 56,399,177, forward strand.
TTTGGAGGGTTAAATTAAAAAAAGCACAGCTTTATCTTATTGAACAACACATATGCGTTAAAGTAACTGAAGTATGTATGGATATATGTTGTTGTTTTTAAACTGATGCTGCTGCTGCTGATCATGATGATGATTTTGTGTTTTACGTCCCTTTCAACATTTTTAAGCCGTATCGAGACGATGGAAGGGAGACAAAGGTTGTGCAATGAAGCGCCCTACAGTTATGAGTTGAATATAATTATACTGGTTATGCCGTGTAAGAAACAAATGTCCTAATAATAATTGTAGGCCTCACCAGAATACCCCGAACTAGAGATCTTTAGGAAACATTCAACAAAATAGTGAACTCGGTTGGATATAAACATAGATTTTATTTTACACTTTGTAATGTACATACAACAATTTGCGCAATCAACAATACAAAACGACAATAAGTTGCTCCTGATATTTTTTGTACAAACAGCGGAAAATTATGCAGGTTTGGGTAGTGTATGGAAATAAGTAGTTATGTTCTCTATTGTCATAGGTAACCACGCCATCGGGGAATTCCGGGAGAAGCCCTGCAGACACACAGAAGGTACAGCTTCCAATACTTGTCCTCGGTCATTGAGATTCAGAACAAATGCTATATACCTTGCTTATTTTGTCATGAATTCATTACCCACGCATTAATAACAATTACACAGCAAGGACAACGCAGAAGTAAACGCCCTGTTTTTGCCTCTAGATTTCCAGAACATTGTAGGGGCAGTGGCATGGTGCATTGGTTGCAAACGACATTTGCACAATTGTTAGACTGGTTAGTAAAAATACAAATGAGCTATGGCTGAAACCTATCGGCAACATGAAACTGTTATCAAACAACCAAAACAGGGAATAGAATAAAACGAAGCCCATGATTCGCTCAGCTGAGTAAAGCAGCCACTGCATATATGTAGATACCATGCAACATTCCTTCAGTATTGCCACAGCAACTAGGATACACATTTGACAGTGCCGTAAAATTTGTTGAAAATTGGCCAATGGGTTTCAGGAAAGAAGACATTTAAATTTTATACGTCTTTATACTGGTATATAATCCAATAATCGAGGGGCGAGGGCACAAAACTGTGAATGTAACTAAAACGGTTTACTTTTTTAATCATACCTGTAAGTTTCAGCCGATAGTCTTAATAAATTTAAAGAAAATGATTTTTCAACGTATTTCCTTTACAAATATATGGGGATGCAATTCTGACATTTCGTAAAAAAGGTCAAAGGTCATCTTCGGACCATTTTTTTAATAATGTTGGTAGACTTTGAGTCGAAGATGCTAAATATTAAGATTCAGCGTAAAAACTGTAGGTTCTGGAGAACAAGAATTTTAAGATTGTTTTTAGCCTAAGCACGGTGCTCATATGTCCGTCCATGTCCGTCGTCCGTCGTGCGTAGTCCGTCGTCCGTCGTGCGGCGTCAACAATTGCTTTAAAAGCCTACTCCTCTTAATCGCCTACTCCTCCTACACCCCTGGGCCAACTGACTCGATACTTGGTAGGAAGCATTGGGGTGACTTATCAATCAAAAGTAGCTAAACTCATTACGATCGGATAGCCAAGATGGCGAACTCCTGAACTGAAAGGCCAATTGATTCCAAACTTGGTAGGAAGCATCGGGCTGACTTGTAGATAAAATAGCTAAAATCGTGCCGATCGGAAATCCAAGACATCTTGAAATTCTATTTTTCGCTTCTTCTCCTAAACCCAAAAGCCATTTGACTCCAAACTTGGTAGGAAGCATCGAGGTGGCTTATAGATAAAAAAAAAAAAAAAAAAAAGCTTAAGTCGTTTCGATCGGCAATCCAAGATGCCCGTATGGTGGCCATCTTGAAAATCTATTTTTCGCTTCTCTTGACTTTAAACTAGATAGGAAGCATCGGAGTGACTTGTAGATCAAAACAGCTAAAATCGTTTCCATTTGAAAACCAAATGGCCGCCATGGCGGCCATCTTGAAAATCTATTTTTCGCTTCTTCTCCTGAACTGAAAGGCAAATTGATTCGAAACTTGGTAGGAAGCATTGGGATGACTGGTAGATTAAAAATAGCTAAAATGGTCCCGGTTTGAAATCCAAGATGGCTGCCATGGCGGCCATCTTGAAAGTCTATTTTTCGCTTCTTCTCCTAAACTGAAAAGCCAATTGACTCGGAACTTGGTAGAAAACATCGGGTTGACATAAGGTCAAAAATAGCTAAAATCTTTCCGATCGGAAATCCAAGATGTCCGCCATGGCGGCCATTTTGGAAAGCTATTTTTTGCTTCTTCTCCTGAATCGAAAGGCTTATTGACTTTATAAACTTGGTAGGAAGCATCGGAGTGACTTGTAGATCAAATATAGCTAAAGTTGTCCTATTGGACATCCAAGATGGCCACCATGTTGACCATCTAGAAAATCTGTTTTTCGCTTCTTCTCCTGAAGCAAAGGGCAAATTGACTCGAAACCTGGCAGGAAGCATCGGGGTGACTGGCAGATTAAAAGTAGGTAAAATTGCTCCTATCGGAAATCCAAGGTGGCATGGCGGCCATCCAGTAAAAATTCTATTTTTCGCATCTTCTGAACTGAAAGGCCAGTTGACTCGAACCGGAGTAGGAAGCTTTGGGGTGACTTGTAAATCAAAAATAGATAAAAAAAAATGTTCTGATCGGAAATCCAAGATAGAAGCCATCTGCTTTTCGCTTCTTCTTCTGAACTGAGAAGCCAAATGACTCGAATTCGGTAGAAAACATAGGGGTGGCTGGTAGATCAACATAGCTAAAACCGGTTTGACAGGAAATCCAAGATGACCTTTATGGCGGCCGTCTTGAAACTCTTTTTTTTTTTTTTTTTTTTTTTTGCTTCTTCTGAAAAGAAAGTCCAATTTGGGCTTGAATTTCGGCTAGAATCATCAAAGTAACTTGTAGACAAACATAGCTAAAATCGCTCTGATCAGAAATACAAGATGGCCCCGATAGTTGCCATCTTAAAAATCTGTTTTCATCTTCTCCTGAATACAAAGACCCACTGACTCAAAATCCAATAGGAAGTATCGGAGGGACTTGTTAATAAAATACGCCTAAAATCATTTTGATGAGAAATCCAAGATGGTTGCCCTAGCAGCATGTATTTTGAATCTTTTCTCCTGAACCAAACGGGCAATTTACTCAAACTTCATTGGAAGTATTGAGGTGACTTGTAGATCAAAAGTAGCTAAAATTCTTCTAACTGGAAGTCCAAAATGGCCACCATCTTGAAAATCAATACTAAACTTCTTCTCTTGAACCGACCGGCCAAATGACTTAGACTTGTTTGGTAATGAGGTGAGCGATACAAGGCCATCTTGATCCTCGTTTACCATATATGGACAAAGCGGCCATCTTGTTCAACGGTCCAGCAACATTTGGACAAATTATCAATATCCCTTCGAAGAAGACGTTTACATGTTACACGAATGTATACATGTGTATAGTCCAGGGGCAAGGGAGATTACGCCTGGGAACAAAAGTTTGATTTTAATTAAAAAATTTTACTATTTTAATCATATATTGTAAGTTTTTAGCCATCAGTCTTTTATACTTTTTCAGAAGAAAAAGACTTTTCAACATTTTTCCTATACAAATGTAGATGGACGTAAACATGACCTTGCCATATGTAGGTCAAAGGTCAGCCTTCAATATTCATTTAGAAAAGACTTCAAAGACCTTGAGTCCTTAATGCTTTAGACCAAGATTCAGACTCAAAATTTTCTCGGTTCTGGAGATTTTAAGTGTTTTACCATATAAGAGCGTGGCGGCCATCTTAATCAATGGCCGTGCCCTTTTGTACCATGTTTCAATTTCCCTTTAACAGAAGAATGCTCCAGATGAAATGTGAAGGAAATCGTCTATGAGTTAAAGAGGGGTGCAAATGCGTGGACAGACGGGCGCCGGACGGCAAGTGATTACAGTAGCTCATTCTGAGCCTTTGGCTAAAAGAAGGCTGAGAGAGAGAGAGAGAGAGAGAGAGAGAGAGAGAGAGAGAGAGGACTCCTGGTTTTGCCTGTTTATAGCGAATGTGTTGCCCTGGATCGCTGTACCAAATGTCGAACACGAGCAGGAACAGGGATTAAGGGCAAATACTTGCGAGAGTAACTTGCACATTTGAACGCAGACCTGTAAAAGACCTCAGAGAGAGGCAAACATTATTAATTACATTCACATAGAACCGTAAACGGTGTTCTGTGAGACTTTTTAGATTAAGACCAATCATTTTCTGGTTATACGTCTATGGGGCATTTTAACTGCAAGGGCAATCGTATCTATATGGCGGATCAGCTCAAAGACCTCTTCACCCAAGCAACGTTTCTTCAAAATTAAGATAATTAGATTTAAATAGATTAATTAAGTGCTAATGGTTCAATAAGCCCTGCAAACTACATTGCTTTCTGTAAATAGACTAAATAAAACCTAAGACTCCGATTTTTTCCATGTTCTTTGTTTCCAAGGACAACCTATATACCTTTTCATTTAATTTCCTTGCCCTGGTGTTAAATGCCTAGGGACGACCGTAAACAGTCTCGCTGTACTTAATCATAGTGCAGTTTTCCATTTTTATTTTTCTAGGCACCATTTTGTCCGTTCTGGTATTTTGGGAACTCGTGTTCCTCTAAGCCGGCGGTATGGGACGTATGCAGCCTTACAAACTACACTGCTGCCATATGAAGGGTCTCAATAAACTGGGACTCTGATTTGGGTTCTTTTACGTGTTTTGTAGTTCTAAGAGTAACCGTTATGTAGCGAAATTTGATGTGTATTTTATGAGTAGACGTCGTGAAAGGCGCACGTTTTCAAGGAAGGACAACAGACAGAAAGAGATCACAATAGTCATCCTAAGCGTCACTGTAGTGGTCTAAAAACCAAACACTATAGGAAATAAATACTTATCTAAAATTGTTTTGTTTGTGTTGAGGATTTTACGGCCGAGTCAACCTGATTGGTTTGTCGAGCGCGGTCAATTTACCTAACCACACTTTTACTGGACAGCTTAGTCCTCTAAGCGGTTAACCAGTATTGTGCATATTTTTTCGCCAGAAAATGACAACTGCCCTTCTTAATTCTGGAAGGGAGAGAATGACCCTAAAAAATATTTCATGATCAATCTCCACGAAAGAATGTTGCCGATCCGGCGGGACCGAACCTGCAACCTCCTGATCACCAGTCGGATGCGCATCCAACTGAGCCACCGAGTCCGGCTAAAATTAATAAGCGTCCAATTTAATTTCAATTCAGCCATGTTATTACGGTTTCTGAAACTAGTGCCCTTATAAAGTGCCGTCTTACTACACTACCATGCCACAGGTGATACTTCTACGAGCTGGTCGTATTATTCTGACACTTATGCGACCAATCCTAGCTCTTTTACTTAATGTTGGGCATAATGCAAAAGAGGAGTTAGTTCTGATTTGAGGGATAAAAATTTAATACATGTATATTGCCTTTGGAAACAAAGAACACATTACAAATAGAAAGTGGGAGTCCCGGTTTTATGAAGTTTGCAACACTGCTTACACCCTCTAGCGTATACATGAGCAAACCACTATGACAAATGAATAAATATTTTGAACATAACAACATACATTGGACTAAAAAAAGAATTATGTTTCTTTTCATGCTCCTGTAGCACCGTACAATAACAGACATAAACGTTTATTTGATCTATTGCTTTTGCAAATTTCTTTGTCAACTCCAGGACTGATACAAAGCTTTAAATCACACATCCCCGAAAATGACTGAGGTACAGGAAATTTATCTGGTGTCATTTCGTTTGTCAAATAGAGTTAAGCTTCAACTTAAGTTTATGTTTTATGTTTCTTAAAAAGATCTAGCGTAGTTGACTGCAAATATTGACAACTTCGTTTAGTTTTGCTATCGTGCTTTGATTAGAAATACCTATTTCGCTACAAAAAGCAAAGGTAACTATACAGCGTTTAAATATATTTCCTAGAGACAGCATGATAATGATAATATTTATCGTATAAATTGAAATGCGAACATGTGTATGCCTATTCAAATATATTGCAAATTTTACAACCGAAAAAGGAAAAATTTCAGATAAAAATTTCTGATATTTTTCATATTCCTGCTCTAAACATAGATTGTGTACTCGTTAGAACCACCTAGCTGAGGCCTAAAATCTATTTTTTAGCAAAATAACAAAAATAATGTATACCCCTGTAATCCCAGTTTTACTATATAAAAGTGGGGTTTAAGCGGGTCAAAATGATATAGGTGTGTTTTCGTGATGTGATATCCCAGAATTGCCATGAGAGTCGTGCAAACGCGATGCCAGAATTTGTATACTAACTCTTGCACTCGACTCAGTTTGTGTTGAGGTTTTACGGCCAAGTCAACCCAATGGGCATGTCGAGCGCGGTCATTTTATCTAACCACACTTTTACTAGGCAGGCTTAGTCCTCTAAGCGGTTAACCAGTAATGTGCACATTCTTTCGCCAGATAATGTTTGTGTTGAAATTTTACGACCCAGCCAACCCAATGGGGTCATGTCGAGCGCGGTCAGTTTACCACCTAACCACACGTTTACTGGCAGGCTTAGACCTCTAAGCGGTTAACCAGTATTGTGCACATTCTTTCGCCAGAAAAATGACAACTGCCCTTCTTGAATCAGCGGATGGGAGACAATGATCGTAGACAATATTTTATGATCAAATCTCCACGAAGGAATGTTGCCGACCTCGGCGGGGTCGAATCAGCGACCTCCTGTCTCGAGTCGGACGCTTCCAACTGAGCCACCAAGGCCGTCGCACTCGACTTAGTCAAGTGTCGGGCATACAAGATAGTAAATTTTCTGGCGAAAGAATGTGCACAATACTGGTTAACAGCTTAGAGGACTGAGCCTGCCCAGTAAACTGACCGCGCTCGACATGACCCCACTGGGTTGACTGGGCCGTAAAACCTCAACACTAACAAGATAGTAAATTGGTTTTACGAGATACTAAATCGTGCACACTAGCTAAATCTACACAAATCGTGCACACTACACTAGCCCCCCTTTTTTTTTTTTTTTTTTTTTTTTTTTTTTTTTGCTGTGGGGGGGGGGGGGGGAGGGGGGGCGGGGGGGGTGGTGGGAGGGGGTTGGTGGGATGGTTACGGCCCTTTCAAGAATATTATACATATATCGAACCGATCGTTCATCAAAGGGGGTCGAAAACCAAAGAACACGGGGAAACGTGCGCACAACTTAGTACCAGTGTCTTGCGCGCTTAGCTTGTGTCTTACTTATCACAAGCGCACTTATTACTAATTAGTACGAACGATAAAAATAGAATGTGTAGGCTGAAATAGCCACATTGAAACTTCCATACAGTTTGATATCTTTGTGAAACTTTGCACAGAGACTCTATTGATGATTACGATTATTTTATTCTAATCAGACAAATCCATTTGGTATCTGATCTGGAATTGAACAGCCGAGGTTGACCAGTCAATGAATACTTGAATGCAAGCATCAAGGAAACCGAAATTTATATAATCATGGTTCCTACTCATATTGATAAGACAGTCGTATTATTATTGACCTAAACAAAGTAAGGATATATATATAGTCTTTTCTGGAGGTCAAAGAAGAAATAATGTTCACATTCTAAGAAGAGAATTAACTAGTACGTGATCATCTGTGTGTTCCATTGCCTGAGGCGACCTCGGAAAATGCTGATCCAATGAAACATGTGCAACTGCGTGTCTCGCAGAGTTATACGGTTCCCTATTTATTTCTCTTGGTGGGCACCTCCGTTAAATTATGTCCAAGTATATGAATCGAGCCGGTGACATACATTTATCTTATTGCAAGCGGTGAAATCAGTATATATCCGAAATGATTATAATGGTATTTTCATAAATAAAAGAATATATTTTCACAAATGAAATACAACAAATCGATGTTATTTTCACTACTCGTTTCGAATTACGACGTCGCTATTCTCATTGTTTCCCCAACAGATACTGATCCCACTTCGGTTTTTTTTTTTTTTTTTTTTTTTTCTCCTTTTTTATTTTTTTTTAACTTCTCTGTTTCTGAACAAAACTAGCAAGTGTCGTTATGCACTTTCTATGTTTCTGAGCAAAACTATCAAGTGTCGGTATGCATTTTCTTGATTATAATGTAAGCAGCATTTTGGTAACAAGATTATTTTCATTTGCAGGAACTTTTTTGTTTTTTGTCTTTCCAGCACTTCACGTGAAACACTGAACGTCTACGCCATGACGTTCATGTTTTGTTTGGTGACGTTAGTTATGACATCAGAAGTGCGCATTGGCGTGTAAACAATTAAGTAAAAGAAAATTTGCTCTTTTTCAGTGAATACAATAACAATTTTCATCTCGTGTAATGAAAACATTCATTTTTTTACTCGTGCTTCGCACTCGTAAAAATAATGATATTTTTTTTATAACACTCGATGAAAATATTAAGCACTCCACCACCAAAGAGTTAACGTCCTTTATATATGCATTTTTCTTCCTCAAAACCTGAAAAGGCCGGCCTCGGTGGCTCAGTTGGATGCGCCGTCCGACTGGAGACCAGGAGGTCGCGGGTTCAACCCCCGCCGAGGTCGGTAACATTCTTTCGTGGAGATTGATCATGAAATATTTTCTACGGTCATTCTCTCCCTTCCGCTGATTCAAGAAGGGCAGTTGTCGGTTTCTGGCGAAAGAATGTGCACAATACTGGTTAACCGCTTAGAGGACTACGCCTGCCCAGTAACGTGTGGTTAGGAAACCTGACCGCGCTCGACATGACCCCAATGGATTGACTGGGCCGTAAAACCTCAACACAAACAAACAAAACCTGAAACTAAAATAAAATCAGAACAATTTTCATAATAAAGTTCAAATATATGATTTGAAAAAAAAAAATGGTTCTGTTTAAGAGTCCGTTTCAAAGCATGATTTGCATCATGCCCTGCAGAGGAGGCACAGCAAACTCTTGCATACTTGCGTGAAGTCATTATTGCATAATCATAACAACAAGGAACAAAGCCAATCCTGAACCCTAATTGCTATAGCACTAGACCTATGATCTTACACATGTATAAAAGGACACTATACATACACATGCAGACTAGAATCCATATATAGTGAAATTGCAAGACACAAGTCAAGCAGCTTTGAATACTGACCCTAAGTATGCGGATACCTTGCCTCATTACCATACTTATCGAAAAATTTGAACAAGTCTATCTGACTACATATGATGTGTCTAAATTTTGCGAAGGAATTATAAATAGTGTAGACCCTAATTTGCTATGGCCTGTCTTCCGAATATTTAAGGCCAGCACAGCAATCCTCTATTTAATATAGGTATATTTTATTTAATGAAATCAAGCTGATTTTGAGTTTAACGTTTCTTCTTACAAGCAATAAACTCCTGTCGAGACGCTTGAAGGGTGATAATGAAAGGTCCTTTGCAGTAAAGCGGCGCAGTACAGACATCAGCTGAATTCCAGCTTGCTAGTTTCGAACCAAGGACCTCATGATCCGGTCGGATGCGCTAACCACTCGAACGCTTCTGGGGTTGAATGCAGCCGGCAGATTTTCCTGTAATATGTTACAACAGCTGCAACTATAGGGAAGTTTGCTTGCCTGCACACCATTCAAGCCATTCTAAAAGGCGGATCTGCTCTAAAAAGGTTGGCTACCTAGAGAGGCAGACGCGGTACATTTAGAGTAGACCCCTTTTCGTAAGTAGAACAAAATCGGAGCTACCTCCCGTGAGGTATATTCCTTCTCATTGAAAGTGTACATGTGGAGAGACTTGAGTAGTGGTGGCAGAAGAGACTGTCTTTAGTAGTGATATTTTGCGGGGTTTCGGCACTTTAAAAAATATGTAGGTGTTGCGTATATTTGGGTGTATACTTTGTAAACCTTTCTTTCGTTACCCGTAAAGCGCATAGGTAAAGTAGCTAAATATTTCACTCTGTTAATATTTATTGAACTCAAGGAAGTCTATATTCTTGTTGCATTTTATGGTTCGAAAATTTCTGTCTGAAAACGGCAACCTACAGTCCCCTGATTTTAAGAATTACCCTCTAACAATTAGGCCGCGAACCAGCTTGAACATAAAAGGTGTCATTATATAGGTGAATATCAAAAGCCCAGGTCTACTTGTTGCATTCGCGCACTCTCATTTTGACCTTCTCTAATACGATCAATGCAGTCTGAAGCAAATACGAAAATGGAACGACTTGTCCGATGAAGCAAAACGTTCCAGTTCGGTTACTTCTTTCAAGAATTATTTAAACCGCAACAGAACGTCTATTCCAAAATATTTCTATACAGGCAATAGGAAAACACAGATCTTGCATACACGTCTCCGAACAAAATGTAGCAGCTTAAACAGCGATCTCTACTCCAAAAATATAACTGAATCTCCATTTTGCCACTGTGGACAGGTAGAAAATTCGCACCATTATCTACTTTGTTGTCCCTTGTACACCGCACAGAGAAACGAACTCTTTAACGCTGTATCAGAGTATCAAACAATATCGCTTAATCTTCTACTATATGGAGATGCCTCTTTACCATACACAACAAATGTTCTTATATTTGAAAAAGTCCAAAAGTATATAAGCGACACAAAACGCTTTTAACTGTTGAAGCCATTTAAATACAATGTTCTGTACATGCAACTCTCTATTGAAACGTTAGTAGATTCTGTGGGAAACTTACCAGGGAAGCGCTGCCCTTATCCCCCCCAATTGTTTTTATTAAAATCCCTTAAGCTCTTGTGATATATTAAAGCGACTTCTACGACTGATTTTATCAGCCTTAGAAGTGGCATTAGTATGAACCAGTTAACAGTTATGGCTCTTTAATTGATATTCTGACCTTACTGTCATTTCAAGTATATATATATAATTATTATTTTTTTTTATTGCTTTCGTTATCTTATCATTGCTCTTTATATATATATATATATATATATATATATATATATATATATATATATATATATATATATATATATATATATATATATATATATATATATATATATATATATATATATATATATATATATATATATATATATATATATATATATATATATATATATATATATATTTGTTTGTTTGTGTTTTTTATTTTTTTATTTTTTTTTTTATTTTTTTTTTTTTGTGTGTTTTTTTTTTTTTGTTTGTTTTTTTTTTTTCTTCTTTCAAATCTGCATCCTTATTTCACATCCACAAATTGAGATCTATATTGTTTAACATTTTTCCGTCACTATTTGTACAACTCTAATTGTTAAGGAGAAGAACTAAATAAGTAGTCATACTTTCGTTCTGATCCTATTTCTTATGTGCTACAATGTATAGTGTTATGTAATATTTGGATAATAAAATATGTTTAAACCAAGCAAATACGCCAGAGTAAACCCTATATATTGTCATAGAAATGACTTATTATTTACTTTGAAGTATTCCCAGCGACAGTGCAAAATCTTTACGTTGAAATGACATTGTAGCGTGAGATCTATCAGGTCATGAGATCTGTCACACCAGAAGTGTTAAACCGGAAATACTTGACGGAACTTATGCTGCGAGCATGAAATATTTCAGGTCACGAGAAATATCAGAATCATACGAGTTAAAATATCAAAGCAAATTTTGTTTTATTTAAAAGAAGAAATATCTTTAAAAAGATAAACGACGTAAAGGGTACTGGAATATGAATATTGAAGCTACTTTGTGATTCAGTATGAAATGAAGAAGCCTTTTAAAATATAAACGTTATTACGAATGCAAACAGTATCAAGAAAATTTTAATACTGTACGACATTGTAAATATTGCAAGGGTTGGCAGGAATGGGAGTGTACTCAGATGTGTAAATATCTGTGCTAAATTATGAAAAGCAATTTAGCATTTAAGCGTATGGCATATAGTTTTAAAAAATCCATGCCAACCAGGCACCTTTTTGATAAAGAGTAAGCAAAGTGTAACACTGGCCATGAAGATTGGCAAAAACTGGAAAAAAACATTTAATTTGTAATAAGAGGGTCATGATGGCCCTAGATTGCTCACCTGGGAAGCAGTTTTTTTTTAACCTGGCAGAAGGATATTTTCAAAGTTTTCTGCATATATATATATCAGACCCTGCCCTTTGATGGTTATTTATTTATTTATTTTATCTTATTTTACTTTATTTACTTTTTTTATTTTTATTTATTTATTTTTTTCTTGTAATACAAATTAATTTGAAAATTTTTGATGGACGGTCAATCCAGTAATGTTTGTGAGTATTACTGCAATCTAGTTAGTTGTTGATTTGAAGTGTTCTAGACAGACATATGAGGAATCAAACAAACTAATCTGAACAAATTTGATAGACATTCACCTTTGTTACATTTGTGCAAAAATTTTGAAATTGGACCATAGGTTGTGCAGAAGAAGAACTGTCAAGTTTACTCTACATAATTCCATATATAACGAAAAGTAACCACGCCAACTGGAAGCCATATTTTTTGACGGAACAGAATTCTTTTAACAAGATTTAAAGACCTTCTGTTGAAGAAAAATCTCTATAAAAAAATCCAACCAGCCCGTACTGAGGAGATTTTGAAAGATTTGGATGCTATACCAACAACAGGGATAACGCTATTCACAAACGTTGAACAATCATTCGGCTCTCCTACACATTGATGTTTCAGACAGTTTGATTGTAGTGGGGAATCCACGTGACCAAATCACTATGTACACAGTTTGTTACTATTTTTAACTCCGCTTCAGGTAGGATGTTTTAGGATATCTCGATTTATACCAGATTGATTTTTTTTTCAAGTAAAGCGCAGAGTACTTGGAAAATCAAGCTCTTTCTGGTGGTGTCGATGCTATTCTGCAATCTGGGCCCAGTTGTTCAAAACTAACGATGTCGTTAGTTAGCGACTCGTTAAAATTTACATTGAGTGATACGCAAATATGCTGTTTTTTTTTTTTTTGTTTTTTTTGGGCTGAAAATATGTGAGTAACTTTTGCAGTGCAAAAGCTACTCATTTTTTTTTCAGCAAAAAATGTCAGAATATTGTATATTGAATCCGCTAAAACATTTAACGAAATGCCCTTAACGAGCTCGTTAAGCTAACGACGCTTTGAACAACCGAGCCATGGTCTGATTCTCGAGAACATTCGGAGAAAGTTTTTCATAAAAAAAAAAAAACATGTACATTGTCCCGGTCACCCAGACTGACAGCAAAAACATTCTTCGAATGTTCTCGAGAATTAGACCAGATCGCAGAATAGCGCTTACACCACCAGAAAGAACTTCATTTTCGCGTACTCTGTGTTTTATTTGAACAAATTTCATTCGGTATGAATAGAGAAACAAAATCCTTCCTGAAGCGGAGCTAAATAGAGTAATATTTCTTCTTCGTGTTGTTTACGAATAGGCCGCTTACACCGCGAATGAATAAAAGGGGTGTTCAACAAACCTATTTCCTAGTTAAGAATGAACAATATTATTTATTTTGCCAATATTTCTATCAAGCTTAAGGCATAATTCCTGTTTATTTATTATATAAAATTAAACCATGCGATTTTATATCCCTTTTTGTACATAATACAAGGCACTTGATAATTCTGTATATTATCGACACAGTGGAGAGAAGTAATCTTGAACGCCCCTTGTTCGCTTAGCGTTTGGGCCGCTTACATCAAACATTTAGTCACACTGTACAAAATTAAAAGTTCGTCTATAATCATTTATTTCATTGCAACTATTTTATTGGTATTATTTAGATTATGGGTATTTTTCCATTGTTTAACATCTGCATTGCCATACTGTACAACTTTAAATATACATGTCATAATCAAGCGATTGTTCAGTCATGAATATATTTGTTAAACATCGGAAAAATTCTATACTTACCCCTACTTGGTTGCAGAAGTTTATATATTTTTAACCAATCGCAAATTACTATCTATTCATTCGAGACTAATACCAATAAGTATGTCAAAAGCCAGCTTATACAGCTACGCCGAAAAAAATGTATATTGCTAAAAATAAAATCTAAATAACCGCAACAGCCACAAATACATATAAAGTAAAATAACCGCAACAGCCACAATTACACATAAAGTAATATATATATATATATATATATTCTACACCGTAAGCTTGCCTCGGAAAACGTGTGGTTAGGTATATTGACCGCATTCAACATGACCCTAAAAATAATAATAAAACGGTCATATCCGTTCGTAAATGACATTTAGATTTTAGAACATGCTAGATAAATAAAAAAAAAAAAAAGACTTGACTACTGGTTTGTTTGTGTTGAGGTTTTACGGCCCAGTCAACCCAATGGGGTCATGTCGAGCGCGGTCATTTTACCTAACCACACGTTTACTGGGCAGGCTTAGTCCTCTAAGCGGTTAACAAGTATTGTGCACATTCTTTCGCCAGAAACTGACAACTGCCCTTCTTGAATCTGCGGAAGGGAGAGAATGACCGTAGAAAATATTTCATGATCAATCTCCACGAAAGAATGTTACCGACCTCGGCGGGGGTTGAACCCGCGACCTCCTGGTCTCCAGTCGGACGGCGCATCCAACTGAACCACCGAGGCCGGCAGTTGACTACTGGTATATCCCCACTGGAAGGCCACTGACTGACGGGTATACCGAATAGATTTCTGTTATGCTGTACAACTATTTAACCCGTCGGGTTACAAAAGATAAAAATGCAAACAAACAAATTATAGGCAGGAAAAGTATTGTCTATTCTTTGTTTCTCCATGTTTTTAACAGACAGAAAGCTCCAGGGGCACAGTGCATTCAAATGCAAATAAGTCCACATTTTTGTTTCTCCCTAAGCATTCATATCCGCAGGACTGGGCCAAGATAGCAAATCACTATTATATGAATGTAATCATATCCATGATAAAATATTGTTGATGGACTGATAAATTTTATCGATGCACCAGTATTTCTATATTTGTACCAATAAAATTTTGGTGATCCCAAAAATATAGTAGTCTGGAAATTCAAGTATCAAATAAATGGGCCGCGCCATGCGAAAACGTATCTTCGGGTATATGCAGACAGCGAAGGCCCAGATCAATCTACACATTCGCACTGTCTGAACAGGGGATTGTCCGCTAGCAGAATCATTGGATACTACATAATGTATGAACGGAGAGCAAAGGCCCGGTTATACTAAACGCATGCGCAGGATGATGCAAATGGTTGAAAGACACTTGACCCCAATGATATGTGCATCGATAAATTTTGTCAGCTTGAATGTATTGTTAAAGGTGCACCAATGAATAGAGCAGTAGACCGATAACGTATTTACATCAATAATATATCCTTACCTCGACAAATAACATTGTAAATAAGACCGTCTGCGCATTTCAGTAGTTGGAGCACCTGACTAGTGTTATGGGGATTCGTCCCGCCTCGGGAAGGCAGTTTTCCTCCCCTGCTCACTGGTGTCAGAAGTAAAGTGGTGTGCATAGAATGCGGCCTATCGGGGGTTGCAGGCTAGAGACCTTCAGGACAGCTGGGTGATGCCCATCCTCGGTAACCCAGGTGTGACCCATTACGTTACACTTCATTCATCACCCCTGGGACAACTGACTGACGAAATGTCGTTTTCTATGAATATTCACAACACCTCAATAGCTAATTAAAATGTCGCTAACATAGCGCTACTCTCTTCTGCGAAAGATTCATTTGTTCTTCTTCCGTTACTAAAAATAACTCAGGAAACCCCGATAAACGTTTTCGTCAGCAATTAATACCATGCCTGGATTGCAACGAACGACATGATTGGATATTCGCAAAACAAACATAGAACGATGACGTTATTTGCGGAGTACGCCAGAAAAAAATAGATTAAAATTTCTCATGGAAATACTGAGATCACCAATCAGATGCCCTCATTAATAATTCATGAGGACGAAGAAACGTAAGCGAGTTGTCCCAGGGGTGATGAATGAAGTGTAACGTAATGGATCACACCTGGGTTACCGAGGATGGGTGGTGCCTGAATCCCAAATCTTATGAGGGGGAGGGGTGTAGTGACTCAAATGCATGGACTTAATAAGACCGTCCGGGTAGCTCAGAAGGCAGGAAACTGGACGAGTGTAACTTGGGTCATGGGTTCGTCCGACCTTGGGCAGGCATTTTTCCTGTCATGTTTACTTTATTATTTGGATGTTCTAATTCATTTCCCAATTTTCTACCTGTAATGTTGTCAGAAACACATTAAATAGATGCTATTATCAAGGCTGGAAATTTCAGTATCGGGTTTTATACCATTTAATAAATTGCTTACCTTCTGCTGTCCAAAGTAACAAGGCTGTGTTCCAACGTTGTGTGTTTACTAGGTCAGCCAATTCATCCGAGATATTGCGGTTATTTTACGATTTGTTTTAGCTACCAATTCCTTTACTATGATAAAGGAGTACACATTGTCTATTTAAGATAAAGGATCGTAATAATTAAAGACGCATATCAAGCCAATGCGAGGGCACTTGGGTGTATTAATTTTATTTGGGATGCTTCTTTACCGTAGATTTGCTGTCAACGGTCTAAAACAGTGTTATGTACTATTTCTTTTTGGGTATGTATTATTGCATTTTAAAGATCATTATCCAGACCAGTCTAATCGATCTTTGATAAATGGACATCAAGTATAAACGTTTCCACAGAGCTCATTTGCGCAGAACAGACACAAAGGCTATTTTATGCTATTCCACGAACCATAGAATAAAATTATAGCATTTTAGTAGATGTGTTTTTTTCTACATTGAATGAATACTACACCATGAGTGATTATCTCTTTCCCAGACAGTAACCTCTAGATGTTTTTTTGGATTCTTGAATTCTTGAATACACCATGTCTGAGCTCCCTGTTACATCCAAACACAGAATGCCACTTTAGTTGCTGTACTGTTTTCTAAAGAAAGGTGAGATTTTCTTCCGTCTCTGAAATACTTCAATTAAGCTATTAATCTTTTCTTGTTAACAACCTTGGGCTCATATGTTTTATATCAACAAAAAACATATAATACAATATAAACTATCGAAACTTTGTATCTGCAGAAAAGCATGTGAATGAATGACGACAAGGAGGGAAACTTAACACAAACCAACCAAGATGGTTTTAATGAACAGTCGGTAAGAATGCATTTTATACTTCATATGCCACATACTGCTACATTTGATGACTGGGAAACCTTCCATATTAACCCTTTCGTCCCTACAGACCGATTCCGATATCACTGCAAACAATGCAAATCCAGATGAAACCAACCATCTTCTTAGGATCTACACAGCTTGCCGCTCTGTTATTGATTTTGGACTGAAATCCTTTTTCGCAATAATGAATGTGTCAATATTCAGGAATTAAATTTCTTTTCATAAAGCCAGGGGTAAATGGGTTAAGAAGAATGGAGGAGTGCTTGTCTAGAAACTACTTATCTAGGTTATGGTAGGGGTTTGATCAGAAAATATAGCAGAAAATAGGGTTGAGAGGGCACAAAAAAGGAATGTTATAAAATTTGAAAGAAGTTGTGCAGAGGTGAGAATGAAAAGGAATATAACATAGCAATGCTTTGTTGTTGTTGTTTATAGTTGGATTTATCGTCGGTTTCAACAATTTTTAAGTGGTATCGCGATCGTGTCTGCATATGGCATGAATTGGATGCTCACTTTTAGTTTTCTCATTAATAAAAGATTTAATCAAGTTCACCTAAAATGAGTGGTGACAGATCAATGAATAAATCATCATCTTGCGTAGTGGCAACGATGGCACACTAGCAACCGATTCTGTAGGCCAAAAGGAGATATTCCAGTAAGGCGAAAATTTTTCCTAGTTGGCTCAGGTGTTGGACCAGACTTTAGAAATTACAATATGCGATTTTATTACATATTCCGGTTTTTGATTGTGTTGGGGTTTAACGACACGTCAACCCTTGAGGGTCATTTTGTGTCGTCTCCCAGAGAAAGGGAGAAAAGAGATAGAAGAGAGAGTAGAGGAGATGAAAGAGAGGGACAGGGAAGAAAGAGGAACAGGAATGAAAGTGAAGAAATAGAAGAAATAAAAACATTCCCCCTCTTCCCTTACCCACTACAAGGATAGCAGGCCTTGCCCAACTGTAAGCCAATATCAGTTGGACGCCCAAGTGATGCAAGATACACAGCACCTTCGCACCACCCGACCACCCCCTACATATTCCGGTAGCCCGATGTCTGTACCACAGCAGAAATAAAAATATGCTACTTTTGTTTGTGTTGAGGTTTTACGGCCCAGTCAATCCAATGGGGTCATGTCGAGAGCGGTCAGTTTACATAACCACACATTTACTGGGCAGGCTTAGTCCTCTTAGCGGTTAACCAGCATTGCGCACATTCCTTCGCCAGAAACTGACAACAGCCCTTCTTGATTTGTTTGTTTGTGTTGAGGTTTTACGGCCCAGTCAACCCAATTGGGTCATGTCGAGCGCGGTCAATTTACCTAACCATACGTTTACTGGGCAGGCGTAGTCCTCTAAGCGGTTAACCAGTATTGTGCACATTCTTCCGCCAGAAAGCTTCCCTTCTTGATACAGCGGAAGGGTGAGAATGGCCGTAGAAAATACTTCATGAGCAATCTCCACGAAAGAATGTTGCCGACCTCGGCGGGGTTTGAACCCGCGACCTTCTGGCCTCCAGTCGGACGGCGCGTCCGACTGAGCCACCGAGGACGGCAAATATGCTACTAGCTTCTGATTATGGAGAGATGATTCAGCCCTGTTTACCCCACCCCGAAAACTCCTAAATTAATATTATATTCAAAACGATGGAATTACATTTACAGTCGACTCTCTTTTTTTCGAATTCCAAGGGACTCACTGAAATACTTTGAGATATCCGTACATCGACATATCAGAGTTGAGAGAGTGAGGAAAACAATAAATTGAACAATTACATTTAACAAATGAATGTGTAATTTGTTAGAAATATATATATAAAATAATGTGGAAAAGAGGAGAAATTGCTCCTTAGGAGCAATTTCTCCTCTTTTCCACATTATTTTGTTACCTGTTGTCATAATTTCATGTTAAAATAGGGATCAGATTTTCAATTCGAGTTAAGCGGTTATTCGAAATAAGCGAGTTCGAGATAACGAGGTTCGACTGTAGTTACCTTTTCCTTTAGAAAATATTTCTTGCATCAGAATAACGAGAACACAAGACTGAAATTGTTAAATGAATACAGTCAGTGTGCAAGTCTGGTATACATGACTTAAATTATCGGTTTAAATGCAAAACTGAGTTTCATAGAAGTTATTATAAAAATATGCCTTCCCCCCCCCACCCCCCCCCACCCCCCGCCACAAACCCCCACACGACCCAAGATGCATTTTGGTGGATATATTACATACTTATGTCATATATATATATATAGGAAGTTGGGTCTAGGGGTGGGAGGGGGACTACTTATATAACAATTTTAATGAAAAACATTTAATTCTGCATTTTCGCCGTACGTAAGAAACAGAATTCTAGTAAAATATACCTGAGACGCGCACAGACTATATTCATTCAAATATAATTTCCAATCAGTGTTTTGCTCTCGTCATTCTGGTGTAAGAAATATTTTCCAAAGGGAAAGGTAACTAAATAAAATTCCCATCGTTTTGTTTGTTTGTGGTGAGGTTTTACGGCCCATTCAAACCAATGGGGTCATGTCTAGCGCGGTCAGTTTACCTAACCACACGTTTACTGAGCAGGCTTAGTCCTCCAAGCGGTTAACCAGTCCCATCGTTTTGAACATGGTACTAATTTACAAGTGTTTTTGGGCTGGAGTTATCTACCCTTGATAATAAGAAGCATAAATTTTCCTTTCTGCCATGATTCAGACGTCGGGCCTCCGGAATACATGACAAGAGGGCCATGATAGGCCTGTATCGCTCACCTGACTATCAGAGCACTTACACAACGTGACCTAGAAATGATCAAAGGAAACATTCTGACCGAGATTCCAGATGATTATATTAACAAGTAGGACAATGTAGCATCTCTAATGGACCATGAAATATAAGTCAAGGTCAAATATGGATTACTGCTCTAAAGAGGCCATGCTAAGGTGTATGTATGTGCGAAGAATCACTGGCGTTTGGACAAATGGTAACTGAGAAACTGACCTAAACGCAAAAGCTTAATAAATTCAGTGGACAG
Source organism: Anodontia alba (assembly GCA_964016985.1). Lineage (NCBI taxonomy): Eukaryota > Metazoa > Mollusca > Bivalvia > Lucinida > Lucinidae > Anodontia > Anodontia alba. The sequence goes on from OZ024821.1 coordinate 56,419,404, forward strand.
TAAAATGTAGGTCAATGTCAAATATGGATGACTGCACTCAAGAGGCAATGCTAAAATGTATGCAAATGCCAAGTGTCACTGCCGTATGATTAATAGTTACTGTGAAACTAACTTAAACAGAATAAAAAATTTAGAAAATCACTGGACAATGAAATATAGGTCATAAATGACCCAGCTCCAAACTTGACCTAGAAATTATCAAGACAAAACATTTTGAGCAAGATTCATGATAATCACTTCAAAAAAACGTAAACTCTTAGAGTGTTAACGTTTTCCTTTAATTTGGCCTGGCGACCTAATTTTTGACCCCAAGTGAAAAAGTTTTGAACTTGACCTAAAATCAACAAGCCAAACATTTTGAGCACAACTCATGATTGTCATTTCAAAATGTGACTTCTAGAGTGTTAACAAGGTTTGCCTGTGATTTGAACCAGTGACGTAGCTTTTGACCCCAAGTAACCCACTTTCAAACTTGACCTAGAAATCAACAAGCCAAACATTTTGAGCAAGATTTATGATGATTACTTAAAAATGCGACCTCTACAGTGTTAACAATATTTTCCTTTGATTTGGACCGGTGACCTAGATTATCATCTCAAGTGATTCAGTTTGAACCCGACCTAGAAACTATGAAGACATACATTTTGAGCAAGATTCATGATGATTGCTCAAAAACAAATGTGACCTCTAGAATATTTACAATGTTTTCCTTTGTGACATAGTTTTTACTCAAAATGACACAGTTTCAAAGTCGACCTAGGAATCACCAAGACAAACATTTTGAGCAAGATTCATGAAAATTACTTCAAAAACGAGGTCTCTAGAGCGCTATTAATTTTTGTCTTTGATTTGGTCCGTTGAACTAGTTTTTTTACCCGAGTTACCTAGTCTCAAACGTGACTTAGAAATCATCAAGGTAAGTATTTTGAGCAAGATTCATGATGATTATTTGAATAAGATATCATAAGGGCAAAGATTCTGGTAAAGTTTCATGAAGATTGGAGAAAAAACTGTAGAGTCCAGAGGTTGAAAAAGGTTTTAAAGAAATCTAACCTAGTGACCTGGTTTTTGACTCGGCATGATCCATATTCAGACTTGAACAAGATATCATTAAAAAAAACTCTGGTAAAGTTTCATAAAGGCTAAAGCAAAACTGTGGCCTCTAGAGTGTGAACAAGGTTTTATAGAAAAGTGACCTAGTGACCTAGTTTTTAACCCTACAGGCCCCACATTCCAACCTGACCGAGACATTATCAAGCCAAAAATTTTGGCAAAGTTCTTTGAAGATTAACACAAAACTGTGTCCTCTAGAGGGTGAATAATGTTTTAAAGAAATTTTACACAGTGACGTAGTTTTTGATCCGGAATGACCTATCTTCAAACTTGACTGAGATATCATCAAGTTCATTATTTTGGCAAAGTTCTGTGAAGATTGAAGGAAAAATGTGGCCTCAAGAAGGTTAACAAGGTTTTGAAGAAACTCGACCTTGTGACCTAGTTTTTGACCCTACATGACCCAAATTCGAACGTGCCCAATATATTAATAAGACAAATATTCTGGTGAAAATTTACCCAGATTAAAGCAAATATTAGGTCTCTAGAGGATGAGCAAGGTTTTAAACAAATCTGGTCTAGTGACCTTCTTTGTCAACCATACATGACGCATACTCAAACTAAACCAATATATTATCAGAAAAAAAAACTGTCTTGGAAAGTTCCATGAAGACTAAATCAAAACTATGGATCCTAGAGGGTGAACAAGTTTTTTCAAAGAAATGAATCCCAGTGAGCTATTTTTACTCAAAATGACCCATATTCCAACACGACCTAGCCGAGATATTAACAAGAAAAACATTCTGGTAAAAATAATTATGACGATTGAAGCAAAACTGTGGACTCTTGAGAGTGAACAAGGTTTTGAACAAATCTAAACTAGTGACCTAGATTTTGATCCGACATGACCCATATTCGAACTTGAATAAGATATTATCAAGAGAAACCTTTTGGTTTAGTTTCATGAAAATAAAAGCAAAAATGTGGCCTCTAGAGTGTAAACAAGGTTTTAAAGAAATTTAATCTAGTGACCTACTGTCTCATCTGACATAACCTATATTCAAATATGACCGAGATATCATCATGTCAAACATCTTGGTAAAGTTTCATGAAGATTCCAGCAAAACTGTGACCTCTAGAGGGTGAAGTGAACAATGTTTTAAAGAAACTTGACCTAGTTTTTTTACTCGACATAACTCGACATAACCCATGTTCAAACTTGACCGAGATATTATCTAGACAAATTTTCTGGTAAAGATTCATGACGATTGAAGCAAAATGTTGGCCTCTAAAGGGTGAACAAGGTTTTAAAGAAATTTCACTGTGACCTAGTTTTTTACATGATATAACCATTATTCGAATTTTACCGAGGTATCATCATGTCAAACATTCTGGTAATTATGATTGATGAAAACCTTTAGCCTCTAGAGGGTGAACAACATAAAAGTTGACGACGCATGATGTACGTACGACTGTACGTACGACTGACACAATAGCTCACCTTGAGCACTTCGTGTGAAGGTGAGCTAATAAACCAAAGAATATTATTTCTGAAATCTAGTAATCAACACGTGAGCCAATTAGGAAAAATCCTCGCCTAACTGCAATATCTTCCTAGACAATCTCAAGTGTCATTATCTATTTTCAACTAAGGTGACATGAACGATTTGTGTGTGATGTAAATAAACAACTGTAAAGGTTACTATGGCAACCAAAATATTGGGCCGGCCTCGGTGGCTCAGTTGGATGCGCCGTCCAAATGGAGACCAGGAGGTCGCCGGTTCAACCCCCGCCAAGGTCGGCAACAAGCTTTCGTGGAGATTGATCATGAAATATTTTCTACGGTCATTCTCTCCCTTCCGCTGATTCAAGAAGGGCAGTTGTCAGTTTCTGGCGAAAGAATGTGCACAATACTGGTTAACCGCTTACAGTACTAAGCATGCCCAGTAAACGTGTTGTTAGGTAAACTGACCGCGCTCGACATGACCCCATTGGGTTGACTGGGCCGTAAAACATCAACACAAACAAACCCAAAATATTGTACCATCGCAAAAATCACAAAAATAACCACTTAAAGGACAACTACCTGCCTTTAGCAAACCCGGCGATTTGTAATAACGCCGCAATTTGTAAAAACATTGTTTATTACAAATTGCAGCGCATGACACAACGCAATTTGTAATAAAGCCGCAATTTGTAATAAGTATGTGTACATGTAAATTCCTAACAACTAATCAGGGGACAGAACAGGACAATTTAGACACCAGAGACGAAGTTTTATAACAAATTGCGTTGACCTTGTTTTTAGGCGTTTATCGATGATTTTCACATTTGCCGTAAATTGTAATAAACTTTCCAAACATAAGCTACCGTAGGAATTTCGAAGTATATTACTTGTATCATCGTAACAACAAATCAGGGGACAGAACATGACAGTTTAGACATCAGGGATGAAATTTTCGAACCTTCATTATAAATTGCGTTGACTTTGCTTTTTGGCGATTTTCGATGATTTTCACATTTGCCGCAATTTGTAATAAACTTTCCAAATTAAAATTTCTCCGGGAATTTTGAAGTATATATATTTGTAGCTTCGTTACAACTAATCAGGGGACAGAACTTTACAGTTTAGAGATTAAAGATGAAGATTTCAAACTTTATTACAAATTGCGTTGACCTTGGTTTTAGGCGTATTTCGGTGACTTTCACATTTGGTATAAACATATTTTATTATCCAAATATTACATGACAATATACATTGTAGCACATAAGAAATAGGATCAGAACGAAAGTATGACTACTTATTTAGTTCTTCTCCTTAACAATTACAGTTGTACAAATAGTGACGGAAAAATGTTAAACAATATAGATCTCAATTTGTGGATGTGAATTAAGGATGCAGATTTGAAAGAAGAAAAAAAACAAACAAAAAAACACACACACAAAAAAAAAAAACACACAAACAAACATATATATAAAGAGCAATGATAAGATAACGAAAGCAATAAAAAAAAAAAAAAAAAAATATATATATATATATATACTGGAAATGACAGTAAGGTCAGAATATCAATTAAAGAGCCATAACTGTTAACTGGTTCATACTAATGCCACTTCTAAGGCTGATAAAATCAGTCGTAGAAGTCGCTTTAATATATCACAAGACCTTAAGGGATTTTAATAAAAACAATTGGGGGGATAAGGGCAGCGATTCCCTGGTAAGTATCCCACAGAATCTACTAACGTTTCAATAGAGAGTTGCATGTACAGAACATTGTATTTAAATGGCTTCAACAGTTAAAAGCGTTTTGTGTCGCTTATATACTTTTGGACTTTTTCAAATATAAGAACATTTGTTGTGTATGGTAAAGAGGCATCTCCATATAGTAGAAGATTAAGCGATATTGTTTGATACACTGATACAGCTTTAAAGAGTTCGTTTCTCTGTGCGGTGTACAAGGGACAACAAAGTAGATAATGGTGCGAATTTTCTACCTGTCCACAGTGGCAAAATGGAGATTCAGTTATATTTTTGGAGTAGAGATCGCTGTTTAAGCTGCTACATTTTGTTCGGAGACGTGTATGCAAGATCTGTGTTTTCCTATTGCCTGTATAGAAATATTTTGGAATAGACGTTCTGTTGCGGTTTAAATAATTCTTGAAAGAAGTAACCGAACTGGAACGTTTTGCTTCATCGGACAAGTCGTTCCATTTTCTTACCACAGATGGTAGACAAGACTGAAAATATAGATTAGTTCTAGCGTGAATAGATTGTAGGTTATCTGCATTTCGGAGGCTGTATTGGGATAGATTGTTTATTGACTGTGGTACTAAAGAAGAAAGATAAGACGGAGTTAAGTCATTATACATTTTGTAGAACATGACGAGTTTATGATTTTCCCGTCTCTTTTCTAGTGTAACCCAGCCAGTTTCTTGTTACAGGGCATTAAGAGATACAAGTTTGGTTGTTCCAGTGGCAATTCGTGCGGCTTCGATTTGGATTTTCTCAATTTCTTGTTTTTCAAATTGTGTGCAGTTGTCCCATACTATATCCCCGTATTCAAGTAAGGGCCTTATAAAAGTTGTAAATATTATTTCTAGAGAACTCCTGTCCAACTTAAACTTGAGTTTTCGCATAATATTAATCCTGTTCCATGCTGTTTTAGTTATGTAATCAATATGTTGGTGCCAAGTGCAGTCGTTGGACAGAATCAAGCCTAGGTGTTTATGAGATGACACTTCAGCTATTTGTACTTCTTGCATAAACAGGGGTGGGTGAACAGGCTTGTTTAGTTTTCGAGATATCATCATTGATTCGGTTTTGATCGGATTGAAGTCAACTAACCAGTTGTTTGCCCAGATAGAAATTTTTGAAAGGTCTAAGTTAAGGCAAACAGCAGATGTAATAGGATTTTCAACAATAATGTAGAGGCTAGTATCGTCAGCGAACAGGCGAATGTTGGAGCCAATTTCAGCGACTATGTCATTAATGTAGATTAAGAAAAGTATTGGCCCGAGTATGGAGCCTTGCGGCACTCAAGCAAGAATATGTCCAGTCTGACGCGACACCAGGAAGTATAACGCGTTGTTTTCTTTCAGCTAAATAATTTGTAAACCATTTGAGAAGTTCTCCCTGAACACCTGCTGCCTTAAGTTTGTGTAAAAGCCCTGCGTGCCATACACGATCAAATGCTTTCCTGATGTCGCAGAAGACAACTCTAACTTCTTTGCCCATGTCTAAGGCTTGACAGAATGTATTGTACTAGAAAGTGAGTTGGTTTACAGTGGAGTCTCCTTGTATGAACCCGGACTGTAAAGATGATAGAACGTTATTATCTCGAAGATGATTGTATAAGTGCTTGAATATAAGCCTTTCAAATACTTTGTCTTCAGAGTTTAGCAAAGAAATGGGTCTGTAATTACATACTAATGAGGGATCATCTTTTTATGAATAGGGCATATGTTTGCTTCTTTCCATTGTCTAGGTACTTCCCCTTGACTGAGGGATCGGTTAAAGAGGACACATAGCGGAAAAGCTAGTTCTTTTGACAGTTCTTTAAGAATGCGATTGCTTAATCCGTTTGGACCAGATGCTTTTCCTATCGGTAGTGATTTTAGGACAGATTCAACTTCTAAGGGGGTGAGGATGATAGAATTTAAGGTAGATTCGATATTATATGGAGGTAAAGCTGGAAGTTCAGCGTTACTATCATCTAACAGTGTTTGTTCCTTAAAATAATTATTAAGTAGATTAGCCTTGTCTTGCTCATCAGTATATATACGTCCATTGCTATCCAGAGGTGGGATGGACGAGGTGGCAGTGGGAGATATTACAGTTTTTAGAGTGGACCACCAGTCTGTAGAAGTAAGGGAATCAGACTTCAACTTCTTAGCGATATTTTCATCACATGTTCTTTTCGATTATTTTATCAACGAGACTACTTTGTTTCTGAGTTTCCTGAATTTATCCCAATGGTACTGCAAATCAGTTTGTTTAGCTTTTCTATAAGCCCTTTTGCGTTTTCTAATATATCGTTTGATAAATGTAGTTAACCAGGGTGGATCGGAAGGTCTAACTTTTATGTTTTTATTTGGGATGCATAATTTTGATATGAATAGTATGTAATCAGTGACATTCTTTGCATGTGTGTTTATGTCATTATCTTCTAGGGATACCCAGTCAGTAGATGCAGCTTTATTGCGTAATAGGTTATAATCTCCTTGATCGTACTTCCATATATGCCGGGTAAAGGATTTTGACTTGGGTTTAGAGAAATTGTATATACCGAAAATTGGACAATGGTACCGATGCTCTTGATTCAGAAATGGATCCGCAACACCACTGACTATTAAGTGGGAATTATTGCTTACGAGGAGAATATCCAGTAGGGAAGAGGAAGTTTCAGTAAAGTGAGTAGGTTCGTTTATAGCTTGGAATAATGCAAATTGAGTGCAGAAACTAAGTATCTTCCGCGATGATTGCGGATGTAGCATGTTGAAGTTGAAGTCACCCGTTATAATTATGTCATTTATGCCTGAGTCAACAGCTAGGTGTAAAGAGTCTTCTATCAGGGAGTAACAAGCAAGATCGGAATTGGGTGGTCTGTAAAATAAGCCAAAAAGCGTGCGTTTATGATTATTTGAAAGTTCAATCCATATACATTCGATACCTCTAGGTTCTAAATCTTGCCTGCGTCTATAATGTAAACCCTCCTTTACATATATTATGACACCACCGTGACTGTCTCCAACTCGGTCCTTGCGTTCAGGGCTGTTAAAAGACTGTAGACGAATATCACTTGTAGAAAAGGACGAGTTCAACCAGGTCTCAGTAAAAGCCAATATGTCAAAATGGAATAACTCTGCGTGCAACACATCTAGTTTTGAAGCCAGACTTTGGACATTGTAGTGAACAAAAGACAGATGATGACTTATATTCAATGAATTTATAAATGTAGAAGAGATGCCAGAAATTGAACTAGTGGTTACTGATGATATTGACGACGATGGGCCTGGGTTCGGATGAATATCGCCAGCAGATAGTAATAATGCAGACAGCCATGCTATCAACATTACAGTAAAAGAACATATATATACATACAACATAAATTTTGCGTTTGCTTCGTGATTCTTTCCTTTTGTTAAATTTTTACAATAGTTATGATTAATAATATTGTTAGCTACATATTCGTTTTGTTTCAGCTAAAGAATGAATGAGTAAGACAAAATCGTCTGCATCGTGATACTAAAAACATAAGAAAATGAAGTAGAATTGAGAACTTGTACATGCAACAGTATGTTGGCATATCAGCTACTGATACTTGTTTCACATCATAAACTATGTAATTGTTGAAAGGAGAAATAGAAACAAATCAGCAACTGGTGTGCCAACTCGCATACAAGTGATAAAATAATGAATCGGCGGGAATGACCAAAGAGCGCTACCCCCAAATACCCATAAGTGCATAGAAGGAATTCGTAAAAACATATAAAAGATGAAGAAAACAAAAATAGACATGATAACAAAGAATGGAGGGTTTACAAATAACTTAACAGTTTATCGTGCTGTGGGTTTTCCAATCAGTTAGCAGCCGCAATCCCAACAGTTCCTAAGTGTTATACCATGAATATAGTTTTATCAAAATTTGAGTGTCTAATACACATATATACAATGACTAAGTTCAAAACATGTCGAAGATGCCAAATTTATAATACAGATAAGATAGTTATGCAAATAATAGAACACTGACAAAGCAGCAAATGATAAATAATTTAGTAAAAAACGCTATATTTTTGATGAAAAATATATACTTTACTAATGCCATCAATCCATTTATAACGTGCCATTAAAGGCACAGTGGCAAGCATTGCAGACCCTGATCAGACTCCGTATGCCACGGCATTTGATCAGGGTCTTCACTGCTTGCATCATATTACGGAACTTCTGACGTTTCACAGGCAACAAACAAGAAATACAATAAGACGGTCAGTCAAACTACGACCGGAAGCAGGCCGGGTCAAATAGATGCATCATTGATCCACTTATTGTAGGTACTATACATATTAAGATATGCAAATAATTTAGTAATTCACACTTTATATTTGCTGAAGAATATATACTTTTCTAATGCCATTAATCCATTTATGCTTACGTCCAAATAAGGCACAATGGCATGTAGTGCAGTCCCGGATCAGACTCCGTATAACACGACGTCTGATCAGGGCCATCACTGCCTGCATTATATCAAGGAACTTATGTCATTTCACTGACAACAACAAGAAACACAGTTTGACAGTTAGACAAATTGCGACCGGAAACAGGCCGGCCCAAATAGTTGAGACAGTGGCGCCCACTCGGCAAAAATGGGTCAGTGGCAAAGGAGCTAAGAGCTGATAGTGAGTGATTACTCTGTAGATCATATTCCAGACCTCCAAAATAACATCTTTGTAGTAGTATCAAGGAATAGGTTCACCAGACTCGCTTTTTGACGAAGGGTGCTTTTAAACCTGTGCGTCTAACTGCTCAAAATGTACAAAATTCATTTTTCCCTTATATTTTGTTCCGTTATGAGGTGTGTTGTTATTTATAACCTACATATGTGTCACAGAGGAGGAAAAAAGAACATGACCCGACCGGGACTCGAACCCTGGACCTCTCGCATACCGTGCGAGCACTCTTGCCAACTGGGCTACCGAGCCACACGGTCGACCTGCGACAATTTCCCCTGCTTAAGTAGATTCGTCCCCGAATCTACCGACCTGCGACGAATGTAGAACAAACTAATATTAAATCATTAATCTCTGGCAATTAAGCAGTACAGACAGTTTGCCGATCTCCCCACAGAATACCGGACAGACCATCCCTGATCAGACACTGGAAACCCAGATCAGACTGCTTGAGCAGTGCGATGAAAGTTTGCAATTTGTCCATTCGATCCATGTCTACTGTTCAACGTCATCATATTGGCTGGGAATGGTCATTAAATAAGCCGTCCTGATCCACAGAGAGACTACGACAACCTGCCTCGAGCTGAATATGTATTGACAACAACGGTTTTAGCATAATAATAACATATCATTATGCTACAATAAATCGTGTCACCATTTTAACCGTTTTCACCTCAAGAATCCAGACTTAAAAGTATGAGCGACCAGTATTGATTCATTTTAGACTATCGATGACACGACATGGAATATCTTAATTTGTACGGAAAAGTACGGCAAAATGTTTAGCTGTGCGTGGTTTTCAGTCGGTGTATAAGTGTAACTGATATATACATATATATACATATATATATATATTTATATATATATATACATCACGTCACTAATTTTACCGCAATTACATCAAAAACATGGACAGACCGGTCTGAACAGCAGTGTAGACCCAGATCCAAATGAGAGATTAACAATCCTACCAGGGTCCAAACTATTATCGAACAATGGCAGAATAAGATTCTATCACATAATGATCGGACTGGTATTGAAGCGTTAAATTTCAACTAATGAGAATATCTATACTTGATCTAAAACAGGCACGCTAAGGCATTTTATGACAACCAATGAGTGTTTACAACTAATCAGGGGACAGAACTGTACAGTTTAGAGATTAAAGATGAAGATTTCAAACTTTATTACAAATTGCGTTGACCTTGGTTTTCAAACTTAAATTACTCCAGGAATTTCGAAGTTTACATATTTCTATCTTCGTCACAGTTAATCAGGGGACAGAACTGTACAATCTAGACATTAAAGATGAAGTTTTCAAACTTCATTAAAGACTGCGTTTACGTTGTTTTGGGGCATTTATCGATGATTTTTACAATTCTCGCAATTTGTAATACACTTTCAAAACAACAGCTACTGTAGGAATTACGAAGTATATTACTTGTATCATCATAACCACTAATCAGGGTACAGAACAGAACAGTTTAGACATCAGGGATGAAGATTTCGAACCTGCATTACAAATTGCGTTGACTTTGCCTTTTGGCGATTTTCGATGATTTTCACATTTGCCACAATTTGTAATAAACTTGTCAAATTAAAATTTTTCCGGAAATTTCGAAGTGTATGTATTCGTAGCTTCGTTACAACTAAACAGAGGACAGAACTGTACAGTTTAGAGATTAAAGATGCAGATTTCAAACTTTATTACAAATTGCGTTGACCTTGGTTTTAGGCGTTTTTCGATGATTTTCACATTTGCCGCAATTTGTTATAAACATTCCAATTAAACTTACTCTAGGAGTTTCGAAGTTTACATATTTCTATCTTCGTCACAACTAATCAGGGGACAGAACTGTACAGTCTAGACATTAAAGATGAAGTTTTCAAACTTCATTACAGATTGCGTTGACTGGTTTTTGGCGTTTTTCGATGATTTCACATTTGCGCAATTTGTAATAAACTTTCCAAACATAAGCTACCGTAGGAATTTCGAAGTATATTACTTGTATCATCGTAAAAACTAATCAGGGGACAGAACAGGACAGTTTAGACACCAGGGATGAAGTTTTCGAACCTTCATTACAAATTGCGTTGACTTTGACTTTTGGCGATTTTCGATGATTTTCACATTTGGCGCAATTTGTAATAAACTTTTCAAATTAAAATTTCTTCGGGAATTTCGAAGTATATGTATTTGTAGCTTCGTTACAACTAATCAGGGGCAGAACTGTACAGTTTAGGTATTAAAGATGGAGATTTCAAAGTTTATTACAAATTGCGTTGAACTTGTTTTAGGCGTTTTTCGATGATTTGCACATTTGCCGCAATTTGTAATAAACTTTCGAAACTAAAATTACTCCAGGAATTTCGAAGTTTACATATTTCTATCTTCGTCACAACTAATCAGTCAAGTTCAGTCCTCTTATTAGTTGAAACGAAGATACAGGTACACACACTTTGAAACTCCTGGGGCAGTTTAAGTTTGAAAAGTTTATTTCAAATTGCGGTAAATGCAAAAATCATCGAAAATCGCCAAAAACGCAGTCAACGCAATTTGTAATAAAGTTCGAAAACTTCAACTTTGATGTCTGGACTGTCAAGTTCAGTCCTCTTATTAGTTGTATCGAAGATACAGGTACATATACTTTGAAACTCCTTGGGCAGTTTAAGTTTGAAAAGTTTATTACAAATTGCGATAAATGCGAAAATCATCGAAAATCGCCAAAAAAAACGCATCAACGCAATTTGTAATAAATTTCGAAAACTTCAACTTTGATGTCTGAACTGTCAAGTTCAGTCCTCTTATTAGTTGTAACGAAGATACAGGTACATATACTTTGAAACTCTTTGGGGAGTTTAAGTTTGAAAAGTTTATTACAAATTGCGTTAAATGCGAAAATCATCGAAAATCGCCAAAAAACGCATCAATAAAGTTCGAAAACTTCAACTTTGATGTTTGAACTGTCAAGTTCAGTCCTCTTATTAGTTGTAACGAAGATACAGGTACATATACTTTGAAACTCCTGGGGCAGTTTAAGTTTCAAAAGTTTATTACAAATTGCGGTAAATGTGAAAATCATCGAAAATCGCCAAAAAAGTAATAAAGTTCGAAAACTTCAACTTTGATGTCTGAACTGTCATATACTTTGAAATTCCTGGGGTAGTTTAATTTTGAAAAGTTTATTACGAATTGCGGCGAATGTAAAAATTATCGAAACTCGCCAATAAGCAAACTCAAAGCAATTTGTTATTCAGTTCGAATACTTAAGTTTGAATACTTCATTTATCCAGTTGTGTCACTGATTAGTTGCAATGAAGATACAAGTACATACATGTATAAATCGAAATCGCATGGATAGTTCAAGTCTGAAAATTTATTACAAATTGTGGCGAATATGAACATCATCGAAAATCGCCAAAATGCAAAGTCAACGCAATTTGTAATAAAGTTTGGAAACTTCGTCTCAGATATCTAAACTGTCCAGTTCTGTCCCATGATTAGTTGTAACGAAGATACAAGAAAATACACTAGAAAATTCTCAAGGTAGTTTAAATTTGGCAAATTGCGGCGAATGTGAAAATCAATGAAAACCGCCAGAATGCAAAATCAACGCAACTGCAATAAAGTTTGAAAACTACGTCTTTGATGTCTTAACTGTCCAGTTTTGTCTCCTGATTAGTTGTAAAGAAGATACAAGTGCATGCGTCAAAATTCATTTGGTAGTTCAAGTTTAAAAAGTTTATTACAAATTGCTGCAAATGTGAAAATCATCGAAAATCATCAAAGAGCAATTTAAACGCAATTTGTAATAAAGTTTGAACACTTCACCTTTGATACGTAAACTGTCCTGTTATGTCCCCCTGTAGTCTTTACAAAGATAAAAGTACATATACCTCGAAATTTCTGGTGTAGTTTTAGTTTGGAAAGTTTCACTACAAATTGGGACGAATGTGAAAATCATCGAAAATCGCCAAAAAGCAAAGTCAATGCAATTAATAATAAAGATAAAAACCTTAAACTTTGATGTCTGAATTGTCCAGTTCTTTCCCCTGATTAGTTGTAAGGCAGATACAAGTACACGTACTTCGAAACGCCAAAGGGTACTTTAAGTTTGGAAAGTTTATTACAAATTGCGACGAATGCGAAAAATCATCGAAAAACAAGGCCAACGCAATTTGTAATGAAGTTTAAAAAACTTTGCCTTTCATGTCTAACCTTCCAGTTCTATCCCCTGTTTAGTTGTGTCGAAGATACAAATACACATGCTTCGAAATTATTTGGGTAGTTAAAGTTTGAAAAGCTTATTACAAATTGCGGCAAATGCGAAAATCATCGAAAATCGCCAAAAAGCAAAGTCAACGCTATTTGTAATGAAAAATTTCATCTTTCATGTCTACACTCTCCATTTCTGTCCCCTGTTTAGTTGTTAGGAATGTACAAGTACATATACCTCGCCAAAAAAATTAGTAAGAGAAAAATTCAGGGAGTGCCACAATCACAAACCGCAGGCCTTCCCAGACACCAAGAGGAAGAAGAAACAGACAAAACCAAACAAGCGCAACTCGAACAAACGTACGAAAAGCACTAAGATTAGCTCTCTCTTCCCCAAGCGAGGTAATCGCAATGCTAAATGGACTGAAAACACACAAGAACAAAATAACACAAGTTAAGACATAAAACAAATCGCCTCGTAAAATAAACCACAAAGCAACAAAGAGTAAGTCTTGGGACAGTCCAAGTTTGAAAAGTTTATTACAAATTGCGGAGTTATTACAAATTGCGTGGTGACATGCTCCGCAATTTGTAATCAACAAGTTTATTACAAATTGCGGCGTTATTACAAATTGCGTGGTGACAACGCTATCTTGCGCCGTTCCGGCGTCATTTTGACACTTTGCTGATGTCACTCTTCGTTTTTACGACGTTAGGCGGTGTAACGTCGTTTTTCGCGCGTCCACAACTTAAGAAATGGATGTAAACAGCAGCGTTACAGTCAAAACTTTTGGCGGTATTTCTTTATGCGATGGCTGAAAGTTTGAAAAAGTCTGACTTTTTCGTCGTGTTGAATCGAAATAGATCCGCTCTTGTGCGTAATTTGTTGAGTAAAAAATCAGTTTATCAGTAAGTTGTAAGAAGGTTAATCACTGGCTCTTTGCACTCGTGGTTTGATCTACTTTACAACGGATCTCAAAACAGTGATTTATTACTCAACAAATCACTGCTACAGCTGATCTATTTCTTAAACATTAAAATGCTCAACACGTACTATTTTCAAAGCTTACCTTTGGAAACTTATTTCCACACAGCGGATAAGCTCACATATTCAATACCAATTATCTGAGTTCAGCAGACCTCAGGATTAATGCTCATTATTGGTCTAAATCATCATCGGCTGTATAATTAAAGAAAATATAAAGTTCAAAAAGTTAAACGGTTACTATGGCAACCAACGTGGTATCATACTGCGACAAACATAAACATAACAGTTATAGCTTCTGGTTAATCTTTAGCAATATTCATTGTAATTGCATGCACACCATCTGCACCAACACACCCAATGCCCTCTCACTACCCCAAACACTGACACACGTGAACTTGATTGTCCTACCATGTTATCAGCAACGGTAAATTTTAGCTGGTTTTATTGTTATGTTTAACATGAGTTCGTTTAGCCACATTTTTTTTTTAGCTTACTTGAGCCGAAGACTCGTTGTCGTCCGTCGTCCACACTTTCGAAAAGAAATACCTTTGCAGCCTGCAAGCAAAGCGCTTTTGAACAGCGTGTTGTTAGATCTTCATGAAACTTGGAAGATAACAATAATATGCATAAAATCTCGGGCGAGTTCAAAAATGATTAGATCGGACCAAACATGGTACAGTTGCGTCCCGTTAATTGTCAAAAATGGCCATAATCGACGTTTTGAACAGCGTAGCTTCATTATTTTTTGTTGGATGAAACTTGTAGATATTAATGACATGGATAAAATCTCAGACGAGTTTGAAAATGGGCCAGATCGGATCAACAGTAGCAGTGTTTTATCCCCTTGGCTATCAAAATGGCCATTATTGACCATGTGAACAGCGTAGCTTCTTCAGGTTTTGCTGTACCTTCATGTAACTTACAGATAATACAGTGAACCCTCGTTACAGCGATAACATTTGTTCGCAAAGACGTTTTCATTAAAATGAATTTGCTGTTGTACGGAATTATTAATGAGCATATCGATATGTAACAAAGGTCTTGTCTTTTTCTTATATTTCCTCATAGAATATGTTTTGGATATTTGTTAGAACAAGTTTCTTAAAAGTATTTGATACAATATTCTGACATTATTTGTGACTAACTGTTACCTCTTAAACGAAGGTTTAATGACAATCAAATTTTCATTATAATGAATTTTGTCGTTGTATCGAGTGTCGGTATAAAGAGGATTGTCTGCAATGGCATGCATAAAATTTCGAACGAGTTTGAACACTGGTCATATCGGACCAACGGTGGCAGAGTTATGTCCCCTTCATTGTCAAGATGGCTTGTAAATATTCTACAGGCCACGTTTTCAGTCTATCAATTTTAATTTTTCTCAGAGTGATGTCCTTGACAAAATGTCGGTCAAGTTCGAAACTGGGTCATGTGGGGTCAAAACTAGGTCATTAGGTCAAATAATAGCGTCGTGTGTCGTGCGGTATCAACAGTTTCCTTTAAAAGCCTACTCTTCCTACACACTGGGTCAATTGACTCGATAGGAAGCTTTGAAGTGACGTGAATAAGAAAAATAGCTTAAGTCTTTCCGATCAGAAATCTGAGATGGCCGTCATGGCCGCCGTCTTGAAAATCTATTTTTTCGCTTCTTCCCCTGAACCGAAAGGCCAGCTGACTTGAAACTTGGTAGGAAGCGTCGGGTGATTTGTAGATCAAAAATAGCTAAAATCGTTCCGATCAAAAATCCAAGACGGCCGCCGTCTGAAAATCTATATTTTTGATTCTTCTCCTGAACCAAAATGCCAACTGACTTAAAACGTGGTAGGTAGCATTGGGATGACTTGTAGATGAAAAATAGCAAAACTCGTTCTGATCGGATATCCAAGATGACTGCCATGGCTGCTATATTGAAAATCTAATTTGATTCTTCTCCTGAACCGTAAGGCCAGCTGACTTGAAACTAGGTAGGAAGCACTGGAGTATCTTGTAGAGCAAAATTAGCTAAAAATCTTTCCGATCTGCAATCCAAGCTGGCCGCCGTGAACACTATCTTGAAAGTTTGTTTTTCTGTTCTTCTCCTGAACTGAAAGGTCAGTTGATTTGAATCTTGGATCAAGAAGTTAAAACAATTCCAATCGGAAATCAACATGCCATGACCGCCATCTTGAAAATCTATTTTATTGCTTCTTATCCCGAAACAAAAGGCCAACCGACTTGAAACTTGGTAGGAAGGAAGCATTTGGTTGCCTTGTACATCAAAAACAGCTAAAATTGTTCCGATCGAAAGCCCAAGATGGGCGCCATCATTAAAATCTATTTTTAGCTTCTTCTTTTTTAACTGAAAGGCCACTTGACTTGAAAGTTGGTAGGAAGCATCAGGGTGACTTGCAGATAAAAAAAAAA
The DNA here is from genome assembly GCA_964016985.1 of Anodontia alba. Taxonomy (NCBI): domain Eukaryota; kingdom Metazoa; phylum Mollusca; class Bivalvia; order Lucinida; family Lucinidae; genus Anodontia; species Anodontia alba. Next base: position 56,436,011 of record OZ024821.1, read on the forward strand.
AAAAAAAAAAAAAAACAGAAAAAAGAAATAGCTAAAATAGTTGCGATCGGAAATCAAAGATGGCCGCCATGGCTGCCATCTTGAAAATCTATTTTTTGCTTCTTCTTCTGAACCAAAAGGCTTGGAACTTGATAGGAAGAATCAGGGCGCTTTGTAGATCAAAAATAGCTAAAGTCGTTCTAATCAGAAATCTAAGATGGCCGCCATGGCTGCTATCTTGATAATCTAATTTGCTTCTTCCCCTGAAGGCAACTGACTTGAAACTTAGAAGGAAGCATCGGGGTGTCTTGTAGAGCACAAATATTTAAAATTGTACCGATTCGAAAGCCAAGATGGCCGCCATGGCCGCCATTTTGACTTTTTTCTCTTCTTCTCCTTAAACAAAAGGCCAATAGACTTGAAACTTGGTAGGAAGCATCGGGGTGACTCGTAGATAAAAATAGAGAAATTGTTTTGATGGGAAATCCAAGATAGCCGCCATGGCCGCCATCTTGAAAATCTATTTTTCGCTTCTCTTCCTGAAACGAAAGTCAAATAGTCTTGAAACTTGACAGGAAGCATCGAGGTGACTAGTAAATCAAAACAGCTAAATCATTCTGATTGGAAAGCCAAGATGATTGACATCTTGAAAATTTTATTTTTTGCTTCATCTCCTGAACCAAAAGTCGAACTGATTCGAAAAACTTGGTAGGAAGCATCAGAGTGATTTGAATATAAAAAAAAGGTAAAATCGTTCCGATGAGAAATCCAAGATGGCCGCCATGGCCGCTATCTTGGATATATATTCCACGCTTCTTTTTCTGAATCGAAAGGCCAGTTGACTCGAAACTTGGTAGGAAGCATCAGCGTGACTTGTAGATGAAAATCACATTAAATCCTTTTCATCGGACTTTCAAGATGGCCGCCATCATAGAAATCTATTTTGCACCTCTCCTGAACCGAAAGGCCAATTTACTCGAAACTTGGAAAGAAGTATCTGGGTGAGTTGTAGAACAAAACTAGCTAAATTTGTTCTTGTTAGAAATCCAAGATGGCCACTATCTTGAAAATCTTATTTTGAACTTCTTTTGAACAGAAAGGCCAACTGACTGGAAAATTGATAGGAAGTATCAGGGTGAATTGTAGATGAAAATATATATATATATATATATATATATAGCTAAAATCATTCTGGTCAGAAATCCAAGTTGGTTGCTCTAGCAACTATGTTGAAAATCTCTTTTGAATTTTTTATCCTTAAACGGGAAATTGACTCGAAACTTCATTGGAATTACCGAGGTGACTTGTACATTAGAAGTAGCTAAAATCATTCTGATTGGAAATCCAAGATGGACGCCATCTTGATAATCTTCTCTTGATTCGAAAGGTCAGTTGACTGGAAACTTCTATGGTAATCAGGTGAGCGATACAGGGAAAGTTTGGCCTCCATTTTTTTTTTTTTTTTTTCGTCGCTTACCTTAGGGACAACAAAACGCCTGAAACTAAAATTTTAAAGCTGTCTATTAATATGTTGTTATCAACGTAAAAACTCCGCTCAAACTCAGAAAATCGAACATAGCAAAGGCAAAAACGCCTTGCATAACTGTGTGTATAAGCAGAATTTTTTTTTTTTTTTTTTTTTGCCTACGTAAGGACTGTTTAAATGCTTATACATCTAATCGCGCCAGCAGTGACCACGCTGTTGATCCGAGTAAAAACAGTACAATTTTATAAAGCCCCGCTCCGCGACTAAAAATTGACAATCGAAGGAAGATTGCAGAAGTCGCAATAATGGGCGTAACGAACAAAATTAGCCGCAGCCAGGCTTTTGAGCATGCACAACGACTAGCCACGACTAATTCTGGCCGCAGACTGGTTGCAATGGTTTTCTGGAAGTCGCCATCAGTCGCCCACCAGTCACTTATCGGTCGCCGATCGATTTCACCAACTCTTTGGCTCTGAAATCTGGCAACCTTGCTGCGATCTATTGGCGCTCAGTCGGCGACTGTTTGACGATCGATCGGAGACTGATCACTTGTGAAATTTGTTTGTGTTGAGGTTTTACGGCCCAGTCAACCCAATGGGGTCATGTCGAGCGCGGTCAGTTTACCTAACCACACGTTTACTGGGCAGGCTTAGTACTCTAAGCGGTTAACTAGTATCGTGCACATTCTTTCGCAAGAAACTGACAACTGCCCTTCTTGAATCAGCGGAAGGGAGAGGATGACCGTAGAAAATATTTCATGGTCAATCTCCACGAAAGAATGTTGCCAACTTCGGCGGGAGTTGAACCCCGACCTCTTGGTCTCCAGTCGGACGGACCATCAAACTGAGCCACCGAGGCCGGCATCACTGGTGAAACGCCTACAGGTTGCAGGGAGGTAATAGACAGCCGAAAGTTTGCAGTGCCAACTACAACGAAAAGCTGTCTTCATGTCCTAGCATCATTTTATCACCAGCGTTCAAAGTGTTCGCATTATGATGCGTAAAGGAATATATATATATATAGCATTCTGGTTGTTTTGTTGCAAGCGAAGCAACTGTATCTGTTTTTGTATTATCATATTGTCAGCTTGCACAGAAATGAATTCATCCATGTCGTAACATTTTATTAAAAATCGCCGTTTGATTACAACTAGTCTCCGACTGGTAGCCAATCACTCTTAACTAGTTGCAATCCTACGGCTACAAGTCACCGACCAATCGCCGACGGCATGCAAAAACTATCGCCGATTGTACGGCGACTGGTCGGTGACTGATCGGCGATTATGTTTGTAGAAAAAAAGTAGTTGAAACAGTCGCAGAGGTCGCGAGTCAGCAAACGAAAACAGCCGCAAAGCGTCGCATCGCAGTCGCAAGCTGTGGGACCGAGGCTTAAGACATTTTGCGGCTGAAACACTGGTCTGAAAAGGCATGTGCAAGAGAAAAACATTTAATTTTGGGCAGTAAATGTACGAAGCTGTCAATATTTGTTTCTTTTTAACAGCACATGCACTCCTACTTTCAACACTTTCCTGCACCTGTGTAACAAAACTATTTGGTGCGTATAACGCAACAACCAGGGATATTTGCATATGTTGGCAAGTCATCACAATAGCTCATCCTCAGCCTTTGGCTCAGGTGAGTTAAAAAAGGGGGCTAAATAGCAGAATATAGCATGTCATGACAGAGAGAGAGAGAGAGAGAGAGAGAGAGAGAGAGAGAGAAAGAGAGAGAGAGTCATAAATTGAATTCCGCCTTTAGCGGGATTCGAACCTGAGACGTGATCAGAAGCGATTGATCGAGACAGTGAGAGGGTCGACCAACATAAAAGGAGCCGAAACAGCTATTGTGCTAGTATCTTTTGTTGACGGGTTGATGACTGCGCTCTTATTTGCCTATCGGACATCTTTTCCTGTCTGCAAAGTATGACTCGACGGCCATGGATATATGGTTAAATACATTTTCAGTGTCGCCTTAGACAGTCCAGATGGTCTGATTTTATTCCGAACACAATACAGATGCCCTAGAAAGATTAGAATCTAACTCAGTCCTTGCACGGACAGATGAATACCTTACCAACTTTGCAAGGCACGCCAAGCTAAACATGTGCAGAAACGTGATATATGCTATATAATAGGAAAAAGAATAGACCGTGTCATTCACATTGACTATTATTCAAAATTAAATGTTTTTCTTTCTTTTTTTTTTTTTTTTTTTTTTTTCTATCTCTTGCACACGCCTTTTCTCGCCACATAAAGTCTTACTCAACCGCACTTTTTCTAATCGGATGATCAATGTGGTGACGTCACATAACATTTTCCTCAGCAACCTTAGAAATATTACCGTAATTACCCTACGTATTAGATACATTTTCTTCGGTACCGTACTTATCCATGCCTGCCTCGGTGGCTCAGTTGGATGCGCCGTCCGACTGGAGACCAGGAGGTCGCGGGTTCAACCCCCACCGAGGTCGGCGACATTCTTTCGTGGACATTGATCATGAAATATTTTCTACGGTCATTCTCTCCCTTCCGCTGATTCAAGAAGGGCAGTTGTCAGTTTCTGGCGAAAGAATGTGCACAATACTGGTTAACCGCTCAGAGGACTAAGCCTGCCCAGTAAACGTGTGGTTAGGTAAACTGACCGCGCTCGACATGACCCCATTGGGTTGACTGGGCCGTAAAACCTCAACACAAACAAACCGTTCTTATCCTGTAAATTGAATGCCAACTTGATTTTAAAGTTTGGCTGATTGGCAGAAGTCGATTTGTTTGTGTTGAGGTTTTACGGCCCAGTCAACCCTATGGGTCATGTCGAGCGCTGTCAGTTTACCCAACTACATTTTTCTGGGCAGGCTTAGTCCTCTAAGCGGTTAACCAGTAGTGTGCACATTCTTTCGCCAGAAACTGATAAAGGCCCTCTTTGAATCAGCGGAAGGGAGAGAAAGACCGTAGAAAGTGTTTCATGATCTATCTCCACGAAAGACTGTTTCGGACGTGGTGGGTGTCGAACCCGCAACCTCCTGGTCGGACGCGCATCCTTCTTAGCTACCGATCAAGCTACACTATAATATACATGAGCTGCTTATCTGGGTATGTATCATTTGCTCAGGTGTGTTTGTCTGAATACTGAAGGAAAATAGGGTATCCTACAGTTTTAATATTCCAAGAATGAAATTGGTAGTATATACTAACAGAAGACGACCTTTTTTCTGTAAAAAAAACATATTTAAGCATATAACAAGCTTCGGCGATTTGCTTTCTGACCGCGGCGCAAGGCTGTATTAAACACGTTATATACTAAGAAACCATGTACTCAGAACCAATTTTAGACTGAAACTTGGCTTTTCCCATTATATTCTTTTCGTTTGTACCTGCCAAAATTTGCGCCTATTGTGATTTTGGTGCGAATTTGTACCGCGGCGCAAAACGAAGATAGATGCTTATCTGGTTCTCGGATACCACATTGTTTATGTTTAACCAATTCTCGGCGTACTGTAGGTTGTTTTCTTGTTCTCGGCGTTGAATTAATGAAAAGTCTAAATTATTCAATAACGTTAACATTAAGGAACATTCACGCGACTATTTAACTTAAGATCTTCGATGACTTTCGAGACGATTTGTATGTTGATGTGTAGTTTGATGAAAAACTAATTGACGTATATTTGCCGTATGTCCCAATATGTCCCAGACTCCCTTGTTCGATTTTTTTTTATTTTTTGTATGCAGACTGTAAAATGGCACTAGTGTTTTAGGACTACACGTGCGCGTACTAGCAATATTCGAGGGGCGTTCAAGAATTATACGGAAAAGAGCACAGTACATGCAAAACATGTCATAAAGATTTTCATCTTTTTACAAACACTTTCTAATATTAGAACCTACACCTGCTTCATCATTATCGTTTCTGGACTGAATATGGTGCTCATTCTGAAGAAAAAAAAAAAACAAAAAAAAAAACGGGGTAGTGCCGCTTTAATGATCTTTAATGACCAAATCAGAAAAGCTGCCGGTTTCTATTCGGTTCGTAAGATTTTAATATCATGCAAATTTGTTTCTAACCTAGCCTTGTTATGAAAATTTATTTGCACATTTGAGCAAAGTTAAGAAAAATGGGACCTCAGATTTCTGTGGTTTGAGAGCCTTTAAACGCGCATTCTCAGCCACCAGGTGGGGTTAGGTTATTAAAGTTCTAAAATGAACAGTACGATGGAAGGAAAAACAGAATCGTCGCCTATGAACGGTGTTCGTTAGGTGGTAATCATCAGACAACAGGGCAAAGATGGTCCTGTATCGCTCACTCGAGAACTAGACAAGTTTTAAATCATTTGGGCTTTCGGTTCAGGAGTTCATTATAGATTTCCAAGATTGCGCCTGCGGTAGCCATCTTGGATCTCTGGTCGAAACGATATAGCTATTTTTGCTTTACAAATCACCCAAACAGTCCCTCTCAAGTTTTCAGTCAATTTGCCGTTTGGTTCAGGAATAACGGTTAAAAATATATTTGCAAGATGACAGTTATCTTGGATTTCTGATCGAAATTATTTTATTTATATTTTCTGTATTTAATATACACGTAACCCCGATACTTCCTACAAAGTTTCGAGTCAATTGGCCTTTTGGTTCAGAAGAAAAAAAATAAAAACAAAATAGACTTTCAAGATTGCAACCTTCTTGGATTTCCGATCGGAACCTGTTTTGCTATATCTGATCGACAAGTAACCTTGATGCTTCCAACCAAGTTTTGCGTCAACTTGTCTTTCCATTTAGGAGTGGAAGTTCCAAATACATTTCCAAAATGGCGGCGGTGGCGGCCATGTTTGATTTCCGATTTGAACAATTTCAGCTATTTTTGATCTACCAAGTCACACAGATAGTTTCTATCAAGTTTCGAGTAATTGGCTTTTCGGTTCAGGAGAAGAAATTCCAAACAGATTTTCAAATGGTGGCCATGGTGGTCATCTTGGATTTCAGATTGGAATGACGTTAGTCTTTTTTTTTTTTTTTTTTTTTCTACAGGTCTCTCTGATAGTTACTGCTAAATGTCTAGTAAATTGGTCTTTCGTTTTAAGAGAATAAGTTTTAAATACATTTTCAAAATGGCGGCTGTGACAGCCATCTTTGGGTTTTTATCGAAACAATTACGGTTATTTTGACCAAAACCCAACAAGTCAAGTCACACGATAATTCCTATCAAGTTTCAACTCAATTAGCCTTTTGGTTCAGGAGAATATGCTGAAAATAAATATTCAAAACGGCGGTTGTGGCGGCTATTTTGGATTCTCGATTGCAACGAGTCTATCCGTGTTAGGTCTACAAGTCAGCCCGACACTGCGTACTAAATTTCGAGTCAGTTTGCACTTTGATTCAGTAGTAGAAATTCCAAATAGATTTTCAAGATGCAGCTATCTTGGATTTCCTATTGAAACAATTTTAGCTAGTCTTGATCTACAAAGAACCCCAACACTTCCTAATAAATTTCTAGTTAATTGGCCTTTTGGTTCCAAAGAAGAATTCAAAATAGATTTTCAAGACGGATTCTGTGGCGGCCCTCTTAGAATTACAATTGGAAAAAATACTTTTGATTTACAAGTCGCCACGATACTTCCTACCAAGGTTCGAGTCAACTGACTTTCCGATTTAGGAGAAATTCAAAATTGATTTTCAAGATGGCCGCCACCCTAAATTTATGCAGCTTAACGGAAAAAGGGAAAAGTCAAATTTCATTTTTCGACTTCTGGTCCAAGAACCGACGTCGCCGTTTCCATACGACGTTGTTATTGCTCTGTGTGTGTGTGTGTGTGTGTGTGTGTGTGTGTGTGTGTGTGTGTGTGTGTGTGTGTGTGTGTGTGTGTGTGTGTGTGTGTGTGTGCGTGTGTGTGTGTGTGTTCGGCACTGTCTGTCTCGAAATGTCTGTCTCCTTCCCTTTCTGAAGCGTTGGGGTGACCGAGTGGTTTGCGCTCACGACATCGGATCACGAGGTCCCGGGTTCGAATCCCGTTAGAAGCTGAATTCAGCTCATAAGAGTACGACCCTTCATTACACATAGCCTTTCATTATCACCTTTCCATATTCTCGATATGGCTAAATAATGTTGAAAGGGACGCAAAACACCAAAACAACCATAATTTGTCTCCCCTATCTATCTATCTATCTGTCTGTCTGTCTGTCTGTCTGTCTGCCCGTATGCTGCCCAAACATGTCGACGAAATTTGTCACCTGTACACTTCATCATAAAATATCAACAAAAATCACAAACGAAATGCGTGTTTCACAAACTCAACTGATAACTTAAACCTCAAGGCATATCAAGTCGTTATCAAGAGACAAAAATGCATTTCATAAGTATGTAGAAAAACATTCTAAGTTGTGCAAATTCGGGACAAAAATGTTCCCTTTTCTTTTTCATAAATTCATAAAATACTAACGTCAGTTTATTTCACAATGTTCCGTCTAGAGCAGTCGGAAGTTTGTTTGTTTGTGCTGTGGTTTTACGGCCCAGTCAGCCCAATGGGGTCATGTCGAGCGCGGTCAGTTTACCTAACCACACGTTTACTGGGCAGGCTTAGTCCTCTGAGCGGTTAATCAGTATTGTGCACATTCTTTCGCCAGAAACTGACAACTGCCCTTCTTGAATCAGCGGAAGGGAGAGAATGACCGTAGAAAACATTTCCTGATCAATCTCCACGAAAAAATGTTGCTGACCTCGGCGGGGGTTGAACCCGTGACCTCCTGGTCTCCAGTCGGACGGCGCAGCCAACTGAGCCACAGAGGCCGGCCAGTCGGAAGTTAAAATATCCAAAAGCTTTCAAATAAAAACACAATATGCCTATGTCTGCAGGTACCCAAACTGATACACAAAACTAAAATCTTGTCCTTTAATGTATATAACGGACTGGATACCGGTTTATATTGTATCTGCACGTGCAAGGAGGACAGCCAAGTACATTATATATGTACGGTCAATGTACATTGTTTAGAGCTGTTTGAGTAGCCTTCTTGGTAGCCAAAGTGTGTCTTTATTTGAATAAATTTGGATATTTTATTTTCCGGTTGCCCTAGATGGAACATAGTGAAACAAAATACCATTAGTACTTTGTGTATTCATGGAAAAGAAAAAGGAAATGTTTTGTCTCAAAATTACGCAAGTTTGTTTGTTTGTGTTGAGGTTTTACGGCCCAGTCAACCCAATGGGGTTATGTCAAGCGCGGTCATTTTACCTAACCACACGTTTACTGGGCAGGCTTAGTCCTCTAAGCGGTTAACCAGTACTGTGCACATTATTTCGCCAGAAACTGACAACTGCCCTTCTTGAATCAGCGAAAGGGAGAGAATGACCGTAGAAAAAAATTTCATGATCAATCTCCACGAAAGAATATTGCCGACCTCGGCGGGGGTTGAACCCGCGACCTCCTGATCTCCAGTCGGACGGCGCATCCAATTGAGCCACCGAGGCCGGCTACGCAAGTTAGAACGTTAGTTTTTTTATACTTATAAAAGGCGTTTTTATCTGTTAATAACCACTTGATATACCCTGACATTTAAGTTATCAATTCAATTTGTGAGACACGCATTTCATGTGTGATTTTTGTTGATATTTTATAATGACGTGTACAGGCGGAAATTTCCGCCGCCATGTTTGGGCAGCCGTCAGATTATCTGTTACGACACGTCAACCCTTCTTGATCATTTTGTGTCGTCTTCCGGAGAAAGGGAGAAGAGATAGAAGAGATAGTAGAGGAGATGAAGGAGAGGGACAGAGGGTAAAGAGGAACAGGAATGAAAGGAAAGACACAAAAGAAATAAAAAACATCCCCCCTCCACCCTTACCTGAGAGGGTGGACAGGGGAGGCGGGGATACGGGGATAATGGGGGCGGGGGACGGGGGTAAACGGGGCGAGGAACGGGGGTAAAGGGGGCGGGGGACGGGGGAGAGAGGGCGGGTGACGGGGGAAGAGGGGGCGGGGGTAGGGAAATTTTAGGGGCGGGGGTTATACCAAAATTTGTTGTATTTTACCGATTTTACTCTATTTCTATTATTGCAATGCAATAACTGGGTATCAGAAGTATCTAATAGACGTATTAAAATAAATTCAGGTATGTTTACAATGAATCTGGCGTTGATTCACTTCACCGACTAGGAGTTTTCCGCCAACCGTGGTTTACATTGATTTCGTTTACGTCCGATTTCGGTTTATCTCTAGTTGATTACTTCCCTTTGATTCCGAAAGTTCACAAGAAAGCCGTTGTCGGTGGCAATGCACATTTTTAGAAATAATTATCCGTCTGCCGTAGACAATCATTTTATTTGCTCATTGTTGGATAAGGACTTTTGCGCTGTTCAAACACACACACACACACACACACACACACACACACACACACACACACACACACACACACACACACACACACACACACACACACTTCAAGATCCAACATGGATTTTCTGATAGGTATTCCAAACACCACCCGGTGGGGTGATGGGGTGAGGCAAAGGTTTTGTGTAACCGATATTGGCTTACAGCTGGGCAAGGCCTGCTATCCTTGCAGCAGGTAGAGGTAGAGGGGAATGCTTTTATTTCTTCTGTTTCTTCACTTTCATTCATTTTCCTTTCTCCCCTGTCCCTCTCTTTCATCTCCTTTACTATCTCCTATTTCTCTTCTCCCTTTCTCTGGGAGACGACACAAAATGACCAATAAGGGTTGACCTGTCGTTAAACCCGAACTCAGTCAAATGAATCACATGTTGCCCGGTGACAAAACGCGGACCATTCACGGACTTACGGACCAATAAAAATTCCGTGTCTGTAATTTAAATAACGGTCCGTGTTTTGTCAAGTCCGTGAATAATAAGTCTATGGTTTGTCGTCCATCAATTGAAGGCCCGTGGTTTGTCAAGAGATCCGTGAATAACTGGTCCGTATTTTGTTATGCAGTCCGTGTACTGCCAATAGGTCCGTAAGTCCATGAGTCCGTGTCCGTGTTTTGTTAGCCACCACACACTAACACGTTAGACATTTAACTCAGTTTTTGAGAAAACCTCAAAAAAAAAAAAAAAAAAAAAGATTATTGTTCTCGCTGACCCCCAAGTGTGGGACCATGCTTATCAATATTAAAAGAAGATACAGATTTTAATGGTATTCTTGAGTTTTGATTTTAGTGATTAATACGACTGTTTTTGTGCCAATTAGGATCAGTTTGGGCTCGGACTTAGGCCCACCGCATTATTTTTTTTGACCAGTTTAAGACCGGATCAAGGCCCACCACCTTGTGATATAGTTACGCAGACTTTTGAAATGGAGGGTGCAAATATTTAGCTATTCCGTAAACAGGGTGCAAATGCTAAGGAAATACCGATTTGGGGGCAAAAATTAGGGGTGTAGTTTGGGGTCAAAATCTGCATGAATGTATATTGCATAGTCATGTTTAAATTTAATTATAGCGTTGGGGATATTAAAAATTCTGATTTAGGGGAGGGAATAGTTTGCTTGGGGGAGGAAAGTGGTGGTAAAGGGGGAGGGAAGTGGGGGAAAGGGGAGGGAAGTGGGGGAAAAGGGGGAGGGAAGTGGGGGTAAGGGGGGAGGGAAGTGGGGAATGCCTACCCCCCTGTCCACCCCCTCTTACCTGCTATAAGGATAGCAGACCTTGCCCAAATGTAAGCTGATATCTGTTGGACGTCCCAGTGATGTAAGATACACGACACCTTCGCCACACCCGACCACCCCAATGCCGATAGTTACATGTATGTGTTACCGTGAACATATTCACGAATCTGGTAAACTCGAATAGGGGGAGGGAAGTGGGGGTAAGGGGGAGGGAAGTGGGGAATGCCTACCCCCCTGTCCACCCCCTCTTACCTGCTATAAGGATAGCAGACCTTGCCCAAATGTAAGCTGATATCTGTTGGACGTCCCATTGATGTAAGATACACGACACCTTCGCCACACCCGACCACCCCAATGCCGATAGTTACATGTATGTGTTACCGTGAACATATTCACGAATCTGGTAAACTCGAATAATGTACCTTACACCGTGTCTGTTTGTAAATAAAAATAGATAAGTAAAATAATTGAGCTAATGAGATCAAATGTACTAACCGTTTTAATGTTTCTGTCATAGCTGAGAATATCAATCAGTCGATGGCCACGCCACGTTGCTGTGACATGTATGTGACTATATACGAGGGGCGATTCATAAGTTCCTGGTTGATGGTAAAATGGGTCAGTTTTAAAACATCAAAGGCATTCATTTTTCATTCACACTGAGTTGAGAGATTACAGACTGTTGGATCCCTTCTGTGTAGTGTAGTGGAACGCAGCATTCCTAACGTCGTATGATAGCGCAACATTTTTGCATATTTGGGAAGACGTTTCCAAAGCATGAGAATAGGATCGATGTTTGATAAGTTTGCACCCACCTTTCTAGAAAGCAGTCGTGACAGCAGTCAGTATGTGTGCATTATCTTGGTGAAAGAGCATACTTCTTGTCAATTTTTTATATCGAATCTGCTTGACTGTCTTCCGTAGCTTTCTCATAGGAGCAGCAGTCTATCTGTATGTAGTCTCTATCTATATACAGCACTTGCATCACATCCCAGAAAAATAGAAGTCATGCAAACATCATCGCATTGCAAAATAATTAAAACAAAATAAATAAAAAATAAAAGTAACAAAAATAAAATAAAATAAATAAATAGATAAAAGGAGTATTGCTTTGCCCCTCGTTGGCAGTGGTTTCATCCGCGCTCATAAATCGCTGGAGAAGTCTGTAAGGATCCGCCATAAAACGGCTATATTATCCCTTAATATGTTGAATGCGTTTCTTATTAGGTCCAAGGAGCTTTGAATATAACAAGGTGAGTCGTATAGGACGCCCTATACTACTAAGGTGACACTTTAAACTTTTGAAAAGCGTTACACATACCTCGGAGACACATACCTATCATACAGGCAATAGAACACTCATTTTGCTATGATGATGTAATGATTTTTGCAACGATCTCCTCTTTGGTGACGGAGTTCGTCTACCAAATTCTTCTTGTCAGGTTTAAATTGAGCAACCAAAAAATTCTTCTAGTCATGTTGAAATTGAGCAGCCGACGTCTTCACCATAATGTAGAAAGAGACATTCTCTCCTTGCTTGCACGTCGTGTTTTCCTGATTTCCTCCGAGGCAGAAGTAATTCCAGTTTTAACTTGCTAATTTCAAATTCAAGAGTTGAACTGTACTAACATTCAGTACGTCTGCTTATAGAGATCACGAAGTTATTAATCACCCCTCAGTTAACAATACAGTACCTATGCAATATATGACAGCGTAAATATGTCATGGCTTTTTTCCAAATATATATGGTATGTGTACGTAACACACGCAGCACTTCAGTTTGAAAGAGTAATTCTTCTTTAGATTAGAATCGTTGAAGATTTATGCTTATTTTTCAATATAGGTCAGCTAGCCACAATGGCGGAGGAGGCTGATGCTCATTCATATTTCACATTTGTGCGTTTTGCTAATGGGTTCTTACATTTGTAAGAAAGTTATGGCCTGTTGGTGCCGGATTGTTTCACCATTCAGGGCTGGCGCGCGGCCAAGGAGTTATATGTGGCGCTCCCGATTTCAGGTTCACAAGATCTATGGTTAGGATCTCTCTCTCTCTCTCTCTCTCTCTCTCTCTCTCTCTCTCTCTCTCTCTCTCTCTCTCTGATTTTGTTTTGAACAGCGGGAATATCTATTTTTACTTTATGTGTCGGACACAAAGAGAGCATTACACTACACTGACGTTCGGCAAGGGGAGTTATTTCAAAACCAAATCAGCTGGAGATGTCTTCCTTGTTTGCGACATATCGTCTTGATATTATTAAGCCATCTGTGTTGTTTCGTTACTATATTCCATACGTTTCAGGAGTTATATGCCATACACGAATTTTCAGCATTACACGACATGGGTTTCATGCAAGGGGGGATAAATCCAAAACCAAAGTCGCCAGCATTACACTATATGGATTTCGGCAAGAGGTGATAATTCGAAACCGAATTAGCTGAGGTTGTCTTCATTGTTTGCTATTCAATGTAGTCAGCTGTAAAGTTTCATAAATATATTCCATACGATATTCCATACGGTTTAGGAGTTATGACCCGGACACAATTTTTAGCACTCAAGCACTAACAGGGGTAAGGAGTTATGGCCTGGACACAATTCAAACACCAGTGTTTTCTTCCTTGCTTGCGATACATCGCCTCGATATGATTTAGCCATCTCTGAAGTTTCATTTATATATTCCATACGTTTAGGAGTTATGAGCCGGACACAAATGCACGGACGAACGGACGTAAAGACGGACGGACAGCGGTAAAACAATACCCTTTCACCAGTCTTTGATTGGCGGGGCGTAATATAGTAAAGGGATAATGGGCGAACTCTTTTCTCCAGACGGCGGTCAACCGTCTGTTACAAATAAAAATAATGCTGGGCTAAAAACAACATGACCAATCAAGCAGTGTGGCGGTTTTCGTCATTAACGGACGAATTACTTGGCCGCCATGTTTAGCTAATCAACTAAAAGCGGTGCAGTCGGGACAGGCCGGTTCATCGCCGGTCGACACGGGTAGAGCAAAGAGTGCGTTAGTCGGTTAATCGTGGCGACCCGGAGCAGCGCGGCTGCGAGAAAGAAGTGCGCACTCTGTGTTTGAGTGGTTTATGCGCCAGACATCATATACCATGTGTGTGAAACGCTCGCTTGTGAACATGTGCTGTAAGTGATAGCCTGCGTGCAAAGAGTATCGGGTTTCGTATATTCCTCCACAACTCAGACTACTAACGCATCCACTATGAAGTCAAAATGTTGTGTGTGTGTGTGTGTGTGTGTGTGTGTGTGTGTGTGTGTGTGTGTGTGTGTGTGTGTGTGTGTTTTGTTTACTTCGGCGGCAATAATTGGCTGCCGTATTAACTAGTAGAATGATAATACATATACATGTGTATCTACCATGACTGTAGTAAACCGGTTCTAGCAGGTTGCATTTCATACATTTATACTCATGTAGGAATGATGAGACCATTATCTTTATTATCATTACTCTCATTGATTTCACTTAATATTCCCACCCGCTAATATAAGATAATAATAATGATAAAAAAATGTATATGGATATCAGATTCACAGTGAAATCCATTAAACAAAAGTTGGTATAAAATATATATTACACCTAAGTCAAACACAATCACATCTTCTCAGCAACAGTAACAACACGAATATGCACGTACAAGGATGCACGCTCAGCACATACGCATGAAGACGCACATACCCTGTGAAACGCAGAGAGAGAGAGAGAGAGACAGACAGACAGACAGACAGACAAACAGAGAGAGAGAGAGAGTAACAAATATGTAAAAATATGCCTTCAGGACATAAATGTATGCGGAAAACCCCTGCCGAGTCGCACCGTGACATGTATATGGACTGTGTCATGCAAAAAAATTAATCAACGTAGTCTGATCAGGACCATCGCTGTCCGCTTAAAGGGTCACTTCACTTGATACTGCAGACTATACTGATAAATAACAAAGGCCCTAATCATATGCAAATGGTCTGGCTCAGTTATCTCGGAAAAAGCACAGAATATACATTTTCCTGTGGCACGGCTATAATGTATCAATGAGCAAAGCCGAGTTGGCAACATTCTTTCCTGGAGATTGATCATGAAATATTTTCTACGGTCTATCACTACCTTCCGCTGATTTAAGATGGGCAGTTTTCAGTTTCTGGCGGAAGAATGTGCACAATACTAATTAACCGCTTAGAGGACTAAGCCTGCCCAGAAAAAAGTGTGGTTAGGTAAACTGACCTTGCTCGACACTACCTCATTGGGTTGACTGGGCCGTAAAACCTCCACACAAACAAGTTTTATATAGTGGTTGTTGTTTTACTCATCTATCCTTACCCACACTATTCAATATACACTCGATAGAGTACCATTTCCCTCCTAATCTAAAGCTTTGTCCGCGCTAGGTAAATTTATTCTACCGTACGGTAGTTACCGTAACTTACGGTAAATTCTCGGACATCTCTATTAGTACCTTATCATATCTATTACGATATTTGGACAAGCCTATAAATTCCAATAAATTACAATTTGATGCACCCGAAATTACTGGTTTAATGGCAAAGTGTGTAGATCCAGATCAAATGATTCATTTTAGAAACTGTATAATCTGGGTCCACACTGTTTACTCACATGTCAACATGCACATTGTACGCACGTGGTCAAATCAGCGTTTAGTCGAAAGCGGCAAACCAGCGTCCAAAACTACAGGTTGAATGGCAAACTGTGTAGACCCAGATCAAATGATTCAGTTTAGGAGCTATCTGATCTGGGTTCACACTTTTTGATCACGTGGTCAAAATGCACAAGCTACGTACATGATCAATTCGGCGTTTAGTAAAAAGCAGCCAACCTGCGTCCAAAACTACTGGTTTGAATGACAAACTGTGTAGACCCAGATCAAATGGTTCAGTTTAGGAGCTATGTGATCTGGGTTCACACTGTTTGATCACGTGTCAAAATGCACAAGCTACGCACATGGTCCACTCGGCGTTTAGTAAAAAGCAGCCAACCTGCGCCCAAAACTACTAGTTTGTATTGCAATCTGTGTAGACCAAGATCAAATGGTTCATTTTAGGGGCTATGTGATCTGGGTCCGCGCTGTTTACTCACGTGTCAATATACATATTCTACGTAGGTCGTCAAATCAGTGTTTAGTCGATAGCAGCAAACTACGCCTAAAACTACTGGTTTGAATGGAAGACTGTGTAGAACCAGATCAAATTGTTCATTTTAGAAGCTATGCTATTTGGGTGTTTGCTATGGTGTCCAAATGGACAGGCTACGCACGTGGTCAGATCAGCACTTAGACGAAAGCAGCGAAACTGCATCATAAACTACTGGTTGAATGGCAAACTGTGTAGACCCAGACCAAATGGTTCATGTTAGGAGCTATGTGTTCAGGATCTGCTTTGTGTGCTCACGTGTCAACATGCACATTCCACGCACGTAGTAAATTCAGCGTTTAGTCGAAAGCAGCAAACTTAATATTTGCCGCCTACGCTCCAGTTTGTTGGATATATAAACACGATAGAGATATGCAGACTCCACGATATTCTGGCTGTCTAATAATTAAGCGCATTTTAGTAGCATTTTTTGTAATAAATATAATGTTTTGTATATATATATATTCCCGAAAAGATTTTCAGAAAGGCCCCTACCACCCATAAAATAGATATAAAAAAATGGGGAACTGCCCTTGCAGAATGCTCCCCACCGGGAAGGATTCTGTTTGTGAACGAAAGCGTTTGTTTCGTTCAGCGTCCAGGAAAAACCTGGGCAGCAACTCTCCAGTTACTTGGAGAAATTAACATTGGGTACTTGTCACAGAATTGCTCGCTTTAAATATGTGTCGTGTATTAAAATTAAATGGTTTTCGGCATCGTGTATTAAAATTAAATGGTTTTCGTATAGGTAATGATGTAACATTTATCCTCAATATATGCCCTATTAGACACATTTTTTCTTAATAGAAACAGACTCACAGAAAAGGATTGTCTATTTCTATCTGAATATCAGTACCATAAATGTTGGATTGAATCTGATGACACGTTTTTTACGCTTTTTTCCTCAAAGACGACCGAGCGTTTTACAACGACTATTTATCTCCCTTTACCAAACCATTCACTTTATCAGGTTATATGAACAAAATAATAAAAAAGAATTACTTGTAGCACGGTGCTCGAGTAGATTTTTACTATTCTTAAAGATGACACAGGTCTCATCGTGTGGGTTCGAAACCTTACTTCGGCATTATTTTTTATTTATATACATATTTATTTTATCCTTATTTTGTGTGAGTTTTCATTGTAGTTATTTTTTTTTTTGTTTTGTTTCAGTTAACATTATCAGCGTGAACATTCTTATTAATAAGATCAAAGTCTTTGTTTGAGTTTGAAGAATTTATGAAGAAAAATTGATTACTGACTACTATTCATATTTAAAGAGCCTAAAGTACACCTCCTTTCCTTGGTATCACAATGTTTTTTGTTTTTCATTGAAAGCGCGCGTGGCTCACTCATTGCACCCAATGAATCTACAGCACCAAAATTGTAATAGTATGCTGCAGCTTTAATTCGGTAGTTCCCAACGCTGTCCTTCTATATTTATAAAACTGAATCTTTGTATAGAGGTTCAAACATACTAGAATCTTAAACTGTCTATACCATGGATGCAGGGAGGCATGTATCAAATCATGATGTCTCAAAGAATTATGTGACATTTTCTCATGCGCCTACTATTGTTATTATTTGTCGGATCGTAAGAAAATATCATTGCTCCATATTCTCATGCCAATAGCCATGAGACCCGGACAGGCATACGCTTCCGCTCTTCTAATCAAGGTATCTCTGTTCGTCAATATTTTCTACAATATCAAACCGTTGAATTTGAAGCGAAGGACCTATTTCGACTGCGTGTGTGCAGCTAATCTTTGCCTTCGTTGTTCACGTATGCAATAAGACATTTGAAGCCTACCATATGCGTGGATGAACGTCTTCGGACAGTTTCTGCAATACGGCAAATTAAGGACGGTACGTTTTATAAATTTACCAATATCAGTTTTTTTCTTGTTCACGTAGGTGTATGATTCTCGTCGCGGTCTATTCACGTAAATATTCAGACACATTAGTGCCTTCTTCTACCTAATCAGATATTTGGACAGAATACAATTGTTCAGGAAGAACAACTTTCACAGAACATTATATTATTATTATTATTAGAACCAGAGAAAATGTTAATATATCATATGCTCATAGAATTGGCACAGGTAACCGTGAGCACGGTCTGGTCAGGTGTTGCTATCTTTTCTTTTCAGTAACTTCCAACAAATCTCTAAGTGGACAGAGTAAGACGCTGATTCGACTGCGCGCACTCTGAGGTGCGGGCTTATGCGCACCTTCGTTCGCCGCCAATGCGAAAAGACCCATTTTCGCATGTTGCTATTTTGTTATAAGCTCAAATAGGTGAAAAAGTTTATGCCGTATGCGAACAGGGGAGATTCAGCTCACTGTACGCAACAAATACGTGAACATGCGTAAAAAGTGTACAAGTATCATATACCAATAGTAGAGACCAAGATCATACTGAAAATCCGCGTAGTTAGATCATGGTCTTCTCTGTCCGCCAACTTATTTAGTATGTTTTACTGTCTTCAACAATTCTGTTAGCGGACAAAGTAAACAATGATCAGGCTGCGTGGCTGCACATTCCAGTCTGTGCACGCGTCGGACTTAATAGTAAAGTGAAAAAAAAGTATATTCGGAAATGCACACGGAAGGAAAAGAAAAAGTGGAATCATGGCTTAGGAAAAGGCGTCTGCAGAGCACATGCAAACCGAATTATTGCTATGAGTGACAAAATGACGACAAAAAAAGTGAATAGGCGGAAAAAAAACAAAAACATGAAAAGTCTGCAGTAGACGGTATTGTAAGACGTTCACCTATCCAAGTACTAACCGGGTTTGCGTTGCTTAACTTTACTGAAAAGAGGAGAGCTCTTTGTTTCCACCCTACACGGACAGTCATGCAGAATGGTTGAAAATAAGCATTTTATAGAACTGACTAATATGTATTAAGGAGCTAGCGCGCGTTTTGCGCATTTTGTCCCCCTTGAATTATTTTATAAATAAAAGTGAACTACATTACTACATTAATTGAACATTTAATTTATTTTACGTAATAACGAATGAAATAGAATACGGCTTTGAACTAGGTCTGCAGATACTAGACTTTGGGAAGGGCTGCGGTTTGTGATTGTGGCACTCCCTGGACTTTTCTCTTACCTTTTTTTTTAATAGTCTCTTTCTTTAACCGTATCCGCTCTCTGGGCTGATTCAGCTGACGCAAAAATGGCGATATATTTTTTTATTTATTTATTTTTTCCAAGAAAGCCTTTCATGCAAATTGTCTCCAAAACAGGAATTGACATTTCGAATGGAAAATCCTGTTTCTGGGGAAAATGAGAAAAATATTTCAAAATGTCGTCCGCTAAAAAAAAAAAAAAAAAAAAAAATAAAAAATAAATAAATAAAACAGGAGGGTAAAGGTAAAGCTTATTCTATCTATAAAGAAAAGCCCTCATTCTTTAAAATGTCATTTTTTCAACACCATACAAGTATGAGCTTTTAATAAATAATATTGCCGTGTCATATACGCACATATACGCATAGTTTTTTTTTTTTTTTTTTTTTTTTCAATTATGCTTATTCCTTACACTTTTGTTTCTCATTAATCAATGCTCTTGTTTTTCCTGCTATTCTTTGCACTTTTTCTTTATTTCTAAAGCTTGATTTTATTCTAATCAGTAGGTGTTTTACTTAGCCTCTGAGAAATATGTTCAATATTTAGCTGGTAATAATCAATTTTCTTCCCGACCCGCAGGTGTTCTTTGTCTTTACTTCTGTTTGGATGCGGAGAGTGAAGGGTAGCAATTACAGGCATTAAACGGAGCACATTCCGAATACATAGTACACGAATTAGTGTTCAATACTTGGCACAACGTATTAGTCTAGTACATGCTTATCTACGTCAACCCGATAATCTGTTGAATATATCAGGAAGCTAAATAAATCAAATGCTCAATTTCTCTACAGATGTGGCCAAGTTTTAGTTAGAAAATTTATACAGGAAGGTGATATATGAAAACAAAACGCTAGCGCCTGATTGCTGTAAACGCACATGTAGTCAGATAGTACCGTTGATAGAGATGGTCATCTTAGTTATTTGTGTATCTATATCCACTTCACGTTGACACAGCTTAAAAAATTCGAGTCCAGTAAGCACTTGGATCGACGACAGCATATCGGGTGCTATCCATTCCCTCCCATCTCTCTCTCTCTCTCTCTCATTGATTTACACGTCCAGTCCTCAAGTCCTTCATCCTATTTCACACGCGAACTGACAGAGTGAACCACTACGTTACGAGTTCTTGTAATATGTGGCCCTTCTGCTGTCAGTTCAGCCATTCTTTCTTTCTATAGCAAATGCGAAAACATAACTATCATAAGCGTGGCCCAACGACGTCGGATAAGGACTGCAATATAAGGAATTAAGACTTGTAAGTTTTATACTTTTACCATTACCAAATTCGTCTGTGTGTTTCTTAGTGTTGCACTCTGAAACACTGTATTGACGGTAAATATTCAGGATTATTAGTACCTTATCATATCTATTACGATATTTGGACAAGCCTATAAATTCCAATAAATTACAATTTGATGCACCCGAAATTACTGGTTTAATGGCAAAGTGTGTAGATCCAGATCAAATGATTCATTTTAGAAATTGTATAATCTGGGTCCACACTGTTTACTCACATGTCAACATGCACATTGTACGCACGTGGTCAAATCAGCGTTTAGTCGAAAGCGGCAAACCAGCGTCCAAAACTACAGGTTGAATGGCAAACTGTGTAGACCCAGATCAAATGATTCAGTTTAGGAGCTATCTGATCTGGGTTCACACTTTTTGATCACGTGGTCAAAATGCACAAGCTACGTACATGATCAATTCGGCGTTTAGTAAAAAGCAGCCAACCTGTGTCCAAAACTACTGGTTTGAATGACAAACTGTGTAGACCCAGATCAAATGGTTCAGTTTAGGAGCTATGTGATCTGGGTTCACACTGTTTGATCACGTGTCAAAATGCACAAGCTACGCACATGGTCCACTCGGCGTTTAGTAAAAAGCAGCCAACCTGCGCCCAAAACTACTGGTTTGTATTGCAATCTGTGTAGACCAAGATCAAATGGTTCATTTTAGGGGCTATGTGATCTGGGTCCGCGCTGTTTACTCACGTGTCAATATACATATTCTACGCAGGTCGTCAAATCAGTGTTTAGTCGATAGCAGCAAACTACGCCTAAAACTACTGGTTTGAATGGAAGACTGTGTAGAACCAGATCAAATTGTTCATTTTAGAAGCTATGCTATTTGGGTGTTTGCTATAGTGTCCAAATGGACAGGCTACGCACGTGGTCAGATCAGCACTTAGACGAAAGCAGCGAAACTGCATCATAAACTACTGGTTGAATGGCAAACTGTGTAGACCCAGACCAAATGGTTCATGTTAGGAGCTATGTGTTCAGGATCTGCTTTGTGTGCTCACGTGTCAACATGCACATTCCACGCACGTAGTAAATTCAGCGTTTAGTCGAAAGCAGCAAACTTAATATTTGCCGCCTACGCTCCAGTTTGTTGGCTATATCAACACGATAGAGATATGCAGACTCCACGATATTCTGGCTGTCTAATAATTAAGCGCATTTTAGTAGCATTTTTTGTAATAAATATAATGTTTTGTATATATATATATTCCCGAAAAGATTTTCAGAAAGGCCCCTACCACCCATAAAATAGATATAAAAAAATGGGGAACTGCCCTTGCAGAATGCTCCCCACCGGGAAGGATTCTGTTTGTGAACGAAAGCGTTTGTTTCGTTCAGCGTCCAGGAAAAACCTGGGCAGCAACTCTCCAGTTACTTGGAGAAATTAACATTGGGTACTTGTCACAGAATTGCTCGCTTTAAATATGTGTCGTGTATTAAAATTAAATGGTTTTCGGCATCGTGTATTAAAATTAAATGGTTTTCGTATAGGTAATGATGTAACATTTATCCTCAATATATGCCCTATTAGACACATTTTTTCTTAATAGAAACAGACTCACAGAAAAGGATTGTCTATTTCTATCTGAATATCAGTACCATAAATGTTGGATTGAATCTGATGACACGTTTTTTACGCTTTTTTCCTCAAAGACGACCGAGCGTTTTACAACGACTATTTATCTCCCTTTACCAAACCATTCACTTTATCAGGTTATATGAACAAAATAATAAAAACGAATTACTTGTAGCACGGTGCTCGAGTGGATTTTTACTATTCTTAAAGATGACACAGGTCTCATCGTGTGGGTTCGAAACCTTACTTCGGCATTATTTTTTATTTATATACATATATATTTTATCCTTATTTTGTGTGAGTTTTCATTGTAGTTATTTTTTTTTTTTGTTTTGTTTCAGTTAACATTATCAGCGTGAACATTCTTATTAATAAGATCAAAGTCTTTGTTTGAGTTTGAAGAATTTATGAAGAAAAAATTGATTACTGACTACTATTCATATTTAAAGAGCCTAAAGTACACCTCCTTTCCTTGGTATCACAATGTTTTTTTCTTTTCATTGAAAGCGCGCGTGGCTCACTCATTGCACCCAATGAATCTACAGCACCAAAATTGTAATAGTATGCTGCAGCCTTAATTCGGTAGTTCCCAACGCTGTCCTTCTACATTTATAAAACTGAATCTGTGTATAGAGGTTCAAACATACTAGAATCTTAAACTGTCTATAGCATGGATGCAGGGAGGCATGTATCAAATCATGATGTCTCAAAGAATTATGTGATATTTTCTCATGCGCCTACTATTGTTATTATTTGTCGGATCGTAAGAAAATATCATTGCTCCATATTCTCATGCCAATAGCCATGAGACCCGGACAGGCATACGCTTCCGCTCTTCTAATCAAGGTATCTCTGTTCGTCAATATTTTCTACAATATCAGACCGTTGAATTTGAAGCGAAGGACCTATTTCGACTGCGTGTGTGCAGTTAATCTTTGCCTTCGTTGTTCACGTATGCAATAAGACATTTGAAGCCTACCATATGCGTGGATGAACGTCTTCGGACAGTTTCTGCAATACGGCAAATTAAGGCCGGTACGTTTTATAAATTTACCAATATCAGTTTTTTTTCTTGTTCACGTAGGTGTATGATTCTCGTCGCGGTCTATTCACGTAAATATTCAGACACATTAGTGCCTTCTTCTACCTAATCAGATATTTGGACAGAATACAATTGTTCAGGAAGAACAACTTTCACAGAACATTATATTATTATTATTATTAGAACCAGAGAAAATGTTAATATATCATATGCTCATAGAATTGGCACAGGTAACCGTGAGCACGGTCTGGTCAGGTGTTGCTATCTTTTCTTTTCAGTAACTTCCAACAAATCTCTAAGTGGACAGAGTAAGACGCTGATTCGACTGCGCGCACTCTGAGGTGCGGGCTTATGCGCACCTTCGTTCGCCGCCAATGCGAAAAGACCCATTTTCGCATGTTGCCATTTTGTTATAAGCTCAAATAGGTGAAAAAGTTTATGTCGTATGCGAACAGGGGAGATTCAGCTCACTGTACGCAACAAATACGTGAACATGCGTAAAAAGTGTACAAGTATCATATACCAATAGTAGAGACCAAAATCATACTGAAAATCCGCGTAGTTAGATCATGGTCTTCTCTGTCCGCCAACTTATTTAGTATGTTTTACTGTCTTCAACAATTCTGTTAGCGGACAAAGTAAACAATGATCAGGCTGCGTGGCTGCACATTCCAGTCTGTGCACGCGTCGGACTTAATAGTAAAGTGAAAAAAAGTATATTCGGAAATGCACACGGAAGGAAAAGAAAAAGTGGAATCATGGCTTAGGAAAAGGCGTCTGCAGAGCACATGCAAACAGAATTATTGCTATGAGTGACAAAATGACGACAAAAAAAGTGAATAGGCGAAAAAAAACAACAAAAACATGAAAAGTCTGCAGTAGACGGTAGTGTAAGACGTTCACCTATCCAAGTACTAACCGGGTTTGCGTTGCTTAACTTTACTGAAAAGAGGAGAGCTCTTTGTTTCCACCCTACACGGACAGTCATGCAGAATGGTTGAAAATAAGCATTTTATAGAACTGACTAATATGTATTAAGGAGCTAGCGCGCGTTTTGCGCATTTTGTCCCCCTTGAATTATTTTTATAAATAAAAGTGAACTACATTACTACATTAATTGAACATTTAATTTATTTTACGTAATAACGAATGAAATAGAATACGGCTTTGAACTAGGTCTGCAGATACTAGACTTTGGGAAGGGCTGCGGTTTGTGATTGTGGCACTCCCTGGACTTTTCTCTTACCTTTTTTTTTTAATAGTCTCTTTCTTTAACCGTATCCGCTCTCTGGGCTGATTCAGCAGACGCAAAAATGGCGATATATTTTTTTATTTATTTATTTTTTCCAAGAAAACCTTTCATGCAAATTGTCTCCAAAACAGGAATTGACATTTCGAATGGCAAATCCTGTTTCTGGGGAAAATGAGAAAAATATTTCAAAATGTCGTCCGCTAAAAAAAAAAAAAAAAAAAAAAAAAAAAAAAAATAAAAAATAAATAAATAAAACAGGAGGGTAAAGGTAAAGCTTATTCTATCTATAAAGAAAAGCCCTCATTCTTTAAAATGTCATTTTTTCAACACCATACAAGTATGAGCTTTTAATAAATAATATTGCCGTGTCATATACGCACATATACGGATAGGTTTTTTTTTTTTTTTTTTTTTTTTCAATTATGCTTATTCTTTACACTTTTGTTTCTCATTAATCAATGCTCTTGTTTTTCCTGCTATTCTTTGCACTTTTTCTTTATTTCTAAAGCTTGATTTTATTCTAATCAGTAGGTGTTTTACTAAGCCTCTGAGAAATATGTTCAATATTTAGCTGGTAATAATCAATTTTCTTCCCGACCCGCAGGTGTTCTTTGTCTTTACTTCTGTTTGGATGCGGAGAGTGAAGGGTAGCAATTACAGGCATTAAACGGAGCACATTCCGAATACATAGTACACGAATTAGTGTTCAATACTTGGCACAACGTATTAGTCTAGTACATGCTTATCTACGTCAACCCGATAATCTGTTGAATATATCAGGAAGCTAAATAAATCAAATGCTCAATTTCTCTACAGATGTGGCCAAGTTTTAGTTAGAAAATTTATACAGGAAGGTGATATATGAAAACAAAACGCTAGCGCCTGATTGCTGTAAACGCACATGTAGTCAGATAGTACCGTTGATAGAGATGGTCATCTTAGTTATTTGTGTATCTATATCCACTTCACGTTGACACAGCTTAAAAAATTCGAGTCCAGTAAGCACTTGGATCGACGACAGCATATCGGGTGCTATCCATTCCCTCCTATCTCTCTCTCTCTCTCTCTCATTGATTTACACGTCCAGTCCTCAAGTCCTTCATCCTATTTCACACGCGAACTGACAGAGTGAACCACTACGTTACGAGTTCTTGTAATATGTGGCCCTTCTGCTGTCAGTTCAGCCATTCTTTCTTTCTATAGCAAATGCGAAAACATAACTATCATAAGCGTGGCCCAACGACGTCGGATAAGGACTGCAATATAAGGAATTAAGACTTGTAAGTTTTATACTTTTACCATTACCAAATTCGTCTGTGTGTTTCTTAGTGTTGCACTCTGAAACACTGTATTGACGGTAAATATTCAGGATTATTAGTACCTTATCATATCTTTTACGATATTTGGACAAGCCTATAAATTCCAATAAATTACAATTTGATGCACCCGAAATTACTGGTTTAATGGCAAAGTGTGTAGATCCAGATCAAATGATTCATTTTAGAAACTGTATAATCTGGGTCCACACTGTTTACTCACATGTCAACATGCACATTGTACGCACGTGGTCAAATCAGCGTTTAGTTGAAAGCGGCAAACCAGCGTCCAAAACTACAGGTTGAATGGCAAACTGTGTAGACCCAGATCAAATGATTCAGTTTAGGAGCTATCTGATCTGGGTTCACACTTTTTGATCACGTGGTCAAAATGCACAAGCTACGTACATGATCAATTCGGCGTTTAGTAAAAAGCAGCCAACCTGCGTCCAAAACTA
Organism: Anodontia alba; assembly: GCA_964016985.1. Lineage (NCBI taxonomy): Eukaryota > Metazoa > Mollusca > Bivalvia > Lucinida > Lucinidae > Anodontia > Anodontia alba. Next base: position 56,462,324 of record OZ024821.1, read on the forward strand.
CTGGTTTGAATGACAAACTGTGTAGACCCAGATCAAATGGTTCAGTTTAGGAGCTATGTGATCTGGGTTCACACTGTTTGATCACGTGTCAAAATGCACAAGCTACGCACATGGTCCACTCGGCGTTTAGTAAAAAGCAGCCAACCTGCGCCCAAAACTACTGGTTTGTATTGCAATCTGTGTAGACCAAGATCAAATGGTTCATTTTAGGGGCTATGTGATCTGGGTCCGCGCTGTTTACTCACGTGTCAATATACATATTCTACGCAGGTCGTCAAATCAGTGTTTAGTCGATAGCAGCAAACTACGCCTAAAACTACTGGTTTGAATGGAAGACTGTGTAGAACCAGATCAAATTGTTCATTTTAGAAGCTATGCTATTTGGGTGTTTGCTATGGTGTCCAAATGGACAGGCTACGCACGTGGTCAGATCAGCACTTAGACGAAAGCAGCGAAACTGCATCATAAACTACTGGTTGAATGGCAAACTGTGTAGACCCAGACCAAATGGTTCATGTTAGGAGCTATGTGTTCAGGATCTGCTTTGTGTGCTCACGTGTCAACATGCACATTCCACGCACGTAGTAAATTCAGCGTTTAGTCGAAAGCAGCAAACTTAATATTTGCCGCCTACGCTCCAGTTTGTTGGATATATAAACACGATAGAGATATGCAGACTCCACGATATTCTGGCTGTCTAATAATTAAGCGCATTTTAGTAGCATTTTTGTAATAAATATAATGTTTTGTATATATATATATTCCCGAAAAGATTTTCAGAAAGGCCCCTACCACCCATAAAATAGATATAAAAAAATGGGGAACTGCCCTTGCAGAATGCTCCCCACCGGGAAGGATTCTGTTTGTGAACGAAAGCGTTTGTTTCGTTCAGCGTCCAGGAAAAACCTGGGCAGCAACTCTCCAGTTACTTGGAGAAATTAACATTGGGTACTTGTCATAGAATTGCTCGCTTTAAATATGTGTCGTGTATTAAAATTAAATGGTTTTCGGCATCGTGTATTAAAATTAAATGGTTTTCGTATAGATAATGATGTAACATTTATCCTCAATATATGCCCTATTAGACACATTTTTTCTTAATAGAAACAGACTCACAGAAAAGGATTGTCTATTTCTATCTGAATATCAGTACCATAAATGTTGGATTGAATCTGATGACACGTTTTTTACGCTTTTTTCCTCAAAGACGACCGAGCGTTTTACAACGACTATTTATCTCCCTTTACCAAACCATTCACTTTATCAGGTTATATGAACAAAATAATAAAAACGAATTACTTGTAGCACGGTGCTCGAGTGGATTTTTACTATTCTTAAAGATGACACAGGTCTCATCGTGTGGGTTCGAAACCTTACTTCGGCATTATTTTTTATTTATATACATATATATTTTATCCTTATTTTGTGTGAGTTTTCATTGTAGTTATTTTTTTTTTGTTTTGTTTCAGTTAACATTATCAGCGTGAACATTCTTATTAATAAGATCAAAGTCTTTGTTTGAGTTTGAAGAATTTATGAAGAAAAAATTGATTACTGACTACTATTCATATTTAAAGAGCCTAAAGTACACCTCCTTTCCTTGGTATCACAATGTTTTTTTCTTTTCATTGAAAGCGCGCGTGGCTCACTCATTGCACCCAATGAATCTACAGCACCAAAATTGTAATAGTATGCTGCAGCCTTAATTCGGTAGTTCCCAACGCTGTCCTTCTACATTTATAAAACTGAATCTGTGTATAGAGGTTCAAACATACTAGAATCTTAAACTGTCTATAGCATGGATGCAGGGAGGCATGTATCAAATCATGATGTCTCAAAGAATTATGTGATATTTTCTCATGCGCCTACTATTGTTATTATTTGTCGGATCGTAAGAAAATATCATTGCTCCATATTCTCATGCCAATAGCCATGAGACCCGGACAGGCATACGCTTCCGCTCTTCTAATCAAGGTATCTCTGTTCGTCAATATTTTCTACAATATCAAACCGTTGAATTTGAAGCGAAGGACCTATTTCGACTGCGTGTGTGCAGCTAATCTTTGCCTTCGTTATTCACGTATGCAATAAGATATTTGAAGCCTACCATATGCGTGGATGAACGTCTTCGGACAGTTTCTGCAATACGGCAAATTAAGGCCGGTACGTTTTATAAATTTACCAATATCAGTTTTTTTCTTGTTCACGTAGGTGTATGATTCTCGTCGCGGTCTATTCACGTAAATATTCAGACACATTAGTGCCTTCTTCTACCTAATCAGATATTTGGACAGAATACAATTGTTCAGGAAGAACAACTTTCACAGAACATCATATTATTATTATTATTAGAACCAGAGAAAATGTTAATATATCATATGCTCATAGAATTGGCACAGGTAACCGTGAGCACGGTCTGGTCAGGTGTTGCTATCTTTTTTTTTCAGTAACTTCCAACAAATCTCTAAGTGGACAGAGTAAGACGCTGATTCGACTGCGCGCACTCTGAGGTGCGGGCTTATGCGCACCTTCGTTCGCCGCCAATGCGAAAAGACCCATTTTCGCATGTTGCTATTTTGTTATAAGCTCAAATAGGTGAAAAAGTTTATGTCGTATGCGAACAGGGGAGATTCAGCTCACTGTACGCAACAAATACGTGAACATGCGTAAAAAGTGTACAAGTATCATATACCAATAGTAGAGACCAAGATCAAACTGAAAATCCGCGTAGTTAGATCATGGTCTTCTCTGTCCGCCAACTTATTTAGTATGTTTTACTGTCTTCAACAATTCTGTTAGCGGACAAAGTAAACAATGATCAGGCTGCGTGGCTGCACATTCCAGTCTGTGCACGCGTCGGACTTAATAGTAAAGTGAAAAAAAAGTATATTCGGAAATGCACACGGAAGGAAAAGAAAAAGTGGAATCATGGCTTAGGAAAAGGCGTCTGCAGAGCACATGCAAACAGAATTATTGCTATGAGTGACAAAATGACGACAAAAAAAGGGAATAGGCGAAAAAAAAAAACAAAAACATGAAAAGTCTGCAGTAGACGGTAGTGTAAGACGTTCACCTATCCAAGTACTAACCGGGTTTGCGTTGCTTAACTTTACTGAAAAGAGGAGAGCTCTTTGTTTCCACCCTACACGGACAGTCATGCAGAATGGTTGAAAATAAGCATTTTATAGAACTGACTAATATGTATTAAGGAGTCAGTTCTATAAAATGCTTATTTTCAACCATTCTGCATGACTGTCCGTGTAGGGTGGAAACAAAGAGCTCTCCTCTGACTAATATGTATTAAGGAGAGAGGTCACCGTTTCCGGTTGAAGAAAGCAGATGTACGCGTGAGAGGAGCTCCGATTTTCTGGCGTTATTTGTAGTTTGCACTAACCCCCGAAGTTAAGTGAGAGTACACACGGGACAATTAACATTTAAAACAAATGGGGAGAAACATGGCGAGATTCTAGGAAGTCTCCTGGATATACAACAAGGTGAAATTTCTTAGTACTTTTTCCGACCAGGATAAAATAGTCGGGTGTATTTTGGTTCATGACACCGTGAATTTAACTTGCCCATGAAAATGGCGGAAAATATTGAAATGGAGCACGAGACAACACCAAACTACGAATGTCGGGACTTTAATGACATTGCGAGGTGTTTTACACAAATGCATAAGTCAATCTTTGAGAAAATAACTTCCATAGAGAACAGAACAAAAACTTTAGAAGATAAAGCAATTTTTTTAGAAGGGAAAGTTGAGAGTGCAGACTTCACATTGCAGCAACAAAATGACATTATTAAGGACATTACTGAAATAAGGTTAGTAAACCTAGATGATAAATTACAAGAAGAGGAGCGAAGTAGATTAGCATTAGAGGTATGGGGGCGCAAATGGAATTTGGTAATTCGTGGAATCGAGGGGAGCACAAATGAGAGTCCGATGGTAACAGAAGAAAAAGTGCGGGCCTTTTTTTCACGAGACTTGAATCTGAATGAGCGCAGCTTGATATTTGCGGCGGTGCATCGTTTACCAGTGAGAAACTCTAATACAACAGGTCAAACTGGGGCCAGCAGGGGTACAATTGTTCCGAATATCCTTGTTAGATTCATAAACATACAGGATAGAGATGGTGTTATACAGGCAGCAGTGAAAAAACTGAATCAGGGAAGCGGAATATCAGTGGTCCCAGACTTACCACCAACAATTAATAAAATCAGACAGACATTGTTGCTACAAAGAAAATCCATGTCGAAGGAGGAGAAGAAAAAAGTGAAACTTGTGTATTTGAAATTCTATCCCTTTGTGGCTCTTAAACCCAAACGTGTTAACGATCCACCAAATACCTCAGTGTTATAATTTTCTAAATGTAATTAAGATATCAAAATATGTTAATAATGAATCCTTCAAACACAAAAAGTAACATACACCACAACCCTTTATAACACGGTGGTTGGAGACATATATTGTGTTAGTTAAACAACCATGTTTTGATCTAAACAAGAATATATGGTTTATATAGAAGAGGACCACTTGTGTATGCATTTTTTTTGGTATAAAATGTATATCTTTGTGACTCCTCTTTAGATTGTGCTCTACCAAGAACCGTGTTGTGAAGGGGAACTGGGTCACAGGGAAGTTCTTGTGTATAAACTGTGAACGTTATCCCAAAAACGATGGTTCCGGTGCACAAAATCATGAAAACATGTTATGCTATTTATGCATATAACTTTCATCCCCTTTTAACCCAGGAAAGCATCCTGTTGGCAATTCCATGCAAGTTAGATCCCCTATAGTCCTGTTTGAAACAACACAGATGGGACACCTGGGAACAAAGTCATTTTATTTTTATTTTTGGCTTCTGCCTTTGGGCGTGGATGGTGGGCACTCAAGGGGATCGCCTGGATGAGGGGATTCTGGTGAGTGCCCCACATTGTATGGCCTGGGTGGAAAGAGGAGACCTACAGCTCTTCATCTGAGGATTGACATCTTTACAATTGTAGAGAGGTGGCTTTTCAGTGGAGAAACACACATTGCCAAGGGGTGTTAACCTAAGGTTGGCATTATTAATCAGATAAGTGATTAATTGATAAATAATTGATAAATAAAACTCCACAAAAATGACTTATCATGACAGATTTGCAGACGATCGAGTAGTTGATTTTAGTGTCTGCTACTTTACTGTGTTTACCCTTAGTGATCGGACGCCTAAACTCCTTGCCGTATTATATTTAAAATTTGAACAAGGACAATTTACTACCTATTGCTACATGTTTAAAAATAGCTGAATTAGTGGCGAGCAGTGTAGACCCTGATAAGATGCTGCATTTGTATAGCGTCTCATCGGGGTCTGCACTGTTTGCTCAGGTCTGCCTGGCCAAATATGTAGGCATACATGTAGTATAACATATGGAAGGAATCATATTTGACTCCTGTGTCTGCTGCTTTGCCGTGTTTGCCCTTGGTGATCTGGCGTCAAAACTCCTTGTTATATTTTATCTAAAATTTGAACAAGTACAATTTACTTCCAATTGTTGTGTTAAAAATAGTTGAGAGGCAAACGGTGTGGACCCAGATGAGACGCTGCATTCTTATGGGGTCTCATCGGGGTCTACACCGTTTTTGCTCAGGCCTGTCCGGCCAAATATGTCGGTATGGTATAATGTATGGAGAGAGTCGTATTTGATTTCTGTGGTTGCTACTCCATTGTATCTAACTCTAGTATTCAGACACCTAAACTCCTTACCATATTTATCTAAAATTTGAACAAGTATAATTTGCTGTCCATTGTTGTTTTTAAAAATAGCTGAGTGGCAAACAATGCGGACCCTGATGAGACGCTGCGTTTCTATGGTGTCTCATCAGGGTATACACTGTTTGCTCAGGCCTGTCTGGCCAAATAATGAGGTATAGTATAACGTAAGGTGGGAGTCATACTTACCATATTTATCTAAAATTTGAACAAGTATAATTTGCTGCCCATTATTGTTTTTAAAAATAGCTACATGTAAGTGGCAAACAATGTGGACCCTGACGAGACGCTGCATTTTTATGGCATCTCATCAGGGTCTACACTGTTTGCTCAGGCCTGTCTGGCCAAATATGTCGATATAATATAACGTATGGTAGGAGTCATACTTGATTCCTGGGTCTGCTACCTCAGTGTTTATACCCTTAGTATTCAGACACCTAAACTCTTTACCATAGTTTATTTAAAATTTGAACAAGAACAATTTACTACCCATGGTTGTATTTAAAAATAGCTGAGTGGCAGATGGTGTGGGCCCTGATCAGACGCTGCATTTTTATGAGGTCTGGTCAGGGTCTGCACTGTTGGCTCAGGCCTGTCTGGCCAAACATGTTGGTAAGGTATAACGTATGGTAGGAGTCATACATAGACAGACCATGAGATGTTCGATACTCATAATGATAACACATCTACATAAGTTTAATCCCCTCAAAACTTAATTTTATTTAGCAAGACTGAGTTTTACAGTGGTATGTGTTATTTTTCTTGCTTCTGCTCGGGACGCGGATTGCGGGTGCTTGTTAGAGCTGCCTTATTAAGGGGGTTCGGGCGGGTGCCCGCAGTCTGTATTTTATGCGAGAATGGAAAAATATTACAGCTTTTCATTCGAAAATATTCAATTTTATGCAGTGAAAAATTTATTATTTTTTATAATGCAAGTTTACCAAAAGCTGTTACATAGGGATGTGGAAATGTATTACTTTTACTAAATTTTGCAGGTTAATAACAGCTCAAAGGTTGAGGGATGTGTCTTGATAAGGTCAGCCTTGGGGCGGGCTATGCTAGTTTTAAGTTTATCATTATTATCCAAAGTGTTCTGACAGATGGGTGCATAAAGTAGCATTGACCTTGATTGGGTTGCTCCCAGCTTTTTGGAGCAGTCAGACCAGGGTCTTCACTGTGTCCCTTTTTTTTTTTCTCCTGCTTGTCCCTCTTTTTATGGCTATTGGAATGGTACAGTTGGCATTTCAGGATGGATTCATCAATTTGCTCTATTGCTCCATTTGTGAGCCCGAGTTTTTGGGAGTTCAATGGTATGGGGTTAGTGTTTTTAATATTCAAGATTATATGTTGTGTAATTTGATCAGGCAGAGGGATACCTGGAGTCTGTATATGAAATAGGAAACAAATGCCTGTGGCATATTATCGTTGGTCAGATAGGCTGACTGCGGGATGTATATTGATGGCTGAGAGAATCTTATGTGCTGCGGATGGTCAGTAGAATTATTTTAGCAAGGTGTCAGAGCATCTGATGTCTATCCGTAGCATTTTTCTTTTAAATGTTTTTTTTTTTTTTTTTTTTTTTTCTTTTCTTTGAGAAACCCAAGGTATTAGCTCTAAAACAGAATCCTTTTTTCTGCCTGATCAATATAACGCCAGCTGGGAGCTGGAGATGTGGCTTTTCACACGAAATGACTGGAATTGGATGACATTTACCAGGATATCTTTTGGAAAAAGAAAATGTCAATTCTGTTGGTTTTATATGTGTTTCAACCAATGTATGCAACTCTTCACTATTATTTCTTAATGATTCGTTCACTCTTTTTACACTTTTTGACATAAATTCAAATGGGTGATTTAAAAATTGGAAGCTTGAATTGTAGAGGATTATTCTCGGATCAGGGGAAAAGAAGGAACATATTTTTAAGATGTAGGGATATGTATGATATTAGTATATTAGTTGATACACACTCAACTAAAGAAATAGAACATATTTGGCAGTCAGAATGGGGCTTTAAAGCAATGTTCAGCTCGGGGACCAGTACTAGCCGAGGCATAGCAGTGTTGTTTAAAAACAGTTTTACGTATGAAATATTACAAACTGTCTCTGACCCCAATGGAAACTATATAGTAATGGATGTTAAGGCCAAAGGTTAACAATTTACGCTCTGCGCCTTATACGGCCCAAATGAAGATAGGCCAGAATTCTTTGAAAATATATCACGAATAATTGATAACATGAATAATTTATCAATTATAATGGCAGGTGATTGGAATGTTGTTTTAGACTATGAAAAAGATAACTTAAATTATAAACATAAGAACAATCCAAAATCGCAAAAACAAGTACAGGAAATTATGACTCAACTCAATCTTGGGGATATTTGGAGAGAAAAAAATGAAAATTGTAGATACTACACTTGGGCAGGACCAAACAATAAACAAAGTAGGCTCGACTATTTCCTTATTTCTTCAGATTTAGTACAATATGTGCAGGAAGCAAACATTGGCATTCGGTATAAATCTGACCATAATCCCATTTCAATTGCACTAAAATTTGTTGACCAAGAACGAGGTCGTGGGAACTGGAAGTTTAATAACAGTCTTTTGAGGGACACAGAATATGTTGAATTAATTAATTCTTGTATAAAGGAAACAGTTAATCAATATAAAATAAATTGTTTAGAACAAGAAAATCCAAACCCCTCAGAAGTGCAGTTTTCAGTTAATGACCAGTTATTTTGGGAAACACTGAAACTGATGATTAGAGGTAAAACGATTTCCTATGCTACATACAAAAAAACGTTCACAAAATAACAGAGAGACAGAAGTCGAAGCAAAACTGCAACAATTATACCAGAATTTTAGACAGAATAGAGAAGAAATCAATCAATTAAGCAGCGAGTTAATTAGAATTAGAGATGACAAAATAAATGGCATTTTACTGCGGGCAAAGGTCAGATGGAAAGTAGAAGGAGAAAAAAGCACAAGATATTTTTGTAACCTAGAAAAGAGACACTATTCAGAAAAAATAATTCCAAAATTAATAATTGATAATCAGGAAGTAACCGACGAGCTAAAATAATTACTGAACACGAATTATTCTATAAAAATTATACACATCAAAAAATACTAAAATAGATGCAAATAATAGAAGACTATTCTTTGATAGAGATAACCCTTTTCTCAACTTTCTAACAGAAAACGAAATGCAGAATCTTGAAGGCCTTTTGACTCTACCAGAAGCCTTAAAAAGCTTGAAACAAATGAAAAACAATAAATCACCAGGTATTGATGGATTTACGGTAGAATTTTACAAATTTTTTTGGAGTAATTTAGGAGTTTACCTTGTTCGGTCTCTAAACTATGGGTATGCAATACAGAAGTTATCTGTTACGCAGAAACAGGGCATTATTACTTGTATACCAAAAGAGGGCAAGAATAAGGAATATCTTAAAAATTGGCGCCCTATTTCACTTTTATCTGTCGATCTAAAAATTGGCTCCTCAGCAATAGCAGCTAGAATTAAATCTGTACTTGATAAACTTATTTCAGAATCACAATCTGGGTTTATCAAGGGAAGATACATTGGAGATTGTAACAGGCTGGTTTTTGACCTACTAGAAAAAACAAAGAGAGAAAATATCCCTGGACTTCTGGTGTTACTTGACTTTGAAAAAGCCTTCGATTCTTTGGAGTGGAACTTCATTGAAAATACATTACAATTTTTCGGTTTTGGCGAATCCATTATACGTTGGTTCAAAACCTTTTATAATGACATTTCAAGTTATATTATTTATAATGGTCACTTTAGTAACGTGTTTGAAATCCAGAGAGGTGTCAGGCAAGGTGACCCTTTATCTCCTTACCTATTTATTCTCTGTGTGGAATTATTAAGTGCAACGTTAAAGGCCCATCCAGAAATTCAAGGTCTAGTAATAAATAACTCCGAATATCTTATAAGTCAATATGCTGACGATTCAACACTTATACTGGGGGATGATGAGAAGTCTCTTAACATGGCTTTACATATCATAGATTATTTTGCAGGCTGCTCTGGTCTCCGAGCAAACTTTGATAAAACTCAGGTGCTATGGTTCGGGGCAAAACGGGGTTGTGGAGAGGAGTTAAGAACACAAAAACCAATAATCTGGAATCATGAGGGAACATTTAAACTATTAGGTATTGAATATGAAGTAAACAGTGAAGACAGTACAGGAAAAAATTACAAGAACAAAATCAAATCTGTTAAAAATCTTTTAAATGATTGGTCTTTTAGATCACTGTCGTTAATTGGTAAGGTCTGCATAATAAAAACGCTAGCGCTACCAATTTTTATACAGATCTTTACAGTCTTACCAGTACCATCGGAGCAAATTTTAAAAGAGATAGAAACTATATTTTTTGACTTTATATGGGATAAGAAAGGTGACAAAATAAAAAGAAGTGTTATGATAAATAATAAGGATGAGGGAGGCTTACAAGTGCCTCATATTCCTTCTTTTTGTGCTGCATTGAAAACAGCATGGCTTAAGAAAATCCTTGATGTAAATTATTTTGCAGCCTGGAAAACATTACTGATTGACACTTTGGAAGCTTTCGGAGGAGATAAAGTTTTGTACCTATCTAAGGAGGGTATTTTTACAATACAAAACAATCTTAATACTTTTTGGATAAATGTTTTTGAGGCATGGGCAAAGTTTGAATTGCCCCCTCCCACAACCCCAGAAGAAGTCATGTCACAAACGATTTGGTCAAACAAAAATATAAAACGCAATGGAAGATCTTTTATATATCAGTCATGGTTAAGGAAAGGCATTTATTTTATAAATGATCTGCTCAAAAATGATGGAAGATTTATGAGCTTTGCAGAATTCAGAAACCAGTATCAGCTGGAGGTTAATTTTGTTGATTATTACAGTGTCATCGAAGCAGTGCCACTACATTGGAAAAGACTGTGTAGAAATAGTAATAAAATTGTTAATATTATACATCCATATGTGACTTTATTGAAAAACAGTCTTAAGACAACTAAACCTTTTTATCAACTTTTGTTGAAAAAGGTAGCAACAAAAAATACAAAGGCATATTCAAAATGGCATGTGGACTTAAACTTGGAGGACACTGAAAATTGGAGTCAACATTTTGCAAAGCTATATAGCATTACAGACGACTCAAAATTACTGAACTTCCACTTTAAGTTATTTCATAGAATAATATTTACTAACAGTAGATTATTTAAATGCAGTCTCATAGAAACGGAGCTTTGTACATTTTGTAATGAACAAAGAGAAACATTACTGCATCTATTTTATGACTGTAGCCATGTTAGAACCTTTTTGTTACAGTTACAAGAACTATTAAGGACCAAATGTAACATTAATTTTACCATGGCACCAGATAAATGGATGTTAAATCAGTTTACAGGAACACCCACTGAGAAGGACTGCCAAAGTATGTGTGCTATTCTTGCAAAACATTTCATTTATTGCTGTAAAATGAAAAACTGTCTCCCAGATATTAGGTTTTTCAAACACAAACTCAAAAGCTATTGTTCAGTAGAATTATATGCAAAGTCTATGTATTCTGAGAAAAAAGCAGGCAAAATCACTGCTAGGTGGTCTCTTATGAAAACAATGATTTAATTTAGAAATAAAAAATGAGTCATTACGGGAGGAGCTGTCATCGGGGCGGCGGACTAGGGGAGACTAATCTGCTCAATCTCAATAGCCCTTTTGGGGGCATGAATGATGGTAAGAGCAGCCCCTTGGTGGGCATGCTGTCCAAATATTAGTGAACATCTGGGGTACTGATCAGGCTGGGCAGATGTGCAGGCTGATTTGTACCTTAGCTGTCTCACACAAGCATTTAGCAGGTTTTCTTGCGACTGGGCTCAAAATAGACATTTACTATAGATGTCCTAAGGTTTATGGCATGAAAGCAATACTGTATTTGATGGTATGTTGTTTCTGTTGTTTTTTTTTCCTTTTATACAAAAAAGCACGTGCAAACAGTGCAGACCTGCATGTGACTGATCCTAGAGGAACAGTTAGGTCATGATCTTCACTGTTTACCAGTCCATCTGCATTTTAAACATATCTTCTGTAATGGAAAGTATTTATTTTTTTTATTTTTATTTATTTTTTTTTAATTTATTATTTTTTTTTTCTCTCTCTCCTGGCAGTTTATATTGCCTAGAAAAATGTGAGCTTCTACAAAGGCTACATTAACATAGTATTGAAGCTTGTTGTGCTAGATTCTTAACCAGGAATCGGGGGAGCTTTCATGGTGGTCCTAAATATTTAGACAGATAGGCATTGGCAAGAGCGGTATACCCTGACCAGGAATCCGAACATGGTATGCACCTTTTGCCTATTCCAGTGTCTGGAATTTTGATCGTCGGTTATACTATATAGCAGTTTATTATTTGGGGCTTAATTCTGGGGCTTTTTGCAGTAGTGTGTTCCCCGGGCATATATAATATACTCTGTGGTTCACTCTAACAGGATAGCTTTACTAAAGTCTGCTCTGGGAGATTGATTTTCAGACAGGAGCTGAAACACACATACTCATCAAATGTAAAGGTAAACCGGAGGAGCTCGAGAAGCATAACTAGAAAATCTTGAGTCCTTGTACAGTCTAGTCATTATACAGGTAATACCATAGTGATCCAGGATTTTGGACAGATTTGAGTAAATGGAGCTAGCCCCGCTCATGCTGCCCCATGTGTGGCAGCCTGGTAGGGGTCTGGCAGTTACATGCAATTTACTCTGTGATGAATCTCATTATTTAATCTCGGAGACAGTTACAGAGACATTGGAGGACCAGAATTTTGGAATATCTGTGGTACGATTAGAAGTCTTTATAGTTTACCTGACTGCTCACTTTTGACCTGGTCAAATTCTGTTTTGAAGGAAAACATAAAAGAAAGAAAGAAAAAAAAGTCACACAGTGCTGTTCCAGTGGAGCCCTTATGAAAGACTGGATGCATATATATATATATATATATATATATATATATATATATATATATATATATATATATATATATATATATATATATATATATATATATGTATATATATATATATATATATATATATATATATATTATATCTTTTTTTTTTTTTTTTTTTATACATGTAAGTACTTTATACTTTAAATACTCTATACTTCCTATGAGGGCTTCAAGGAACAGCACTAGAAAAGAAAAGGGTTCAACATTCTTATAGTGATACTGACATAAGATTATTTTCTCTGTTATTTGCATTGATTGTGATATATATGATTTACAGAATTGAAAATAAAATTATACAATACAAAAAAATATGTATTAAGGAGCTAGCGCGCGTTTTGCGCATTTTGTCCCCCTTGAATTATTTTTATAAATAAAAGTGAACTACATTACTACATTAATTGAACATTTAATTTATTTTACGTAATAACGAATGAAATAGAATACGGCTTTGTACTAGGTCTGCAGATACTAGACTTTGGGAAGGGCTGCGGTTTGTGATTGTGGCACTCCCTGGACTTTTCTGTTACCCTTTTTTTTTAATAGTCTCTTTCTTTAACCGTATCCGCTGTCTGGGCTGATTCAGCAGACGCAAAAATGGCGATATATTTTTTTATTTATTTATTTTTTCCAAGAAAGCCTTTCATGCAAATTGTCTCCAAAACAGGATTTGACATTTCGAATGGCAAATCCTGTTTCTGGGGAAAATGAGAAAAATATTTCAAAATGTCGTCCGCTAAAAAAAAAAAAGAATAAAAAAAAAAAAAAAAAAAAAAAAAAAAAAATAAATAAATAAAACAAGAGGGTAAAGGTAAAGCTTATTCTATCTATAAAGAAAAGCCCTCATTCTTTAAAATGTCATTTTTTCAACACCATACAAGTATGAGCTTTTAATAAATAATATTGCCGTGTCATATACGCACATATACGCATAGTTTTTTTTTTTTTTTTTTTTTTTTTTTTTTTTTCAATTATGCTTATTCTTTACACTTTTGTTTCTCATTAATCAATGCTCTTGTTTTTCCTGCTATTCTTTGCACTTTTTCTTTATTTCTAAAGCTTGATTTTATTCTAATCAGTAGGTGTTTTACTTAGCCTCTGAGAAATATGTTCAATATTTAGCTGGTAATAATCAATTTTCTTCCCGACCCGCAGGTGTTCTTTGTCTTTACTTCTGTCTGGATGCGGAGAGTGAAGGGTAGCAATTACAGGCATTAAACGGAGCACATTCCGAATACATAGTACACGAATTAGTGTTCAATACTTGGCACAACGTATTAGTCTAGTACATGCTTATCTACGTCAACCCGATAATCTGTTGAATATATCAGGAAGCTAAATAAATCAAATGCTCAATTTCTCTACAGATGTGACCAAGTTTTAGTTGGAAAATTTATACAGGAAGGTGATATATGAAAACAAAACGCTAGCGCCTGATTGCTGTAAACGCACATGTAGTCAGATAGTACCGTTGATAGAGATGGTCATCTTAGTTATTTGTGTATCTATATCCACTTCACGTTGACACAGCTTAAAAAATTCGAGTCCAGTAAGCACTTGGATCGACGACAGCATATCGGGTGCTATCCATTCCCTCCCATCTCTCTCTCTCTCTCTCTCTCTCTCTCATTGATTTACACGTCCAGTCCTCAAGTCCTTCATCCTATTTCACACGCGAACTGACAGAGTGAACCACTACGTTACGAGTTCTTGTAATATGTGGCCCTTCTGCTGTCAGTTCAGCCATTCTTTCTTTCTATAGCAAATGCGAAAACATAACTATCATAAGCGTGGCCCAACGACGTCGGATAAGGACTGCAATATAAGGAATTAAGACTTGTAAGTTTTATACTTTTACCATTACCAAATTCGTCTGTGTGTTTCTTAGTGTTGCACTCTGAAACACTGTATTGACGGTAAATATTCAGGATTATTAGTACCTTATCATATCTATTACGATATTTGGACAAGCCTATAAATTCCAATAAATTACAATTTGATGCACCCGAAATTACTGGTTTAATGGCAAAGTGTGTAGATCCAGATCAAATGATTCATTTTAGAAACTGTATAATCTGGGTCCACACTGTTTACTCACATGTCAACATGCACATTGTACGCACGTGGTCAAATCAGCGTTTAGTCGAAAGCGGCAAACCAGCGTCCAAAACTACAGGTTGAATGGCAAACTGTGTAGACCCAGATCAAATGATTCAGTTTAGGAGCTATCTGATCTGGGTTCACACTTTTTGATCACGTGGTCAAAATGCACAAGCTACGTACATGATCAATTCGGCGTTTAGTAAAAAGCAGCCAACCTGCGTCCAAAACTACTGGTTTGAATGACAAACTGTGTAGACCCAGATCAAATGGTTCAGTTTAGGAGCTATGTGATCTGGGTTCACACTGTTTGATCACGTGTCAAAATGCACAAGCTACGCACATGGTCCACTCGGCGTTTAGTAAAAAGCAGCCAACCTGCGCCCAAAACTACTGGTTTGTATTGCAATCTGTGTAGACCAAGATCAAATGGTTCATTTTAGGGGCTATGTGATCTGGGTCCGCGCTGTTTACTCACGTGTCAATATACATATTCTACGCAGGTCGTCAAATCAGTGTTTAGTCGATAGCAGCAAACTACGCCTAAAACTACTGGTTTGAATGGAAGACTGTGTAGAACCAGATCAAATTGTTCATTTTAGAAGCTATGCTATTTGGGTGTTTGCTATGGTGTCCAAATGGACAGGCTACGCACGTGGTCAGATCAGCACTTAGACGAAAGCAGCGAAACTGCATCATAAACTACTGGTTGAATGGCAAACTGTGTAGACCCAGACCAAATGGTTCATGTTAGGAGCTATGTGTTCAGGATCTGCTTTGTGTGCTCACGTGTCAACATGCACATTCCACGCACGTAGTAAATTCAGCGTTTAGTCGAAAGCAGCAAACTTAATATTTGCCGCCTACGCTCCAGTTTGTTGGATATATAAACACGATAGAGATATGCAGACTCCACGATATTCTGGCTGTCTAATAATTAAGCGCATTTTTTTGTAATAAATATAATGTTTTGTATATATATATATTCCCGAAAAGATTTTCAGAAAGGCCCCTACCACCCATAAAATAGATATAAAAAAATGGGGAACTGCCCTTGCAGAATGCTCCCCACCGGGAAGGATTCTGTTTGTGAACGAAAGCGTTTGTTTCGTTCAGCGTCCAGGAAAAACCTGGGCAGCAACTCTCCAGTTACTTGGAGAAATTAACATTGGGTACTTGTCACAGAATTGCTCGCTTTAAATATGTGTCGTGTATTAAAATTAAATGGTTTTCGGCATCGTGTATTAAAATTAAATGGTTTTCGTATAGGTAATGATGTAACATTTATCCTCAATATATGCCCTATTAGACACATTTTTTCTTAATAGAAACAGACTCACAGAAAAGGATTGTCTATTTCTATCTGAATATCAGTACCATAAATGTTGGATTGAATCTGATGACACGTTTTTACGCTTTTTTCCTCAAAGACGACCGAGCGTTTTACAACGACTATTTATCTCCCTTTACCAAACCATTCACTTTATCAGGTTATATGAACAAAAGAATAAAAACGAATTACTTGTAGCACGGTGCTCGAGTGGATTTTTACTATCCTTAAAGATGACACAGGTCTCATCGTGTGGGTTCGAAACCTTACTTCGGCATTATTTTTTATTTATAAACATATATATTTTATCCTTATTTTGTGTGAGTTTTCATTGTAGTTATTTTTTGTTTTGTTTTGTTTCAGTTAACATTATCAGCGTGAACATTCTTATTAATAAGATCAAAGTCTTTGTTTGAGTTTGAAGAATTTATGAAGAAAAAATTGATTACTGACTACTATTCATATTTAAAGAGCCTAAAGTACACCTCCTTTCCTTGGTATCACAATTTTTTTTTTTTCATTGAAAGCGCGCGTGGCTCACTCATTGCACCCAATGAATCTACAGCACCAAAATTGTAATAGTATGCTGCAGCCTTAATTCGGTAGTTCCCAACGCTGTCCTTCTACATTTATAAAACTGAATCTGTGTATAGAGGTTCAAACATACTAGAATCTTAAACTGTCTATAGCATGGATGCAGGGAGGCATGTATCAAATCATGATGTCTCAAAGAATTATGTGACATTTTCTCATGCGCCTACTATTGTTATTATTTGTCGGATCGTAAGAAAATATCATTGCTCCATATTCTCATGCCAATAGCCATGAGACCCGGACAGGCATACGCTTCCGCTCTTCTAATCAAGGTATCTCTGTTCGTCAATATTTTCTACAATATCAAACCGTTGAATTTGAAGCGAAGGACCTATTTCGACTGCGTGTGTGCAGCTAATCTTTGCCTTCGTTGTTCACGTATGCAATAAGACATTTGAAGCCTACCATATGCGTGGATGAACGTCTTCGGACAGTTTCTGCAATACGGCAAATTAAGGCCGGTACGTTTTATAAATTTACCAATATCAGTTTTTTTCTTGTTCACGTAGGTGTATGATTCTCGTCGCGGTCTATTCACGTAAATATTCAGACACATTAGTGCCTTCTTCTACCTACTCAGATATTTGGACAGAATACAATTGTTCAGGAAGAACAACTTTCACAGAACATCATATTATTATTATTATTAGAACCAGAGAAAATGTTAATATATCATATGCTCATAGAATTGGCACAGGTAACCGTGAGCACGGTCTGGTCAGGTGTTGCTATCTTTTCTTTTCAGTAACTTCCAACAAATCTCTAAGTGGACAGAGTAAGACGCTGATTCGACTGCGCGCACTCTGTGGTGCGGGATTATGTGCACCTTCGTTCGCCGCCAATGCGAAAAGACCCATTTTCGCATGTTGCTATTTTGTTATAAGCTCAAATAGGTGAAAAAGTTTATGTCGTATGCGAACAGGGGAGATTCAGCTCACTGTACGCAACAAATACGTGAACATGCGTAAAAAGTGTACAAGTATCATATACCAATAGTAGAGACCAAGATCATACTGAAAATCCGCGTAGTTAGATCATGGTCTTCTCTGTCCGCCAACTTATTTAGTATGTTTTACTGTCTTCAACAATTCTGTTAGCGGACAAAGTAAACAATGATCAGGCTGCGTGGCTGCACATTCCAGTCTGTGCACGCGTCGGACTTAATAGTAAAGTGAAAAAAAAGTATATTCGGAAATGCACACGGAAGGAAAAGAAAAAGCGGAATCATGGCTTAGGAAAAGGCGTCTGCAGAGCACATGCAAACAGAATTATTGCTATGAGTGACAAAATGACGACAAAAAAAGTGAATAGGCGGAAAAAAAAACAAAAACATGAAAAGTCTGCAGTAGACGGTAGTGTAAGACGTTCACCTATCCAAGTACTAACCGGGTTTGCGTTGCTTAACTTTACTGAAAAGAGGAGAGCTCTTTGTTTCCACCCTACACGGACAGTCATGCAGAATGGTTGAAAATAAGCATTTTATAGAACTGACTAATATGTATTAAGGAGCTAGCGCGCGTTTTGCGCATTTTGTCCCCCTTGAATTATTTTTATAAATAAAAGTGAACTACATTACTACATTAATTGAATATTTAATTTATTTTACGTAATAACGAATGAAATAGAATACGGCTTTGAACTAGGTCTGCAGATACTAGACTTTGGGAAGGGCTGCGGTTTGTGATTGTGGCACTCCCTGGACTTTTCTCTTACCTTTTTTTTTAATAGTCTCTTTCTTTAACCGTATCCGCTGTCTGGGCTGATTCAGCAGACGCAAAAATGGCGATATATTTTTTTATTTATTTATTTTTTCCAAGAAAACCTTTCATGCAAATTGTCTCCAAAACAGGATTTGACATTTCGAATGGCAAATCCTGTTTCTGGGGAAAATGAGAAAAATAATTTAAAATGTCGTCTGCTAAAAAAAAAAAAAAAAAAAAAAAAAAAAAAAAATAAATAAATAATACAAGAGGGTAAAGATAAAGCTTATTCTATCTATAAAGAAAAGCCCTCATTCTTTAAAATGTCATTTTTTCAACACCATACAAGTATGAGCTTTTAATAAATAATATTGCCGTGTCATATACGCACATACACGCATATTTTTTTTTTTTTTTTTTTTTTTTTTTTTTCAATTATGCTTATTCTTTACACTTTTGTTTCTCATTAATCAATGCTCTTGTTTTTCCTGCTATTCTTTGCACTTTTTCTTTATTTCTAAAGCTTGATTTTATTCTAATCAGTAGGTGTTTTACTTAGCCTCTGAGAAATATGTTCAATATTTAGCTGGTAATAATCAATTTTCTTCCCGACCCGCAGGTGTTCTTTGTCTTTACTTCTGTTTGGATGCGGAGAGTAAAGGGTAGCAATTACAGGCATTAAACGGAGCACATTCCGAATACATAGTACACGAATTAGTGTTCAATACTTGGCACAACGTATTAGTCTAGTACATGCTTATCTACGTCAACCCGATAATCTGTTGAATATATCAGGAAGCTAAATAAATCAAATGCTCAATTTCTCTACAGATGTGGCCAAGTTTTAGTTAGAAAATTTATACAGGAAGGTGATATATGAAAACAAAACGCTAGCGCCTGATTGTTGTAAACGCACATGTAGTCAGATAGTACCGTTAATAGAGATGGTCATCTTAGTTATTTGTGTATCTATATCCACTTCACGTTGACACAGCTTAAAAACTTCGAGTCCAGTAAGCACTTGGATCGACGACAGCATATCGGGTGCTATCCATTCCCTCCCATCTCTCTCTCTCTCTCTCTCTCATTGATTTACACGTCCAGTCCTCAAGTCCTTCATCCTATTTCACACGCGAACTGACAGAGTGAACCACTACGTTACGAGTTCTTGTAATATGTGGCCCTTCTGCTGTCAGTTCAGCCATTCTTTCTTTCTATAGCAAATGCGAAAACATAACTATCATAAGCGTGGCCCAACGACGTCGGATAAGGACTGCAATATAAGGAATTAAGACTTGTAAGTTACCAAATTCGTCTGTGTGTTTCTTAGTGTTGCACTCTGAAACACTGTATATACGGTAAATATTCAGGATTATTAGTACCTTATCATATCTATTACGATATTTGGACAAGCCTATAAATTCCAATAAATTACAATTTGATGCACCCGAAATTACTGGTTTAATGGCAAAGTGTGTAGATCCAGATCAAATGATTCATTTTAGAAACTGTATAATCTGGGTCCACACTGTTTACTCACATGTCAACATGCACATTGTACGCACGTGGTCAAATCAGCGTTTAGTCGAAAGCGGCAAACCAGCGTCCAAAACTACAGGTTGAATGGCAAACTGTGTAGACCCAGATCAAATGATTCAGTTTAGGAGCTATCTGATCTGGGTTCACACTTTTTGATCACGTGGTCAAAATGCACAAGCTACGTACATGATCAATTCGGCGTTTAGTAAAAAGCAGCCAACCTGCGTCCAAAACTACTGGTTTGAATGACAAACTGTGTAGACCCAGATCAAATGGTTCAGTTTAGGAGCTATGTGATCTGGGTTCACACTGTTTGATCACGTGTCAAAATGCACAAGCTACGCACATGGTCCACTCGGCGTTTAGTAAAAAGCAGCCAACCTGCGCCCAAAACTACTGGTTTGTATTGCAATCTGTGTAGACCAAGATCAAATGGTTCATTTTAGGGGCTATGTGATCTGGGTCCGCGCTGTTTACTCACGTGTCAATATACATATTCTACGCAGGTCGTCAAATCAGTGTTTAGTCGATAGCAGCAAACTACGCCTAAAACTACTGGTTTGAATGGAAGACTGTGTAGAACCAGATCAAATTGTTCATTTTAGAAGCTATGCTATTTGGGTGTTTGCTATGGTGTCCAAATGGACAGGCTACGCACGTGGTCAGATCAGCACTTAGACGAAAGCAGCGAAACTGCATCATAAACTACTGGTTGAATGGCAAACTGTGTAGACCCAGACCAAATGGTTCATGTTAGGAGCTATGTGTTCAGGATCTGCTTTGTGTGCTCACGTGTCAACATGCACATTCCACGCACGTAGTAAATTCAGCGTTTAGTCGAAAGCAGCAAACTTAATATTTGCCGCCTACGCTCCAGTTTGTTGGATATATAAACACGATAGAGATATGCAGACTCCACGATATTCTGGCTGTCTAATAATTAAGCGCATTTTTTTGTAATAAATATAATGTTTTGTATATATATATGTTCCCGAAAAGATTTTCAGAAAGGCCCCTACCACCCATAAAATAGATATAAAAAAATGGGGAATTGCCCTTGCAGAATGCTCCCCACCGGGAAGGATTCTGTTTGTGAACGAAAGCGTTTGTTTCGTTCGGCGTCCAGGAAAAACCTGGGCAGCAACTCTCCAGTTACTTGGAGAAATTAACATTGGGTACTTGTCACAGAATTGCTCGCTTTAAATATGTGTCGTGAATTAAAATTAAATGGTTTTCGGCATCGTGTATTAAAATTAAATGGTTTTCGTATAGGTAATGATGTAACATTTATCCTCAATATATGCCCTATTAGACACATTTTTTCTTAATAGAAACAGACTCACAGAAAAGGATTGTCTATTTCTATCTGAATATCAGTACCATAAATGTTGGATTGATTCTGATGACACGTTTTTTACGCTTTTTTCCTCAAAGACGACCGAGCGTTTTACAACGACTATTTATCTCCCTTTACCAAACCATTCACTTTATCAGGTTATATGAACAAAATAATAAAAACGAATTACTTGTAGCACGGTGCTCGAGTGGATTTTTACTATTCTTAAAGATGACACAGGTCTCATCGTGTGGGTTCGAAACCTTACTTCGGCATTATTTTTTATTTATATACATATATATTTTATCCTTATTTTGTGTGAGTTTTCATTGTAGTTATTTTTTTTTTTGTTTTGTTTCAGTTAACATTATCAGCGTGAACATTCTTATTAATAAGATCAAAGTCTTTGTTTGAGTTTGAAGAATTTATGAAGAAAAAATTGATTACTGACTACTATTCATATTTAAAGAGCCTAAAGTACACCTCCTTTCCTTGGTATCACAATTTTTTTTTTCATTGAAAGCGCGCGTGGCTCACTCATTGCACCCAATGAATCTACAGCACCAAAATTGTAATAGTATGCTGCAGCCTTAATTCGGTAGTTCCCAACGCTGTCCTTCTACATTTATAAAACTGAATCTGTGTATAGAGGTTCAAACATACTAGAATCTTAAACTGTCTATAGCATGGATGCAGGGAGGCATG
Organism: Anodontia alba; assembly: GCA_964016985.1. Classification (NCBI taxonomy): domain Eukaryota; kingdom Metazoa; phylum Mollusca; class Bivalvia; order Lucinida; family Lucinidae; genus Anodontia; species Anodontia alba. Next base: position 56,484,393 of record OZ024821.1, read on the forward strand.
TATCAAATCATGATGTCTCAAAGAATTATGTGACATTTTCTCATGCGCCTACTATTGTTATTATTTGTCGGATCGTAAGAAAATATCATTGCTCCATATTCTCATGCCAATAGCCATGAGACCCGGACAGGCATACGCTTCCACTCTTCTAATCAAGGTATCTCTGTTCGTCAATATTTTCTACAATATCAAACCGTTGAATTTGAAGCGAAGGACCTATTTCGACTGCGTGTGTGCAGCTAATCTTTGCCTTCGTTGTTCACGTATGCAATAAGACATTTGAAGCCTACCATATGCGTGGATGAACGTCTTCGGACAGTTTCTGCAATACGGCAAATTAAGGCCGGTACGTTTTATAAATTTACCAATATCAGTTTTTTTCTTGTTCACGTAGGTGTATGATTCTCGTCGCGGTCTATTCACGTAAATATTCAGACACATTAGTGCCTTCTTCTACCTACTCAGATATTTGGACAGAATACAATTGTTCAGGAAGAACAACTTTCACAGAACATCATATTATTATTATTATTAGAACCAGAGAAAATGTTAATATATCATATGCTCATAGAATTGGCACAGGTAACCGTGAGCACGGTCTGGTCAGGTGTTGCTATCTTTTCTTTTCAGTAACTTCCAACAAATCTCTAAGTGGACAGAGTAAGACGCTGATTCGACTGCGCGCACTCTGTGGTGCGGGATTATGTGCACCTTCGTTCGCCGCCAATGCGAAAAGACCCATTTTCGCATGTTGCTATTTTGTTATAAGCTCAAATAGGTGAAAAAGTTTATGTCGTATGCGAACAGGGGAGATTCAGCTCACTGTACGCAACAAATACGTGAACATGCGTAAAAAGTGTACAAGTATCATATACCAATAGTAGAGACCAAGATCATACTGAAAATCCGCGTAGTTAGATCATGGTCTTCTCTGTCCGCCAACTTATTTAGTATGTTTTACTGTCTTCAACAATTCTGTTAGCGGACAAAGTAAACAATGATCAGGCTGCGTGGCTGCACATTCCAGTCTGTGCACGCGTCGGACTTAATAGTAAAGTGAAAAAAAAGTATATTCGGAAATGCACACGGAAGGAAAAGAAAAAGCGGAATCATGGCTTAGGAAAAGGCGTCTGCAGAGCACATGCAAACAGAATTATTGCTATGAGTGACAAAATGACGACAAAAAAAGTGAATAGGCGAAAAAAAAAAACAAAAACATGAAAAGTCTGCAGTAGACGGTAGTGTAAGACGTTCACCTATCCAAGTACTAACCGGGTTTGCGTTGCTTAACTTTACTGAAAAGAGGAGAGCTCTTTGTTTCCACCCTACACGGACAGTCATGCAGAATGGTTGAAAATAAGCATTTTATAGAACTGACTAATATGTATTAAGGAGCTAGCGCGCGTTTTGCGCATTTTGTCCCCCTTGAATTATTTTATAAATAAAAGTGAACTACATTACTACATTAATTGAACATTTAATTTATTTTACGTAATAACGAATGAAATAGAATACGGCTTTGAACTAGGTCTGCAGATACTAGACTTTGGGAAGGGCTGCGGTTTGTGATTGTGGCACTCCCTGGACTTTTCTCTTACCTTTTTTTTTTAATAGTCTCTTTCTTTAACCGTATCCGCTGTCTGGGCTGATTCAGCAGACGCAAAAATGGCGATATATTTTTTTATTTATTTATTTTTTCCAAGAAAACCTTTCATGCAAATTGTCTCCAAAACAGGATTTGACATTTCGAATGGCAAATCCTGTTTCTGGGGAAAATGAGAAAAATAATTTAAAATGTCGTCTGCTAAAAAAAAAAAAAAAAAAAAAAAAAAAAAAAAATAAATAAATAATACAAGAGGGTAAAGATAAAGCTTATTCTATCTATAAAGAAAAGCCCTCATTCTTTAAAATGTCATTTTTTCAACACCATACAAGTATGAGCTTTTAATAAATAATATTGCCGTGTCATATACGCACATACACGCATATTTCTTTTTTTTTTTTTTTTTTTTTTTTTTTCAATTATGCTTATTCTTTACACTTTTGTTTCTCATTAATCAATGCTCTTGTTTTTCCTGCTATTCTTTGCACTTTTTCTTTATTTCTAAAGCTTGATTTTATTCTAATCAGTAGGTGTTTTACTTAGCCTCTGAGAAATATGTTCAATATTTAGCTGGTAATAATCAATTTTCTTCCCGACCCGCAGGTGTTCTTTGTCTTTACTTCTGTTTGGATGCGGAGAGTAAAGGGTAGCAATTACAGGCATTAAACGGAGCACATTCCGAATACATAGTACACGAATTAGTGTTCAATACTTGGCACAACGTATTAGTCTAGTACATGCTTATCTACGTCAACCCGATAATCTGTTGAATATATCAGGAAGCTAAATAAATCAAATGCTCAATTTCTCTACAGATGTGGCCAAGTTTTAGTTAGAAAATTTATACAGGAAGGTGATATATGAAAACAAAACGCTAGCGCCTGATTGTTGTAAACGCACATGTAGTCAGATAGTACCGTTAATAGAGATGGTCATCTTAGTTATTTGTGTATCTATATCCACTTCACGTTGACACAGCTTAAAAACTTCGAGTCCAGTAAGCACTTGGATCGACGACAGCATATCGGGTGCTATCCATTCCCTCCCATCTCTCTCTCTCTCTCTCTCTCATTGATTTACACGTCCAGTCCTCAAGTCCTTCATCCTATTTCACACGCGAACTGACAGAGTGAACCACTACGTTACGAGTTCTTGTAATATGTGGCCCTTCTGCTGTCAGTTCAGCCATTCTTTCTTTCTATAGCAAATGCGAAAACATAACTATCATAAGCGTGGCCCAACGACGTCGGATAAGGACTGCAATATAAGGAATTAAGACTTGTAAGTTACCAAATTCGTCTGTGTGTTTCTTAGTGTTGCACTCTGAAACACTGTATATACGGTAAATATTCAGGATTATTAGTACCTTATCATATCTATTACGATATTTGGACAAGCCTATAAATTCCAATAAATTACAATTTGATGCACCCGAAATTACTGGTTTAATGGCAAAGTGTGTAGATCCAGATCAAATGATTCATTTTAGAAACTGTATAATCTGGGTCCACACTGTTTACTCACATGTCAACATGCACATTGTACGCACGTGGTCAAATCAGCGTTTAGTCGAAAGCGGCAAACCAGCGTCCAAAACTACAGGTTGAATGGCAAACTGTGTAGACCCAGATCAAATGATTCAGTTTAGGAGCTATCTGATCTGGGTTCACACTTTTTGATCACGTGGTCAAAATGCACAAGCTACGTACATGATCAATTCGGCGTTTAGTAAAAAGCAGCCAACCTGCGTCCAAAACTACTGGTTTGAATGACAAACTGTGTAGACCCAGATCAAATGGTTCAGTTTAGGAGCTATGTGATCTGGGTTCACACTGTTTGATCACGTGTCAAAATGCACAAGCTACGCACATGGTCCACTCGGCGTTTAGTAAAAAGCAGCCAACCTGCGCCCAAAACTACTGGTTTGTATTGCAATCTGTGTAGACCAAGATCAAATGGTTCATTTTAGGGGCTATGTGATCTGGGTCCGCGCTGTTTACTCACGTGTCAATATACATATTCTACGCAGGTCGTCAAATCAGTGTTTAGTCGATAGCAGCAAACTACGCCTAAAACTACTGGTTTGAATGGAAGACTGTGTAGAACCAGATCAAATTGTTCATTTTAGAAGCTATGCTATTTGGGTGTTTGCTATGGTGTCCAAATGGACAGGCTACGCACGTGGTCAGATCAGCACTTAGACGAAAGCAGCGAAACTGCATCATAAACTACTGGTTGAATGGCAAACTGTGTAGACCCAGACCAAATGGTTCATGTTAGGAGCTATGTGTTCAGGATCTGCTTTGTGTGCTCACGTGTCAACATGCACATTCCACGCACGTAGTAAATTCAGCGTTTAGTCGAAAGCAGCAAACTTAATATTTGCCGCCTACGCTCCAGTTTGTTGGATATATAAACACGATAGAGATATGCAGACTCCACGATATTCTGGCTGTCTAATAATTAAGCGCATTTTTTTGTAATAAATATAATGTTTTGTATATATATATGTTCCCGAAAAGATTTTCAGAAAGGCCCCTACCACCCATAAAATAGATATAAAAAATGGGGAATTGCCCTTGCAGAATGCTCCCCACCGGGAAGGATTCTGTTTGTGAACGAAAGCGTTTGTTTCGTTCGGCGTCCAGGAAAAACCTGGGCAGCAACTCTCCAGTTACTTGGAGAAATTAACATTGGGTACTTGTCACAGAATTGCTCGCTTTAAATATGTGTCGTGAATTAAAATTAAATGGTTTTCGGCATCGTGTATTAAAATTAAATGGTTTTCGTATAGGTAATGATGTAACATTTATCCTCAATATATGCCCTATTAGACACATTTTTTCTTAATAGAAACAGACTCACAGAAAAGGATTGTCTATTTCTATCTGAATATCAGTACCATAAATGTTGGATTGATTCTGATGACACGTTTTTTACGCTTTTTTCCTCAAAGACGACCGAGCGTTTTACAACGACTATTTATCTCCCTTTACCAAACCATTCACTTTATCAGGTTATATGAACAAAATAATAAAAACGAATTACTTGTAGCACGGTGCTCGAGTGGATTTTTACTATTCTTAAAGATGACACAGGTCTCATCGTGTGGGTTCGAAACCTTACTTCGGCATTATTTTTTATTTATATACATATATATTTTATCCTTATTTTGTGTGAGTTTTCATTGTAGTTATTTTTTTTTTTGTTTTGTTTCAGTTAACATTATCAGCGTGAACATTCTTATTAATAAGATCAAAGTCTTTGTTTGAGTTTGAAGAATTTATGAAGAAAAAATTGATTACTGACTACTATTCATATTTAAAGAGCCTAAAGTACACCTCCTTTCCTTGGTATCACAATTTTTTTTTTCATTGAAAGCGCGCGTGGCTCACTCATTGCACCCAATGAATCTACAGCACCAAAATTGTAATAGTATGCTGCAGCCTTAATTCGGTAGTTCCCAACGCTGTCCTTCTACATTTATAAAACTGAATCTGTGTATAGAGGTTCAAACATACTAGAATCTTAAACTGTCTATAGCATGGATGCAGGGAGGCATGTATCAAATCATGATGTCTCAAAGAATTATGTGACATTTTCTCATGCGCCTACTATTGTTATTATTTGTCGGATCGTAAGAAAATATCATTGCTCCATATTCTCATGCCAATAGCCATGAGACCCGGACAGGCATACGCTTCCACTCTTCTAATCAAGGTATCTCTGTTCGTCAATATTTTCTACAATATCAAACCGTTGAATTTGAAGCGAAGGACCTATTTCGACTGCGTGTGTGCAGCTAATCTTTGCCTTCGTTGTTCACGTATGCAATAAGACATTTGAAGCCTACCATATGCGTGGATGAACGTCTTCGGACAGTTTCTGCAATACGGCAAATTAAGGCCGGTACGTTTTATAAATTTACCAATATCAGTTTTTTTCTTGTTCACGTAGGTGTATGATTCTCGTCGCGGTCTATTCACGTAAATATTCAGACACATTAGTGCCTTCTTCTACCTACTCAGATATTTGGACAGAATACAATTGTTCAGGAAGAACAACTTTCACAGAATATCATATTATTATTATTATTAGAACCAGAGAAAATGTTAATATATCATATGCTCATAGAATTGGCACAGGTAACCGTGAGCACGGTCTGGTCAGGTGTTGCTATCTTTTCTTTTCAGTAACTTCCAACAAATCTCTAAGTGGACAGAGTAAGACGCTGATTCGACTGCGCGCACTCTGTGGTGCGGGATTATGTGCACCTTCGTTCGCCGCCAATGCGAAAAGACCCATTTTCGCATGTTGCTATTTTGTTATAAGCTCAAATAGGTGAAAAAGTTTATGTCGTATGCGAACAGGGGAGATTCAGCTCACTGTACGCAACAAATACGTGAACATGCGTAAAAAGTGTACAAGTATCATATACCAATAGTAGAGACCAAGATCATACTGAAAATCCGCGTAGTTAGATCATGGTCTTCTCTGTCCGCCAACTTATTTAGTATGTTTTACTGTCTTCAACAATTCTGTTAGCGGACAAAGTAAACAATGATCAGGCTGCGTGGCTGCACATTCCAGTCTGTGCACGCGTCGGACTTAATAGTAAAGTGAAAAAAAAGTATATTCGGAAATGCACACGGAAGGAAAAGAAAAAGCGGAATCATGGCTTAGGAAAAGGCGTCTGCAGAGCACATGCAAACAGAATTATTGCTATGAGTGACAAAATGACGACAAAAAAAGTGAATAGGCGAAAAAAAAAACAAAAACATGAAAAGTCTGCAGTAGACGGTAGTGTAAGACGTTCACCTATCCAAGTACTAACCGGGTTTGCGTTGCTTAACTTTACTGAAAAGAGGAGAGCTCTTTGTTTCCACCCTACACGGACAGTCATGCAGAATGGTTGAAAATAAGCATTTTATAGAACTGACTAATATGTATTAAGGAGCTAGCGCGCGTTTTGCGCATTTTGTCCCCCTTGAATTATTTTTATAAATAAAAGTGAACTACATTACTACATTAATTGAACATTTAATTTATTTTACGTAATAACGAATGAAATAGAATACGGCTTTGAACTAGGTCTGCAGATACTAGACTTTGGGAAGGGCTGCGGTTTGTGATTGTGGCACTCCCTGGACTTTTCTCTTACCTTTTTTTTTTAATAGTCTCTTTCTTTAACCGTATCCGCTGTCTGGGCTGATTCAGCAGACGCAAAAATGGCGATATATTTTTTTATTTATTTACTTTTTCCAAGAAAACCTTTCATGCAAATTGTCTCCAAAACAGGATTTGACATTTCGAATGGCAAATCCTGTTTCTGGGGAAAATGAGAAAAATAATTTAAAATGTCGTCTGCTAAAAAAAAAAAAAAAATAAATAAATAAATAATACAAGAGGGTAAAGATAAAGCTTATTCTATCTATAAAGAAAAGCCCTCATTCTTTAAAATGTCATTTTTTCAACACCATACAAGTATGAGCTTTTAATAAATAATATTGCCGTGTCATATACGCACATACACGCATATTTTTTTTTTTTTTTTTTTTTTTTTTTTTCAATTATGCTTATTCTTTACACTTTTGTTTCTCATTAATCAATGCTCTTGTTTTTCCTGCTATTCTTTGCACTTTTTCTTTATTTCTAAAGCTTGATTTTATTCTAATCAGTAGGTGTTTTACTTAGCCTCTGAGAAATATGTTCAATATTTAGCTGGTAATAATCAATTTTCTTCCCGACCCGCAGGTGTTCTTTGTCTTTACTTCTGTTTGGATGCGGAGAGTAAAGGGTAGCAATTACAGGCATTAAACGGAGCACATTCCGAATACATAGTACACGAATTAGTGTTCAATACTTGGCACAACGTATTAGTCTAGTACATGCTTATCTACGTCAACCCGATAATCTGTTGAATATATCAGGAAGCTAAATAAATCAAATGCTCAATTTCTCTACAGATGTGGCCAAGTTTTAGTTAGAAAATTTATACAGGAAGGTGATATATGAAAACAAAACGCTAGCGCCTGATTGCTGTAAACGCACATGTAGTCAGATAGTACCGTTGATAGAGATGGTCATCTTAGTTATTTGTGTATCTATATCCACTTCACGTTGACACAGCTTAAAAACTTCGAGTCCAGTAAGCACTTGGATCGACGACAGCATATCGGGTGCTATCCATTCCCTCCCATCTCTCTCTCTCTCTCTCTCTCTCTCATTGATTTACATGTCCAGTCCTCAAGTCCTTCATCCTATTTCACACGCGAACTGACAGAGTGAACCACTACGTTACGAGTTCTTGTAATATGTGGCCCTTCTGCTGTCAGTTCAGCCATTCTTTCTTTCTATAGCAAATGCGAAAACATAACTATCATAAGCGTGGCCCAACGACGTCGGATAAGGACTGCAATATAAGGAATTAAGACTTGTAAGTTACCAAATTCGTCTGTGTGTTTCTTAGTGTTGCACTCTGAAACACTGTATATACGGTAAATATTCAGGATTATTAGTACCTTATCATATCTATTACGATATTTGGACAAGCCTATAAATTCCAATAAATTACAATTTGATGCACCCGAAATTACTGGTTTAATGGCAAAGTGTGTAGATCCAGATCAAATGATTCATTTTAGAAACTGTATAATCTGGGTCCACACTGTTTACTCACATGTCAACATGCACATTGTACGCACGTGGTCAAATCAGCGTTTAGTCGAAAGCGGCAAACCAGCGTCCAAAACTACAGGTTGAATGGCAAACTGTGTAGACCCAGATCAAATGATTCAGTTTAGGAGCTATCTGATCTGGGTTCACACTTTTTGATCACGTGGTCAAAATGCACAAGCTACGTACATGATCAATTCGGCGTTTAGTAAAAAGCAGCCAACCTGCGTCCAAAACTACTGGTTTGAATGACAAACTGTGTAGACCCAGATCAAATGGTTCAGTTTAGGAGCTATGTGATCTGGGTTCACACTGTTTGATCACGTGTCAAAATGCACAAGCTACGCACATGGTCCACTCGGCGTTTAGTAAAAAGCAGCCAACCTGCGCCCAAAACTACTGGTTTGTATTGCAATCTGTGTAGACCAAGATCAAATGGTTCATTTTAGGGGCTATGTGATCTGGGTCCGCGCTGTTTACTCACGTGTCAATATACATATTCTACGCAGGTCGTCAAATCAGTGTTTAGTCGATAGCAGCAAACTACGCCTAAAACTACTGGTTTGAATGGAAGACTGTGTAGAACCAGATCAAATTGTTCATTTTAGAAGCTATGCTATTTGGGTGTTTGCTATGGTGTCCAAATGGACAGGCTACGCACGTGGTCAGATCAGCACTTAGACGAAAGCAGCGAAACTGCATCATAAACTACTGGTTGAATGGCAAACTGTGTAGACCCAGACCAAATGGTTCATGTTAGGAGCTATGTGTTCAGGATCTGCTTTGTGTGCTCACGTGTCAACATGCACATTCCACGCACGTAGTAAATTCAGCGTTTAGTCGAAAGCAGCAAACTTAATATTTGCCGCCTACGCTCCAGTTTGTTGGATATATAAACACGATAGAGATATGCAGACTCCACGATATTCTGGCTGTCTAATAATTAAGCGCATTTTTTTGTAATAAATATAATGTTTTGTATATATATATATTCCCGAAAAGATTTTCAGAAAGGCCCCTACCACCCATAAAATAGATATAAAAAAATGGGGAACTGCCCTTGCAGAATGCTCCCCACCGGGAAGGATTCTGTTTGTGAACGAAAGCGTTTGTTTCGTTCAGCGTCCAGGAAAAACCTGGGCAGCAACTCTCCAGTTACTTGGAGAAATTAACATTGGGTACTTGTCACAGAATTGCTCGCTTTAAATATGTGTCGTGAATTAAAATTAAATGGTTTTCGGCATCGTGTATTAAAATTAAATGGTTTTCGTATAGGTAATGATGTAACATTTATCCTCAATATATGCCCTATTAGACACATTTTTTCTTAATAGAAACAGACTCACAGAAAAGGATTGTCTATTTCTATCTGAATATCAGTACCATAAATGTTGGATTGATTCTGATGACACGTTTTTTACGCTTTTTTCCTCAAAGACGACCGAGCGTTTTACAACGACTATTTATCTCCCTTTACCAAACCATTCACTTTATCAGGTTGTATGAACAAAATAATAAAAACGAATTACTTGTAGCACGGTGCTCGAGTGGATTTTTACTATTCTTAAAGATGACACAGGTCTCATCGTGTGGGTTCGAAACCTTACTTCGGCATTATTTTTTATTTATATACATATATATTTTATCCTTATTTTGTGTGAGTTTTCATTGTAGTTATTTTTTTTTTTTTTGTTTTGTTTCAGTTAACATTATCAGCGTGAACATTCTTATTAATAAGATCAAAGTCTTTGTTTGAGTTTGAAGAATTTATGAAGAAAAAATTGATTACTGACTACTATTCATATTTAAAGAGCCTAAAGTACACCTCCTTTCCTTGGTATCACAATTTTTTTTTCATTGAAAGCGCGCGTGGCTCACTCATTGCACCCAATGAATCTACAGCACCAAAATTGTAATAGTATGCTGCAGCCTTAATTCGGTAGTTCCCAACGCTGTCCTTCTACATTTATAAAACTGAATCTGTGTATAGAGGTTCAAACATACTAGAATCTTAAACTGTCTATAGCATGGATGCAGGGAGGCATGTATCAAATCATGATGTCTCAAAGAATTATGTGACATTTTCTCATGCGCCTACTATTGTTATTATTTGTCGGATCGTAAGAAAATATCATTGCTCCATATTCTCATGCCAATAGCCATGAGACCCGGACAGGCATACGCTTCCACTCTTCTAATCAAGGTATCTCTGTTCGTCAATATTTTCTACAATATCAAACCGTTGAATTTGAAGCGAAGGACCTATTTCGACTGCGTGTGTGCAGCTAATCTTTGCCTTCGTTGTTCACGTATGCAATAAGACATTTGAAGCCTACCATATGCGTGGATGAACGTCTTCGGACAGTTTCTGCAATACGGCAAATTAAGGCCGGTACGTTTTATAAATTTACCAATATCAGTTTTTTTCTTGTTCACGTAGGTGTATGATTCTCGTCGCGGTCTATTCACGTAAATATTCAGACACATTAGTGCCTTCTTCTACCTACTCAGATATTTGGACAGAATACAATTGTTCAGGAAGAACAACTTTCACAGAACATCATATTATTATTATTATTAGAACCAGAGAAAATGTTAATATATCATATGCTCATAGAATTGGCACAGGTAACCGTGAGCACGGTCTGGTCAGGTGTTGCTATCTTTTCTTTTCAGTAACTTCCAACAAATCTCTAAGTGGACAGAGTAAGACGCTGATTCGACTGCGCGCACTCTGTGGTGCGGGATTATGTGCACCTTCGTTCGCCGCCAATGCGAAAAGACCCATTTTCGCATGTTGCTATTTTGTTATAAGCTCAAATAGGTGAAAAAGTTTATGTCGTATGCGAACAGGGGAGATTCAGCTCACTGTACGCAACAAATACGTGAACATGCGTAAAAAGTGTACAAGTATCATATACCAATAGTAGAGACCAAGATCATACTGAAAATCCGCGTAGTTAGATCATGGTCTTCTCTGTCCGCCAACTTATTTAGTATGTTTTACTGTCTTCAACAATTCTGTTAGCGGACAAAGTAAACAATGATCAGGCTGCGTGGCTGCACATTCCAGTCTGTGCACGCGTCGGACTTAATAGTAAAGTGAAAAAAAAGTATATTCGGAAATGCACACGGAAGGAAAAGAAAAAGCGGAATCATGGCTTAGGAAAAGGCGTCTGCAGAGCACATGCAAACAGAATTATTGCTATGAGTGACAAAATGACGACAAAAAAAGTGAATAGGCGGAAAAAAAACAAAAAAACATGAAAAGTCTGCAGTAGACGGTAGTGTAAGACGTTCACCTATCCAAGTACTAACCGGGTTTGCGTTGCTTAACTTTACTGAAAAGAGGAGAGCTCTTTGTTTCCACCCTACACGGACAGTCATGCAGAATGGTTGAAAATAAGCATTTTATAGAACTGACTAATATGTATTAAGGAGCTAGCGCGCGTTTTGCGCATTTTGTCCCCCTTGAATTATTTTTATAAATAAAAGTGAACTACATTACTACATTAATTGAACATTTAATTTATTTTACGTAATAACGAATGAAATAGAATACGGCTTTGAACTAGGTCTGCAGATACTAGACTTTGGGAAGGGCTGCGGTTTGTGATTGTGGCACTCCCTGGACTTTTCTCTTACCTTTTTTTTTTAATAGTCTCTTTCTTTAACCGTATCCGCTGTCTGGGCTGATTCAGCAGACGCAAAAATGGCGATATATTTTTTTATTTATTTATTTTTTCCAAGAAAACCTTTCATGCAAATTGTCTCCAAAACAGGATTTGACATTTCGAATGGCAAATCCTGTTTCTGGGGAAAATGAGAAAAATAATTTAAAATGTCGTCTGCTAAAAAAAAAAAAAAAAAAAAAAAAAAAAATAAATAAATAATACAAGAGGGTAAAGATAAAGCTTATTCTATCTATAAAGAAAAGCCCTCATTCTTTAAAATGTCATTTTTTCAACACCATACAAGTATGAGCTTTTAATAAATAATATTGCCGTGTCATATACGCACATACACGCATATTTTTTTTTTTTTTTTTTTTTTTTTTTTTTTCAATTATGCTTATTCTTTACACTTTTGTTTCTCATTAATCAATGCTCTTGTTTTTCCTGCTATTCTTTGCACTTTTTCTTTATTTCTAAAGCTTGATTTTATTCTAATCAGTAGGTGTTTTACTTAGCCTCTGAGAAATATGTTCAATATTTAGCTGGTAATAATCAATTTTCTTCCCGACCCGCAGGTGTTCTTTGTCTTTACTTCTGTTTGGATGCGGAGAGTAAAGGGTAGCAATTACAGGCATTAAACGGAGCACATTCCGAATACATAGTACACGAATTAGTGTTCAATACTTGGCACAACGTATTAGTCTAGTACATGCTTATCTACGTCAACCCGATAATCTGTTGAATATATCAGGAAGCTAAATAAATCAAATGCTCAATTTCTCTACAGATGTGGCCAAGTTTTAGTTAGAAAATTTATACAGGAAGGTGATATATGAAAACAAAACGCTAGCGCCTGATTGCTGTAAACGCACATGTAGTCAGATAGTACCGTTGATAGAGATGGTCATCTTAGTTATTTGTGTATCTATATCCACTTCACGTTGACACAGCTTAAAAACTTCGAGTCCAGTAAGCACTTGGATCGACGACAGCATATCGGGTGCTATCCATTCCCTCCCATCTCTCTCTCTCTCTCTCTCTCATTGATTTACATGTCCAGTCCTCAAGTCCTTCATCCTATTTCACACGCGAACTGACAGAGTGAACCACTACGTTACGAGTTCTTGTAATATGTGGCCCTTCTGCTGTCAGTTCAGCCATTCTTTCTTTCTATAGCAAATGCGAAAACATAACTATCATAAGCGTGGCCCAACGACGTCGGATAAGGACTGCAATATAAGGAATTAAGACTTGTAAGTTACCAAATTCGTCTGTGTGTTTCTTAGTGTTGCACTCTGAAACACTGTATATACGGTAAATATTCAGGATTATTAGTACCTTATCATATCTATTACGATATTTGGACAAGCCTATAAATTCCAATAAATTACAATTTGATGCACCCGAAATTACTGGTTTAATGGCAAAGTGTGTAGATCCAGATCAAATGATTCATTTTAGAAACTGTATAATCTGGGTCCACACTGTTTACTCACATGTCAACATGCACATTGTACGCACGTGGTCAAATCAGCGTTTAGTCGAAAGCGGCAAACCAGCGTCCAAAACTACAGGTTGAATGGCAAACTGTGTAGACCCAGATCAAATGATTCAGTTTAGGAGCTATCTGATCTGGGTTCACACTTTTTGATCACGTGGTCAAAATGCACAAGCTACGTACATGATCAATTCGGCGTTTAGTAAAAAGCAGCCAACCTGCGTCCAAAACTACTGGTTTGAATGACAAACTGTGTAGACCCAGATCAAATGGTTCAGTTTAGGAGCTATGTGATCTGGGTTCACACTGTTTGATCACGTGTCAAAATGCACAAGCTACGCACATGGTCCACTCGGCGTTTAGTAAAAAGCAGCCAACCTGCGCCCAAAACTACTGGTTTGTATTGCAATCTGTGTAGACCAAGATCAAATGGTTCATTTTAGGGGCTATGTGATCTGGGTCCGCGCTGTTTACTCACGTGTCAATATACATATTCTACGCAGGTCGTCAAATCAGTGTTTAGTCGATAGCAGCAAACTACGCCTAAAACTACTGGTTTGAATGGAAGACTGTGTAGAACCAGATCAAATTGTTCATTTTAGAAGCTATGCTATTTGGGTGTTTGCTATGGTGTCCAAATGGACAGGCTACGCACGTGGTCAGATCAGCACTTAGACGAAAGCAGCGAAACTGCATCATAAACTACTGGTTGAATGGCAAACTGTGTAGACCCAGACCAAATGGTTCATGTTAGGAGCTATGTGTTCAGGATCTGCTTTGTGTGCTCACGTGTCAACATGCACATTCCACGCACGTAGTAAATTCAGCGTTTAGTCGAAAGCAGCAAACTTAATATTTGCCGCCTACGCTCCAGTTTGTTGGATATATAAACACGATAGAGATATGCAGACTCCACGATATTCTGGCTGTCTAATAATTAAGCGCATTTTTTTGTAATAAATATAATGTTTTGTATATATATATATATATTCCCGAAAAGATTTTCAGAAAGGCCCCTACCACCCATAAAATAGATATAAAAAAATGGGGAACTGCCCTTGCAGAATGCTCCCCACCGGGAAGGATTCTGTTTGTGAACGAAAGCGTTTGTTTCGTTCAGCGTCCAGGAAAAACCTGGGCAGCAACTCTCCAGTTACTTGGAGAAATTAACATTGGGTACTTGTCACAGAATTGCTCGCTTTAAATATGTGTCGTGTATTAAAATTAAATGGTTTTCGGCATCGTGTATTAAAATTAAATGGTTTTCGTATAGGTAATGATGTAACATTTATCCTCAATATATGCCCTATTAGACACATTTTTTTCTTAATAGAAACAGACTCACAGAAAAGGATTGTCTATTTCTATCTGAATATCAGTACCATAAATGTTGGATTGAATCTGATGACACGTTTTTTACGCTTTTTTCCTCAAAGACGACCGAGCGTTTTACAACGACTATTTATCTCCCTTTACCAAACCATTCACTTTATCAGGTTATATGAACAAAATAATAAAAACGAATTACTTGTAGCATGGTGCTCGAGTGGATTTTTACTATTCTTAAAGATGACACAGGTCTCATCGTGTGGGTTCGAAACCTTACTTCGGCATTATTTTTTATTTATATACATATATATTTTATCCTTATTTTGTGTGAGTTTTCATTGTAGTTATTTTTTTTTTGTTTTGTTTCAGTTAACATTATCAGCGTGAACATTCTTATTAATAAGATCAAAGTCTTTGTTTGAGTTTGAAGAATTTATGAAGAAAAAATTGATTACTGACTACTATTCATATTTAAAGAGCCTAAAGTACACCTCCTTTCCTTGGTATCACAATTTTTTTTTTCATTGAAAGCGCGCGTGGCTCACTCATTGCACCCAATGAATCTACAGCACCAAAATTGTAATAGTATGCTGCAGCCTTAATTCGGTAGTTCCCAACGCTGTCCTTCTACATTTATAAAACTGAATCTGTGTATAGAGGTTCAAACATACTAGAATCTTAAACTGTCTATAGCATGGATGCAGGGAGGCATGTATCAAATCATGATGTCTCAAAGAATTATGTGACATTTTCTCATGCGCCTACTATTGTTATTATTTGTCGGATCGTAAGAAAATATCATTGCTCCATATTCTCATGCCAATAGCCATGAGACCCGGACAGGCATACGCTTCCGCTCTTCTAATCAAGGTATCTCTGTTCGTCAATATTTTCTACAATATCAAACCGTTGAATTTGAAGCGAAGGACCTATTTCGACTGCGTGTGTGCAGCTAATCTTTGCCTTCGTTGTTCACGTATGCAATAAGACATTTGAAGCCTACCATATGCGTGGATGAACGTCTTCGGACAGTTTCTGCAATACGGCAAATTAAGGCCGGTACGTTTTATAAATTTACCAATATCAGTTTTTTTCTTGTTCACGTAGGTGTATGATTCTCGTCGCGGTCTATTCACGTAAATATTCAGACACATTAGTGCCTTCTTCTACCTACTCAGATATTTGGACAGAATACAATTGTTCAGGAAGAACAACTTTCACAGAACATCATATTATTATTATTATTAGAACCAGAGAAAATGTTAATATATCATATGCTCATAGAATTGGCACAGGTAACCGTGAGCACGGTCTGGTCAGGTGTTGCTATCTTTTCTTTTCAGTAACTTCCAACAAATCTCTAAGTGGACAGAGTAAGACGCTGATTCGACTGCGCGCACTCTGTGGTGCGGGATTATGTGCACCTTCGTTCGCCGCCAATGCGAAAAGACCCATTTTCGCATGTTGCTATTTTGTTATAAGCTCAAATAGGTGAAAAAGTTTATGTCGTATGCGAACAGGGGAGATTCAGCTCACTGTACGCAACAAATACGTGAACATGCGTAAAAAGTGTACAAGTATCATATACCAATAGTAGAGACCAAGATCATACTGAAAATCCGCGTAGTTAGATCATGGTCTTCTCTGTCCGCCAACTTATTTAGTATGTTTTACTGTCTTCAACAATTCTGTTAGCGGACAAAGTAAACAATGATCAGGCTGCGTGGCTGCACATTCCAGTCTGTGCACGCGTCGGACTTAATAGTAAAGTGAAAAAAAAGTATATTCGGAAATGCACACGGAAGGAAAAGAAAAAGCGGAATCATGGCTTAGGAAAAGGCGTCTGCAGACCACATGCAAACAGAATTATTGCTATGAGTGACAAAATGACGACAAAAAAAGTGAATAGGCGGAAAAAAAAACAAAAACATGAAAAGTCTGCAGTAGACGGTAGTGTAAGACGTTCACCTATCCAAGTACTAACCGGGTTTGCGTTGCTTAACTTTACTGAAAAGAGGAGAGCTCTTTGTTTCCACCCTACACGGACAGTCATGCAGAATGGTTGAAAATAAGCATTTTATAGAACTGACTAATATGTATTAAGGAGCTAGCGCGCGTTTTGCGCATTTTGTCCCCCTTGAATTATTTTTATAAATAAAAGTGAACTACATTACTACATTAATTGAACGTTTAATTTATTTTACGTAATAACGAATGAAATAGAATACGGCTTTGAACTAGGTCTGCAGATACTAGACTTTGGGAAGGGCATGAGAAAAATATATATCAAAATGTCGTCTGCTAAAAAAAAAAAAAAAAAAAAAAATAAAAAAAAAAAAAAAATAAAACAAGAGGGTAAAGGTAAAGCTTATTCTATCTATAAAGAAAAGCCCTCATTCTTTAAAATGTCATTTTTTCAACACCATACAAGTATGAGCTTTTAATAAATAATATTGCCGTGTCATATACGCACATACACGCATAGTTTTTTTTTTTTTTTTTTTTTCAATTATGCTTATTCTTTACACTTTTGTTTCTCATTTATCAATGCTCTTGTTTTTCCTGCTATTCTTTGCACTTTTTCTTTATTTCTAAAGCTTGATTTTATTCTAATCAGTAGGTGTTTTACTTAGCCTCTGAGAAATATGTTCAATATTTAGCTGGTAATAATCAATTTTCTTCCCGACCCGCAGGTGTTCTTTGTCTTTACTTCTGTTTGGATGCGGAGAGTGAAGGGTAGCAATTACAGGCATTAAACGGAGCACATTCCGAATACATAGTACACGAATTAGTGTTCAATACTTGGCACAACGTATTAGTCTAGTACATGCTTATCTACGTCAACCCGATAATCTGTTGAATATATCAGGAAGCTAAATAAATCAAATGCTCAATTTCTCTACAGATGTGGCCAAGTTTTAGTTAGAAAATTTATACAGGAAGGTGATATATGAAAACAAAACGCTAGCGCCTGATTGCTGTAAACGCACATGTAGTCAGACAGTACCGTTGATAGAGATGGTCATCTTAGTTATTTGTGTATCTATATCCACTTCACGTTGACACAGCTTAAAAACTTCGAGTCCTGTAAGCACTTGGATCGACGACAGCATATCGGGTGCTATCCATTCCCTCCCATCTCTCTCTCTCTCTCTCTCTCATTGATTTACACGTCCAGTCCTCAAGTCCTTCATCCTATTTCACACGCGAACTGACAGAGTGAACCACTACGTTACGAGTTCTTGTAATATGTGGCCCTTCTGCTGTCAATTCAGCCATTCTTTCTTTCTATAGCAAATGCGAAAACATAACTATCATAAGCGTGGCCCAACGACCTCGGATAAGGACTGCAATATAAGGAATTAAGACTTGTAAGTTTTATACTTTTACCATTACCAAATTCGTCTGTGTGTTTCTTAGTGTTGCACTCTGAAACACTGTATTGGCGGTAAATATTCAGGATTATTAGTACCGTATCATATCTATTACGATATTTGGACAAGCCTATAAATTCCAATAAATTACAATTTGATGCACCCGAAATTACTGGTTTAATGGCAAAGTGTGTAGATCCAGATCAAATGATTCATTTTAGAAACTGTATAATCTGGGTCCACACTGTTTACTCATATGTCAACATGCACATTGTACGCACGTGGTCAAATCAGCGTTTAGTCGAAAGCGGCAAACCAGCGTCCAAAACTACAGGTTGAATGGCAAACTGTGTAGACCCAGATCAAATGATTCAGTTTAGGAGCTATCTGATCTGGGTTCACACTTTTTGATCACGTGGTCAAAATGCACAAGCTACGTACATGATCAATTCGGCGTTTAGTAAAAAGCAGCCAACCTGCGTCCAAAACTACTGGTTTGAATGACAAACTGTGTAGACCCAGATCAAATGGTTCAGTTTAGGAGCTATGTGATCTGGGTTCACACTGTTTGATCACGTGTCAAAATGCACAAGCTACGCACATGGTCAACTCGGCGTTTAGTAAAAAGCAGCCAACCTGCGCCCAAAACTACTGGTTTGTATTGCAATCTGTGTAGACCAAGATCAAATGGTTCATTTTAGGGGCTATGTGATCTGGGTCCGCGCTGTTTACTCACGTGTCAATATACATATTCTACGCAGGTCGTCAAATCAGTGTTTAGTCGATAGCAGCAAACTACGCCTAAAACTACTGGTTTGAATGGAAGACTGTGTAGAACCAGATCAAATTGTTCATTTTAGAAGCTATGCTATTTGGGTGTTTGCTATGGTGTCCAAATGGACAGGCTACGCACGTGGTCAGATCAGCACTTAGACGAAAGCAGCGAAACTGCATCATAAACTACTGGTTGAATGGCAAACTGTGTAGACCCAGACCAAATGGTTCATGTTAGGAGCTATGTGTTCAGGATCTGCTTTGTGTGCTCACGTGTCAACATGCACATTCCACGCACGTAGTAAATTCAGCGTTTAGTCGAAAGCAGCAAACTTAATATTTGCCGCCTACGCTCCAGTTTGTTGGATATATAAACACGATAGAGATATGCAGACTCCACGATATTCTGGCTGTCTAATAATTAAGCGCATTTTAGTAGCATTTTTTGTAATAAATATAATGTTTTGTATATATATATATATTCCCGAAAAGATTTTCAGAAAGGCCCCTACCACCCATAAAATAGATATAAAAAAATGGGGAACTGCCCTTGCAGAATGCTCCCCACCGGGAAGGATTCTGTTTGTGAACGAAAGCGTTTGTTTCGTTCAGCGTCCAGGAAAAACCTGGGCAGCAACTCTCCAGTTACTTGGAAAAATTAACATTGGGTACTTGTCACAGAATTGCTCGCTTTAAATATGTGTCGTGTATTAAAATTAAATGGTTTTCGGCATCGTGTATTAAAATTAAATGGTTTTCGTATAGGTAATGATGTAACATTTATCCTCAATATATGCCCTATTAGACACATTTTTTCTTAATAGAAACAGACTCACAGGAAAGGATTGTCTATTTCTATCTGAATATCAGTACCATAAATGTTGGATTGAATCTGATGACACGTTTTTTACGCTTTTTTCCTCAAAGACGACCGAGCGTTTTACAACGACTATTTATCTCCCTTTACCAAACCATTCACTTTATCAGGTTATATGAACAAAATAATAAAAACGAATTACTTGTAGCACGGTGCTCGAGCGGATTTTTACTATTCTTAAAGATGACACAGGTCTCATCGTGTGGGTTCGAAACCTTACTTCGGCATTATTTTTTATTTATATACATATATATTTTACC
This sequence comes from Anodontia alba, assembly GCA_964016985.1. NCBI lineage: Eukaryota > Metazoa > Mollusca > Bivalvia > Lucinida > Lucinidae > Anodontia > Anodontia alba. The sequence continues at coordinate 56,504,457 of OZ024821.1, forward strand.
CTTATTTTGTGTGAGTTTTCATTGTAGTTATTTTTTTTTTGTTTTGTTTCAGTTAACATTATCAGCGTGAACATTCTTATTAATAAAATCAAAGTCTTTGTTTGAGTTTGAAGAATTTATGAAGAAAAAAATGATTACTGACTACTATTCATATTTAAAGAGCCTAAAGTACACCTCCTTTCCTTGGTATCACAATGTTTTGTTTTTTTTTCATTGAAAGCGCGCGTGGCTCACTCATTGCACCCAATGAATCTACAGCACCAAAATTGTAATAGTATGCTGCAGCCTTAATTCGGTAGTTCCCAACGCTGTCCTTCTACATTTATAAAACTGAATCTGTGTATAGAGGTTCAAACATACTAGAATCTTAAACTGTCTATAGCATGGATGCAGGGAGGCATGTATCAAATCATGATGTCTCAAAGAATTATGTGACATTTTCTCATGCGCCTACTATTGTTATTATTTGTCGGATCGTAAGAAAATATCATTGCTCCATATTCTCATGCCAAAAGCCATGAGACCCGGACAGGCATACGCTTCCGCTTTTCTAATCAAGGTATCTCTGTTCGTCAATATTTTCTACAATATCAAACCGTTGAATTTGATGCGAAGGACCTATTTCGACTGCGTGTGTGCAGCTAATCTTTGCCTTCGTTGTTCACGTATGCAATAAGACATTTGAAGCCTACCGTATGGGTGGATGAACGTCTTCGGACAGTTTCTGCAATACGGCAAATTAAGGCCGGTACGTTTTATAAATTTACCAATATCAGTTTTTTTCTTGTTCACGTAGGTGTATGATTCTCGTCGCGGTCTATTCACGTAAATATTCAGACACATTAGTGCCTTCTTCTACCTAATCAGATATTTGGACAGAATACAATTGTTCAGGAAGAACAACTTTCACAGAACATCATATTATTATTATTATTAGAACCAGAGAAAATGTTAATATATCATATGCTCATAGAATTGGCACAGGTAACCGTGAGCACGGTCTGGTCAGGTGTTGCTATCTTTTCTTTTCAGTAACTTCCAACAAATCTCTAAGTGGACAGAGTAAGACGCTGATTCGACTGCGCGCACTCTGTGGTGCGGGCTTATGCGCACCTTCGTTCGCCGCCAATGCGAAAAGACCCATTTTCGCATGTTGCTATTTTGTTATAAGCTCAAATAGGTGAAAAAGTTTATGTCGTATGCGAACAGGGGAGATTCAACTCACTGTACGCAACAAATACGTGAACATGCGTAAAAAGTGTACAAGTATCATATACCAATAGTAGAGACCAAGATCATACTGAAAATCCGCGTAGTTAGATCATGGTCTTCTCTGTCCGACAACTTATTTAGTATGTTTTATTGTCTTCAAAAATTCTGTTAGCGGACAAAGTAAACAACGATCAGGCTGCGTGGCTGCACATTCCATTCTGTGCACGCGTCGGACTTAATAGTAAAGTGAAAAAAAAGTATATTCGGAAATGCACACGGAAGGAAAAGAAAAAGCGGAATCATGGCTTAGGAAAAGGCGTCTGCAGAGCACATGCAAACAGAATTATTGCTATGAGTGACAAAATGACGACAAAAAAGTGAATAGGCGAAAAAACAAAACAAAAACATGAAAAGTCTGCAGTAGACGGTAGTGTAAGACGTTCACCTATCCAAGTACTAACCGGGTTTGCGTTGCTTAACTTTACTGAAAAGAGGAGAGCTCTTTGTTTCCACCCTACACGGACAGTCATGCAAAATGGTTGAAAGTAAGCATTTTATAGAACTGACTAATATGTATTAAGGAGCTAGCGCGCGTATTGCGCATTTTGTCCCCCTTGAATTATTTTTATAAATAAAAGTGAACTACATTACTACATTAATTGAACATTTAATTTATTTTACGTAATAACGAATGAAATAGAATACGGCTTTGAACTAGGTCTGCAGATACTAGACTTTGGGATGGGCTGCGGTTTGTGATTGTGGCACTCCCTGGACTTTTCTCTTACCTTTTTTTTTTAATAGTCTCTTTCTTTAACCGTATCCGCTCTCTGGGCTGATTCAGCAGACGCAAAAATGGCGATATATTTTTTTATTTATTTATTTTTTCCAAGAAAACCTTTCATGCAAATTGTCTCCAAAACAGGATTTGACATTTCGAATCGCAAATCCTGTTTCTGGGGAAAATGAGAAAAATATTTCAAAATGTCGTCTGCTAAAAAAAAAAAAATAAATAAATAAATAAAACAAGAGGGTAAAGGTAAAGCTTATTCTATCTATAAAGAAAAGCCCTCATTCTTTAAAATGTCATTTTTTCAACACCATACAAGTATGAGCTTTTAATAAATAATATTGCCGTGTCATATACGCACATACACGCATAGTTTTTTTTTTTTTTTTTTTTTTTTTTTTTTTTTCAATTATGCTTATTCTTTACACTTTTGTTTCTCATTTATCAATGCTCTTGTTTTTCCTGCTATTCTTTGCACTTTTTCTTTATTTCTAAAGCTTGATTTTATTCTAATCAGTAGGTGTTTTACTTAGCCTCTGAGAAATATGTTCAATATTTAGCTGGTAATAATCAATTTTCTTCCCGACCCGCAGGTGTTCTTTGTCTTTACTTCTGTTTGGATGCGGAGAGTGAAGGGTAGCAATTACAGGCATTAAACGGAGCACATTCCGAATACATAGTACACGAATTAGTGTTCAATACTTGGCACAACGTATTAGTCTAGTACATGCTTATCTACGTCAACCCGATAATCTGTTGAATATATCAGGAAGCTAAATAAATCAAATGCTCAATTTCTCTACAGATGTGGCCAAGTTTTAGTTAGAAAATTTATACAGGAAGGTGATATATGAAAACAAAACGCTAGCGCCTGATTGCTGTAAACGCACATGTAGTCAGACAGTACCGTTGATAGAGATGGTCATCTTAGTTATTTGTGTATCTATATCCACTTCACGTTGACACAGCTTAAAAACTTCGAGTCCAGTAAGCACTTGGATCGACGACAGCATATCGGGTGCTATCCATTCCCTCCCATCTCTCTCTCTCTCTCTCATTGATTTACACGTCCAGTCCTCAAGTCCTTCATCCTATTTCACACGCGAACTGACAGAGTGAACCACTACGTTACGAGTTCTTGTAATATGTGGCCCTTCTGCTGTCAGTTCAGCCATTCTTTCTTTCTATAGCAAATGCGAAAACATAACTATCATAAGCGTGGCCCAACGACGTCGGATAAGGACTGCAATATAAGGAATTAAGACTTGTAAGTTTTATACTTTTACCATTACCGTATTCGTCTGTGTGTTTCTTAGTGTTGCACTCTGAAACACTGTATTGGCGGTAAATATTCAGGATTATTAGTACCGTATCATATCTATTACGATATTTGGACAAGCCTATAAATTCCAATAAATTACAATTTGATGCACCCGAAATTACTGGTTTAATGGCAAAGTGTGTAGATCCAGATCAAATGATTCATTTTAGAAACTGTATAATCTGGGTCCACACTGTTTACTCACATGTCAACATGCACATTGTACGCACGTGGTCAAATCAGCGTTTAGTCGAAAGCGGCAAACCAGCGTCCAAAACTACAGGTTGAATGGCAAACTGTGTAGACCCAGATCAAATGATTCAGTTTAGGAGCTATCTGATCTGGGTTCACACTTTTTGATCACGTGGTCAAAATGCACAAGCTACGTACATGATCAATTCGGCGTTTAGTAAAAAGCAGCCAACCTGCGTCCAAAACTACTGGTTTGAATGACAAACTGTGTAGACCCAGATCAAATGGTTCAGTTTAGGAGCTATGTGATTTGGGTTCACACTGTTTGATCACGTGTCAAAATGCACAAGCTACGCACATGGTCAACTCGGCGTTTAGTAAAAAGCAGCCAACCTGCGCCCAAAACTACTGGTTTGTATTGCAATCTGTGTAGACCAAGATCAAATGGTTCATTTTAGGGGCTATGTGATCTGGGTCCGCGCTGTTTACTCACGTGTCAATATACATATTCTACGCAGGTCGTCAAATCAGTGTTTAGTCGATAGCAGCAAGCTACGCCTAAAACTACTGGTTTGAATGGAAGACTGTGTAGAACCAGATCAAATTGTTCATTTTAGAAGCTATGCTATTTGGGTGTTTGCTATGGTGTCCAAATGGACAGGCTACGCACGTGGTCAGATCAGCACTTAGACGAAAGCAGCGAAACTGCATCATAAACTACTGGGTGAATGGCAAACTGTGTAGACCCAGACCAAATGGTTCATGTTAGGAGCTATGTGTTCAGGATCTGCTTTGTGTGCTCACGTGTCAACATGCACATTCCACGCACGTAGTAAATTCAGCGTTTAGTCGAAAGCAGCAAACTTAATATTTGCCGCCTACGCTCCAGTTTGTTGGATATATAAACACGATAGAGATATGCAGACTCCACGATATTCTGGCTGTCTAATAATTAAGCGCATTTTAGTAGCATTTTTTGTAATAAATATAATGTTTTGTATATATATATATTCCCGAAAAGATTTTCAGAAAGGCCCCTACCACCCATAAAATAGATATAAAAAAATGGGGAACTGCCCTTGCAGAATGCTCCCCACCGGGAAGGATTCTGTTTGTGAACGAAAGCGTTTGTTTCGTTCAGCGTCCAGGAAAAACCTGGGCAGCAACTCTCCAGTTACTTGGAGAAATTAACATTGGGTACTTGTCACAGAATTGCTCGCTTTAAATATGTGTCGTGTATTAAAATTAAATGGTTTTCGGCATCGTGTATTAAAATTAAATGGTTTTCGTATAGGTAATGATGTAACATTTATCCTCAATATATGCCCTGTTAGACACATTTTTTCTTAATAGAAACAGACTCACAGAAAAGGATTGTCTATTTCTATCTGAATATCAGTACCATAAATGTTGGATTGAATCTGATGACACGTTTTTTACGCTTTTTTCCTCAAAGACGACCGAGCGTTTTACAACGACTATTTATCTCCCTTTACCAAACCATTCACTTTATCAGGTTATATGAACAAAATAATAAAAACGAATTACTTGTAGCACGGTGCTCGAGTGGATTTTTACTATTCTTAAAGATGACACAGGTCTCATCGTGTGGGTTCGAAACCTTACTTCGGCATTATTTTTTATTTATATACATATATATTTTATCCTTATTTTGTGTGAGTTTTCATTGTAGTTATTTTTTTTTGTTTTGTTTCAGTTAACATTATCAGCGTGAACATTCTTATTAATAAGATCAAAGTCTTTGTTTGAGTTTGAAGAATTTATGAAGAAAAAATTGATTACTGACTACTATTCATATTTAAAGAGCCTAAAGTACACCTCCTTTCCTTGGTATCACAATGTTTTTTTTTTTCATTGAAAGCGCGCGTGGCTCACTCATTGCACCCAATGAATCTACAGCACCAAAATTGTAATAGTATGCTGCAGCCTTAATTCCGTAGTTCCCAACGCTGTCCTTCTACATTTATAAAACTGAATCTGTGTATAGAGGTTCAAACATACTAGAATCTTAAACTGTCTATAGCATGGATGCAGGGAGGCATGTATCAAATCATGATGTCTCAAAGAATTATGTGACATTTTCTCATGCGCCTACTATTGTTATTATTTGTCGGATCGTAAGAAAATATCATTGCTCCATATTCTCATGCCAATAGCCATGAGACCCGGACAGGCATACGCTTCCGCTCTTCTAATCAAGGTATCTCTGTTCGTCAATATTTTCTACAATATCAAACCGTTGAATTTGAAGCGAAGGACCTATTTCGACTGCGTGTGTGCAGCTAATCTTTCCCTTCGTTGTTCACGTATGCAATAAGACATTTGAAGCCTACCGTATGCGTGGATGAACGTCTTCGGACAGTTTCTGCAATACGGCAAATTAAGTCCGGTACGTTTTATAAATTTACCGATATCAGTTTTTTTCTTGTTCACGTAGGTGTATGATTCTCGTCGCGGTCTATTCACGTAAATATTCAGACACATTAGTGCCTTCTTCTACCTACTCAGATATTTGGACAGAATACAATTGTTCAGGAAGAACAACTTTCACAGAACATCATATTATTATTATTATTAGAACCAGAGAAAATGTTAATATATCATATGCTCATAGAATTGGCACAGGTAACCATGAGCACGGTCTGGTCAGGTGTTGCTATCTTTTCTTTTCAGTAACTTCCAACAAATCTCTAAGTGGACAGAGTAAGACGCTGATTCGACTGCGCGCACTCTGTGGTGCGGGCTTATGCGCACCTTCGTTCGCCGCCAATGCGAAAAGACCCATTTTCGCATGTTGCTATTTTGTTATAATCTCAAATAGGTGAAAAAGTTTATGTCATATGCGAACAGGGGAGATTCAGCTCACTGTACGCAACAAATACGTGAACATGCGTAAAAAGTGTACAAGTATCATATACCAATGGTAGAGACCAAGATCATACTGAAAATCCAGGTAGTTAGATCATGGTCTTCTCTGTCCGCCAACTTATTTAGTATGTTTTACTGTCTTCAACAATTCTGTTAGCGGACAAAGTAAACAATGATCAGGCTGCGTGGCTGCACATTCCAGTCTGTGCACGCGTCGGATTTAATAGTAAAGTGAAAAAAAAAGTATATTCGGAAATGCACACGGAAGGAAAAGAAAAAGCGGAATCATGGCTTAGGAAAAGGCGTCTGCAGAGCACATGCAAACAGAATTATTGCTATGAGTGACAAAATGACGACAAAAAAAGTGAATAGGCGGAAAAAAAACCAAAAAAAACATGAAAAGTCTGCAGTAGACGGTAGTGTAAGACGTTCACCTATCCAAGTACTAACCGGGTTTGCGTTGCTTAACTTTACTGAAAAGAGGAGAGCTCTTTGTTTCCACCCTACACGGACAGTCATGCAGAATGGTTGAAAATAAGCATTTTATAGAACTGACTAATATGTATTAAGGAGCTAGCGCGCGTTTTGCGCATTTTGTCCCCCTTGAATTATTTTTATAAATAAAAGTGAACTACATTACTACATTAATTGAACATTTAATTTATTTTACGTAATAACGAATGAAATAGAATACGGCTTTGAACTAGGTCTGCAGATACTAGACTTTGGGAAGGGCTGCGGTTTGTGATTGTGGCACTCCCAGGACTTTTCTCTTTTTTTTTTTTTAATAGTCTCTTTCTTTAACCGTATCCGCTCTCTGGGCTGATTCAGCAGACGCAAAAATGGCGATATATTTTTTTATTTATTTATTTTTTCCAAGAAAACCTTCCATGCAAATTGTCTCCAAAACAGGATTTGACATTTCGAATCGCAAATCCTGTTTCTGGGGAAAATGAGAAAAATATTTCAAAATGTCGTCTGCTAAAAAAAAAAAAAAAATAAATAAATAAATAAAACAAGAGGGTAAAGGTAAAGCTTATTCTATCTATAAAGAAAAGCCCTCATTCTTTAAAATGTCATTTTTTCAACACCATACAAGTATGAGCTTTTAATAAATAATATTGCCGTGTCATATACGCACATACACGCATAGTTTTTTTTTTTTTTTTTTTTTTGTTTTTTTTTTTCAATTATGCTTATTCTTTACACTTTTGTTTCTCATTAATCAATGCTCTTGTTTTTCCTGCTATTCTTTGCACTTTTTCTTTATTTCTAAAGCTTGATTTTATTCTAATCAGTAGGTGTTTTACTTAGCCTCTGAGAAATATGTTCAATATTTAGCTGGTAATAATCAATTTTCTTCCCGACCCGCAGGTGTTCTTTGTCTTTACTTCTGTTTGGATGCGGAGAGTGAAGGGTAGCAATTACAGGCATTAAACGGAGCACATTCCGAATACATAGTACACGAATTAGTGTTCAATACTTGGCACAACGTATTAGTCTAGTACATGCTTATCTACGTCAACCCGATAATCTGTTGAATATATCAGGAAGCTAAATAAATCAAATGCTCAATTTCTCTACAGATGTGGCCAGGTTTTAGTTAGAAAATTTATACAGGAAGGTGATATATGAAAACAAAACGCTAGCGCCTGATTGCTGTAAACGCACATGTAGTCAGACAGTACCGTTGAAAGAGATGGTCATCTTAGTTATTTGTGTATCTATATCCACTTCACGTTGACACAGCTTAAAAACTTCGAGTCCAGTAAGCACTTGGATCGACGACAGCATATCGGGTGCCATCCATTCCCTCCCATCTCTCTCTCTCTCTCTCATTGATTTACACGTCCAGTCCTCAAGTCCTTCATCCTATTTCACACGCGAACTGACAGAGTGAACCACTAAGTTACGAGTTCTTGTAATATGTGGCCCTTCTGCTGTCAGTTCAGCCATTCTTTCTTTCTATAGCAAATGCGAAAACATAACTATAATAAGCGTGGCCCAACGACGTCGGATAAGGACTGCAATATAAGGAATTAAGACTTGTAAGTTTTATACTTTTACCATTACCAAATTCGTCTGTGTGTGTATCTTAGTGTTGCACTCTGAAACACTGTATTGACGGTAAATATTCAGGATTATTAGTACCTTATCATATCTATTACGATATTTGGACAAGCCTATAAATTCCAATAAATTACAATTTGATGCATCCGAAATTACTGGTTTAATGGCAAAGTGTGCAGATCCAGATCAAATGATTCATTTTAGAAACTGTATAATCTGGGGCCACACTGTTTACTCACATGTCAATATGCACATTGAACGCACGTGGTCAAATCAGCGTTTAGTCGAAAGCGGCAAACCAGCGTCCAAAACTACAGGTTGAATGGCAAACTGTTTAGACCCAGATCAAATGATTCAGTTTAGGAGCTATCTGATCTGGGTTCACACTTTTTGATCACGTGGTTAAAATGCACAAGCTACGTACATGATCAATTCGGCGTTTAGTAAAAAGCAGCCAACCTGCGTCCAAAACTACTGGTTTGAATGACAAACTGTGTAGACCCAGATCAAATGGTTCAGTTTAGGAGCTATGTGATCTGGGTTCACACTGTTTGATCACGTGTCAAAATGCATAAGCTACGCACATGGTCAACTCGGCGTTTAGTAAAAAGCAGCCAACCTGCGCCCAAAACTACTGGTTTGTATTGCAATCTGTGTAGACCAAGATCAAATGGTTCATTTTAGGGGCTATGTGATCTGGGTCCGCGCTGTTTACTCACGTGTCAATATACATATTCTAAGCAGGTCGTCAAATCTGTGTTTAGTCGATAGCAGCAAACTACGCCTAAAACTACTGGTTTGAATGGAAGATTGTGTAGAACCAGATCAAATTGTTCATTTTAGAAGCTATGCTATTTGGGTGTTTGCTATGGTGTCCAAATGGACAGGCTACGCACGTGGTCAGATCAGCACTTAGACGAAAGCAGCGAAACTGCATCATAAACTACTGGTTGAATGGCAAACTGTGTAGACCCAGACCAAATGGTTCATGTTAGGAGCTATGTGTTCAGGATCTGCTTTGTGTGCTCACGTGTCAACATGCACATTCCACGCACGTAGTAAATTCAGCGTTTAGTCGAAAGCAGCAAACTTAATATTTGCCGCCTACGCTCCAGTTTGTTGGATATATAAACATGATAGAGATATGCAGACTCCACGATATTCTGGCTGTCTAATAATTAAGCGCATTTTAGTAGCATTTTTTGTAATAAATATAATGTTTTGTATATATATATATATTCCCGAAAAGATTTTCAAAAAGGCCCCTACCACCCATAAAATAGATATAAAAAAATGGGGAACTGCCCTTGCAGAATGCTCCCCACAGGGAAGGATTCTGTTTGTGAACGAAAGCGTTTGTTTCGTTCAGCGTCCAGGAAAAACCTGGGCAGCAACTCTCCAGTTACTTGGAGAAATTAACATTGGGTACTTGTCACAGAATTGCTGGCTTTAAATATGTGTCGTGTATTAAAATTAAATGGTTTTCGGCATCGTGTATTAAAATTAAATGGTTTTCGTATAGGTAATGATGTAACATTTATCCTCAATATATGCCCTATTAGACACATTTTTTCTTAATAGAAACAGACTCACAGAAAAGGATTGTCTATTTCTATCTGAATATCAGTACCATAAATGTTGGATTGAATCTGATGACACGTTTTTTACGCTTTTTTCCTCAAAGACGACCGAGCGTTTTACAACGACTATTTATCTCCCTTTACCAAACCATTGACTTTATCAGGTTATATGAACAAAATAATAAAAACGAATTACTTGTAGCACGGTGCTCGAGTGGATTTTTACTATTCTTAAAGATGACACAGGTCTCATCGTGTGGGTTCGAAACCTTACTTCGGCATTATTTTTTATTTATATACATATATATTTTATCCTTATTTTGTGCGAGTTTTCATTGTAGTTATTTTTTTTTTGTTTTGTTTCAGTTAACATTATCAGCGTGAACATTCTTATTAATAAGATCAAAGTCTTTGTTTGAGTTTGAAGAATTTATGAAGAAAAAATTGATTACTGACTACTATTCATATTTAAAGAGCCTAAAGTACACCTCCTTTCCTTGGTATCACAATGTTTTTTTTTTCATTGAAAGCGCGCGTGGCTCACTCATTGCACCCAATGAATCTACAGCACCAAAATTGTAATGGTATGCTGCAGCCTTAATTCGGTAGTTCCCAACGCTGTCCTTCTACATTTATAAAACTGAATCTGTGTATAGAGGTTCAAACATACTAGAATCTTAAACTGTCTATAGCATGGATGCAGAGAGACATGTATCAAATCATGATGTCTCAAAGAATTATGTGACATTTTCTCATGCGCCTACTATTGTTATTATTTGTCGGATCGTAAGAAAATATCATTGCTCCATATTCTCATGCCAATAGCCATGAGACCCGGACAGGCATACGCTTCCGCTCTTCTAATCAAGGTATCTCTGTTCGTCAATATTTTCTACAATATCAAACCGTTGAATTTGAAGCGAAGGACCTATTTCGACTGCGTGTGTGCAGCTTATCTTTGCCTTCGTTGTTCACGTATGCAATAAGACATTTGAAGCCTACCATATGCGTGGATGAACGTCTTCGGACAGTTTCTGCAATACGGCAAATTAAGGCCGGTACGTTTTATAAATTTACCAATATCAGTTTTTTTCTTGTTCACGTAGGTGTATGATTCTCGTCGCGGTCTATTCACGTAAATATTCAGACACATTAGTGCCTTCTTCTACCTAATCAGATATTTGGACAGAATACAATTGTTCAGGAAGAACAACTTTCACAGAACATCATATTATTATTATTATTAGAACCAGAGAAAATGTTAATATATCATATGCTCATAGAATTGGCACAGGTAACCGTGAGAACGGTCTGGTCAGGTGTTGCTATCTTTTCTTTTCAGTAACTTCCAACAAATCTCTAAGTGGACAGAGTAAGACGCTGATTCGACTGCGCGCACTCTGTGGTGCGGGCTTATGCGCACCTTCGTTCGCCGCCAATGCGAAAAGACCCATTTTCGCATGTTGCTATTTTGTTATAAGCTCAAATAGGTGAAAAAGTTCATGTCGTATGCGAACAGGGGAGATTCAGCTCACTGTACGCAACAAATACGTGAACATGCGTAAAAAGTGTACAAGTATCATATACCAATAGTAGAGACCAAGATCATACTGAAAATCCGCGTAGTTAGATCATGGTCTTCTCTGTCCGCCAATTTATTTAGTATGTTTTACTGTCTTCAAAAATTCTGTTAGCGGACAAAGTAAACAATGATCAGGCTGCGTGGCTGCACATTCCATTCTGTGCACGCGTCGGACTTAATAGTAAAGTGAAAAAAAAGTATATTCGGAAATGCACACGGAAGGAAAAGAAAAAGCGGAATCATGGCTTAGGAAAAGGCGTCTGCAGAGCACATGCAAACAGAATTATTGCTATGAGTGACAAAATGACGACAAAAAAGTGAATAGGCGGAAAAAAACAAACAAAAACATGAAAAGTCTGCAGTAGACGGTAGTGTAAGACGTTCACCTATCCAAGTACTAACCGGGTTTGCGTTGCTTAACTTTACTGAAAAGAGGAGAGCTCTTTGTTTCCACCCTACACGGACAGTCATGCAAAATGGTTGAAAATAAGCATTTTATAGAACTGACTAATATGTATTAAGGAGCTAGCGCGCGTTTTGCGCATTTTGTCCCCCTAGAATTATTTTTATAAATAAAAGTGAACTACATTACTACATTAATTGAACATTTAATTTATTTTACGTAATAACGAATGAAATAGAATACGGCTTTGAACTAGGTCTGCAGATACTAGACTTTGGGAAGGGCTGCGGTTTGTGATTGTGGCACTCCCTGGACTTTTTTCTTACCTTTTTTTTTAATAGTCTCTTTCTTTAACCGTATCCGCTCTCTGGGCTGATTCAGCAGACGCAAAAATGGCGATATATTTTTTTATTTATTTATTTTTTCCAAGAAAACCTTCCATGCAAATTGTCTCCAAAACAGGATTTGACATTTCGAATCGCAAATCCTGTTTCTGGGGAAAATGAGAAAAATATTTCAAAATGTCGTCTGATAAAAAAAAAAAAAAAAAAAAAAAAAAAAAAATAAATAAATAAAACAAGAGGGTAAAGGTAAAGCTTATTCTATCTATAAAGAAAAGCCCTCATTCTTTAAAATGTCATTTTTTCAACACCATACAAGTATGAGCTTTTAATAAATAATATTGCCGTGTCATATACGCACATACACGCATACTTTTTTTTTTTTTTTTTTTTTTTTTTTTTTTTTTTTCAATTATGCTTATTCTTTACACTTCTGTTTCTCATTAATCAATGCTCTTGTTTTTCCTGCTATTCTTTGCACTTTTTCTTTATTTCTAAAGCTTGATTTTATTCTAATCAGTAGGTGTTTTACTTAGCCTCTGAGAAATATGTTCAATATTTAGCTGGTAATAATCAATTTTCTTCCCGACCCGCAGGTGTTCTTTGTCTTTACTTCTGTTTGGATGCGGAGAGTGAAGAGTAGCAATTACAGGCATTAAACGGAGCACATTCCGAATACATAGTACACGAATTAGTGTTCAATACTTGGCACAACGTATTAGTCTAGTACATGCTTATCTACGTCAACCCGATAATCTGTTGAATATATCAGGAAGCTAAATAAATCAAATGCTCAATTTCTCTACAGATGTGGCCAAGTTTTAGTTAGAAAAATTATACAGGAAGGTGATATATGAAAACAAAACGCTAGCGCCTGATTGCTGTAAACGCACATGTAGTCAGATAGTACCGTTGATAGAGATGGTCATCTTAGTTATTTGTGTATCTATATCCACTTCACGTTGACACAGCTTAAAAACTTCGAGTCCAGTAAGCACTTGGATCGACGACAGCATATCGGGTGCCATCCATTCCCTCCCATCTCTCTCTCTCTCTCTCATTGATTTACACGTCCAGTCCTCAAGTCCTTCATCCTATTTCACACGCGAACTGACAGAGTGAACCACTACGTTACGAGTTCTTGTAATATGTGGCCCTTCTGCTGTCAGTTCAGCCATTCTTTCTTTCTATAGCAAATGCGAAAACATAACTATAATAAGCGTGGCCCAACGACGTCGGATAAGGACTGCAATATAAGGAATTAAGACTTGTAAGTTTTATACTTTTACCATTACCAAATTCGTCTGTGTGTGTATCTTAGTGTTGCACTCTGAAACACTGTATTGACGGTAAATATTCAGGATTATTAGTACCTTATACTATCTATTACGATATTTGGACAAGCCTATAAATTCCAATAAATTACAATTTGATGCACCCGAAATTACTGGTTTAATGGCAAAGTGTTCAGATCCAGATCAAATGATTCATTTTAGAAACTGTATAATCTGGGGCCACACTGTTTACTCACATGTCAATATGCACATTGTACGCACGTCGTCAAATCAGCGTTTAGTCGAAAGCGGCAAACCAGCGTCCAAAACTACAGGTTGAATGGCAAACTGTGTAGACCCAGATCAAATGATTCAGTTTAGGAGCTATCTGATCTGGGTTCACACTTTTTGATCTCGTGGTCAAAATGCACAAGCTACGTACATGATCAATTCGGCGTTTAGTAAAAAGCAGCCAACCTGCGTCCAAAACTACTGGTTTGAATGACAAACTGTGTAGACCCAGATCAAATGGTTCAGTTTAGGAGCTATGTGATCTGGGTTCACACTGTTTGATCACGTGTCAAAATGCACAAGCTACGCACATGGTCAACTCGGCGTTTGGTAAAAAGCAGCCAACCTGCGCCCAAAACTACTGGTTTGTATTGCAATCTGTGTAGACCAAGATCAAATGGTTCATTTTAGGGTCTATGTGATCTGGGTCCGCGCTGTTTACTTACGTGTCAATATACATATTCTACGCAGGTCGTCAAATCAGTGTTTAGTCGATAGCAGCAAACTACGCCTAAAACTACTGGTTTGAATGGAAGACTGTGTAGAACCAGATCAAATTGTTCATTTTAGAAGCTATGCTATTTGGGTGTTTGCTATGGTGTCCAAATGGACAGGCTACGCACGTGGTCAGATCAGCACAGACGAAAGCAGCGAAACTGCATCATAAACTACTGGTTGAATGGCAAACTGTGTAGACCCAGACCAAATAGTTCATGTTAGGAGCTATGTGTTCAGGATCTGCTTTGTGTGCTCACGTGTCAACATGCACATTCCACGCACGTAGTAAATTCAGCGTTTAGTCGAAAGCAGCAAACTTAATATTTGCCGCCTACGCTCCAGTTTGTTGGATATATAAACACGATAGAGATATGCAGACTCCACGATATTCTGGCTGTCTATTAATTAAGCGCATTTTAGTAGCATTTTTTTGTAATAGATATAATGTTTTGTATATATATATATTCCCGAAAAGATTTTCAGAAAGGCCCCTACCACCCATAAAATAGATATAAAAAAATGGGGAACTGCCCTTGCAGAATGCTCCCCACCGGGAAGAATTCTGTTTGTGAACGAAAGCGTTTGTTTCGTTCAGCGTCCAGGAAAAACCTGGGCAGCAACTCTCCAGTTACTTGGAGAAATTAACATTGGGTACTTGTCACAGAATTGCTCGCTTTAAATATGTGTCGTGTATTAAAATTAAATGGTTTTCGGCATCGTGTATTAAAATTAAATGGTTTTCGTATAGGTAATGATGTAACATTTATCCTCAATATATGCCCTATTAGACACATTTTTTCTTAATAGAAACAGACTCACAGAAAAGGATTGTCTATTTCTATCTGAATATCAGTACCATAAATGTTGGATTGAATCTGATGACACGTTTTTTACGCTTTTTTCCTCAAAGACGACCGAGCGTTTTACAACGACTATTTATCTCCCTTTACCAAACCATTCACTTTATCAGGTTATATGAACAAAATAATAAAAACGAATTACTTGTAGCACGGTGCTCGAGTGGATTTTTACTATTCTTAAAGATGTCACAGGTCTCATCGTGTGGGTTCGAAACCTTACTTCGGCATTATTTTTTATTTATATACATATATATTTTATCCTTATTTTGTGTGAGTTTTCATTGTAGTTATTTTTTTTTTTTTTTTGTTTCAGTTAACATTATCAGCGTGAACATTCTTATTAATAAGATCAAAGTCTTTGTTTGAGTTTGAAGAATTTATGAAGAAAAAATTGATTACTGACTACTATTCATATTTAAAGAGCCTAAAGTACACCTCCTTTCCTTGGTATCACAATGTTTTTTTTTGCATTGAAAGCGCGCGTGGCTCACTCATTGCACCCAATGAATCTACAGCACCAAAATTGTAATAGTATGCTGCAGCCTTAATTCGGTAGTTCCCAACGCTGTCCTTCTACATGTATAAAACTGAATCTGTGTATAGAGGTTCAAACATACTAGAATCTTAAACTGTCTATAGCATGGATGCAGGGAGACATGTATCAAATCATGATGTCTCAAAGAATTATGTGACATTTTCTCATGCGCCTACTATTGTTATTATTTGTCGGATCGTAAGAAAATATCATTGCTCCATATTCTCATGCCAATAGCCATGAGACCCGGACAGGCATACGCTTCTGCTCTTCTAATCAAGGTATCTCTGTTCGTCAATATTTTCTACAATATCAAACCGTTGAATTTGAAGTGAAGGACCTATTTCGACTGCGTGTGTGCAGCTTATCTTTGCCTTCGTTGTTCACGTATGCAATAAGACATTTGAAGCCTACCATATGCGTGGATGAACGTCTTCGGACAGTTTCTGCAATACGGCAAATTAAGGCCTGTACGTTTTATAAATTTACCAATATCAGTTTTTTTCTTGTTCACGTAGGTGTATGATTCTCGTTGCGGTCTATTCACGTAAATATTCAGACACATTAGTGCCTTCTTCTACCTAATCAGATATTTGGACAGAATACAATTGTTCAGGAAGAACAACTTTCACAGAACATCATATTATTATTATTATTAGAACCAGAGAAAATGTTAATATATCATATGCTCATAGAATTGGCACAGGTAACCGTGAGCACGGTCTGGTCAGGTGTTGCTATCTTTTCTTTTCAGTAACTTCCAACAAATCTCTAAGTGGACAGAGTAAGACGCTGATTCGACTGCGCGCACTCTGTGGTGCGGGCTTATGCGCACCTTCATTCGCCGCCAATGCGAAAAGACCCATTTTCGCATGTTGCTATTTTGTTATAAGCTCAAATAGGTGAAAAAGTTTATGTCGTATGCGAACAGGGGAGATTCAGCTCACTGTACGCAACAAATACGTGAACATGCGTAAAAAGTGTACAAGTATCATATACCAATAGTAGAGACCAAGATCATACTGAAAATCCGCGTAGTTAGATCATGGTCTTCTCTGTCCGCCAACTTATTTAGTATGTTTTACTGTCTTCAAAAATTCTGTTAGCGGACAAAGTAAACAATGATCAGGCTGCGTGGCTGCACATTCCAGTCAGTGCACGCGTCGGACTTAATAGTAAAGTGAAAAAAAGTATATTCGGAAATGCACACGGAAGGAAAAGAAAAAGCGGAATCATGGCTTAGGAAAAGGCGTCTGCAGAGCACATGCAAACAGAATTATTGCTATCAGTGACAAAATGACGACAAAAAAGTGAATAGGCGGAAAAAAAAAACAAAAACATGAAAAGTCTGCAGTAAGCGGTAGTGTAAGACGTTCACCTATCCAAGTACTAACCGGGTTTGCGTTGCTTAACTTTACTGAAAAGAGGAGAGCTCTTTGTTTCCACCCTACACGGACAGTCATGCAAAATGGTTGAAAATAAGCATTTTATAGAACTGACTAATATGTATTAAGGAGCTAGCGCGCGTTTTGCGCATTTTGTCCCCCTTGAATTATTTTTATAAATAAAAGTGAACTACATTACTACATTAATTGAACATTTAATTTATTTTACGTAATAACAAATGAAATAGAATACGGCTTTGAACTAGGTCTGCAGATACTAGACTTTGGGAAGGGCTGCGGTTTGTGATTGTGGCACTCCCTGGACTTTTCTCTTACCTTTTTTTTTTAATAGTCTCTTTCTTTAACCGTATCCGCTCTCTGGGCTGATTCAGCAGACGCAAAAATGGCGATATATTTTTTTATTTATTTATTTTTTCCAAGAAGACCTTTCATGCAAATTGTCTCCAAAACAGGATTTGACATTTCGAATGGCAAATCCTGTTTCTGGGGAAAATGAGAAAAATATTTCAAAATGTCGTCTGCTAAAAAAAAATAAATAAATAAATAAATAAATAAATAAAACAAGAGGGTAAAGGTAAAGCTTATTCTATCTATAAAGAAAAGCCCTCATTCTTTAAAATGTCATTTTTTCAACACCATACAAGTATGAGCTTTTAATAAATAATATTGCCGTGTCATATACGCACATACACGCATAGTTTTTTTTTTTTTTTTTTTTTTTCAATTATGCTTATTCTTTACACTTTTGTTTCTCATTAATCCATGCTCTTGTTTTTCCTGCTATTCTTTGCACTTTTTTCTTTATTTCTAAAGCTTGATTTTATTCTAATCAGTAGGTGTTTTACTTAGCCTCTGAGAAATATGTTCAATATTTAGCTGGTAATAATCAATTTTCTTCCCGACCCGCAGGTGTTCTTTGTCTTTACTTCTGTTTGGATGCGGAGAGTGAAGGGTAGCAATTACAGGCATTAAACGGAGCACATTCCGAATACATAGTACACGAATTAGTGTTCAATACTTGGCACAACGTATTAGTCTAGTACATGCTTATCTACGTCAACCCGATAATCTGTTGAATATATCAGGAAGCTAAATAAATCAAATGCTCAATTTCTCTACAGATGTGGCCAAGTTTTAGTTAGAAAATTTATACAGGAAGGTGATATATGAAAACAAAACGCTAGCGCCAGATTGCTGTAAACGCACATGTAGTCAGATAGTACCGTTGATAGAGATGGTCATCTTAGTTATCCACTTCACGTTGACACAGCTTAAAAACTTCGAGTCCAGTAAGCACTTGGATCGACGACAGCATATCGGGTGCTATCCATTCCCTCCCATCTCTCTCTCTCTCTCATTGATTTACACGTCCAGTCCTCAAGTCCTTCATCCTATTTCACACGCGAACTGACAGAGTGAACCACTACGTTACGAGTTCTTGTAATATGTGGCCCTTCTGCTGTCAGTTCAGCCATTCTTTCTTTCTATAGCAAATGCGAAAACATAACTATCATAAGCGTGGCCCAACGACGTCGGATAAGGACTGCAATATAAGGAATTAAGACTTGTAAGTTTTATACTTTTACCATTACCAAATTCGTCTGTGTGTTTCTTAGTGTTGCACTCTGAAACACTGTATTGACGGTAAATATTCAGGATTATTAGTACCTTATCATATCTATTACGATATTTGGACAAGACTATAAATTCCAATTAATTACAATTTGATGCACCCGAAATTACTGGTTTAATGGCAAAGTGTGTAGATCCAGATCAAATGATTCATTTTAGAAACTGTATAATCTGGGTCCACACTGTTTACTCACATGTCAACATGCACATTGTACGCACGTGGTCAAATCAGCGTTTAGTCGAAAGCGGCAAACCAGCGTCCAAAACTACAGGTTGAATGGCAAACTGTGTAGACCCAGATCAAATGATTCAGTTCAGGAGCTATCTGATCTGGGTCCACACTTTTTGATCACGTGGTCAAAATGCACAAGCTACGTACATGATCAATTCGGCGTTTAGTAAAAAGCAGCCAACCTGCGTCCAAAACTACTGGTTTGAATGACAAACTGTGTAGACCCAGATCAAATGGTTCAGTTTAGGAGCTATGTGATCTGGGTTCACACTGTTTGATCACGTGTCAAAATGCACAAGCTACGCACATGGTCAACTCGGCGTTTAGTAAAAAGCAGCCAACCTGCGCCCAAAACTACTGGTTTGTATTGCAATCTGTGTAGACCAAGATCAAATGGTTCATTTTAGGGGCTATTTGATCTGGGTCCGCGCTGTTTACTCACGTGTCAATATACATATTCTACGCAGGTCGTCAAACCAGTGTTTAGTCGATAGCAGCAAACTACGCCTAAAACTACTGGTTTGAATGGAAGAATGTGTAGAACCAGATCAAATTGTTCATTTTAGAAGCTATGCTATTTGGGTGTTTGCTATGGTGTCCAAATGGACAGGCTACGCACGTGGTCAGATCAGCACTTAGACGAAAGCAGCGACACTGCATCATAAACTACTGGTTGAATGGCAAACTGTGTAGACCCAGACCAAATGGTTCATGTTAGGAGCTATGTGTTCAGGATCTGCTTTGTGTGCTCACGTGTCAACATGCACATTCCACGCACGTAGTAAATTCAGCGTTTAGTCGAAAGCAGCAAACTTAATATTTGCCGCCTACGCTCCAGTTTGTTGGATATATAAACACGATAGAGATATGCAGACTCCACGATATTCTGGCTGTCTAATAATTAAGCGCATTTTAGTAGCATTTTTTGTAATAAATATAATGTTTTGTATATATATATATATTCCCGAAAAGATTTTCAGAAAGGCCCCTACCACCCATAAAATAGATATAAAAAAATGGGGAACTGCCCTTGCAGAATGCTCCCCACCGGGAAGAATTCTGTTTGTGAACGAAAGCGTTTGTTTCGTTCAGCGTCCAGGAAAAACCTGGGCAGCAACTCTCCAGTTACTTGGAGAAATTAACATTGGGTACTTGTCACAGAATTGCTCTGTGGTTTTCGGCATCGTGTATTAAAATTAAATGGTTTTCGTATAGGTAATGATGTAACATTTATCCTCAATATATGCCCTATTAGACACATTTTTTCTTAATAGAAACAGACTCAAAGAAAAGGATTGTCTTTTTCTATCTGAATATCAGTACCATAAATGTTGGATTGAATCTGATGACACGTTTTTTACGCTTTTTTTCCTCAAAGACGACCGAGCGATTTAACAACGACTATTTATCTCCCTTTACCAAACCATTCACTTTATCAGGTTATATGAACAAAATAATAAAAACGAATTACTTGTAGCACGGTGCTCGAGTGGATTATTACTATTCTTAAAAATGACACAGGTCTCATCGTGTGGGTTCGAAACCTTACTTCGGCATTATTTTTTATTTATATACATATATATTTTATCCTTACTTTGTGTGAGTTTTCATTGTAGTTATTTTTTTTGTGTTTTGTTTCAGTTAACATTATCAGCGTGAACATTTTTATTAATAAGATCAAAGTCTTTGTTTGAGTTTGAAGAATTTATGAAGAAAAAATTGATTACTGACTACTATTCATATTTAAAGAGCCTAAAGTACACCTCCTTTCCTTGGTATCACAATGTTTTTTTTTTTTCATTGAAAGCGCGCGTGGCTCACTCATTGCACTCAATGAATCTACAGCACCAAAATTGTAATAGTATGCTGCAGCCTTAATTCGGTAGTTCCCAACGCTGTCCTTCTACATTTATAAAACTGAATCTGTGTATAGGGGTTCAAACATACTAGAATCTTAAACTGTCTATAGCATGGATGCAGGGAGGCATGTATCAAATCATGATGTCTCAAAGAATTATGTGACATTTTCTCATGCGCCTACTATTGTTATTATTTGTCGGATCGTAAGAAAATATCATTGCTCCATATTCTCATGCCAATAGCCATGAGACCCGGACAGGCATACGCTTCCGCTCTTCTAATCAAGGTATCTCTGTTCGTCAATATTTTCTACAATATCAAACCGTTGAATTTGAAGCGAAGGACCTATTTCGACTGCGTGTGTGCAGCTAATCTTTGCCTTCGTTGTTCACGTATGCAATAAGACATTTGAAGCCTACCATATGCGTGGATGAACGTCTTCGGACAGTTTCTGCAATATGGCAAATTAAGGCCGGTACGTTTTATAAATTTACCAATATCAGTTTTTTTCTTGTTCACGTAGGTGTATGATTCTCGTCGCGGTCTATTCACGTAAATATTCAGACACATTAGTGCCTTCTTCTACCTAATCCTACTGATTCTAACCAAATCGTGTCCTTTGTTTTTACTTATTTGCTTAATTTTGCTAATAGGGACACTTTTTGTGTGCCTACCCCACCAAGTAAAAATACAGCAAAAGTTTCCAATATAAATAATAGAGATAAAAAGTGACTAATAACTTTGATTCTCTTTTTCTTTCAAACTAATAGTCAGAATGATACAGAAATCAAATCATACAGCTATACTTATATTAAAATACAAATCAAGTACTTAGAGACAGCATGTATATTACAATTATTGTCTTAACTTGATTTTACCCCACCCACCCCCTATAGCATGGGCTAAATAGCTTGGCTTTAATATAACACCATTATCTCAGTTGTAAGTGCCTGAAGTGTATTTTTATGATTAATATACTACAGAAACATGAAAAAATGTTAACTTATATGCAGAAAATATATACTAGAAGGTTAAATTGGTCCGGCTGACATGTCAATGGCTCGGTGTGTTTCAAATGTCTGCTAAAAGTAACCGACAGTAAACTTATATATGTGCTTTCTGATGAATACCAAATAAGAAGAGATAAAAAATGAACTTGATGGATAATTGCAAAGTTGTGAAACAAATGTGCTTATAGTGAATACTAATATAAAGACCACCTACATAAATACCTACTCCAGCTGATCCCCATTTCAAAATAAATTTTACAAACTGACCCCAGAATCCTTGTTTATATAGAGACTCATATTTGCTTATTTCCCTTCAGGGGATTTAAAAAAGCGTAGAAAAATCAGTGAAAAATTGCAAGTTTATTTATATGCTTCTTCCAGTCTACTGCCAGTGTAGGGTACAGTGAACTAATTATTTTTCCCATAGAGCTCCATAGTAATTCCGCCCTTTTTGGTGGTTAAGGGTTCATTTCAGGGTATGGCTGGGCTTCTAAATTTTGTTTTAATTCAAAGACCAGGCTTAGCACAGCAAAATTAACAAGAAAAAATACCACCATCACCAGCACTTTCTGGGACTTTTTGGAGGCTGAATGTAGCAACCCCTCAATTGGCAGGTATCAAAATTGAAACTTGGCAATTTCACCACTTCTTCTTTTGGCTCCAGCAAACACACACTGAAACATTTATTTCTTTGAAACAATCAGAAAATTACACACAAACATTTTTTTCTTCAAATTAGAATGATTAGTTTTAATTCATCTTTATTATTAACCAATCACAGGCCGCCTTACACAAAATAACTACCCCGGGCTTCCCTACACTTTTTTGCACCAATCAGCAGTCCTGTCACAATTGGTTCCCTGTGTCCTATATATAGAGCAACATTTTCCCCAATAAAGCACCAAAAAACACTTTATATCAATAAAATAAACTGATTCTAACCAAATCGTGTCCTTTGTTTTTAATTATTTGCTTAATTTTGCTAATAGGCACACTTTTTGTGTGCCTACCCCACCAAGTAAAAATACAGCAAAAGTTTCCAATATAAATAATAGAGATAAAAAGTGACTAATAACTTTGATTCTCTTTTTCTTTCAAACTAATAGTCAGAATGATACAGAAATCACACAGAAACACTTATTTCTTGGAAACAATCAGAAAATTACACACAAGCATTTATTTCTTCAAATTAGAATGATTAGTTTTAATTCATCTTTATTATTAACCAATCACAGGCCGCCTTACACAAAATAACTACCCCTGGCTTCCCTACACTTTTTTGCACCAATCAGCAGTCCTGCCACAATTGGTTCCCTGTGCCCTAAACAAAACCAAATTCCCAATATTTGAGTACTGGTACCCAAAGTAAATTTATATAGACACTTTTACAAAGGCGACTTATGATTTGGGACTCAGAAGACTGCATCGGATGGACTAACTCGTGAATCAGATGCCAAAAGACAAGTAAACTATAGTGCTGGTCGGCCGGTACTAACTACGGAAACTTCTGGGGATAAATACATGTAAGTTAAAGTAAACTCATAATGAGGTATTACACCTTGGGTACAGTGCTTTGCCAAAGGTGTAGTGCTTAACATAAAATAGTATGATCTTATGATTTTTTTTTTCCTATTCAAGTTCAGTTAGCAAATAATCTCAGGAACACCCCTATATTCAAGACCTTCATATTTCTGCCACCACATTGGACCAAAGTACCAGTGGTCAGTGTAGCCTGGGCAAACAGTGTAGACCCGTATCAGATGCCACAATTGTGTCATCTGGTCAGGGTCAACACAGCTTGCAATTCATCCAGCAGAATGGACCTGTTCATGGTACTTTGGACAAATACGGTATCTTTCATACTGCAGCATGTTGTGCAAATACCGTATCATTGGTGCTATTGGTATCTATAGATGTGGATATGTGAGAATCTGGGATTCAAGGGCCACAGAAATCCGAGAAACAGTCCTTAGGATTCTGGTCAACACATCATAATCCATTAAGAAAGTCCGTTGTGAGCAAGGGAGTATTGATTATTTGTTGAAAATAAAAGTTGAAAATAAACAGGTTCATAAATAGAGATATCTGCATTTCAAAAACAGATATCTGTATTTAAATTAGAGATATCTGTAATTAAGCTTAAATGCAGATATCTGCATTTTAAATACAGAGATCTCTAACTGAAATGCAGATATCTGTATTTGAAATATTGATATCGGCATTTGTAAATTAAATGCACATATCTGAGTTTCTAAAATACAGATATATCTATTTTAAACACAGATATCTGTATTTGAAATGCAGATATCTGTAATTCAAATGCAGATATCTATAACTGAAATTCAGATATCTCTATTTAATAATGAAATGTAGATATCTACATTTCAAATACAGATATCTCTATTCCAGATAAGGATATCTGCATTTAGATATAGATAACTGTACTTAAATGCGGATATCTCTATTTAAATGCAGATATCTGCATTTTAAATGTAGATATCTCTATCTAAATGGGTATTAACCCAAACGGGACGCCATAGGTTTCTGTATTAGAGAATGTTTGATTAAGTCTTGCGCACATAGACTGCCCACAGAATATGATGGGCCCAATCCTATAATTGTGAGGTTTACCTCTTTCGAAGAAAGGGATTTGGTCTTAGCTAAAGCCCCCGAATTAGCAGAAAGTAAGAGAAGGATAGTTACAGACCTACCAGTTAAGATGAAAAAGGAGAGGACCAGACTGGCAAAAGTTGCATATCACATTCGTAAGGAGGAGAAAATGCAAACACGAATAAAAGACAAGGGTGTAGATGTGTATTTAGAAGTTAGAAAAGATGAATCCCAGGATTGGGAAAAGAGGTTAGTGTAATTAATTCCACAGAAATCAGAGACAGTAAAGAGAGACAGACCCCACGTATGTGTACATAGCTCTGGATAGGGGTTTTTTCTCACCCAAAATGTATAAATATTCTTTTTTGGGTTCTATGCAATAGCACATGTTGGAGTTGCACACTGGAAGTGACTAGTAGATGCACTTCTAGTGGGTCTGTAAGATAGTAAGAGATATCTAACGAGTACCCACAATCTATGTTTTCGAGCAGAAATAACAAAAATAATGTATACCCCTGTAAACCCCAGTTTTACTATATAAAAGTGGGGTTTGAGGGGGTCAAAATTATATAGGTATGTTTTCGTGATGTGATTTTAAAGAAATGGAATTTCTGACTAGAAAATAATATTCAACAAACAATATCGCCGATTTTGTTTATCTCATGTACTCGCTTTTTAGATCGACTCTCAGTAACGAATCGGTCGTTGTGATAGTGAAGTGTGCTGCAGCTCGAGCTTTTTTTTCTGTTTTTCCTTCCTGAACGTTTACAGTAGGTACGTAAGAAGAAATAAGGATAAAAAAAATGAGCCGGAACACAGCATTTCCTACAAGACTGCATGTACATCCGCATAGTCTGATCAGAGTCTTCACATAGTCCCTTTAAAACGACGTCGAGGTTAAATGTTGTTGGCTGGCACCTCGAAATATGGCCAGGCTAATAAAACAATCGAATGTCCGATATAAACAAGAATATAAATCAGGACTTTTACATTCTACATTGTAGAACTAGTCCTCGCAAGGGCACTCTATAGGTAGCCAGTGACCCAAAGCGTCTTCAGCTGGACAGCGAAGACTGATCAGTCTGCGCAAGTCTTTTTATTCACTAGTAATTATGTAATTCTAGTCGGCCAGGGAGGCATCAGTTTTCCGCAAATGCAGTAAATAGAGATATCTGTATTTCAACATTAAATACAGATATCTATAATTATAATACAGATATCTGTATTTATTTAATTTAGTAATTCAGGTAGTTCTGCAATTTAAATACAGATATCTGCATTTCGATAACAGATATTTGCAGTTGAAATGCAGATATCTGAATTTCACCTTTAATTTAAATATCTGTAATTGAAATGCAGATATCTGTATTTGAAATGCAGATATATCTAATTAAAATGTAGATATCTATATTTTGAGCAAAAATAGAGATATCTGATTTTCAATTACAAATATCTGTATTTAAATTAGAGATATCTGCATTTCAAATACAGATATCTGCATTTCAATGACAGATATCTCTAATTACATAGAAATACTGATATATGTATGTATTATTAGAGATTTATGTATTTGAAGTGCAGATATCTGCATTAAATAGGTTTAAACCCAAACGGGACGCCACAGAAACCATGTTTTAGTAGACAGTTTGTGTTCCCTGTAACGGTAGAGTAAATTAGGCTGGCTGGCCTAGATTAAGCTCTGGCTTTGCATGTAAAGGGTTGCGGGTTCAAACCTCAATCACATCGGAGAATTTTCTAGCATTAGTACACCTAGCTCGTACTCGACATACACTGGACTGAGTATAAAGTGGACAGGCAGGCGCTTAATGACAGACAGCGATATTAAGTTTGCATGGGTGTTCCATGAACGTGATGCTGTGCAGACGCACGCATACGTACACACCACCAGCCCGATATGACAAAAATGTTGAAAGAGCCGTAAAACCCAGAACCGGGTCTCGGGGGGGGGGGGGGGGGGGGGGGTTGGTGGTGAGGATGGTTAACTTCCTATATATGGCATAGTACGGATGTGCGTGCCGAATGGCCCCCTTTTTCAGAGCTGCCAGGTATATGACTGGCCCCCTTTTTCTAACAAAAAGTATATGAATGACCGGATTTTTCTGGATTCCTGTGTGAAAGACCCCACTTTTCTGACATCCTGGTATATGCACATATTTTTCGCTCATATTTTTCGAGGCTGTTCTCTTGGTATTAGTATACTGGCTTGCACACCCATACCACAATTACCCCCCAAGTTACAACCACTGTCCCCACCCCCCCCACCCCCAAGTTACAACCACTGCCCCCCTCCCCCCCCACACACACACACATCCCCCCACCCTCCCGAGAACTGGGTCCTCTACATAGTGGGTGAAAGATCATAGATACAGTCATTTGGCTAGTTCCGGGTAAGGTTATGCTTCATAACGATCTTCGAATAACTGGCTGATCAAAACTTGATTTTTTAGGCTGATACAGAGTACTATCCTTCCTTGAAATACCACACCAAAGAATTTGTCATTCGCCTTTGGTTATCTGCATTTGCAATGACTGTGAAGTACACCACTGCTTTGGCTAGTTCCGAATAGTTTTGCTAGTTCCGAATAATGAATTAGGGATCTGCTAAAAATCCCTCGGATAAACAACAGCCTCTATATATTACTTTATTAACTTGTATTATGTGCTACGGAGAAAATTAATTCAATATAAAGACATTCGTCACAAAGGGACAGGTTCACAATTAAAACCGACCCTGTAAGCCAAAATCGCATTATTCATGGCATAACGATTTTTCGACATGTACATCCTACTTACTGCAAAATTTAGCTCCTGTTTTCTGGATTTAAAAATCTTTTCAATAAGTTTGCACATAAGGTCCTATTTTACCCCCTTCTGAAGCCCGAAAATAAAATAAGCGTGCAGCAAAAATATGTGTTAATTAATCCAATTGTACGAGAAAAACCTGTCTTCGAAGTTTTCAACCAAGTTAGACTCAGACCCGCCTACTCTGCCATAGACTGGCTAACTCAGCTACAGCGCCGGATTAGCTAGTCGTGAAAGTTTTGATAGGTAGTATAGTGTCTAGACAGCGAACAACAACGATGCTGATCAGACTGTGCAGATGCACAAACTATGAGTCTTTGTTGTTCGCGTATGTCATAACGCAGGTTATCTCATGACGAGGCTCATATTTTCACTTCAATCGTCTGTCACGTGTGTTAGATACTTTTGCATACACATACACACCTTTGAACTCAGCGTGTAAATACCTTACCCGGAACTGACTAAATCGGATGCATAAATTAGCGATCAATTAATGGTTGAAAACAAGCAGTTTGTTTAAAATCCTTGCAGGGAGCATTTAAGCAGATGTTGAAAAGTATGTTCCACCCAATAGTTGAACAAAAAAATGTTTTTAATTGACTGTCTACTAAAGGAGATCGAGGCGAATGTTATTTGCACATTTACAAAATTTATGTAATGCGTAGGGTTGCCAGGGGAAATCGGACCGGGTTCAGGACAACTCGGCCCAAAGACAAGTCGGCCTAGGACAACTCGGCCCATAAAAAGGTCGGCCCAAGACAACTCGGCCCAAGTCGTCCCGATTTCAGAAGACAACTCGGCCCAAATTGCGTTTCTGATCAGGATCTACAATTATTTTACACTAAATACCCAGATTTCCGTATAACATGGCTATCGACCAGTCCAAAATGTAGAGACAGAAGAGTCCACACGGCATAAATAGGTTAAAAGTGAAAGTTTTTTTTTGTTGTTGTTGTTGTTCTAGCCATTTCGCGTAAATTTGATCTGGTTCAGTGTGTTCATGCGCATAATGTTGGACAATCAGACCAAGTACATTTTAAATCTGTATAAAATAGGATACGCATTAAAAATGCCTAAGTAGATGATAATCCGCCTGACGTCGCATGCAGAGCTACGTCTGCGCAGTAAGTGACAATCAGGACAAGTACATTTTAAATCGACACAAAACAAAATACGCACACTGAGAAATTGCCCGAGTAGATGATAATCCGCCTGACGTCGCATGCAGATATACGCTAGCGCAGTAGGTGACGTCAGCGGTTCGAGTGCGGAACGTTAAGCACTTCACATAATATCAGAGCCTTTTGCGAAATTTTAGTCTCAAGAAAATTCCGTTTTTACAGTGAAATAAAATAAATTTTAATGGGATTATTGATTGCAATTTCACAGGAAAATCACAGTAATTCGTTGAAACGCATAAAATATAAATATGTTACACTTACAATTCTGCAAGCTGTCTAGGACGGGCGTATGTAATGTCCCCAATATCAAAGAAAGATGTATCAACGGCCGGTTGTACCACGATTGTTTCATTCTGTCTAGCTGTCTCTGCTGAAGCTGAAGTTTCCAATGCCTGAAATAAATTGCATTTCTGAAAACACTGTGTACCAGGAATAAACTCCAGATCGCACCCTGAGTAAACAAACAAACAACACCGTTGCATTGTAAAGGCTATAATAGGATCATTATGAACATACAATTACATGTACCAAAAAATGCATGTTATCGTATTTTATCTTTATGGTTTTATCTTTATTTATTGTTATAGATATTTTTCTTATTACGTTTCGGAATACACCGGTAATCTTCATCGTTACCTGAGCAGACGCAAAAGGAAAATATCACTTTTAAACTAAATACCATAAATAATTTCATCTCTTCTAATAAAACGTAATTTCACTCGTGCCTCGCACTCGTGAAATTACTAATATTTCAGAGCATTTCATGAATGTATTTCTGGTATTCACATCGAAATCTATTTATTCCCTTTTCAAAGCTGAGCAATGAGCAAGTAGTAATAAAAAGGTTTTGATGGAAATGTTGACGCACGGGCGGACGACGGACAACGGGATACAGGATGGTCAAAAGTCACCTTTCATAAAAAAAAGGTTAGTATGTGTTTCAGTTGACGAAGAGATAGATTGACTTACAAGGTCCTCGATAGACTGGTCTACATCGATGTCAGTACTTTCATTCAGCTCGATCTGTTGGATAGGGGATGTCTGGTGCAGAGAGGCAAGTTGGAGGTAGATTCTGCAACAGGCACGGCGATGAAGCTGGAGATGTTGCCGATTGTTTCTCTCTCCACTGGTTCTATTGCCGAGTCTCGTCCCTGAAAATAAATAACATTGCTCCAGAGAAGGCGCGTTTTCATCTAAAAAGTACTGATATTTTTTCTTATTTCTGCACGAAAACATATGTTGTGGGTACTCATCAGAAGCGCCGAGGCCACAACATATGTTTTCATGCAGAAATAATAATAGTATGTGGATATCCCCTCTATGTTAAATTTTCACTGTTTTGTGCTTTCATGATTGCCAGTGAAAATTATTTCGTTTGCGAGTTGTTTCTCATCCATCCTTTCCTATTTCTAAGACATAACTCCAAATATAGAAGCGTGGTTGGAATAATTTTAGGATAGTGTGCCATATTCATTAAAATTTCCTCGTGGAGGTTAATCTTACAAATACTCATAACATTTGTGTTGTGTAAAAAAAAAAAACTTGAATAGAAACGTTTCTAGAATATCCTCCTTATTCCGCCTGAAATGAAAGTACGCTAATATTAAAACTCTTCCATATATCTGCATATGCAAGATTTGATAATGCACTTGAAAAGGTAAAATATGGATATTGATTTTTTTTTTTTCAATGTAAGATCGTATATTATTTTCGCGAGTGGCGTTCATCAGTGAAATAAAATTCTGAAAAAAGAAATCTGTTGCTTTTATGTATTTATTCAAAATTATTATCCTTCTGCCTACTCTGAGACACTTAAGTCGGAAAATTTACTTCTTCCTAGCCATTTCGCGCCATTTTGTCTACTCACCCAAAATTCCAACAAAGGTGGCCTTGCCTCATCATCAGTCTCCTCTCTCTCATCGACTGGGGTAATGAGTTCCAGGATAGGATGCACATCAAAGACGGTTGCTCCACCCTCGTCATCAGTCTCATCTCTCATCGGCTGGAGAAATGAGTTCCAGATTAGGAGGCACATCAAAGACGCTAGCTTCAGTAACTTCTTCTGCAACCTGGAAAAAAGAATACAAACTTTGTGTGTGTGTGTGTGTGTGTGTGTGTGTGTGTGTGTGTGTGTGTGTGTGTGTGTGTGTGTGTGTGTGTGACGAAAACATGCGTATATAATTTCGACCCCCTTAAACCCCACTGTTATATAGTAAAACTAAAGTTTATAGGGGTATACATTATTTTTCTAATTTCTGCTCAAAAACATAGAATGTGTGTACGCGTTTGATCCGCTTTGCCCAGGCAGTTCAAACGAGTACTCACAATCTATGTTTGGAGAAGAATATCAGAATTTTTATCTGATTTTTTTATTATTATTATTATTATTATGATAATTTCTGCTCAAAAACATAGATTGTGGTACGCATTCAAACCGCCTCGCCGATTACCCACAATCAATGTTTGGAGCAGAAATATGAAGAATATCAGAATTTTTTATCTGACAATTTTCATTTTTTTTGATGGTAAAATTTTCAATATATTTGAATAGGCATGTTTTCAAGTGTTACTGTGTGTGTGTGAAACAGAGATTCTTATCATGGCGTCTGTTGGCGCTTTGTTTCTTGTATAAATGTTCTTCGAAGAGAGAGAGAGAGAGAGAGAGAGAGAGAGAGAGAGAGAGAGACAGAGAGAGACAGAGAGAGAGAGAGGGTCTACTCTAAAAGAAGCAATTGCTCCTATGGAGCGAATTCTTTCCTTTTATAGAGTATTTCTATTGAGGCAAAACATTTTTTTACAGTTATCCATCTTCGCTGTGTATCCATTCCCCTTAAATCATTATAAAATACACGTCTAATGTTTGCTTACATAGGTCATCGTCTCAAAACTTTTTTTCTCAATCAAATGAGAGAGAGAGAGAGAGAGAGAGAGAGAGAGAGAGAGAGAGAGAGAGAGAGAGAGAGAGAGAGAGAGAGAGAGAGAGAGAGAGAGAGAGAGAGAGAGAGAGAGAGAGAGAGAGAGAGAGAGAGAGAGAGAGAGAGAGAGAGAGAGAGAGAGAGAGAGAGAGAGATGTCGTTATCATTAATATTAAAGATGATTATTCATGAACGTACCTCAATCTCGGCTTCTGCTTTGTGGGCGCAGGTTATAAAGGTGAAACTAAGGTATTTCTTCCCTCGGGTCGCCGCCTCGGTCGCCGCCTCGGTCGCCGCAAGATATTCTTCTTTGGTTATTCCTGAAACATTTTATCATATTGGCAATGCGCTAGAATAAAAAAAAAAAACGTGCGCCTATACAGTCAACAAAAGTCATCGTACCTTCTAAAACCAACAGAAGCCGCGAATGGGTATCGAAGAATAAGATCAGACTGCGCGAATGCGCAGGATAATATAAGCTTTTGATAGTTGCAAGTTATAACTGCTCTCCGCGTGACATGCCTGTAATGATGTATTCCAATGTGTAATGTTTCAAATAGAACAGTCGCTTTATGCGAACTCATGTAACGGACAGGCGGCTCATGTTGGAGCAGTCTGATTCGGATCTGCAATGTTTGCCTATGCCATTTTGTCGGAGACTGGTGTGTTGGATTTAGGAGCATTTGCCAGGGTATATGAGAAATGATATTAAACCTGTATCATGTTGTGGTATATGAGAAATGATATTAAACCTGTATCATGTATGAATAGTACTATTTTAAGCGTTGTAAACTAGAATGCTTGCTTACATTTTTTTTTTTCAAAAATAAATATGTTTTGTGTATATCGCATGTTATATATATAGAAAGAAGCGTCCCTCTGATGCTCTGCTATAATTCGATTTATTATGAATAATAACAAGAAAACACGCATAAATAATATTACCCCCCTTAAACCCCACTTTTATATAGTAAGACTGAGGTTAACAGGGGTATACATTATTTTTCTTATTTATGCTCAATCATAGATCGTAGGTACTTGTTAAATCTGCCTCGTTGAGGCGATTCTATCAAGTACCCACAATATATGTTTTGAGCAGAAATATGAAAAAAAAAATCTGATTTTTTTTCTGATAATTTTCTTTTTTGGTTTTTGACAAAGTGTTCAATATATTTGAACAGACCTGTTTTCGTAATGATCAGTGGAAATTATGTCCGTCAAACGAAGATATAAATTTACATTCTTGCATAAAATATATTATATAAACGCAACAAATATATGAATTTCCATGCTGTTTACCCAATACTTTTCCAAAATATCTTCATCAGGTACAAAGCAATAAAAGTACCATCATCCAATCATTTTTAATACATTAAGAGGTGTCTGATTTTCATGGGCCGAGAGGTCTTCAAAAGTTGGGGCGTCTTTGGGCCGAGTTGTCCGTAATTCATCGGACCGTATCGATCAATAAGGTTATATTTACCATATTTATTTTCTGATATATGAAGAAGAATAAATGAACGACAGAACCATACCAATTTTTCCTTTTTAAATTTGACAGCTGTTGTGTATTTGATGACGGTTTTTTCACTTATTCGGAACTAGCTAAAACCCGGAACTAGCCAAATAACTGTAGAAAGCTTTTTTCCGGTTTATGACTTGAAATACAAAGTATTTAAATACCTTAAAACCTACTAACAGCCGCTTTTTAAATACACATTCAATGCGTCTCTTATACGGGCTTTCATAATAAATCTAATTTAACAGTATACCAGTATTCCGATAGTAAAAGTAAGAATGGATAACTCTGTCAGTATCACAATCTATAATTCATGCAACTGCAGAATCAATATCAGCAGATAAATCAAATACAGCAGCTGCCGCTGGTGATTCAGAAAGATTTGAACCCATCTCCCTATTTTAGTTAGCATTAACTTTTGACACCACTTCCCATGGGATATCTGGTGGGAAGTAGCCTATTAAGATATCAAGAGCACCACTGACCGGCATACTGGAAAAGCAGGGATGGACTCTTGGGGTGGACCAGTGGGCTGGACCCGTGCCTGGGTCCCTGGGCTGGACCCATTGGCTGGGCTGATGGGCTTAGGTTATTAAAGGTGAAAATAAGGTCAGTGCCCCAAACTCCTGTTTATGTTTAAGGTAGGCCCAGTATCTGACCTGTGATGTTTGTTTTCTTTGCAAGGTCCTAAGCTGAGCATCTGCAGAAAAGTACTCCCTTAAGACACATGTCATGATTTATATCTCTCTGTTTTTGTTTCTCTTTGATACGGCCAGGGTAGAGGAAATTGTAAGCATTTTGCATTTCAACAACTATAATCCAGGGTCAGTCAGGGCTGTAATGAAGTTTTACAGATAGTGTTGTCACAAGGTGATTTTTACGGCCTGTTCAACAATGTTTTACTTAAAGGAGACAGTCTTTATGTATGTTTGCATAGATTTATACAGCCTTGCTCGCGAGCATCTTTGATGGACATTTACATTTGAGCAATTATTTACTGAATTATGGCTCCAATAATAAATGTGGAAAACAACTAGGTACACTGCCAAAATTTCCGTACATATATTTTATGTTTGATTCGGATAAAGTTCATACCGTGCTATTGTGATGAAGAAACATGGGGTTCACTCAAAAAACGTCAGAACATGTCA
Organism: Anodontia alba; assembly: GCA_964016985.1. NCBI lineage: Eukaryota > Metazoa > Mollusca > Bivalvia > Lucinida > Lucinidae > Anodontia > Anodontia alba. The sequence continues at coordinate 56,538,634 of OZ024821.1, forward strand.
ATTCTGATATGAGTCCATGAAAAAATAAATAAAATTATTTTTCTTGTCTAACTTCCATAACTTTCATCCGACTCTCATAAAATTCAGTGGTCAAGCCTTTTAGACTTAATAATGAACTTCAGATTTTGTGAGTTTGTTCATTGCTTATTATCTCTTTGTTCTTATCATCTCTCAAGGCACAAAAGAAGTCATGGTCATCCACTGCATCCGGGCTTAGCTCCAGATGTCCTGACACTGTCTTGCCTCTGGATCCAGCTAGGTCAGGATGAGAGAGTGGGGTTGACTCTGCGCGCCTCTCCCTCACTATAATCCAATTCACACATGTCATCTTAATCAGCAACATACATTCACAGCAAGCACATATATGCAAAAAGCCCTGTGGCGATGGGCGAGCGGCGAAGCAGCAGGTGAGGAAACACTGGACGCTGTAGTTGCGGACGGCTTGGTTCTATATGGTCGCTTTCCTTAAGAGCGAAGCAGTATGGGGAATTCGGTAGCCGAACTGAGCGACTGAGCAGACCCGTTTAGGATCGCACTGCTCACCCCCGTAGCATGGGGAAGGGGCTAGAAAAGGTGCCCTAAACAATTGCCTGCTTCAAAACTCCATTTTTAAAAGCATTATAAGAGACTATCACAGCTATCCATGTCACATGTTAACATAAGATTAAAATTAGCATTCATCTTATAAAACGAGAGAGAATGCCATCTGATCTCAAATGTTTAATAATTACCTCTTCCTTAAAAAAAAATAAGAAAAGAAAACAAACAAACTTGAGCATGCATATACATGCCAGTTACATTAAGTGAATTGATTTAAAATTTATACCATAAAAGTCCAAACATGACAAGAATGTGGATAAAGTTTTAACAATCTATTTATACAATAGCACTGAACGGCATTTTAAAATTAAACAGCAGGCTTTGGCACAGGCTCGAATCATTTGATGGTTGGAAAATAAAAATATCATGTTTTCCTCATCTGATAAAATATTAAAATCTGGATAAACTGTAACTGCTTTTTCAAAAAGAATTTCTCGTATAGGATGATACTTGTCGCAGTTAAGAAGGTATTTGAGCATAGGAATTTCGTCGCGCGCTATCGACGGGAAACCAATCATATTTGCGAAAGTTTTGCCCCTGGTGACTATACTTACAATATTGGCCGAAACATTCAAGTACATAAATTATATACGACTCAAAGTTTGACAGGGATCACTTTTTTAATGGAAAATAATTTTTTGATAAATGAATTAGCTGAATCCAAAATTGATACAAAATGATAGAAAACATGTCTTTCATTAATTCGATTGATTCATTTCGTCAAATGTTAGTGTATTCAAGCGTGGCAACAGCAAACGCCTGGGCACCCCCAAAATGTGCCGTAACACTAAGGGTTTTTGGCGACTGAATTTTCATAAATTTCTAAATTTGTTGAGACAAACTTCCCTAATAACGGGCATCAATTACAGCACGACATCGCCTGCGCATGCTCGTAATCAGAGTCCGTATCCGGTTTTGTAGAATGAGACTCCATTCAGCAACCAATGCATCCTTGAGCTCCTGTAAAGTCCTTGGCTGCACAGGTCGGGCTGAAACAGCATGCTGAAGCATGTCCCCCGCATGCTCAATCGGATTCAAGTCCGGTGATCGAGCAGGCCAGTCCATACGCACGATTGTCTCGCATTTCAGATAGGCATCAGTGACGTGTGCACGGTGGGGACGGGCATTATCGTCCATCAGAATAAAGTCCGGACCGATAGCACCGGCATATGGTCTCACAAACTGATCAAGAATCTCATTACAGTACCTCACTGCCGTTAACGTTCCGTTTTCAACAACATACAGGTCAGTTTTCCATTGACGCTAATGCCTGCCCAAACCATGACTGAACCCTTGCCATAGCGATCATCTGCCACATTCAAGTAATGAAATCGCTCTTTGGACATTCTCCACACCAGCTGACGTTTATCAGTGATCTAGACAGAATCTGGACTCATCAGTGAAAAGACCTGATGTCCAGTCACGAATTGTCCACCTAACGTGAGTTCTGGCAAAGTCTAGCCGGTCTTGCACATATGCTGTCGCGTCAACGGCTTACGTACAGCGGGTCTCCTGGCACTGTCCGAACTTATGGAGTCTGTTTCTCACTGTTTGTGTAGAAATACGTACTCCAGTTCCGTTTCTAAACTCGTTATTCAAGCGCGTAGCGTTCAGGAACCGTTGACGTCGAGATTGAATCAACAAAAACCGGTCCTGACGTTGAGTTGTAGCCCTGTCTCGACCCCCGTCATGTCTGCGTGAAGGATTTCCGTGGGTTAGATGACGATTCCGCATTCGGGATACCACGCTCTGTGATACATTAAGAATCCCAGCAACACGACGTTGAGAGACGCCAGATTCTAACATTCCAACTCCACTTTTCAATTTCTGAATTGTCCTCGAGGCATTTAAGGGTTTCAGGAATCAAATGAAAACCTTTTCACGCTTAGAAAATGAAAACTAACAATTTTGATGTTCTGGCTCGAATGCAGTGTTACGCAAGATTTTGAGGGTGCATGGGTTCATTTGCAAAGTGTGAAAAGTGTGCACATTCGTCAGTACTGAAATGCACTAGTTGCACCAAAAGATAATATTCAATATACAGAGTGCAAACTCTGTGAATTTGTACATTTGCACTGCAAAATTTGATACATAAAACGTGATCCCTATCAAACTTTGAGTAGTATATATTATGTATTTAGACAGAAAATGATCTATGAACATTGCAGTTCTTTGACATTTTTTTACCTTGAGTTCCTCTACATGTCATACCATTCCAACATGTTAGTTTTACTTATTGTTTCCATCGTGTATTTGTTGACATGTTCGAAAACAAAAGTAAATCGGTTAACATTCTTATTTTGCTTTTTTATATCTGTCCTTCTTAAGTCCATCGCTTCACCCCAATTTCATTATATACGTTTTGCAATTCTTTTACAAACACAGAATGCAAGTTCTTTTTATGTTTTACATCGTTTTTATATTTTACATCGTCAGCTGATTCGCATAAGTTATCCGCCATTTTGAATATTTGTCATCGAACCTTGTAACGAGGTGATGTAATGCTTAAGAGGTATTGTCAAAGGGGAAGTACAACCCAAACTCAACTGTGCTGTATTTTGCACGGTTCGGAATAATTTATTTCTTAAGTAGATTCTAAAAACAAAGCCAATCCTGTTTTAGTTTTAAAGGGCATCTGTAGTACCCTATGCCCCTTAACAGCCACATAGGTATAAAGTTACAGTATCAAGCAAGCACCTGCCTCAAGCAACCGATTTTCGGCTTTCCCTTTGCTGCTTGCTTAACACAGGTTTGACTGTATATACTTATATGTAGTATTATTAAACTACAAGCTCTGAGGATAACCACTTAAAATGATCACTAGGCCTCTGATCCATATAACACAAGACGAATATTATGTTTGGCAACAATACAGTATTCACTCTAAATATTGGGACACCTTAACTCCTTACCATACTTGTCCTATAAGTTGTAACAGTATGTTCCATTACCTGTTGATGTGTTTAAAATAATGCTGGACGAGTCTTTGTTCTTTTACTTTCACCCCAAATTTACGCTCAACAGTCTTGGCAAAAGTTTCAGCAGACGACATATAGAAATATTTTTCTTTTATTATTATTTTTTTTTCTTCGGAAAACGGGGTTTGATATTTCATGCAAATTGTCTCCATCTGGAAAAAAAAAAAAAAAAAATAGCATCAATTTGATGTTTGCTGAATTAACTCAGAGAGTGGTAATTAGAACAAATTACATACAAAAAGTCTGGTATGAACACCTTTTCACGCTTTACCTATATTGGCTGTATTGCCAATTACCTGTATAGTGGCTGCGTTTTTTTGTTGTTGTTTTTTTTTTTTTTTTGTTGTTTTTTTTTTATTATTATTTTTAATACGGCTGCGATTTGCGGCTGCGTTTTATACCCTCCCGTTTTTTTGTTTTTTTAACAGGCGTTCTGCGACGTCTGAACTGGGTCTACACTGTTTGCTCATGTCTGCCTGTTCCAATACTTAGGGTTATTATGGTAAAAACGATATCAAACAATTTCAAAAAAATCTTCAAAAAGCTAGTTCTACAGATATGAAAGACGCATTCTGTAATAGAAAACATAATATGAAATGTGAAATAGAAACATCATCTTCTTTGTTCTTTTACTTTCACCCCAGATTTACGCTCAACAGTCTTGGCAAAAGTTTGAGCAGACGACATATAGAAATATTTTTCTTTTATTATTTTTTTTTTCTTCGGAAAACGGGGTTTGATATTTCATGCAAATTGTCTCCATCTTGAAAAAATAAGAAAAAAAAAATAGCATCAATTTGATGTTTGCTGAATTAACTCAGAGAGTGGTAAAGTCAATAAAAATTAAATATCCAAACCAGTTAGAACAAATTACATACAAAAGGTCTGGTATGAACACCTTTTCACGCTTTACCTATACTGGCTGCATTGCCTATTACCTGTATAGTGGCTGCGTTTTTTGTTGTTGTTTTTTTTGTTTTGTTTTTTTTGTTTTAATACGGCTACGATTTGCGGCTGCGTTTTATACCCTCCCGTTTTTTTTTGTTTTTTTTTTTTTGTTTTTTTTTTTTTAAGTCCGAAAGCATAGATTAGACTGGATGCGCAAGCCTTGTAAACACAGTCTCAACGTCACCGCGAGGCACATGACATATTTTTATAATCATAAGAACCTAAGTAACCTTTTCCTTACTAGGACGAAAAAGAAACGCCTGTACATTTACAGATAGTTTTAAAGTATTTAATGTAATGTTACGTTCATTTTTTTTTAATATTATTTTTGTATAATCTTTTATCTTTATTGAACAAATTGACAAAGTTTCATTCGATTTGCAGTGACGATTATGAAAAAAAAAATACACCCCTGTTTGTGTAGTGCAACACTGACTGGCACGTCAGTATCTTGTGTATTTGTTATTTGTTGCATATACTATATGTAGTATATAAATATATTCATTAAAGTATGAAAGTCACCTTTTACCCTGATAAAATGGGACTTTCACTTACTCTGATCTGACTGTGCAGAAGTAAAATCATTTGTGTCTTGATTCGTTTTATCGTTATTCGTCCTCACGGCTGAATAACAAAATAATGCGCTGACTGGAGTTACCGTTAATTATTGGAATGGCCTGGGTTCAGTCCCCTGCTTTAGATTCATGTGATCATCATAATAACAGGATTGTTTGCATGTTTAGTTTTCTACATATCAGGAATTTTACCGTATCTACAAAACAATATGTTTGTGCTGAAAATAGATTAAATCGAGAAGAAACGCGGTTTGAGGGACTGTAGTGTACTGTAACTGAAACCGAAAGTAGGTTAAAACTTTTTGTTTTTTGTTTTTACTCAGTTATTAAGTTTAGTACGTTTTCTTCGATTTTACCAAAGTGATTGTTCCTGTAATTGACTGGAAAATTCTTGACCTTTTATTTAAATTAAAACGGTTTCACGCAGCTTGTTTGAAGGATAGGGAAATTGCAAATACCTGGCGCATGTATAAATTAAATAATGAAGGAAGTCATTCAGGAAGTTTTTGTTTGGTTTTGTTTTGCTGTTTGTATGTTGGTCAGTTGTTCAGTATGCTTTTGTTTTTTATTTCAAGTTCTTCAGAATGTTCAAGCAACGTTTGTATTATTATCTTGATAATCCTAGCCATGTTCCAAACGATGATGTCGTACCCTACCCCACCCCCACCCCCCACCCGCCCACACACACACATAGGATTGAGTCGTGTAACGCATGTAAGGACCGTCTTAGCAAGGTCCTTATTATTCACACCTCTTTGATTCTTCAGTACCAAACATGGTCTTGACCAGACTGCGCAGGATGGTATGTGCCTTCGCATATATGTGACATGCTCGGGTTTTATATCACAAATGAGCCGGGATACAGCATTTCCTACAAGATTCCATGTGTGTCTAGCGAAGACGCAGATCAGCATGCGTGTCCACATTCCGATCAGTCTGCGTAGGCACTTGGTTAGCCAAAGATCCAAAATGTCTTCAGGCGAACAGCGCAGGCTGCTCTGAGTGCTGTGCTCATATTGTTCGAAAACTGGAAGTGATAATGAGTGATCGAGAAATTTCAACTACAGTCAAACCTGTGTTAAGCAAGTATCTATGGGAAAGCCAAAAACTGGTTGCTTAAGACAGGTGCTTGCTTAATACGGGTAGATTTCCACTTCTTTGCTTTTAATGCGATCTGATATAGTGGCCTTTAAAGGCAGGTGATTGCTTAATACAGGTGGCTTTTAGGACAGGTTTGACTGTATAAGACTTGATTTACTTTTAATAAATAAATATAAGAAGACGGAAATCAATTAACAGACTACATGAATCCAAGCAGAATGATAAGCCTTGTCTCTTACTTCAATATCAGCGGGACTGTCATATTAACGTCGGTTTGACATCATTTTATGGACGTTCATATGTCGTTGCATCGGGTTTTACTGGGTACATGTATACCGTATTTACCGAAGTATTGGAACACCTTAACTCCTCACCTTGAACAAGTCCCATTTTACTACATGTTGCTGTGTCTACAATGCTGCTAAACTAGTGTCAAACAATTAGACGCCGCTTTTAGCGCGTTTGATGCAGTTCTACTGTTCGTATACGGTATACAATGTAAAAGCTGAGTTAAAGCGCTAAAAGAAACGCTTTATCTGAAATGTTCGGACACCTTACCATACTTTCCCTAAAATTTGAACAAGTCCATTTTACAACCTATTGACGTGTCTTAAACTGTTGGATTAGTAGCAAATAGTGTAGATCCTGATTAGACGCTACTGCGATTCCGCTGCATCAGAACAGACTGTTCCTAAGGAACATTCTGATCACGATCTACGCTGTCTGTTCTGACACCACCGCATAATCGCGGTGGCGCCTGATCAAGGTCTACAGTGTTTGCCACTCAGCTGGTAATGTTATGACACATGATCAACACGGTTTAAATGTTCTAGGGGAACAATGATAGGGTGGGATGGGGCCTAGTATTTGATACAAGGGGATATTAGGTAATTATTTTTATGCCCCCAACTTCAATTCAAAGAAGTTGGGCGGGGGGGGGGGGGGGCTTATTGCTTCTGGGTTGTTCGTCCGTCCGTTCGTCCGTCCTTCCGTCCGTCCGTCACGCTTTTTGATGCATAGCATAACTTTAGTTTAAGCATTTATTTCTTTGTATAACATACATATGGTACAATACAAATAAAGATGAATCATTAAGTACAATTATACATTGGGATTCAGAAGAAAGTCTACTGACTTATAAAATCTGTCTCCCATTATTGCAATAGATAATAGTACATTGATGTGTGACTAGTAATGAAACAATTGATAGGCTATAACTATTGTAGTTTCTTGGCTGTTTGCCTAATTCATGTTGGTATATTCTAACTTAAAATCGATGGCGGCTCCACGGGGGCGTAGAAATATCAGGTGCAAAAAGGTTCATAGATTATGTAAAGGTATCTCTACATCATTTATTTGAAACCGCGTCAGGCTAAGATTGGCAGTAGCTCGATTCTTGACCATAACACAAGATAACTTTGTTCTTACATATAAATTAAAATCAAACTTGCAAACATGTTGTATAACTTTAGCTATTCATACCATCACGTTAAAGATACAAGTTTTGGTTGCCTACTAAGATTTGTGGTTTATTTAACCTCAAAACGTTTGGTTTTGATCAAGAAGTCTTGAACAGCTAAAAATATTTGCTTATTAGTAGAGTCTGATAACTCACGGTCGCCGTTCAAAAATACATTCAGAGATGGCTGGCATAAAGGTATTGTGTTATTAAGGAGTTCTTGTCGTAAGTTGGCGTATCGTGTACATGAAAATAAGAAGTGTTGGGTATCTTCAATAGACCCACACACACATAGCGGGCTGTCAACGATATTTTTTGAGAAAAGATGTTGGTTGAGTGCACTACATTTCATTCGTAGGCGGGCATGGTAGATTTGACCAGGCCTATTACCATTGCAAAAATATTTCGGTGGTGCAAGAAGATTTGAGTTGAGATGTCGTTTAAAGGAGGAGAGAGAAGGCGAGTTTCTTATCTCGTCTGACAGACTATTCCAATCTCGTGTGACAGATGGTAGGAAAGATTTATAGTAGAGCTGCGAATTTGCATGGATAGTATTTAAGTTTTGTGAATTACGTAGGTTGTATGCAGTATTGTTTCCAACTGTGTCCGATACTAAAGACGAAAGGTAATCAGGAGTTAGGTTGATTTGCATTTTGTAGAAAAGTTGTAATTTGTGTTTTTTCTTACGAGATGCTAGTAGTTCCCATCCAGTTTCATGATTAAGACAATCGATCGATACTAATTTTGTCGCTCCAGTTACAGTAGGGCAGCTTCATTTTGTATTTTTTCCAACTCATTAACTTCATATAAAGTACAATTATCCCAAACAACATCGGAATATTCGAGAAGTGGTCTAATAAAGGAAAAATAAATTGTCTGGAGAGAGTGTCTATCAAGTTTAAATTTGAGCTTTCTCATAATATAAATACGATTCCATGCTTTGGTTTTTATATAATCGAGGCGTTCATGCCAAGTACAGTCATTTGAAAAAATAAGGCCAAGGTGTTTATGAGATGCAACTTCCTGTATTTGAGTTTGGTTCATAAAGACCGGAGGATGATATGGTTTGTTCCTTTTTCGTGAAAAAATTATTGATTCGGACTTGGCTGGATTGAATTTGACAAGCCATTGTTTTGCCCATTCGTGAATTTTTAAAAGATCGTTATTTAACTGATAAGCTGCATCGACTGGGTCGTCAACAATAATGTAAAGACTTGTATCATCCGCAAAAAGCCGAATAGAAGAGTGAATGTTTTCAACGATATCGTTAATATATACGAGAAATAGAAGAGGACCAAGAATAGAGCCTTGTGGAACACCTGCCTCAATTGCGGTCCAATTGGAAGCTGATCCAGGTAAAACAAACCTTTGTTTTCTGTTACTTAGATAGTCTGTGAACCATTGGAGAAGTGGTCCAGAAATACCATTAGAAGAGAGTTTGTAAAGAAGACCCTTATGCCATACTCTGTCAAACGCTTTGCTAATATCACAGAATATAGCTCTTACCTCTTTCCCTTCGTCAAGCGCGTGACAGAAGGTGTTATAGAGATCCGTTAACTGATTAACTGTAGAATCGCCAGGCACAAAACCCGACTGGAGTGTTGTTATGGCATGGTTTGCTTGAAAGAAATTGAAGACATGTTTGTGTACAATTTTTTCAAGAACTTTACCAACAGTACTTAAGAGAGATATCGGTCGGTAATTTGATATTTCAGCTGGATCGTCTTTTTTAAAGATTGGCGTCACATTAGCCTGCTTCCATATAGTTGGAAACTTACCCTTTTCTAAAGAGAAATTAAAAAGATCTTTGAGTGGAGAAGACAGCGGCTGAGCTAGGTCTTTGAGAATTCTATTGCTAATTAAGTCAGGTCCTGCTGCTTTACCTGTGGGTAAGGAGAGAAGTATCGATTTAACGTCCACAGCTGTAGTCCTTATTTAATCAAGCTTATTGGGTGGATTATTAAATGTTTGTGGAAGCTGAGCATTATGCTCATCCAAATGAGTTTGTTGTGTAAAGAAATCGTTTAATTTGTCAGCTTTTTCTTTTTCATCGCATATAACGGTGTCATTGCATTTTAGTGGAGGTATAGAAAATGTTTGGTCAGGCTTAATAAAGGTTTTTAGAGTTTTCCACCAATCCTTTTGGTCAATGTTTGGGTCTTTAAGTTTGTCTTTTAGGTTATCAATTTCTTGTTGTTTAGCTTTTCGAATGAGCGAGGTTACCTGATTTCGTATGTGTTTATAATTGTTATGTTTTTTGGTTCTGTTGTATTTGTCATACTACCGTTTTCTTTTTCTCATAAAACGTTTGATATTTGTGGTTAGCCAAGACGGATCAGATTTACGAACATGAACAGTTTTATTAGGTATATGCTTGTTTACAAGATGCGTAATTCTATCATTTACATTTTGAGCGTAAAGATCTACGTTGTCATCTTTTAATGAATTCCAATCGGTTTCATTTAGTTCTGTAGAAAGTGTTTGATAATCACCTTGATGATATAGATAGATATGTCTTTTGAAAGCTGGAGAAATAATTTTGTCAAAATTATAAACACAGTATATTGGACAATGGTATCTAATATTTTGGTCAAGAAACGGCTCGCCAACTCTTATTTGATACAAGAAATAAGTCAATAATTGATTCAGAATTCTCTGTATGATGGGTAGGCACAGTTATAAGCTGCTGTAAGTTAAACTGCTGACATAATTCATTAATTTTCTTGCATGAAGCCTGTTTGGATACATCAAAATTGAAATCACCCGTGATAGTAATGTTAAGTATATTAGTGTCAAACGCAAGGCCAACCGAATCATCAATACTTGAATAAATTAAGTTATTTGAATTTGGAGGTCTATAAAAGGTACCTAAAAGCTCCTTTCTGTTATGCATTGATATTTCAATCCAAATACATTCAATTTGTGGAAGTTCAAGATCAAGCCTTCGACAAGGGAAAATAGACTAACATAAACACAAATGCCTCCGTGATTGTCGCCCGTTCTATCACGACGGTATAGGTTGAACCCGTTTATTTTTAGTGTTTCATCAGATATACGCTGATCCAACCATGTTTCAGTTAGGCAAATGACATCAAAATCTCGTAGTTCCGACTCTATTAAGTCTAATTTATTCGAGAGACTCTGAATATTATAGTGGACAATTGAAAATTTGTTATTGATTGCAGTACTTTCAAAAGTAGGCCCAGATGACGACGAGTTAAGAGAGACATCCGAATGCGGCCCTGGATTCTTTTCTATACCCCCTATCAGTAGCAAAGACATTATGACGAGAAAATCAAAATAATTAAGGTAGTCCAAACCTTTAACCTTAGCTATCCGTGCCCTATAAATCTGGATTTCAATCATGTTATACAATCCATGAGGTAGCGAAGTAAGCTAGAGGACACGGACATGTTTCCTTGAAGGTTAACCATTCTCTTGCTACTTTGGATATAAATATCTGATCCCCCGTGGAGCCATGAAACGAAATTAACTGGAGTACGTGTCAAGCAAACATTCAAAAATATACACAAAAACATAAACATGATGATATATGTACATAACTTTAGAACCGTGAATGCTACTGTTTTGAAATTTCTTATATGGATTCCCCATGAAAAAATAGCTGACACATATTTTTTTTCTTGACAGGATTGTGCCCCTTTTCAGAGTTATGGCACTTTGAAAAAATATCGACGAAATCTTGTCAGCAAAATATCTCAAAAAGTATTAAAGTTAGAGCCTTGAAACTTGATGAATAGACTGGTAGTGATGAGTAGACAACCTGATTAACATTTGAAGAAATTTTGAAAAATACTTCTTGAGTTATGGTCCTTTGTAATTTTGGGCATTAATACCTTGTCAGCAAAACATCTCAAAAACTGTTTGAGCTAGAACCTTGAAACTTAGTAAATGGATTTGTAGTGACGAGTAGATGACCTGATTAACTTTTGAAGAAATTCTGAAAAATACTTCATGAGTTATGGCCCTTTGAATTTTTGGGCATTTTTACCTTGTCAGCAAAATATCTCAAAAACCATTGGAGCTAGAACCTTGAAACTTTATGAATAGACTGGTAGTGATTAGTAGACAACCTGATTAACTTTTGAAGAAATTTTGAAAAATACTTCTTGAGTTATGGCCCTTTGTAATTTTGGGCATTTTTACCGTCAGCAAAATATCTCAAAAACTGTTAAAGCTAGAGCCTTGAAACTTAGTAAATGGATTTAAAGTGATGAGTAAACAACCTGATTAACTTTTGAAGAAATTTTGAAATATACTTCTTGAGTTATGCCCCTTTGTAATTTTGGGCATTTTTACCTTGACAGCAAAATATCTCAAAAACTGTTAAAGCTAGAGCCTTGAAACTTAGTAAAAGGATTTGTAGTGATGAGTAGATGACCTGATTAACTTTTAAAGAAATTCTGAACGATACTTTATGAGTTATTGCCCTTTTTAATTTTGGGCAATTTACCTTGTCAGCAAAATATCTCAAAAATCGTTGGAGCTGGAGCCTTGAAACTTGATGAATAGACTGGTAGTGATGAGTAGACAACCTGATTAACTTTTGAAGAAATTTTGAAAAATACTTCTTGAGTTATGGTCCTTTGTAATTTTGGGCATTTTTACCTTGTCAGCAAAATATCTAAAAAAATATTAGAGCTAGAGCCTTGAAACTTAATAAATAGATTTATAGTGATGAGTAGATGACCTGATTAACTTTTGAAGAAATTCTAAAAAAAAACTTCATGAGTTATGGCCCTTTGTAATTTTGGGCATTTTTACCTTGTCAGCAAAATATCTCAAAAACCGTTGGAGCTAGAGCCTTGAAACTTGATGAATAGACTGGTAGTGATGAGTAGACAACCTGATTAATTTTGAATAAATTTTGAATAAATACTTATTGAGTTATGGCCCTTTGTAATTATTGACATTTTTATTTTATCTTGTCAGCAAAATATCTCAAAAACTGTTAGAGCTAGAGACTTGAAACCTGGTGAATTGATTGGTAATGAGGAGTAGATGACCTGATTAACTTTTGTGTAAATTCGGAAAAAATATTTCGTAAATAATGGCCCTTTGTAAATTTGGGCATGTTTCCCTTGTCAGCAAAATATTTAAAAACTATTGAAGCTGGAGCCTTGAAACTTGATGAATAGATTGGTAGCGATGAGTAGATGACCTGATTATGCCCCAAGTTTCGAATGAAATTGATGAGGCATATTATTTTGCCTTCGTTTGTCCGTCTGTCCGTTTGTCCGTTCGTCAAGCTTTTTTGTGCATGCCATATCTTAAGAACCCTGCATGCTAGGATTTTGAAATTTTATATTTGGGTTCCCAATGAAAAAATAGCTGACCCGTATTTTTTTCCTTGTCCAGCATGTTTGTTTAGAGATATGCCCCTTTGAAAAATATCAGAATTAAATCTTGTGCGCAAGATATCTTGAAAAGTATTTAAGCTAGGTTCTTGAAATTCGATATAGTGAGTGGGAATGATGTGTAAATTACCTGATTATATTTTGAGAGAATTCCGTGAAATTGATTAAGTTACGGCCCTTTGCGGTTCTGGGCATTTTGACCTTGTCAGCAAGATGTCTCGAAAAGTACTTAAGCTAGGGTCTTGAAATAATATATGCTGATTGGGGGTGATGTGGAGATTACCTGATTTGTTTTTTAGGGAATTCCATGAAAAATCGAGGTAGTTATTGCCTTTTGTAGTTCTAGGCATTTTGAGCTTTTCAGCAAGATATCTCAAAAAGTATTTAAGCCAGAGCCATGATATTTGGTATACTGATTGGGATTGAGGAGGAGATCACCTGATTAAATTTTGAACCAATTAAATGAAATGTTGGAATTATGGCCCTTCGCAATTTCTGGCCATTGACTGTCGTTGCTTTATTGTGTATAGCATAAGTTTAGAACCATGCATGCTAATGTTTTGAAATTTCATATTTTGATTCCTCATGAAAAAATAGGTGACCCGTATTTTTTTCTTATCCAAATTATCTCCTATTTTAGAGTTATTTCCCTTTGATAAAATAACATTGAAATCTCATATATTTGTATTGTTGTTACCGTCATGGGCAAGCAGTGTTGGAGTCAAGCAGTGTTAGAGTCAGGCAGTTGGGGGCATAGTGTTTTACAAACACCAGCTCTAGTTCTTGTTTCTCCACAACTCAAAAGGCGATTCTAATAAGTAGCCACAACATATGTTTTTGTGGAGAAATAAGAAATCAATACTTCTAGGGTAAAAAAGCGCCTTATCTGGAGCTAGAGTTATTACAGAGTTATTTGTCTGTGCTTCTGTGTAATTACTTTGTGTTTCCTTTTTCAGGCCAAGAAGAAAAAAAAAAGCCGAAAATTATTAATATCTTTCTGACAGCGCATAATAAATATGGCGGCATATTTTGTTGAAGGTCTTTACGAGACACACTTTATTGGGAGAAAGGAATTTCTAGATGAGCTGAATGTCGCCTGGTCTAACAACATTAAGATTTTTGGAATCTTCGGCGTAAGAGCTGTCGGAAAAACAAGGACAGTATTCGAATTTATCCAGAGAAAGATACGAGAAATCGAACGAGTAAACGAAGAATCAGAAGACAATCTAGAAAGCTCTGATGACGTATGTCAAGATACAGACCGTGTCAGACATTATACTGAAACTAAAGAAGCGTATACGTCCGATGAAGCCAAAACAGCAGCTAATCTAACGACTGAACTTGCAGAAACATCTTTTACTTCTGCGACCAAAACGAAACCATTCAAGCTTATCTATGTTGATCTGCGGAAATTTAAAGAGTTTGAAATTTTTGCAAGCCATGTGTTTGCCCAGTTTGGAACCGAATCTAAAGCTAAAACGGTTAATGAGTTCTTGGATTTCTTAAAAGAACTGATAAACATAACCAGCGACAACACGCATGTATTGCTACTGTTTGACAACGCTGAAGACGCGATAGAAGGCAAAGTTAATTACTCACTGTTAGATATTTCTGCAAAACTTGTCCAGAGATGCAAATCAGTGCGAATTATTATTACTGCAACGACTAACGCTAGATTTTCTAATGTGGGAAAGGTTTTTCAAACGTTTGAACTCCTACGTATGACAGATGTTGAAGCTGCCAATTTTTTAAAGAGCCTTACATTCAACATAGACTTTGGGGTCGACTTCGAAAGAATTGTATCGCTGTGTGCTGGACTTCCTCTTGCAATAATGATGGTGGGGGCAGAGCTAACTGCTGGAACTAGTTCCAGTCAAATGGTGCGGATGCTTGCCGATTGTAGGATTAAAGCGTTAAGCAAGGGGATATATTCAGACGATAAAAGAGTAGGTAAGTTGAATACACATTATAGATTGTCCTCCATTTTTGCATGGGAGGCAACCTTTATGACGCCGGGTTGCTTTCCTGCACACTAATTTCTACAGAAAAAGGAATTATTTTGCTCCCAATGGGAGCTTTTTTTTTCTTTAAGGGTAGGACTTTTTCGAAGTTTGAGAGGCATATTGCTTTTGCTCGTTCGTCTATTCGTTCGTCCGTATGTTCGTTACGCCTTTTTTATCAGCAATATATTTCAAAAACTATCTGAGCTAGGATCTTGAAACTTGGTAAGCTTACTGGGCCCTAGGAGTAGATTGCCTGATTAACTGCTTGATTAACTTTTGAAAAAAAATCGGATTAAACTTTGGCGTTTTATAGGAACAAGCGTATAATTGGGGACATATTGTTTTGCAAACACATTTCTAGTTAGATGGGAGGAAAAAAAAATTGAAACAGTTACCTTCCTGAAATTGTGTCAGTTTCCCTAATTATTTCTGTGGAATTGTTTTCATAAGTTTGCACAGAGCAAATAGTAATATACCCTTAATATTAGGACAAATTAAATCCTTGTCATATTTGTATACAAATTTAAACAAGTTTGTTTACTACAGGCTGATGTGTCTAAAAACTGTCGGATAATTGGCAAACAGTGTAGATCCTGATCAGACGTCTCGTTATGCGGCGACTGATCTTAGGCTGCACTGCTTCTTCAGACGTGTCCGTCCGCCTTATTAGTACTAATACGATAGTTGTTCTTTGAAAGTCGTGTTGCAAGATTGAGACGATCGAAAATTAACACGTATTTGCTAGTTTGTATTTTTTTCTGCGATCACAGATATGATCAGAACCTTTGTTGTTCGGCTGTAGGATATATGGACAACTGACAAGATTATAAGACTGATTAGACAGCACGGTACTCGTATACCCGATATTATAGGTCTGTTCTATATGCATATATTCTAAGACCAGTTTTATACACTTTCATGGAGAAAACAACTCTGTCAAAATTAAGTTTGCCTTCTTCTACAAAGGGGTCTACACTAAAAGGAAAGAATTTGCTGCAAATTCTTCCATCTGGAAAAGACCTATTTTCAGAATGCACTGGACGTGCTGGAAATCTCAAACGTTGTCTCCCTTGGAGGAATGACGTACCGGTATATCGAGTCCACTTAAGTGGAGTTGATATACCTGTATGAAGTCCATGTTAATCAGTAATTTCACAGGGCTTCGTATGTACCCTAATACTTATCACATTTATCCAAACAGTTCATTTTACCACCTGATAAAGCGTCCAAAATGTTGTGATGGAATGGCAAACATCATAGCTATAATGTGGTTGACGGTAATTTAACCGGCGTCATGTATAGAGACGAAATCCTCCGCCCAGTTGACGTCCCATGTGTGCAAATGTGCAACCTGGTCCTCCACTCCCCCCCCCCCCCTGCGCCCCCATGTCGCTCGAGTTTGCCAGCAATTTCTGGCTAACAACAACGAAAACCCGCTCAATTGGCTCAATTCAGTCCAGATCTGTCCCCGATTGAAAACTTGTGGGACGAACTGGATAGAAGGGTTAGGAGGCGCCCAAATGCCCCCCACAAATCTGGCCCAGCTGAGACATGCCTTGCATGAAGAGTGAGATAACATTCCCATTGCAAGGATCAACACTCTGATGAACTCCATGCATAGAAGAATAAGGGCTGCGACAGCTGCGCAAGGAGGGCACACAAGATACTGACGTGCCAGTCAGTGCTGCACTATACAAATAGGGGTACTGTCAAAAGGGTGTATTATTTTCTCATAATCGTCACTGAAAATTGAATAAAACTTGTTCAATAAAGATGAAAGGTTATACAAAAATAAAAAAAATGAATGTAACATTACATTAAATACTTTAAAACTATCGTTTCTTTTTCGTCCTATTATTTGATAGAGGGGACTTCTAAAATTAAGCCATACATGACGTCACTGTCAAAATGTCCTTGGCTGGTCTCCAAATAAAATATGTCGGCTTTTATTTAAGTATTATATAGGGATAAGGGTTACATGCGGCTGAAGCACTTCTTTATTCTCATAAATCCTCAAAAAGTTGTACATGTATTGTATATGCAAAACAAACATGTTGGGTCATGTATTGCGAGTTATAGCTATTGCTATTACAGCAGTTAGCTTTTGATATTACAGCAGTATTTGCTCACTCTCTCCTAACACGCTTGACGATTACCTGAGAAATTGGATGTAAAGCAAATCTCCACGCAAGCGCGATATTGGACTGAACTCAGTTCTTTAATCATGTTAAGGGTAGGCATTCACTTTCAGGGGAGGCAGCGCCGTCAAAATTGTTTTCGTCTATAAAAGGAAAGCATTCGCTCACTTTGGGTGCATTGTTTTTCTTTTGGAGTAGACCCAGGGTCTGCTATAAAAGAAAATAATTTGCTCCTGTTGAGAGCAAATTCTTTTCTTCTAGAATCGGTCCATGTTCAGAAGGGATTTTTGTTCATTAAAGCAAACAATAAATTACAAAAAGTGTCTCCCCTGAGACATAATGCGGGAAAATCTACCATAATAGTAAGCGAGGAACTGACATTTATGTTTTAGCTGACGTGTACAAGAAGTTTATAGAGCGATTATCGCAGGTTTTCCAAGACCGCATATCAGTTCTGTCCTACATACCCGGCTCTTTCAACATCTGGGAGGCACAGCAGATGCTGGGTAAGTAGTTCTACAATACAATCAATTAATGCAAGGCAGTAGAATATTCAGCTTTAGAAAATGACTGCAGTGCTGTCAATTTGGTCTTAGTTGGTTAAGATAAAAAAAAAAAACAAAAAAAAAACAACAACAACAACAAAAAAAAAAAAAAAAAAAAAAAAAAAAAAAAAAAACATCGCAGTTTAAAGTCTTATAAAGTTCTGTGAGCATGTGTCCCGCCATTTTGAATATATAGTTAGCTATTTAAGTCTTGTAAGACACAAATAGTTGTTCAGAGGAGTAGTCTGCTTATGTGAACCAGCTGATAAAATATAATTATGCATATCAAAGCACTGAGAGTGCGGTTGCCTGAAACTCTGTAGGCCTCTAGAACTAATTAAAAAAAAAAAAAAAAAAAAAAAAAAAAAAAGAAGAAAAAAGAAAAGGCCACACATAACCAGTATACAAATTTATTTGTAAAATGTAAGCTGAGAACAGAAAGCCAGGCATTTGCTACTGACCTTATTAAAACACTTTTTGCAGATTTGTTTCATTTTCAGAGGAAAAGTTCCTTTTCGGTGTTTAGTAGGGCCTCGGCTCGGGTTACACTTTTTACCCAACTTTGTAGATTTGGCGCGTTTTACTGGAGTTTTCATATTCGTGCGCCGATAGTACTCAATATGATTAAAAAGTTTTGTTTTGTTTTGTTTATTTATTCGCTATTAATAAGCACCAGTGTATAAGGTCAATATGTTTGATAGCAGCATTTAGCGTTATAAGCGTTAACAGGGATTTATTTGTTAGGTGGTTATTGGATTGGTTGTACCTGGTTCGTAGTAAACCCCTCCCCTCAAAAACTTTTACAGGTATACAACAATAAAAAAAAATATTGTTTTAAATATGATTTATTTAAATTTTTACTATTTAATCAGATGGTTATGTCTTCCTGGGCCCATCCTGGTTGCTTTGAAAATCGAATACCGCTTAAGCTAGCGCTAGGGGGCGTATACACCCTCGCAAACTACAGTGTTGCATATGAAGAGACTCAATCAAACCGAGTCTCCGATTTTCGTGATTTTTGTGTGTTCTTTGTTTCCAAAGGCAATCTTTTTTCACTTTTATTTCACTGACAAAAAGGCAGCTTCCATGAAAATATTTTCTAGAGCTTCAAAATTTAATAAATGTTTCATTTCTCAATTATTTTTTCTTATTTTTAACAAAACTGCTTAGCTTAATAGGCTGTTTATTTTCTAATATATTAATTATTTGATGTGCATTTTCTTTTAAATAAAAATGCTCTACCTACACTCTGATTTTGCTTTGACATCGTGCTCAAACTATATCGTTTAGGTTGACACCTGAGCTACGTTATTTGCAAAAAATAAATAAATAAAATAAAATAAAAAATAAAATAAAAAATGAAAATAAAAATAAAAAATAAAATAAAAAAAATGAAAATAAAAATAAAAAATCAAACTGATTTTCGATCGACTATTTATTTTATTAACATTCCGTAGAATGAATTAGAAGAAGTATTCTGATACTCAGAGATTCAAAAATATCATAATTTTTACGTGTTCTGAATTAAAATGTGTGTCTGAAGACGCTGCGCACTCGTTGTACAATAAATTTACTTGTTTATAATAAAAATAAATAAATAAATAAAAAAATACATAAAAAAATCGAAAATAATATAAAGTTTATAACGCTTTGTACTTAACTAATAACATTCAGACAATATTTTCTCTGGTTATACTTTAATGTCCAGTTCTAAGTAGCACATTAATCTTATCAAACAACGAGCAGCTGCATTTCATTGGCAGTTAGTATTTTCAAATACCAAGAAGTAAGGTTACAATGAAAGTCGCTCAGGTATCAACCTTTAACAGTCTAAAAGTTAATGAGTCAGTCTGACGTCTGACCAGATGCTGCAAAACACATACCAATCTTTATTCGATATTTCATCTACATTTACTAGACTACTGCCATTTGTTTACAAAGGCAGAACACTTTCTTGACTTCCTGAGTGTTTTTCTGCACACAGTTCCTTCTAAAAAGGGATCTACTAGAAAAGAAACAATTTGCTCGCCAGAAAAGTAGCAAATTCTTTCAGTTAAGAGTTAAACTCCTTTTCAGAAGGGATGCAAAGATAATTTTGGCAGTCTGCTTCCAGTGATTACCTATTCATTACCAATAATATTGCATGTGGTAAAAACGTGCAAACGGTATGCATTTTCTACCTAGATAGGACACATTTTCGAATAAGATTTTCAGTGACCCAAGAAATATTTTCGTGAAATTCTTGAGTGAAAATTTATACATGTAAGTAGCCTAATTCATGGGATTGTAAATTAATCATTTACATGTACAAAGTATATGAGTTGTCCATCATGCTTTATTTTTAATAAAACTGTTTGTAATGCACTGCTTCCCGCGTTGTTGCATTTCATCTTGACGTCCTGGACTGCCAAAAGCGACATAAACCCGACCAAACGAACATCATAAAACTATTGACGTTACGTCATGAAATTGCGTCAGTTCCTAATAAACGGACTGCATAATGCCATTTTTTTTAATTTTAGACCTTGCGCCGGCCATAGACCCCCTCCCCACCAGGGGGAATTTTGTACACTATGATTTTCTGAAACTACATTATATAAGTAACAAAATGACACATGTTAGCCCTCTGGTGATGGGGGTGTTTGCGTGTAACAGGCATGTTACAAACGTTACCCTCAAAACAATGGAAATAATTTGATGTAAATACTGAAGTATCCATATTCTTGCTTACTACATGCTACAGGGGTAACAGCGTTTTTCTTGTCCGTTTATGCGTTTGGGGTGCGTTTTGAAATCGTTGTATAACGTTTGCGTTTCGACAACGTTTCTAGCGTTTCATATCGTTTCGGCCAATCAAATTACAGAGCAAAGCGTTTCACGTAAACGCTAAATTTGCACATGCGCACTGAAGAGCTACGAACGTTTATCGAAACGCTTTTCACCGTTTCGGCCAATTATCTGGCCTTATCGAAATGCTGTTTTCCGTTTCAGCCAATCATTTGAGCGTTTGGCACCGTTTGTATGAAAAAACCAATCGAATAATAAATACCTGTTGGACCGTATTAAACCATTCTTTACAACTAAAGTAATATCAGTTTACGTATAAAAATTGTATTTATTTTATTGTATTTTCTTTCTCTTTTTTATTTTTTTTTTTATTTTATAAAACAATTTTAATTGAGATAATTCATATTTTCAAAAGAATTAACATGATTGATTATTATATTTTGTGAAGCCTAATATTTTCACACTACAATCATGATAATCATTTTCTTTTGACAGTTAAATGTTTTAGCGCGTAGTGCTCGGTAAAAATTTTATGCAGATGACGTTTTGAAGTTTTTTGGGTTTTTTTTTTCTCTCATTTATTGAATCAAAGTAAAACCACACCTTTTACAAATAGATAATATTTATCTACGTTTTTTTTTTTTTTTTTTTTTTTTTTTTGGTCATTTTCTGTACTTTTTTTTTTTTTTTTTTTTTTTTTTTACTTTTTTGCTAAAACATATTTTATTGTTTTATTGAGATAATTTTCTATTTTCAAAAGAATTATTATATTTTGTGACGCCCAATATTATTTTCACACCACAATCAACTTGTTTTGACAGTTAAATGTTTTAAGACTGATAAGAACTCTGTATAAAATTTTCAGCAGATGACATTTTGAAGTATTTTTCTTCTGAAAACAGGTGTCGGCATTTCATACGTATTATCTCCACAGGATATGACTTCCTATGCAAATTGTCTTCAGTCGAGATCAGTAATTTGCGTGAAACGTCAAAACTTGTTTTATGGGAGAAAATAAGAAAACAGTTCATGAATTTATCATCTGCTGAGTTAGCCCAGAGAGTGATAAAGGTTCAACTGGACAACAAATCGTTGACATAATGCATCTTGTTGGCGATATGTGTAGATTCAGATCAGACTGCACGGAAATGCCGGTTTATCTTGGTCTAAGCTGGTCTCAAATACCATAAGGTCGTTTCTCATTTCTTTTCGAAGGGGCTCATATATATATATTCAACCAGATCACCCTCGCAGCGTGATCAAGATCAAAGATTTTCATTCTGCACCAAACTGAACTACGTCAAACCTCGGACCCATCAATACCGGTATTGATGGGTCCGAGGTCAAACCTGTGAATTGCTATTATTGTTTTGAATAATATTTTTTTTTTTTAATGAAATGTGCACTGTCGTTTAGAAAAATGGTGCTCAGATGATCTGCATTACTGAAATATATTGTTAGAATTAAGTATCATCAATACTAATCCTTTCAATAAATCCTTATCAAGTGAAAACCTTCCTCTGAGCATATGTATTACTCAGATCAGAGTGCGTGACGCAGTCTAGTGCATAATGGTGTCCACTCAGTTCACTGATTAGGTATTAATATGATATAAAATACTGTAATACATGAATTGCCAAATTCAACTTATACAGACTGATCAGATTTATAAAATGTAAAAAGGTTCGTTTTTACTTGTTTGGACCATTATTTTTCAAATACGATGCACTGTGCACATCGTGACAATTCGGCAAATATCTTGCTGGAGGGCATTCGTGAAAGTGTATATTTCCCCTATGAAAACATTTTTGGTATGATAATACAAAGCTGTTAACCCTTAAGCACGCTTTATTTAGCAATATTTAAATATTAGAAGACGAAGTGCTGGATTAACAGATCCACCAAATGCAACAAATGTGTGGACGAGCAGCAATTACCCAGATCAGAATGCGCGGATGCATATTCTAATCTAGAATTTTGCATACTGCAAGCTATACTTAAATATTAGAAGACGATGCGCTGGAGTAACAGCAAATTATATCGAATAAAAAAAAAAATGTACAGACGAACTGCAACGAATCAGATCAAAATGCACGGATTTTGCATACTGCAAGCTAAACTTAAATATTAGACTAATTTAGAATTTCGCATTGATAGCACGCTATATTGTAGTCCGGAGACCCCTTAAAGGGTAATTGGCAAACAGTTTAGACCTAGATCAGACGCCGCAGAACGCGGCCTCTGATCAGGGTCTCCACTGTTGGCAATTAGTTTAACCATGTGTTTCTCTGAATATCTAAATAATAGAGCCTGACATACCTAAAATCGAAATTAGAATCTTCCAGTATACAGTGTGGGTGAGTTCATTCAGTCTACAATAAGTTAAATGTTAGAAGATGATGTGCCAAACTATTGGCAAATCGTATCGAATAAGACATAAGACATTGTACAGGTGAGCAGAAACGGACCAGATCAGAGTGCGCGGATGCCCTATATTTATCATATAATGGCCAAACTTCCCAACATTCAGCATAAAATATCTCGGGATGTGGATGTACATGTAACTGTGATAAATCAGTTAATACTAACACGCTTGTGCATTATCACATCGTACATGCGTACCATGGTATAACTAATGCCCTGTGACTGTATTTATTTGTAGCCACACACACACACACACACACACACACACACACACACACACACACACACACACACACACACACACACACACACACACACAACAAATGCGTTGTCTATGTCCCAAATCTTTTAATATTTTGTTAACTTCTTTCAATCTTTGTTTCTTCCAGTGACTCACATGGCGTCAAGGTTATTTTTCATTTTTACAGTGAAAATTTAAAATTGAACAAAATTATTTAAAATCACCATAGGAATATTTGAGCTTTGCTTTGATTTTTTTCTGTGGAATGCAAAGCTTTTCAGCGATGGATTTCACCGGTCAGTAGATTTAGGATAGTGACATGAGATGAATGACAGGTATTATCAGATGATTGGCACGTCTTATCAAGTGAATGACATGTCATATCAGATACTATAATAGTTCTTCACAGGATTAAAAAAAAAAAAAAAAAAAAAAAAAAAAAAAAAAAAAGAATACTGAAAATATTAAGAAGTAAGTATAATTCTTTTTTTTTCTGACACATTTGGAATGTCAGAATGCAATGCAAAATAATCATTTTCAGTCATTTTTTTTTTCAACGCTTAGCACTCTGGGTAATATTTTCAGCAGACGACATTTTAAAATATCACAAATTTTCGTTTGAAAAATGCTAATAAATGTTGAAGAAACCATTTAGGACACATATGTGTAAAAGACAACATATATGTAGATATAGAAAGTTTTAAAATGGGGTAAATAAAACAAATGCTACTGAAGGTAATGTTACAAACGAAATTATTCAGATATGTTGTAGTCAAAAAAAAAAAAAAAAAAAAAAAAAAAAAAAAAAAAAAATATGGATACCTGCTTATCATACTCTATTGTTATTATTATTTTTATTATTATTTACATGAATGACAATGAAAGCTTAAAATCAATCACATTTATAGCTGAAATCTGTGCAATCCACACAGGGTGATAAATATATTCCCTAGCCACTGTCAACTTGATTTATGAATCAAAATCTCAATACGTGTTTGATCATGGATAAGAAAGAAAGAAAGAAAGAAAAAAGAATATCTTTGGATATTATATAAATTCTGAATTAAATTTTTTCTGAAAATTAATAAATTAAAATTGATTTTTTTTTCACAAAAAAAGGTACTTTGAAATTTTATCCCAAATGAAAGAAATTAGCAAAGATACACTTATGAAATTTCTATCCAAATATAAATGAAGAATAATATGACTTCCATTATCAGTGTCTGGTGTTGTCTAAATTACAAATATACAAGCAATAAATCCGTTAATACTTCATGTGTTTTTTTCTCATCCAATCAGAAATAAGCCGAAAAAGACTTGGAGGTGCACCTGCATGTCATTAAACTTCCAATAAACAATACATGGAATGAGCATTTCTCATCCTCCTTAAGCAATACATAGGCTAGCTAATATTATGTTACATTTGAAAGATCAAAAGATTAAATTTAGAACAAAAGGAAATAGTATAATAAATAAATAAAAAAAATGTAAATAAATGAAATTGGAAAATATCATGATATTATACACATTAACTACACAGTACTCCAGATTCATGTAGCATAGAGTATTTGATGATAACTAATATGAGACTTCATTTCTCCACTAAACTAATTTTGTTGTTGATATTTATTAGAAATGTCTCACTGAGGCAAAATATTACGAAAACGCAATCTTGGAAGGGGAACTCCCGTATACGGTAATATAGTGAAATGTTACATCTGCAAAACCGTGACTTGAATAGATATATCTATTAATTTATTATTATTATTATTATTATTATTATTGTTGTTGTTGTTGTTGTTGTTACAAATATTACATTTCATTGATGAGAGTCTAATCATTGCATTCAACATGATTCATAATCGAAATATTTATGTACCTAGTGTTTGTCTCAGGTGAGAAAATAGTGTGCACCAAACAACTGTTACCTGACTGCACCAGCAAGCATAGAACCAGCGACACCTGATGACTAGTCAGAGCTACAGAATCCGGCCACATTTTCTGTCTGTCAAACACACATTTCCCGTTTATTGCATCAGATACCCGTCACCTTAAAATCATTTCGCTATTATATTTATTCATTATATAAGTATTATTATTAAGTGAAACTGAAGAAAAAAAAAAAAAAAAAAAAAAAAAAAAGATCTTAAATAAATTGAGTCCGCGGGGTTTTGATTGACTAAAGTTGCAAACGATAAAACGTTTGCAACCAGACACGGTTTCCATGACAACGTTTTCCGAACGCTAATTTGATTGGCTAATATTCGAAACGCTTGAAACGTTTCAGAAACGATGATCTGATTGGCTAAAACTGCAAACGATCGTTTAAGCGTGGTCCAAACGCTGCGTTTCCAAATCGTTAACAAGCGTTTCGCATGCGTTTCCGTGGACAAGAAAAACGCTATCGCCACTGTATTTGCCACCATTGCATGTTGTTTTATAGAGACAGACATCTCAATATGTTGATCTGTCAATGACTTGTTTTTTAACTGTTACATACGTTACTAAATGTCATAAACCTCATATATATGCTTCCTGATACAACGTTTTGGACGATTATGACCAGTCAGTGATTAGAAATTTAATCCAATGCTGTTTCACAATAGCTAAGCATGTCCTCGTTTGTACATCAAGACAAAAACAAACTTGCTTGACTAAGCAAATGACAAATGGAATGATATACATTCTCAACTTCTTTTTCTGAAAAGTATCTTTATTTCAAACTTCTCAACATCTTATTTGCTGTGGTTGCATTTAGTACAATGTAGTTAACTGTTATGATTGGTTAAATGCATTATATACTTTGAATAAATGCTTTTTTATATATTCTTAATGTTATATAAGTTACATTTTAAGTGATACTTTATCTATATTGTTTAAAATGGCTGTTGATACTTTGTACACAAAGGAAATCAACCCTATAATTCTTTTAATAACAAACATAGTAAATTATTTCTCAGACACATTTATAGCTTAGTGAATTAAGTGAAAGAAAACTCTCGCCAATCTTCTGCTGGTGTATCTAATTGATAATTTTATCTTAAAATAGTACAATGCACCCGATAACAAATACAAAAATATCCCCTTGTTCATAATACTTACATGATATGAGCTCTTTATTGCTTATGTTCTATGCATAAAACTGATTCTCTAAATAAAAAGGAAGGCAATGATCAGGAATCGATATAATTATCCTACACCTCCCATCAGAGACATCAAAGGGAAAGAAACACAAACACGAATAACTTGACCCTAATGGAAACATGACTAGCAGAAAGCCAAACGGACAGTTACTTTCCCACAAAGTGGCCAAATGGCTATCCAAAACAAAAAAGATGTAAGCGACACACACATTCAAAGACGAACTATAACAAAAATAAACCATGACAGAAGAACCGCCTTGGAACGGTCAGTGAAAAGTATTTTACTGGGGGGGGGGGGGGTGGGGTGGGGGGGGGGGCTTAAACCGATTTTACGTGGCCACAATCCTCGCCCTTACTTCTGCCGCGGATTAGACACATAATTTGTTCAGTCCACATGAAGGCTTCCTAACTCATCAGTGCTACATCTCCGAGAACACAAAAAAATCAACAAATTACAGAGATGAAACAACGATGGGGACTCGACAGCACGAAACAACTGAAATGCTAGAGCAAAAGAAAACCAACAGTAAGACTCCGGTGGGCCCGACCAAAGATAGAGCATCAAGTACCAACCAACGTTACCCAAAATTAAATTTCAAGTAAGTCTTTACGCTGGAACATTCATAGAATCTGAGGCCTAACCCGCCGGCGTGCAATTAAAGAGGGAAGCAAAGTTATTAACCGTGATTGGGTTAACAGCCATGCATGTAGTCTGTCGTATAACATTTATGTTGTACCCAATCTTTTTATATCGAAGAATGATTTTACGAAATTGGGTACTGAAGTCATTGCAAGCATATATTTTTCTGAATTTATATACTAAGTCACCATAAAATTCGGGTACCGATAGGCCTTGTTGAAGAAGAGATTTAAGTCCAACATTGAATTTAGAAACTAAATCGGAATGACGTATATAAAACTTAGAAAAGGCTTTTTAAATACGTAGTTTATGATAACGATAACCCTGATTAAGAAGTTTAGCAGTTAGCAATTTATTACGAGTGTTGAAGTCAGTTACATGACTAGACACTCTGGCATATCGAATTAATTGTGAAATATAAACACCGTAGGATGTCGCACGAGGAACATTACCATCCAAGAAAGAAAAATTTACAATCTCAAAATCAAAATCATCGCGTTTATCAAAATTTTTTCAGGAAACAAACCCCTCTACAATAGATAAGTATAAATCCAAAACGCGGCTTCGGTATCAGAAGAATTAGCTTTATTTAACTGAAGTTCTAGGGGGTAAATTTGACTGATTAAACCGTTGAAGTAGATATTGTCAATATTCATTAAATCATCCAAATATCTTGGTCGAGATAAAAGCTTCAATGATTTCAGATTGGTTTTCAACGGAAAGGGACATCATGAAGTCTCTTTCATAACAAAACAAGAACAAATCAGCCACAAGGGGTGCGCAATTCGTACCCATCGGAATACCCACAATTTGTCTAAATAACTTGGTACCAAATCTTATATAAATATTGTCAAGTAGAAAGGTGAGAGCTTCACACACTTTCTGACATGTCCATAATGTGTAATTTTTATGCACTTCAGAAGCGAAAAAAGCATTTCTTACATTACATGCAAGGTAGAGGGTATCTTCTCTATGAAATGTCCATTCAATTAAATTATTTAGTTTTTCTTTTATAAGATTATGAGGGAGTGTAGTCTAAAGCGTGGAGAAATCATAATAAGACAGACTAAAAGCACGAAATTGTTTGGTTTTCAATTTATTTAAAACCTCATTCGAATTTTTATAGACCAAAATAGATTTCTTCCTGATCTTTCGAAAACTTTGTCACAATATTTAATTACATGTTTTTTGATGGCAGTAAGACATGAAGTTAATAATTTAGAAAGTTCAGTGGTGGTAAATGAGCTTGAATTTGCAATAAACCGTGCTTTGTAAGGTCTTTTATGAAGTTTAGGTAACCAATATAACGTAGGAAGCTTGTCTTGGCCTTCAGTAACACATACAGCAAACTTGGTGGCTGAATAACAGATATGGTCATTAACTACAGACCTTTCTTCAGCCAAAGGTTGTAGTTCATAGGCCTTAGTATCACCAAGCTCTTGCTAAAGAGTGTTAGCATAGTGGAGCCGTCAAACAACGACAACATTGTTAGCGGCCTTGTCTGCCGGAGCCAAAACATACTTCTTATGAAATTCTTGAATACCTAGTTTAACGTGACGTAAAGGTGCCTTCGGTTTAGGAGGTAATAAGTTAGTATTTTGAGAATAGAAAGAAATGCGTTTTTTCACTAGTTTCAAAATGCTAAGTTTCCATTCTTTTAGGGCTTTATGCTCAACATACTCTCGCTTACACCATCGATTACCGAATTCATTCAAGGCAGCAGCGATTTCTTCCCTACGTTTATTGAAATCAATATTAGAAGGAAATCGGTATTTCGGTCCTTTAGAAATAATATTTCGTATCCTAGAATCAGGAATAATTTTTAAATTGCCAGTAATTATATGACCTGCAGTAGAATAGCAATACACTGAGTCTTTACAATCTCAGGTATCAGGAGTGCTAGTATCAATATCAAGATCTGAAACAAGTTTATTAAAATTAAAAATGATAGATCTTATCGATTTGTTATATTTATATCAATTTATAGGTGTTTCAGAATTTTGAAAATAAGTAGGAATGGATGAGATCACCGAACTGTCTAAAACTTAAATTCATGTAGACTTCCAGATATATTGCACATTTAATATTGTTACATATGTTATATGTCCGTTTAAGTGCTGTGATATCAGAACACTGTTTCCTCTATACAGTGTTTGCAGGAGAAATCTCTGCAGTAAAGCTCCACCAATGAAAATACTGTATACTTTCCTAATATCAACTTAAAAGCATAAATAAAGTGAAAACAAATATTCTGGGGGCACAAATTATTCAAGGAGAACTATTTCATTATTTGAGTTTACAGTGGTAATCACGCTAATAATAACATCACACATATGTCAACACTACACTGCAATTTTAAGTCATCTCTAAGATGCAGCCAAATACACAGCATGCACATTCTGGCACTTCTCTGTTACCACAGTATATAAAATTAAACATTTTATGCTGGCTGGAAGATGTTTGCTTTAATCTGCCTGTCACATACCATGTAAAAACAACACATATTGCTCAGTCATACATAATAAAATTTGATGACTAACACATTAAATAAATAATTAATATTGTTTATCATCTATATAGTGATAAGAAAAGGATTTTTGATAAGAGTTTGTACAAAAGTCTTATTATAACTTATTAGTGAAATAAGTAATAAGACTAACACACAACAATATTAAGCTTAACGATTTCCATTCTCTTTGTTACTTTATAATGGACCTGCAAAACATGTACTTAATTGTCAGAATGGTGATAGTATAAAATAACTGACAGGATTGGCTGTGTCTCTGAGCCTTACATGGCTTACACCAGAGTGTGAATTAGACTTAGCTGCCAAGAAACTATCATGATAAATAAATAAATAAATAAATAAATAAATAAATAAAACTTATTCTGTCCCTACCCCTGGTGTACCATTAATTTCTTGATTACTTTGATGCCAAGATATGATAAGGTATTTAATTGTCACCTTTTATTTCCACTACAATTTCAGAAATGACCTAGTACCTGCTGATGGTCAATGATTCTATTAAGGTGAATAGTTTACTGCCAATATAGAATGCTACTAACAGACATTGTCATTTACCTAATATGTCTGGTAACGTATGTAACACATCTGTGACTGCTATTCTTAATCCTTGCATATCTCCATTTAGACTTTTACAACTTTTCTTGTGCTTCTAAAGACAGACCCTACCGAAAAGAAGAAAAAACGATTTTTCAGAACTATTATTTAAATCCCATGTTCTTTAAGGCTGTATTCCTTCTGCCCAGAGACTGACCAATCTTCAAATTTACACATTTGAGACAGACTCTGGTGCTTAGAGTACAACTTCTGCTTCTCAGAATGCATATTCTGACACTAAGAATAACTTTTGTAGATCCTTTCATAGAGATTATTTCAAAGTCATATGTATGCTGACTATAGCTAATTATATCCAACAATATTGATCTTATTTTTTGTTAATGTGTTTCAGCTAGGCCCCGGTAGTTTTTGTTATAATAGGAAAATGTCAGATATATGCATGAAACAGATGAAAATCAAGTAACATACCTTTATTGTTTTCAATACAAGAGTGGAGTTAATCTCTTAAAGGTATTAAAGCACTGAATTGCTTTAATATATACTTAATTTCATTATGATATGTATGTTTCTAAATCTGCCTAATGTTACACACTTATCTTTAATGATTATTATATTCTGTATAATTCAGTGATAAAGCAACACTGTTTGTTTGGGAGAAATCATATTACTGTAAGGCAATGTGTTATATGATTAACTTTGCTACCCTAATGTATTTAAGCCTCAGTTTGACAAGACTAACAATTGACTTGTGGACCTGGCGAAGACTCAGATCAGCCTAGTTGTCCACTCAGTCTGATAAGTCTTTGCAGTCTGCATGAAGAAAGCTGAGGTCCTTTGCTATTTATTGAGCACACAGAGAAGACATTGACCAGTCATCACTGTATTCACAGGCCGTATATGTCCTGCGGCAGCTTATAATAGTGATAAACATTTTTTTGATCAGGACCATTTGTAAATGCTATTCTTGTATTAAATACTTGCGCTTCTTGGCATGAGACAATGCTTGTACCAGTATTGTTTAATCAGAAATAATATTTTATGTTACATAGATTAAACATGTAACAGAAAGACTTTGTGGTCAACTGCATAATGTGCCATGTTTTGTTGTTTTCTGTTGTTTTTTTTTGTTTCTTTTTTAATAGATTTGAAGGTCAAAAATAAAAATCATAGATAAAAAATAGTGTAGCAAGCTATAATTTGGATATTCTTACTATACCAATAAAATTCTTGAATTGATCAGCATTGGTTTACTAGCCTTCAGATAAATAAATTATCTGCGTAACACATCTGATAATGTAACAGAATAAATAAGGTGAAAGTATCTTTTTTATTCTTTTATTCTGAAAACTCTTATTTTAAAACCGAGTATTAATTCAAGGGATAAAAGTATAGGTAAAGACCTTTACAAAGAGAAAGATCCCTTAAAATTAAGACATTAAGGTGTAACCACGGATAAATTATTAAGCAAAGTCATGTGAGGGTCTGACATATAGCTCATCTGTAGATATTTTATTGATATAAAGAAATTATAAGCATTTGCCATAAATTGAAAAGTTCAGGAGAGTATTCAGTATTTTATGTAAAAGTGGCCTAGATGCAGATAGCAACTTTACTGTTAACAGTATAAAAAAGTATGTTATAACTGATAGAGAATATGGGCATTAAATTTGCAGTTTCTGGAATGCTTACATAAACTTCTAAATGATACAAAACAGATGCACTAAATATTGATGAAGATTACCATACAGAAAACCACCAAACCCCACAGTATGGAGGTATTTTAGATGTTACCTATGTTACTATAGGCAGACTGATATGGCAGAGACATGTTTTAATGCATTTTTATATCTCATATTATTAAGATATAATGCTAAAATTCACTTTTTTTGTACAACTTCTAGGCTGCATTTGATGTGATAATATATGAAAATGATTTTTTTCAATGTTACTTTTCACAGTTGGGTGACTTTGCTTAACAGCCAATAACTTACAAAGTATAAAAGCTAGAGAGATAATTTTTGCAGCTTTGGAATGGGTATTTAAATACCTTATCAGAAATTACAATCTTTAGGTCAAAGAGGCAAAGAACAATCTTTGAAAATGAACTATATGAGTTAAAATACTCATTTCTAAAGGGTACATAAGAAAATGTAACGTGCGTAACGCCATGTAAGGCCAAAAAGAAGTTTCAAACATCACATTTTGTAGCTAGTGGACTGTTCTTTGGCTCCATATATTTAGTTTGAACATATACTTAGTTTTGCTCCAATTCTCAAAGGTTTAGTAATTTCCTATGGTATTATACATTTTGTAGGGTAACGAATGTAACAGGCTGTTACTCGGTAACGCCCCCATGGCCATGTGCCTAACATGCTGCAAAATACTTGCAAGATAATAGGCTTTACGAAAAACATGGTCTATAAAATTCCCCCTGAGGGGAGGTAAACCACAGTTGGCCAGCGGCATATTTGTTTATTGTTCTTCCGCTTAAATTGAAACAATTTTGTGAGCTTTCAGGAAAACAGTACTAGCAAAAAATAAAAGGTATATAAAAATAGAATAATCAAAAGTATTTGCTTGATATTGAAAAGCTATCATTCAGAAGCGTGGATAATGCGGTAAAAACGCGTTCCTTTGGAACTCGTATTTAGCCACATGGGGACCGTCCGGCGACCGTAAACAAATTCTTGTTATCGCAACTTCTCCGAGACCACTGATCGGATTTTTTTTTTCGAAACTTGTCTATGTTACCCTGATGTGTGCATGCCCAAATTTGGTCCCGGTCCGTCGACACATATAGTTGCCGTCGGCCATCTTGTATTATCGCATCTCCTCCCTAATCAGTGAAGATATTTTGTCGAAACGTTACGTATGGATTTCAACTCAACCCTTTGATGCGTCTGCCTAAAAATGTTTCCGGTCCGTCGACAAATATTGCCGTCTTAGAATTCGCGATTTCTGCTTTCCTTAACACAGTTACAATCTCGTTATCGTATCTCTGCTTAGACCACTGGTCATATCCTCCCTAACTAGAGGAAGAATCTCATCGAAACTATGCATATTGATTTCTCTCAACCCCTAAATATGTCTTCCCAAAACCGATTCCGGTCCGTCGACTGGTATGACCGCCAGTCGGCCATCTTAGAAATCGTGACTTCCCCTTTACTTAACACTGTAACAATATTGTTATCGCATTTCCTCAGAGTTTTCGGATTCTTTTGAAACTTGTCTGGGATGTTCCCCCAAGTGATCTAGTTGTGCACGGCCAAATTTGGTACCGGTCCGTAGACAAATATGGCCCCAGTCGGTTATCTTGTATTTTTTTGCACTATCGTACCTACTCCTTAACCAGCCAGCAGAGGTTTCATTGAAACTGCATATGGATTCGTCTCAGTTCGTTGATGCGTTTCCCTAAAAATGATACCAATCTGTCGATTAATATGGCCGCCTGCGGCTATCTTAGAAATCGCGACTTCCCCTTTAGTTGACACTGCCACAATATTGTTAGCCTACTCTAGCCTAGCCTATCATAGCCTACCCTACCCCACCTGACTCCACCCAATCCGACCCCACCCAATCCCACCCCACCCCACCCCACCCCACCCCACCCCTATTCTTACCCCATCCTGCCTTTCTACCCTGGCCTATCCTAGCTGGGTAGGGTAGGATAGAATGGGGTAGAGCATTGCATGGAAGGGCAAAATATAGCTATGTCTAGTATTAAATCAACCTCTTTACTTCAGTTGCCTCTCCTTTTAAGCCAAAAGAAAACAAAAGTACGGTAGAGCGACAATTTCCTAAGAAACCTGGTTACTGGTTACTGAATTACTACCGTGCTTGCTTAATGCAGGTATATTATATGATTTTCCTTTCTGGGACTCGCCCAACCTCGTAATACAGGTGATTGGTTGGTACAGGTAGCCCTTAAAACAGATTAGACTGTAAATGCAACTTTTAGTGATACGAATGATTATGTAATATCTCGAAGGAATGTTTTACAAACGTGAAATACTAATACTAAAGGATCGGAACAATATTTAACAAAGTATGTATTTACATGTACAATAGTATTTTCGAACAACCAGTTTGAGACAATGAAGGTCACCCAAAAAATTCGCTGGTGCAAAGTCGTGCACATACCCGAGTGCGGTTACTGTACGGTGCAAGGGAGGCAATTACGATGTAACTATACTAAGCTTCTGTTGGTTGTCCCCCCCCCCCCCCTCTCGGGTACTCGTCAGTCCAAGTCTACTGGTTAAACAACTTTTGACAGTTCATTTTACTGCATTGTGAATGACTGTTCTTTACCATTTTTTCAGTTCTGTTATTTAGCTTGTCAGTGTCTCATCTGGTTCATGTTATATTCAACGGCACCTACTTCTGTACTTCTGTGGGTGAGTGTATGGGTCCGAACGTGTGTGCGTGCGTTGGAGGGTGAGCGCGCGTATGTGTGCGAGCGTGCGTGTATGTATGCGGGTGCGCGCACACATATATATATATACACATAAATACATAATATTTACATAACTGCCTGAATTTACTGTAGAATTAATGTCCGCTTTCTGCTATGGTCATTTTATCAGTCAGTATATTATTATTCTGTCTTTAACTGGTAGGCTCTCACACGGGTGATCAGCCCATCAATCAGTTAGCCATTGCCTATGTTTGTCTAATGTTCATGATGATCGTTTATTATTGTTATCTCTAATTACCGTATAGTCATTCAACTATTATAATACCACTCAGCATATTTGCTAAACTGTTATTCAACAAGTCAGTCAGTCAGTCAGTCAGTCGGTCAGTCAGTCAGAAAGTAATCATATATTTAGTTAAACGTGTTCACTTTACAAATGGCTGTCTCCCGACTGACCATTTTCTCCTATATCAAATTATTTGTTTAGTCAGTATATTACTAAATTATTATTCAGCCAGTTGGTCAGTCAAACAGGCCGTCATCTATATTGAATTATACAGCCTGACTTTATTAATGGCTGTCTCATAACAGTTTTTTTTCTTATTGCTACTATTTCAAGTCAGTTAAACTGAATTTGATCTTACAAATTATCATGCAATTATATCCATTGTTTTACGTTGCTTTCAGGCAGACAGTCAATTTCAGCCGAGCTGCCAGTCAGTCAGTCAGTCAGTCAGTCAGTCGGTCAGTCAGTCTTGTACAATTCAGGTATGTTTGAGACGATTGACTAAACTGCTGAGGGGCTATCTTCGCGAGAGTGTACCAGTCAGTGGTTAGTCTCCATTTCGTTAATGAAATGAACCGTCTAACCAAGGTTAACCGCATAAACCTAGATCCAATGGGTATAATTGTTTACAAATCAGTGTCAGCAAATATTAGAACATAACCTATTAACGACAACATCTAGAAAACTATGTCAGTAGTATATTTATTGTTATGCATTTAGTTTATGTTTCCTCCTGATATTTTTTTTCCTCTTTTTGCATGTGTTTTACCTTATCATATTTTTTGTTCAACCGGGGGCTATGGATGGGGGCGGGGACATCCTTGGCATTCTACTTGGTTAGACTCAGCAATAATAGAGTTGGTCTGATGGCACTTACTCTGTTTCTTCTCTTCCTAACGACAATTACATGATAAATGTAGTATGCAGAGATAAGCTAGCCATCATGCCGACTTACAATCGCATGTTTAGGTTTAATCTTTTCATACACTTTTTGGTATTTATGCCCTTATATCAGAATGATAGTTATAGTTTCTCAGGGCTCATATCCGTCCAGCAAACCGAGCACATATTCTAGTATTACTATACGCAATAACTGTAAGAGGCTACTCCAAGGCAAAACTTATACAATTTTTACTTTTTGGATGATATTCTGCACACTATATCTTGTATCATGTACATGGCTCATCTTTCTCTTGTTATTTGCTGGCGACATACATCGCAATCCCGGTCCATCAACATCGTCTTCCGTAAGTAGCATCTCCAGTTCATCAACAAGCATGTCAAACAGTCTCTTTAGCACTCTGAATGTAACCCACAACTTATCGTTTGTTCATTACAACGTACAAAGCATTCTTTCTAAACTCGACACTTTGTATGCTGAACTATACGAGTTTGATATTCTAGCCTTCACTGAAACTTGGCTTAATCCGGCCGTAGACCCAACTGACCTTTTCCTTGACTCATACTGTGAACCTGAACGAAAGGATCGACCGGGGGACAGTCATGGTGGTATCATGATATACATTAAAGAAGTAATTCGCTACAAATGCCGTGAAGATCTCGAACCACGAAATGTCGAGTGCATTTGGCTTGAATTGGCTAACTGCAATAGGAGGTTATTATTTGGTCTTTTTTATCGGCCTCCCAGTTCTGACGCAGAATATTTAACTAGCATAGAAAATCCAATAGCACTAGCAGTCGACACAGGTATATCAGACATAATAATTACTGGTGATTTCAATTTAGATATATTAAATGAACGTACTGGAAGGAAGATCGAAACAATATGCACCTAGTATACTTTTTTTCAGGCCATATGCCAACCTACCAATTTTACCGAACACTCAGCTACACTAATAGATATATTATTAGTTTACAACAATAATCACCTACTACTCAGTGGAGTAGGTGATCCTTTTCTTAACCAATAACTTAGATATCATTGCCCAATATATGGAATTTTTAAATTTTCTAAAACCAAAACCCATTCTTTTACTAGAAGAATTTGGAGTTACGACCAAGGTAACTATGATCGTCTTCGTGAAAAAGCTGCTGCCATCGATTGGGACGCTTTGAGAGATAATGATATTGACTCATATGCCGCGAATCTACATTCTACAATTACAAACTTGGCATCAGAATGTATTCCAAATAAAATAATTAAAATTAAACCTACTGAGCCTTCTTGGATAAACGCAAAAATAAAACAGTATATATGTAAACGTAAAAGAGCCTATCGAAAAGCTAAGCGAACAAATACGGAGTCACACTGGACGCAATTTAAAACTTTAAGGAACAAAACTGTCTCACTTATTCGAGATGCAAAAAAAAGCTTTCCATGACAAAATTGCTACAAAGTTAACAAGTGGAGAACTTTCATCTAAAGACTGGTGGACGGTTCTTAAAACTTTCATTTCTCCACAGTCTAAAACATCTATACCACCCCTCGAAAATGACGGCTCCATAAGTTCTGACGAAAATGAAAAGGCTAATATCTTAAATAATTTCTTTCAAAGCCAGAGCAGTCTAAACAATCAATATCCAATCCTCCCCCAAATACATCCTACTGCTGTCACCAACGAATTAAATAATATTGAATTTTCCCATACCGAAGTCGAGACTATACTCAAATCTCTCCCTATTGGTAAAGCCTCCGGTCCTAACAACCTGAGTAATCGTATTCTTCGTGAAATTGCTCACGAAATTTCTTTTCCTTTTTGTAACTTGTTTAATCAGTCTATCAACTTGGGTTTTGTACCTTCATCTTATAAAGAAGCTAATGTCTGCCCAATACATAAAAAGGTGATAGATCTATACCTTCTAATTACCGAGCTATATCACTACTTAACTCAGAAAGTAAACTTTTCGAAAGACTTGTGTTCAAATATTTATACAATCATTTGCGCGACAACAATTTGCTATCTACTCTTCAGTCTGGTTTTATACCAGGAGACTCAACAGTGAATCAATTAACATATCTTTACAATACTTTCTGTCAGGCCCTTGACTCAGGCAAAGAAGTAAGAGCTGTCTTTTGTGACGTCAGCAAAGCCTTTGACCGAGTGTGGCATGAGGGATTGTTACTTAAACTTAAGGCAGCTGGCGTCACTGGGAAAGTTCTTGCATGGTTTAAAAGTTACCTTTCCAATAGGAAACAAAGAGTTATTCTTCCAGGGGTTACATCAGACGGGGCTTATATTCGCGCTGGGGTTCCTCAGGGGTCAATTTTAGGACCACTGCTGTTTTTACTATTTATAAATGACATAGTACTTGATATCGGATCAAATATAAGGCTCTTTGCGGACGACATTAATCTTTACATTATCGTCGATAACCCTATTACTGCTGCTTATTGTCTCAATGTTGATCTCGAAAGAATTTCAAAATGGGCTGCAACTTGGCTTGTAGCTTTCAATCCGACCAAAACCGAAAGTCTCCTTATTTCGCGCAAATTAAACAAACTTAATCATCCACCAATCATAATGCAAAATCTTCAAATATCTGAAGTAGAGTTTCACAAGCATCTCGGGATCTATTTATTTAACGATTGTACATGACACCACCATATAAAATATATTTCAGAGAAAGCTTGGGGTAGGGTTAATGTAATGAGAAAACTCAAATTTAAATTAGACCGCGAATCTTTGGAAACAATCTATACAGCTTTTATCAGACCTTTACTTGAATATGGAGATGTAATATGGGACAATTGTTCTCAATACGAAAAACAAGAGTTAGAAAAAATCCAACTTCAGGACAACCAAGCTTATTTCTATTACCGCCCTGTACAAAGAAGGTGGATGGGAGTCACTTGAACAGAGAAGACAAACCCACAAATTGACTTTATTTTTTAAAATGTTTTCCCATCTAACTCCTCTGTACTTATCCTCCCTTATACCACCATCAGTCAGTGACATGTCACGATATAATCTTCGCAACTCCGACCAATTACAGACTATTGATTCACAAACAAATCTTTACTATAATTCTTTTCTACCCTCTACTGTGAGGGCTTGGGATAGTCTACCCGCCGAAGTGAAACAATCTCAAACAACACACTCTTTTAAATACTACATTAACAAAAACAAAACAGCTGTCCCGAAATATTATTATTCTAAAATTAGAAAAGCCCAAATTCTCCATACTAGATTACGAACGAACTGTAGCTCATTGAACCTGGACCTATTCTTAAAAGGTATAACGGACTCGCCTATGTGTAGATGTGGTAGTATTGAGAACTCACAACACTTCTTTTTCCACTGTCCTTACTATCAGCAGCAGAGGAACGCGCTTCTAAATGTGGTTTCTACCTATCATAGACCTACTCTTGATCTTCTTCTTTACCGGGAATCCTCTTTATCATATGATGTAAATATGATAATTTTTGAAAACATTCACCGGTTTATATTGAATTGTAAACGATTTTCATGAGATGTTTTAAATACTGCTATGGTCATGCGATTGCTTTATTACATTTATCCGTTGCAAACGGTATTATATTCCATGTTGGATTCCGGATGCCCCGACCCCGATACATAAATTTCAAACAGTATATATGTAAACGTAAAAGAGCCTATCGAAAAGCTAAGCGAACAAATACGGAGTCACACTGGACGCAATTTAAAACTTTAAGGAACAAAACTGTCTCACTTATTCGAGATGCAAAAAAAAGCTTTCCATGACAAAATTGCTACAAAGTTAACAAGTGGAGAACTTTCATCTAAAGACTGGTGGACGGTTCTTAAAACTTTCATTTCTCCACAGTCTAAAACATCTATACCACCCCTCGAAAATGACGGCTCCATAAGTTCTGACGAAAATGAAAAGGCTAATATCTTAAATAATTTCTTTCAAAGCCAGAGCAGTCTAAACAATCAATATCCAATCCTCCCCCAAATACATCCTACTGCTGTCACCAACGAATTAAATAATATTGAATTTTCCCATACCGAAGTCGAGACTATACTCAAATCTCTCCCTATTGGTAAAGCCTCCGGTCCTAACAACCTGAGTAATCGTATTCTTCGTGAAATTGCTCACGAAATTTCTTTTCCTTTTTGTAACTTGTTTAATCAGTCTATCAACTTGGGTTTTGTACCTTCATCTTATAAAGAAGCTAATGTCTGCCCAATACATAAAAAGGTGATAGATCTATACCTTCTAATTACCGAGCTATATCACTACTTAACTCAGAAAGTAAACTTTTCGAAAGACTTGTGTTCAAATATTTATACAATCATTTGCGCGACAACAATTTGCTATCTACTCTTCAGTCTGGTTTTATACCAGGAGACTCAACAGTGAATCAATTAACATATCTTTACAATACTTTCTGTCAGGCCCTTGACTCAGGCAAAGAAGTAAGAGCTGTCTTTTGTGACGTCAGCAAAGCCTTTGACCGAGTGTGGCATGAGGGATTGTTACTTAAACTTAAGGCAGCTGGCGTCACTGGGAAAGTTCTTGCATGGTTTAAAAGTTACCTTTCCAATAGGAAACAAAGAGTTATTCTTCCAGGGGTTACATCAGACGGGGCTTATATTCGCGCTGGGGTTCCTCAGGGGTCAATTTTAGGACCACTGCTGTTTTTACTATTTATAAATGACATAGTACTTGATATCGGATCAAATATAAGGCTCTTTGCGGACGACATTAATCTTTACATTATCGTCGATAACCCTATTACTGCTGCTTATTGTCTCAATGTTGATCTCGAAAGAATTTCAAAATGGGCTGCAACTTGGCTTGTAGCTTTCAATCCGACCAAAACCGAAAGTCTCCTTATTTCGCGCAAATTAAACAAACTTAATCATCCACCAATCATAATGCAAAATCTTCAAATATCTGAAGTAGAGTTTCACAAGCATCTCGGGATCTATTTATTTAACGATTGTACATGACACCACCATATAAAATATATTTCAGAGAAAGCTTGGGGTAGGGTTAATGTAATGAGAAAACTCAAATTTAAATTAGACCGCGAATCTTTGGAAACAATCTATACAGCTTTTATCAGACCTTTACTTGAATATGGAGATGTAATATGGGACAATTGTTCTCAATACGAAAAACAAGAGTTAGAAAAAATCCAACTTCAGGACAACCAAGCTTATTTCTATTACCGCCCTGTACAAAGAAGGTGGATGGGAGTCACTTGAACAGAGAAGACAAACCCACAAATTGACTTTATTTTTTAAAATGTTTTCCCATCTAACTCCTCTGTACTTATCCTCCCTTATACCACCATCAGTCAGTGACATGTCACGATATAATCTTCGCAACTCCGACCAATTACAGACTATTGATTCACAAACAAATCTTTACTATAATTCTTTTCTACCCTCTACTGTGAGGGCTTGGGATAGTCTACCCGCCGAAGTGAAACAATCTCAAACAACACACTCTTTTAAATACTACATTAACAAAAACAAAACAGCTGTCCCGAAATATTATTATTCTAAAATTAGAAAAGCCCAAATTCTCCATACTAGATTACGAACGAACTGTAGCTCATTGAACCTGGACCTATTCTTAAAAGGTATAACGGACTCGCCTATGTGTAGATGTGGTAGTATTGAGAACTCACAACACTTCTTTTTCCACTGTCCTTACTATCAGCAGCAGAGGAACGCGCTTCTAAATGTGGTTTCTACCTATCATAGACCTACTCTTGATCTTCTTCTTTACCGGGAATCCTCTTTATCATATGATGTAAATATGATAATTTT
Organism: Anodontia alba; assembly: GCA_964016985.1. Lineage (NCBI taxonomy): Eukaryota > Metazoa > Mollusca > Bivalvia > Lucinida > Lucinidae > Anodontia > Anodontia alba. Next base: position 56,580,101 of record OZ024821.1, read on the forward strand.
TGAAAACATTCACCGGTTTATATTGAATTGTAAACGATTTTCATGAGATGTTTTAAATACTGCTATGGTCATGCGATTGCTTTATTACATTTATCCGTTGCAAACGGTATTATATTCCATGTTGGATTCCGGATGCCCCGACCCCCTCAATCCCAATTTCCCACCTACCCACTTCCCATCCCCCCTCCACCCCACCGCCCCTTGGTTTTGTCCATTTACATTTTCTTAACCTTTGCTAAGCTCAAAATGCTTTATATGAAATGAATACTATTTGGTGTAAAACTTTACATCAGATTTTCATCATTTTTATCACCCAAATTGATCACACTTATTGTTAATTATCACTACATAATGTTACTTGCTCCAATGTATCTTGCTCGAAATTCGCCATTATGTATACATGTCGGTTGTTTTTGGGAGAAGAACTATATAAGTACATGTGCTTTCGTTCTAATCCCAATATGTATAATTACTTGCATCATGTTGTAATGATATTTTTGCTACAATAAAATATGTTTAAACCAAGGGTCTGTTGATAAACAGACCGGTCTCTATATAAACATAACAACAACCCCTCCCCCGTCACACAAAAAGCTCATAGATAGCAACAATAAAATGATAGTTTGAAAATCGGAATGAAAAAAAAGTAGACAGTTAATGCTACTTGGATTTCTTTACCGGAGAAAGACGTGTAACTAGCAGAAAATAATATAAATCTAATATTTGACGAGTAAATGGTCTCTTAATAAATTGTGTTTTCGGAAAAGCGCAGAAAAATATAGAATATTCCTTAAACTTAGAAGTTATAAAAGCATTTTATGTGCTGTCGTACCCGGAGGCAGCCCTGCACGGATTGTCTCCAGGTATGGCACCGTACACGGAGAGCCTGGGTCTAAGGATACGGTACTGTACCCAGAGACACTTCCTAATTCACTGTAAAAATATCCCATAGATTTTACGGTAAATACTGACAACTGGCTGCCAGTACATGTACAGTAAATTTTACGGGCTCCTGTAGATTGTTTACAAAAATAATTACGCATGGTAGGGCAGTGTTGGGCAAGGTAGGTAACGTATAGGACACAGTAGGGATGTGAGCTAACGCACCGTATCTTAAGCTTACACACATCCTTGCCCGATCGTACGAGGTATATGTATGTGCGTTGATGGATGGCTCGCAGAGTAGGATAGGTACTAAGAATAGTCTATGGTCGGCTTATAGGTGCTAAGGTAGTAGTAGAATATATAAGGTTACGGTATGATTGTGTTCGGTTAGCATGAAGGATGGATATACTAGTACGATATACTAGTAGGATATAAAAACATGGTACCACGGCAGTTAGGTGGGCTTGGGCTTGGAAAGGGTGATTATACACGTATTGTTAAAGACGAAGAGCCCTGCAATGCTCTGAGCATAGGCCGAAATAACCCAACACCATTTTTTTTTAATATTTAAGGCTGAATCGATCCACCGAAACGAAACTACCCATGGCCAGAATGACTCGGTTTCCATGCCATTACAAAGTCTTTGATGTTATCGTTTAATAGCGTCATGCTCCAATATATGTTTAAAGAGAAATTAGCAGCTAGTCTTTCACCTGAAACTCAAATTGAATACGAAAATGTATATCAACGTTTATGGCTGTTTCTGGCTGTTTGCATTTCATTACCATTATTAATGAACAACATAATTAAATAAAAAAGAAAAAAAAAAAAAAACTTCCACAAACATTAGATCATTGATACAATTATCCCTAGTTTAGTAGAGATTCGAATTTATCAAGGAGCGAGTTGACCAAAAAGCAAAATGGTTTGAAATGCTAGTTGACTCTGGTAAATTAAGGTATGAAAATTTAAGGGTCGTGTTTGCGAAGGGTTGAGTTGACCATTAGCCTTGAAATAACAAAAAAATAAATAAATAAATAAATCGACCTACTTATTCTATTTTTTCGTGATGAAACCGGAAACACACATCTATTTTCTTTTGGCCTCACGTTATGGTCCTTGCGGGGATTATCTGATAAGCACTCCTTATTGGCCTTTTTGTGTTATCCTTGTGTTTTTTAGAATGCAGGAGGATCCTATCACCCTACTTGTCTTTTTGTCTCCCGACGTAATTCGAAGGGGACTATTAAAATGGGTTCGTCCGTCCGAGATTCTGTCCGTCCGTAGACACAATGAGATTGGTAGCTTGTGGACGCAACTTTTCTTACAATTTTATAATGATATTTTCGAAACTTTGCAGGCGTTTTTGTAATGGTCTGAAAGTGTGCATGTGGTTTTGGGGTTATTATATTATTTTTATCAACTTTTTTCCACTTTTTCGACTTAAGTTTTTTTTCCAAGTCGGATTACTATTAGAATGGATAACTTGTGGGTGCAACTACTCCTAGGGTTTTCCACCAATGATTTTTAAACTATGATACTTTTTCTACATAGTCTGAAGATGTGTGTGTGTGTGTGTGTGTGTGTGTGTGTGTGTGTGTGTGTGTGTGTGTGTGTGTGTGTGTGTGTGTGTGTGTGATACTTTTTCTACATAGTCTGAAGATATATATATATATATATGTGTGTGTGTGTGTGTGTGTGTGTGTGTGTGTGTGTGTGTGTGTGTGTGTGTGTGTGATTTTTAGTGTTATCCTCCTGCTACTTTGGTTTTGAGGTTATCCTTGTATTTTGTATCAACTTTTTCCACTTGTTCGACTAATTTTTGTCCAGGTCCGATTAGTATTATAATATCTTGTTGGCGCAATTCCGATTGAGTTTTCCACCGATCATCATTTTTAAACTAAACATACTTGTTCTACATGGTCTGAAATTGTGCGTGTGGTTTTAGGGTTATCCCCTGGTATTTTTAACTTTTTTTTTTCTACTTTTCCGACTTAGTTTTTTCAACGTCCGATTCATATTAGATACCTAGTGTGCAAACCTCCTCGTAGAGTTTTCCACCGATCATTTTTAAACTATGCATACTGGTTTTACTACATGTGTAGATGTGCGTGTGGCTTTGGGGATATCCTCTTATTATTTTTATCATCATTTTTTCCTTTTTTTCAACTTACTTTTTAGCTCATCTGAGCCGAATGCTCCGTGGGGGAAGGGGGGGGGGGGGGGGCGGGGGGAAAGCTTATAGGATGGCAGCCTCCGTCGTCGTTGTCCGTCTTCCGTCGTC